>CM061136.1:42406969-43006969 GCA_030789695.1 Scilla litardierei | reverse complement strand
AAGACTAGTAAGAAGCTAACACAGGAGAGGGATACAATGGAGATGTGAGGCGCTGGTGTGTAATGGAGACAAGGGGTTCAATCTCAAATTCAGAAAAGATAAGAACCCAAGGTATGCAATATCTCGTGAGCACACGTCAATTTGAAGTTAGAACACATATACACAAAAAATACTTAAAGCTCGCTCAAATTAAAATAACGTGGATTTCAATCGATTTAATGAACTTGATAAGTGATAAAAATAAGAGTAGAGTTATATCATATCATAGTTTATCATACAATATACTAAGTTCACAGAAATGAAATCAATGTCCACAACTCATTCTCTAAGCAGTATAATATGTCATGATCAAACGTTTTCAAGCATGCGTGGAATTTTGTTATGCTTCATGGAATGAATTTAGCAGATTCAATCAAGGTAAGGCATCAGCACACTATGACCATTTCAAGACTCCTAGAACCCATCAACCTTGCCATGTCTTTGTTCTATGTAGAAGTGGAGATAAGGATATGAGATTTTTGTAGTTTTATATTTTTTTGGCTATATGAATATTTCATATGCATTTTTCTTTCTTTATATACACGAGATAACTCAATATATACAAAAAACGGCCTATGCATCCCAGACCAGACGGTCTTAGGGCATTGGGTTACGAAGAACCCCTAGGGCCTTTTATTCAAGATATTTGTTTGATTTTTGCATTTTTGGGATTTTTGCAAACTCACGTAAACGCGATGAAATGCAAAACATGATCAAAGATCATTTATTGGCTATTCACAAAAGAAAAAGAAAAAGCATAGAATTTAGACATGGCTCGGTTTCAGGAATCCTAATCATCACTACTTTGGTTGTCGTGGGGTTATCATATCTCTTTTGAATCACTAAACATCCATGAAGAAATAGAATTATCAATCAAATCATGCAGGAGTCAAATGATTATCAGATTAGATTCGTTCATTTTTATCTTAACTGTTTCGAGCATATGGTTGTGAAACTATGAATTCTACTATAAAAAAGCATATTAACAAAGATACACTAAGCAAGGAATCGAACTCTAATCTAACAGATATCATAGTTCATAATAATTAAAAAATAAATAAATTTACGATATTTCATAGAAAATGAAGCATATGAGACATAAATATAGAAATGAACATGGTTCATATGGAAATTTCGAAGTGTGTTTCACGATGAAGCAAAGTGCGTGCACTATGTATTCCCCCAAGCTTAAACATCACATTGTCCTCAATGTGTGTATGATATAAATAGAGGACAACGACAATATAGGGGGGCCACTCAACAAAATAGTTTCTCTTTCCAAGCTTAAACATCACATAAAAATTGGGGAGAGAGGCGAAATAAGCGCCAAATATAAGGGTGGGCATGTATGATAACTAATGGGTTGGTTGCAGAAGATAATTGAGCCATCATATATGGTAAATTTATTAAACTAAGAAAGCATGTAAAATCCTATACGGTCCTCTCGCTACTAAGAGGATTCGTGATTATTTAAAGCATAAAATTCTATTTTATATCTACACTACTAGATTGGTACCACCTGTAGCAAAAGGCGGGTCCAATATTTTTACCGGTGCAGGCAGCTGCTTTATCTGCACTTTCCGTGGCTCCGCCAGGTGCATATCTCCACGGACTTCATCAGATTCCAGCAATGCGGCTCCCAGCATCTCTCCAAGGACTCCACCTGTACCCTGGAAGAGATAAGCCGCAATCTGATGTGGAAATTTTTTCCTTAAAATAAAAGTTTTCCAAAGAATATCGTCAAAAGAAATATGTAAAGTAAAAATAGATAGACGATACTTCCCTGAAAATACATGTCTACTCTCATGTACCACGACAGGCAGTTCCTTGTCGTTCATCTCAGGCTTTTCAGGCAGCTCTGGCTTATGAGTATGGCTCTCATCAGGCGAATCCTTATCGTTGTTAATGGAAGGATGAGGTGGCTGTGGAAGCTCAACTGAAGGTGGGCAACACTCGGTATCCTTATGAATATCTGTGTCCTCATCCCAGTGCACGACCTCCTCAGTGACAAGCTCTGGCTCCGTGGGTATGGAAGTGAATGTGTCACCCTTGGATGCATCGTGTATATCAGCCGATGTCTCCTCAGATGTGGAAGTATCAATGTCCTCAGTCTCTCCATCGAGCTCATAATATGAAATGCACTTGTTAATTTCGGCCATATCTTTCTGCCATCAATCATGTGACTCATTCAGTATAGCACTGATAGTTGTGCTCTCCTCTACTTGTGCCATAAACGCATTGAGTGTCAAATTGAGAGGATGGTCAGGACTCAAGAGAGAAACGCGGCTTTCGTAGGGCATGTGTCTCTCCTTGTTAGAAGACTCGTAGTAGGCATAGCACTCTGAATATTGATCATATCCTTCCGTCCAATAATATGGGTCATGTGAATAATATTCGCATTCTTCCATTGGAGCCTCATACTGTGCCGAATAATCATTGCCTGAATAATTCCAAGATTGATCCATTGTATCTGAATAATAAAAAACAAACAACCTGGAAAAGATATCAATGGTACAAGAAGATAGAGATAATGATAAAGCAGGTGCTGGGAAAAATTTCTCTCTCTGTTTTTTTTGTTTTGTTTTGTTTTTTGTTTTTTTGTCTTTTTGTTTTAACGCAATCTAATCAACCTAATTGTGGTAAATAGATAATATGGCGGAACGCTTCCCCGGCAACGGTGCCATAAACTAGATCGATCTGGAATTAACTCCAAAACAATGTCCTCTAACCGCAAGCACGCGGTATAGTGGCAAGCGGGTATCGAACACGGGGAAGCGGTGCTATACTACCTATCTACTCCTAGGTTAAGTTAGACTTGCGGATTTATTGATGGATGTGGATTGTGGAGGGTCGTAATGGTGATGGATGCGAAAGTCGTGTCACTCGATGTCGCAAACAAGGGGTTCCACATAAAGAAAGAAAGAAATAAAATATAAAAGACTATGGCTTTAGGACACGCCACTAGAACCGTCGGATGTCGAAGTTAGGCTAGGACTCTTACGTTGCATTGGTTTTATTGGGGATGGTCTCTCAGCTCGTACCACCCTTATGGGTTAGAGCTTCGAGGTACTTCAGTGGCTCTCATTGACGCAATGGCGATAGCCGTCAATGTAGTGATATAGTTTGTCGGTCGATCCCCTCAAGGCACAAGCTGGGCATGCTCACGAGCCTTGGTTGGATCTACTGACTCCCTAATTAAATCCTAAGGATACTCCTTAAGTTAATCAATTCCACAGACCGTGGGCATCATTCCAGTACGAGTTCTCCCCAGGATTTGGCTGGATCAACCAAAGTAGAGCCCCTTTTATACCCAACGCATCATAAAAATCCTATCTTTGCATCTAGATCCTAAAATCCTAAGGCTAATCCATTAGCCCTAGAAAAGATTATTCAAGCATAGCAATAGATAATAGAACGCACGAAAAACTTCATTGCATGCATCAAAGAGAGAGATAAACAATAAACAATCCTAGGAATTAACAATAGAATTAAATGGGACGAAAGTACTTATCTTGATACAAGGGAGGGGCCTAGGGCATAGCCTTGTAGAGAGATGATGCCCTCGAGGCTATTTATCTCCGTGTGCATAGCACAAACATCTTGTTCGAAATAACAGTAAGCTGTTTGGTAATAATTTATCTAAGTTATTTTATAATGTAGTTAACATTAGATATTAACTTAGGTAAAGTCCTGAGACTTTATGCATGGTCAAACAGGTATCGAGATGAGTATCTCGATCATGGATAAATGTTTGACCGTCTGTAGCATAAGTCTAAAAGGGTTCGTGGTCGTAGATGTTTTGAGACAAGGATATCGAAACATTGGATAGACCATTGTGTCTTAGTCTTCACCGTTTAGCTGTGGCGATGATCTCATGATCGTTTGACTTGGTGAAGTTGAAGACAAGTCACAGGTGCTAATTAAAGAATGAGTTCACTGAACGATCCACAAGAGTTATCATATGGTTATATTGACCAATCTGTCAATGGTAACTCTTAGTGTTGATAGACAAGTTGGTCTTTTGACTTGAGGTCAGTTTACGAACCTGTACGTGAACGGTGCCACTTAGATCACTGACCTAGCTTCGAGGCTAGACCTGTCGAAAGGTCTTTGATTGGGTGTCACTTGAAGCGTACGAGAAGAGTAATGACCAAGAGAGGATTCGTCTCTCCCTGTCAATATGAGTTAGTGTCGTAGAGTTAGTTCGGTCTTTAGTAAAATCTCTGATCAGAGTATGTTGGAAGAAGTCCAACATTAGTTGACTAAAGATCGATAGAAACTAACTGGAGTCAAGTTATTGGGGTTGACAGTTTGACCGTACCCTAGACTTGATCTACAAGACATAGTTAAGACGAAGAGAGTATAGCTGCGGAATTCATCACGGAAACAGTCAGGGTGGTCCCAACAATACTCATATCGATGAGTCAACTACATAATGATGATTTTGAAGCAGGGACGGCAACCACTGCTCGTGGTCACTGCCGTATAGGGCTTCGAGCCCAACCTGTTGTAAGGGTCATGCTGTAGGGTCTCACACAGAGTGCGACCTTCGTCTAGTAATAGGTAGAAATTAGTTAGGAAGAATAATTTGCATTTGATGCAAAGGAAGAGAAAATTGCATTTTGATGCAAATGAAAATTTAAGCTAAGATAGGGGACTAATTTGCATATGATGCAAAAAGAGATTAAATGTGTTTTAAATAGTTTAAGACCATATTTAATAATATAAACGCATGAAAAAGGTTACCTAGATGACGAGATCGTCCCGCTCTAAACACAGGTTCAAACCGCGTCAAAAACGGAGTCCAAATGCACACGTTATAGCCAAAACAAGTCAGCCCAAACTGTTGGGCTGAACCCAGCAAAAATGGAGGCCCGCCAAGCCTGAATTTTCTGGTTAGGTTTTTTGAAACCCGGGATTTTTTTACGGCTGGATTTTCCATCTTTGAATTGTTTTGGATAACTTTGGACGATCAATTGGAGGGTCAAACGGACTCTGATTGACGTGCCATTTTTTCCTATGCGTTCACCGTTGAACATCCTTCGAATTGATAGGTTGTATCAATCATGAAGCTCAACGGTGAGGGAGTTAAAATTCACGAAAGTTTGCACTTTGTGAAAGGCAAACTAACTTGATTTAATTAACTCTAATTTAATAGTCCCACATCGGTTGTGCGGAAAAGGGGAGAGTCCGCTGCCTATATAAATAGGGGCCTCCCCCCTTCCTCCAAACTCGTCCCAAGCTCCAGATCTGAGCGGCTCCCGTAAATGTTGGAGCACACTCGGATCTAGGCTTAAATTAATATTCTCTATCTCCCTATATTTCTGCCTTACTCCTGAGGGCTCTAGCAAAGCCACAAAGGAGTTCGGATTTGGATCCGAAATCTTGGCGAAGGCTTTCACTCGTGTGAAACTTTCTTCGGCGTGTGGTTGGCTCGGCGACACAAGGATTGCTGGCCTCAGGATGCAGAGGGATTCAAGGAGCGGTTCGAGGAGCGGCTCGGCTGGGATGGAGAGCGACTCGGAAGACGGCACGGAACATCTCGCCTGCCCCAGGGTTGAGATTTCGGGTATGTGTTTTAAGCTTTCGTTTTAATTATTCACAAAAGTTAGATCCCTCTTGGGGTGGTCAGATCCACCCCGAGTTGGCAGAGATCCTTGCTATGATGGTCTGGTTCCTTAGGGCTGCATGTTAATTAGATTAACATTTTTTTCGCTGCGTATTTTATGTCTATGTTCCGTCCGACATAGGACGGGAATAGAGTATTTGTGCCCTAAGGGTCCTAGAAATCCCTTCAAGCCTAACTCCCCAAAAGATCGTCTCCCAAAACTTGATAGATCTCCCTAAAAACTCTCCAAAAGTCCCCCAAAAAGTCCCCCCTAAAAATGACGGCTATCCTTCTAATATCTCTCCCAAAGTCGTGCCCTAGAGAAGATCCGGACGCAACTTACGTTCTGGGCCTACGGCGACTCGGTCCGAGTAGGTAGCTGCTCAGTCGAGTCGTCAGAAAATAGTTCAAAACGTCACTATGTCTGCTCGGACTGAGTAGGGTCTGCTCGGACAGAGTAGGTAGCTGCTCGGTCGAGTAAGTGGCTACTCGGTCGAGTCGTCGAAGTCAGAATCCATCGTCCAAAACATCGCACTGCCTGCTCGGACCGAGTATGGTCCTGCTCGGTCGAGTAGGTAGTTGCTCGGTCGAGTAGGTGGTTGCTCGGTCGAGTAGGATGTCAAAAACAGATTTCAGCACGATTTGTCACTCTGCTCGGTCGAGTAGGTGGCTGCTCGGTCGAGTAGGTGGTCGAAAACAGATATCAGCACTGTAGCATCAGATTGCAGAAATTCCCCAGAGCTCATCTGACCTCCGATTGGCGTGTTCTTGGTGGCGTTGGAACCTTCTTGAAGTCTACTATTTGGGATAAATATCCAAAAAATACTGAAAAATCCCAGGTAATAGAAGATTTGAAAAGAGTGCACGATTGTCCTATTTCCAGCACTTTGGATCGCTCGATTCCTTCGCCGCATCATACCTCGATCGAGTGACCTGGAATCCATGAGTCATGGTATTATAGAACCATGCTTTCTTTATTCTTCTCTTCTTCATCCCTTCTCTCTTGCCCCTTTCTTGCTCCCCTGCAGCTTTGAGTCACCGAACGCGGCGCCTCAGGAGCTCCGGTGTCGAAGCATGCACTCTCTCCTCCAATATACTCTAAATCACTCGATATTCCCTGAAATGCAACCAAACGCTCTTAAAGCACGATAGTTCCAATTATGAGCGTAAAAGCGTATGAAATGTGTAATTGAGCAATCATTTTGACATGTAATCATACAAATAAAATGTGTAATATAATGACACATCACTTTCTCTTCCCTTCATTGCGCAAGTTACCACAAGACAAAAAGGATGGATCTTCTTATATTGCGCAACATACCATGGACTCCATATCAAATCTTCAAGGCCGCAACATCTCTTTGACGAGTCACCAAGGCCGCAAGTTATCATCCAAGGGTTCCTCATCACATTGCGCAAGACAACAAGGAGCAGCCCACGCACTGATTACGCACTGATGCCTGCAGTCCACACACTGCGGCTTGCAGCCCACGCATTGCCTATGCACTGCTGCCTGTAGTCCATGCACTACGGCTTGTAGCCCATGCACTGCTGATGTTCATCCACGCACTACTGCTGCCGAACCATGCACTGCTGCACCACCAAGCCAAGGGGAGTGCCAAGGCTGCAACATCCAAGGAGAGGGGCCAAAGCCGCAACTTGAGTTGCTCCAGAGTTCGAGACAACTTCATCGTCAGACTTGATTTGACCTGAGCTGATTGACAGAGACGACTACGCCTACACAAACTGAGATTTACTAAACTCTTTATTATTATATTGGTGTAGTCGTGTAGCGATATTTGTAGGGGAAACTTTACCATACTTGTGTTTTGGGGTCTTGTCTAGTTGGGGCTAGACAAGAGGGACAAGAGGGTCTTGACGAGTTGGGGCTTGTCAAGAGAGAGAGAGAGAGAGAGAGAGAGAGAGAGAGAGAGAGAGAGAGAGAGAGAGAGAGAGAGAGAGAATCTTACTAGGTTGATAGTGTTGAGCACTTTGGGGAGTGCACACAAACTATGTGAGAGTTGAGTTGGTGCGCTAGCTCATTGTAGTTGTACCAGATAACATATTGATCTAGTATTTGCTTTCGGAGCTGGACGTATGTCATGGGGCGACCGAACCAGGGTAAATCTGATGTGCACTATGTGATTACTTATTATTTACTCTGCATCTGCTATAACTGCCTGTGATTGCTCGTGGGTTGCACGATAATTTCTATTAGCCTATTCACCCCCCTATCTAGGCTTAGATCCAGATCCAACAAGTGGTATTGAAGCAGGTTAGAGGATCTAGTCTAGATGACCATGAATATATCTGATTATGCATTTGCTGAAGGTCGGTCTATAGCCCGACCCCCTAAGTTTAATGGAGTAGACTCTGCATATTGGAAGGCAAGAATGAAAATATATTTTAGTGTCTGTTGAAAACGGATATGAAGCCCCTACTATTAAAATTGAAGACACTGAAATTTTAAAGCCAAAAGATAAGTGGGATGCTGCTGATAAGAAACTTTATTCATTGAATGGTAGAGCTATGAATGCACTTATTTGCTCTTTGGTTAAAGCTGAATTTAATCGTATCTCACAATGTTTAACTACGCAAGAAATATGGCATACGCTGGAGGTGACGCATGAAGGAACGTCATAGGTGAAGGAGTCTAGACTTGCCTGGCTGAGTACAGAATATGAGAGCTTTCACATGCTTCCGTCAGAATCCATCAACGAGATGTTTACGAGGTTCACTAACATCGTCTACAAGTCTAACTCCCTTAGTAAGCCATACTCTAGTCTTGAGCAGGTGAGAAAAATCTTGAGGGCGCTGCCAAGCTCGTTCCGTCCTAAAGTCACAGCCATTCTAGAAACTAAAGATCTATCAAAGATGAGAGTGGAGGACTTGATAGCAAACTTAATGTCACACGAGCTTGAGCTGCAGAGCATGGACGCTAGAGAGAAACCAGAGGCCAAAGCTCCCAAACCATTAGCTCTTCAAGCTAACGACGATGACGATCTTGATGAGGAGCAAATACTAATGGTCAGAAACTTCAGAAGATATATCAAGACTGGCCAAGGAAGAGCTGCATGGCGAAAAGGATTAATCGTTCTAATAATTTTAATTCTGATAAAAATTCCTCTGAACAGAAAACTACTAATGAACAGGAATGTTTTAAATGCAGGAAGAAGGGACACTTCATGAGGAATTGCCTGCAAGAAACGAATAATGTTGCGGAGAAGAAAGGAAAAGATTTGGCGCTAACGTAGGACATTGATAGTGGAGATGAGATTGAGGATAATGAAGCCCACTCCTCCCTCTGCTTGATGGGAAAGCACGATGCGGTAAAATCTTGCTCTAAAGCTGAACTTTTGAATATTTGTAAAGCAATGAAAGATAAAATAGATGAGCTAGAATCTACCGTAGATGACTATAGGGATGGTAGCTTTGAATTACAGCAAGAAAATTATGACATGTCTAAAGAAATTGATAATCTTAAAGAAAAACTTGTTGCATGTAATTCTACCATTAATTTGCGAAAAAAGGAGAAAGCTAGCTCGCATGAAAAAATTGATTGTCTTTCTTGTCCTACTTTATTAAAAGATATTAGCATGTATAAACAAGAATTGACTAAGCATGAAACTGAAAATAAATTGCTTATTGAAAAAATATGCATGCTAAATAATGAGTTTAAAAGAAAAATGATTGATTTTGAAAAGAAAGAAGAGGAAAACAAGAAAGATTTTATTAGTAAATGCACTTTGCTTGTGAATGAGAATGCTTTATTGACATCCAAAATCACTAGTCTAGAATCGTCATTAAAGAAATTTTCTGTTGGAAAACAATCATTGGATATTATTCTTGAAAATCAAATTTATGACAATAATAGATGTGGACTTGGATATGATTTGAAACATATTAAAAAGTCTAATTATAAGAGAATTCACAATGAGCCTACAAAAGTCAAAAATATTTATGCAAAGTGCTTTACATGTGCTAGTGTTGGTCATACTTCATATCATTGCAAGTTTAGGAACACAAACATAAAGTTCAAGCAAGTGTGGGTTCCAAAAAATTTGATGACTACCATGAGTGGACTTTGTTGGATTCCAAGGTCACACATAACATCTTACGTGTAGGTAAGATGGAGGTGGCTAGGAACTTGGAAATGAATGTCACATCTTATTAAAGTTCCGTAGCCATACTACACCGCGAAGGTATGATTTTTCCTCTTTGAACTTAACACATACCTTCATAGCTTTTTGTGTGTGCTTGAATTATTTTTATTTGTGTGCTAGTTTGTTTGCTTTCTAGCTTGTTTAGTTCTTTATAGAGCAAATTCAAAAAAAATGAAAAAGACAAAAAGAAAAAAATTGGTGCTTAATGTATATCTTTACTTTTGAATCATTTAAGTGATATTAATGAATAATAATCATATCCATGTAGAAATTGATGTATTATTGTTATGGCTACATGTGCATGTTTGATTTTCTAAATAGGTATGACATGTTCAATGATTAGAATAATTTGATTTCTACACCTACGCTTTCACTTCCACGAGTATTAAATATCATTGTACATTTGGAGACATCTTTTATGAAATATTGGAAGTGAATGTAGGATGAAAAATAACTGAAAATCTACGGGATATGATGTGTCTTGCCATGGATAAAAATTGAGACAAAAGAATTGAATCAAAATTGAAAAATAATGAAAATAACTCCATATGAAAAATGGATACAATCCTTGGCAACGACACTATCCACGAGTATCCAACATAAGCTTTCTGGGTAATCTTTAGCGTTGGTGTTATACTCGTCAAGCAATGCCACCCCTACATCTAAGAGTCCTTATAGGCTATGTTTTTTGGTGTGGTACCTTGAACTCATTTTTAATGAGATGGGGAAAATCAATCCAAGACGATATCATGTTACATGGAAAATGTGGACTGGTTTTGGTTGGATTTCTTAAAAGTTTCTCCTTTTGTGCTTCAATGTTAAAACATCATACTTACACGAAGGTGTTGAAGTCTATGTTATAATTTTCATTAAATTTGACGTGCTTATTCTACGAATGTCTACTTGCGAGTGTTTGTTGTAATTTATAATGCTCACTTTTTGCATGTGGTATAAATTTGACTTCATATATACACTTTTGATGATAAAAGGCGGAGAAATATTGAGAAGATTTGGTGTGCATTAATGCTTACATGTTTGAATACATGAATATTGGTTTAAGGGGAGAATTAATGAATAATGAATGAATGCATGTGCGTAATGAATATGTGAATATATGTTCAAGGGGATAATGAATAAAGGGGGAGCATGCATACATGCTTGTATGTTTGAACATCATTGTGTTGCATGCCTGTATGAACATCATTGTCATATTGTTTAGCATGCATGTATGTTGCACATCATTGTCATGCTTGTTGCTTGTTGCATACATTCTCCATCATCACACTTCACACACACACACACACACACACACACACACACACATGTCACGATGATATTTTATGAATCGTTATTGCCCAAATCTTATATTGGTTTGTCATTATCAAAAGGGGGAGTGTAACGGCCGGTACTTGCTATTTGTTATACGGATGTGCGTATAGCAATTTCGAGTACCTGATTGGTTTTGTGCTTGGTATGTGAGTCGTGTCGTTGAGTCGATAGGGCCGTAGCACCTTGGTTGCATCCTTAGCAAGCCAACCCCGACGTGTGCCCAACCTTGAATTACGATCGTATTTGGACCCCGTACCCTTATTACGCATTACGTGCACGTAGCCTTGTTCGTGCACGTATTTATTTTAGACCTTGTCCGTAACCGAACCCTATTGTGTGATATGTCGTTGTGACCCTCTCTGAAGTATTAAATTGTGACGCTAATTGGAACGTCATTTCACGGGTCGATCTCCCACAATTTGACTTTGTTTGATGAGACGTCGCGACTTTCGCTTTTGTCGTGAGGCCTTTTCATTTTTAGTTACGTTTCTCGTCGTCGAAATTATGATCCGTCTCCTCCGTCTTCTTTCCCCCGTCGTCCCGGTCACCCCAGTATTTATTTTACAATTTTTGGGCTTCGTTTGACCTACTTTCACTTTTGCCCAACCTAAATATTGTTTAACCCTAAGTTTCACCTAGTAATTGGTCCTCTAAATATTTATTAATAACAATATCACCCTATAGCAAGTTGACTCGGCCCAAATTCTTGCTTTGGCCGCACCCAACACCGGGGGAGAGAGAGAGAGGATGTGAGACTTGAGTTTTTGGTAATTTTAATAACATTTCTTTACAAACAAGCCCAACAACTCTATTGTCCTAGCACCAACGTGGGTATCATGCATCTTCACCTAGTTAATAATACCTAGGGTATTATTTTAAGAAGCCCATCCCTCTTTCTATAATAAAACCTAGGGCCTATAACCATCGAGCTGGCACCCTCAGCCCATCTCAATTCTATATTAAAACCTAGGGTTTTACTGTGCTCTCCTCAACATCGCGTACAAGCCGCCGCCTCTTATAAAAGCTTCACGCTGCAGCTCTCTCCCCGTAGCCAACCTCAGCCCCATCGCGGCAGCCAGCTCCCTTCTCCGCCGGCGTACTCCGACCCAGCACAGCGCCGCCCGAACCCTGTGACACTGGCTGCATCCGACCTGAACCCCCCGCCGCCTAGCCCAGCCTGTCCGCCCCATTGCCGGCCTCGCACGTCGGAGGCAGACCCCCGCGGCCACCCCGATCGCCTGTCGCGACTCCCTGCGCCGTTGACAGCCCGATCAGAGCCCGAGCGACCCCGCGACGGCGGTTTCCGCTGCCTGCAAGTTCTCCCGGCGCCCCTCCAACTTCCGACGACCCGTAGCTCCCTCCGACGCCATCGCCTACCTCCCACAAACCCTCACCCCCGTCGTTCTTTGTGTTTTCCGGCCCTGTTGCCGTCACCAGTGGCCCCCACTCAATTCTCCGGCCTTCACCTCCCCTCGCAAGGCCGCCGCCCATGCTTGTTCACGCCGAGACTCAAAAACCCTGTTTTCAGTGGTAGCATGAATGGAGTTGGTGGTTCATTACCTGGTATCTTATTGAACTCAGTTGAGGCTGGCAACCACAACTCTGTTCCGGGTTTAGGAGCATCTCCAATATTGGGAAATGTGGGACATAATATTACGAACTCAATGGGTAACATTGTCGATGGAGGGAATATTGGAGGAAGCTTTAGTTCTGAAGGACTATATGTACCTGGCCTTGGGTCGCGTGTAATTTGGCCACTAATAGTGGATCAGGGAGCTTAATTTACTAGGACCTAACAGGTTAATGAGTGGCATGCTTCAGCAGGATAAATATCGTTTTCTTCGCGACCCGTTACCGTTCCCGCCCTGTTCGTGTCCGTACCGGGCACGTCACCGGATCCAACCCCTGACGTCGCAGATCCGGGCGTCGATCGACCATTTCACACTTCCCGAGGGCGATCCGATGACTTCTGCCACTGACGATCTCCTCTGGGTACCCTCAGTCGCTGATTGCGACAACGTGGAGCTGACGGACCGCTGATAGGAATCTGTGCTCCAGGCCTTCCACCATTGACCTACCGTCGGGTGACGCGTCGTTGTGTCAGAATCGTCATCGACGTGGAGCTTTCGCATCTGGCTAGGTAACGATTCTCTAAAAGCCTTATTGCTCTAGTAATTAGGGCCAACTTGCATGAAGTAAATCACATAGAACGAACTCATTAGAAAATCATCTCGATCGATCAATGGACTTACTCTGCTGTGCACATAGGATAGATGGAATGATCAATCGAACTAGGCTGCATACCATAGGTCTGGCGACCCCAAGCAGGCCCAGTTAATCTGACTTATCTTATATTGTTGCCTATGGATGTTAGAGTGCATGATTGTGATGATAGGATTATCGTACAGGTTCCGTAGATCCGTTGGTTGACCCAGACCCTGCTGGACTACATCCTTACCGGAATCTTTCAGGCAAGGAATGCGACTTTAGTTACTGCTTTTATGCTTTTCTAGAATTGATGTTAGAACTGCTAGATTATTTCTACAAAATACTTGAAAATGATCGCATGTTACTTTCTGCTCGAACCCACTTTTAAGATGCAACTTAAACCTCATATGCTAATTAATAAGCCGGACATTATAATTGTGTGGATCTTTGTAGAAGATCACAGGCGTGGACCTCTCCTATACGGAGGTTGGCACTACTCTTGTGGAGCGTCTGCTGGCTAGCCCAGAGATGGCTCGCTTATGGACTTGTGGAGCATTTGCTGGCTCGTCCAGGAATGGCTCGCTTACGGATAGTTAATCGATGACGGGGGTGACCATTGAGAATTGGTGCTCCCCAGCTTTGGCTCACCCGTGACTGTGCGCTCCGGTATGATACGTAGTATCATTCATGATTAATGATTTGTTTCGGATCGACGACGGGGGTGACCATTGAGAACTGGTGCTCCCCAGCTTTGGCTCACCCGTGACTGGTGCGCTCCGGTATGATATGCTATATCATTCGTGATCCTTGTCTTGTCTCGTGTCTAGATGGAGCGTTTGTTGGCTCGTGTCCATAACACAAACGACTCGCGGGTGGGGTAGGACAAAAGAGTCTAGCTGGGCCTGGGGGGTAGCTCCCTTCCGCCTACGCAGCTTGAGTCCTTAGGCTTTGTCTTCATGTCGCAGTTGGTGCACTCCTGTTTTCTTCGCAGGGATGCATTCCGGTCGTTTGACCATTTCTAGACTGGACAATCTGACCAGATGGACACCCCTGGCAGATTGACAGAACTACATGAACAACTCTTAGACGATCTGACTAGATGGACACCCCTAGCAGATCGATTAGAACAACCATACTTACTTCTTGCTTTCTAGTACTGCCTGTGTAGTTGTCATTTAAATTCCATTTAGAACTGCTAGAATTGTATAACTGCATTAACTTTTAGTCTCATTAGTTCGTTGCTGACATGTGTTTTGCACATGTCTCAGGCTTGACCGAGCTGCCACCTGAGGCTCCCGGCAGACTTTTCCTTTTTAGTTGCCTCCGGTACGTACAGTTTTAGTCTTTATGTTAAATTCTTTGTTGGTTACCTTCTGCGTTTGAATAATGTATTCTTACTGCTATTTCTATTGTTTCATGCTAAATCATTCGGTCGGACTTTCCCCTCCGCATCATAACTTGCCATAGACGCTTATTGGACCCCGAGCCTCAACGGCTCTAGTCCATGCGGGCTGGCCACGCCTCGTTGCTCAACCTTTTGGGAAGCGGGGCGTGACAGGGAGATTGTTGGATACAATGTGTTGTTGGATAAAACGATCGATGACTTCGTGTTTGATGATAACAAACATGTGTGAACGATTTGATGTGTGTGTTAAGTGTTTTCAAGAATGGCAAGCTCGCAAATACGCAAAGGGAAACTAAGTCAAAGTGATGGAGAATTTGCCATGCATTAACAAAGTGGACTTGGTCAAAGATGGAGATAATGGCTACAAATATTGGACTAAGTCAAAGATGGGGAGATAAGCCAGAAATCAATTAAAATCCATATTTGAATTGATTCAAATCAATTGGTGCATGAATCAAATCCTTAAGCCATACAAATTGAAGACTTAGTCAAAGATGGAGACATATGGAGAATCTCATGGAAATCAATATAAGAGATTAAATGAGATCTTAATTGAAATCCTACGGATATTTAAATCCAAATTCCATAGCCATTCTTATTCAAACTCCATATCCATGGTGATTCATTCAAATCCTAATCATGTCAGGATTCCTTCCAATCTCCATCAATTATGAGATTCTAATTGATTCTAATTGATCACATCCTCTCCTATATAAACACATATTCAAAGAGAGGTATTTTGAGAGAGAGAGAGAGAGAGAACCAAGAGATAATTCGGCCAATACATAATAAAACTCCCCATTGCCAAAATTGTAAGGACCCTGGCTATGGAAAAAACACTAGAAGGGGGTTGAATAGTGTTTATGCAATTTAAAAAGATAGTTACACCAATTTAAATTCCTAACCAACAAATAGTGCGGAATAGAAATAAACCCAAAATGTAACAAATGCAAATGTAAGAATGTTTCAAGGGTTCGGATTACCCAAGTCACTTCCCGACTTGTTCCCGGTAATCCTACGTCCCTTCCACCCGGTTAACAACCGGATACTCAAGTTTGAACCCTAACTTGAGGTTTCCTTAAAACCCACTTGTAGCAACCCTACAAGTGAAAACAAAATACAATGAATTGACCTTGACTCCTACAACTTGGTAGCAAGCAAACCACTCTCACAACCCGAGACTAAATTCAATAACGAAAGTTATGAAAATATGAAATAGAGCAACACTTACAAGCACCTATTCCTTGAAGTAGAACTTGAAGGAGAAGTGTGTTGTGTGTTGAAAGACTCTCTTGGAAGAGAGGAAAGCCCTTTCTCTTGACTGCACCAAATGCCTAGAAGATATCTCTTTGGTTCTAGGTTGGAGAGCAAGAGATTGAAGATTGGAATTCTAGGGCTTTAGGATTTGAGACCTTTGATCTTGAGAGAATGAAAGCTTGAATGTTTTAGCAAGTGAGTTGGTTGATCATTAGCCTATCAATGGAACAGTAGAGCGTTCTTTTATATGTTTCTCAAAACCTTCAAACGAAATCAGCAAAAACCCCTTTGAAATCCGTGAAGAAAAACTCAACGGATAGAATCTGTGCCAGTGACAGTCGACTGTTGAAGAATTCACAGTCGACTGCTGCACAGTGACAGAGGGTAGGTGAGAATTCACAACGGTAACTTACCACGTGGACAGTCGACTGATGAGGCATAGACAGTCGACTGTTGAACCAACATGCGACTGTAAATCCTACTACAGGCGACTGGCCATAAGTTGGGTAAGTTGATGAAATCTGGAAAACGTTTAGGAGAACAGGACAGACGACTGATGAAAAGAAGACAGTCGACTGTTAATCTGAACAGGCGACTGTAATTCCTTCTACAGACGACTGTCAAAACCCTGAGATTTTCCAGAGAGTTGAGTCATCAAATAGGCTCAAAGACAGACGACTGTTGTAGCATTGACAGTCAACTGTTCCATTGGACAGTCGACTGTAAATCCAACATAAGTCGACTGGCCAGAGTAAACAGAGAAATAGATTTTGGGCTATATATAGACAGGCGACTGATTAACAAAACACAGTCGACTGTCACTTGGACAGGCGCCTGTGAATCATTCATAAGTCGCCCGTGAGAGTTGAAAACTTAGAAGCCCAAAACTAGACTGTAAAAGTTTGTGCATAATAGGCGATTGTAGAACAAAAAATAGTCGACTGTTCTGAGACAGGCGACAGTAAAAAGTTCAGCAGTCGACTGTTATAAGCATGACATGCACAATCTTGATAGAAATGAATTGGAGTCTAAGAAAGGTTGATCTAATAATATCCTAAGACTGAAATGAAGATGTGTGTGCGTGCTTCAACAAAGGTCTACTTCTAAGCTACGTACTAGAAGAGAAACAAGAAAGTTACATTAGACGAACTCTCTCTTCTATCCAACGCATGAGCTTGAAGTCTTCTAGGAGCTTCAATCACCATCTACGATTATCCAATCCATTTCATTTGCCTTCAATGATCTTTGAGTGTCATCCATTGCAAGTAGATCTTCATAATAAGCTTAGGCAATGGATTAACTACAAAATAGGGGATTAGTCACAAGTATTTATGTTTGCTCATCATTAACACCAAATAGGGAGAAGTCTAATACTCAACATTCTCCCCCTTTTTGATGATGACAAACAAACATAAACAAAAAGATAAATAATTGTGCTTAAAGAAAACTTACTCCCCCTACATAGATGCCAATCAAGTTAGTCAATACGTATTAGGGCATCTATATATCAAATGAAGCAAATGAGTAAGATATGCATGAGTGAAATGAATTCATGAAATCTAGGATTTAAAAATCCCTATTCATTGTATCTTACTCCCCCTGAATCTAAGGCAACTTCAATCTTAGATTCAAGTGTTATTAGTATATATACTTAGCACATTCATTATGCATCTATATGTTTATTTCTCCCCCACCCCCTTATGGCATTATCCAAAAGGTGGGAGTAAAATAACAACAACAATCGTGCTAAATAAGAACTAGTAACAATAACAAGAGTCTAAAGATATATAAATCAAAACTCATAAAACCACATCATAAACTTATGTGAGTAGAGGAATGGGAGTCCAATATCAACATTTGAGATATACGAAGAAAACATATTTTCTCAAATCACATCTCATGTAGAATACATCATATAGGAGACATTATCTCAAATCACACATATATAATAATATGTATATATACATTGTGTGAAACATACGAAGAAACTGCAACATCATATATATATATACTAGTCATTACCCGTGCCCATAGGGCACGGTTTATTTAATGGCTGAATCCCCCCCCCCAAATATCAAGTTCCCCCAAATTTCAAGTTTTCCCACAAAATTTCAAGTTTCCCAACAAATTTAAGTTTCCACCCAAAATTTAAGTCCCCCCAAAATTGTCATTACCACCTAGGACAAACTTGCCACGTAGGACAAAGCTTTGTCCGAGTAGGATAAGATTCAATATCTTCAAAGGACTGGGAAAAAATGGTCGGAAAGGGGGGGAAAATAAAAAGTGTGGGTGTGTGTCTCTTATCCATGTCCAAATTCTCTTATCCAACTTCTCTTGATAACATCCCTCTTTTATATAATAGATATCCAAATTCTCTTATCTAATTTCTCATGTCCAAATTCTCTTATCCAACTTCTCTTGATAACATCCCTCTTTTATATAATAGATATCCAAATTCTCGTATCCAATTTCGCATGTCCAAATTCTCTTATCCAACTTCTCTTGATAACATCCCTCTTTTATATAATAGATAATAGATATCTAAATTCTCTTATCCAATTTCTCATGTCCAAATTCTCTTATCCAACTTCTCTTGATAACATCCCTCTTTAATATAATAGATATCCAAATTCTCTTATCCAATTTCTCATGTCCAACTTCTTTTATCCAACTTCTCTTATGCCTCTTTTAATATAACTTCTCTTTTCCAATTTCTCATGTCCAAATTCTCTTATCCAATTTCTCATGTCCAAATTCTCTTATCCAACTTCTCTTGATAACATCCCTCTTTTATATTATATATATATATAGGGTGATCTTCGGTTGCGAAAAAAGGGGTTTTCGCACGGTGCGAAAACATTTTTTTTTTTTTTGAAATTTTTTTTTTCAAAAATTCTTTTTTTGATGTTTAATCCATACAAATATATACCCCAGGGAAAATAATGGGTGAACCCGTTGGGCATTAGAGCACCCATCCACCCGTTACAAATTTAACGGTCTCAAAACGTGCGAATTTGATGAAATGCCTTGATCGAAGGCCAAATGACATTATTTCTCAATGATTATTTTTTGAGGGGGGTATAACAACATATAATGAGGGTGGGAAAAAGAATTTTTGAAAAAAAAAATTTCAAAAAAAAACTAAAAACATTTTCGCACGGTGCGAAATGTTCTCATTTGAAAATTTTCCTATATATATATATATATATATATATATATATATATATATATATATATATAAAACAGACCACATGAGTACAAAAAATGAGTGTATATATATAAGAGACCACATGAGTACAAAAAATGAGCAACATCATGTGTCTCAAAATGATCAAAATACATCATTCATCATATATCATCACCACACAAAAACTAATCATCATACATACACCAATGAACTACTCAACCCTAACCAAAACCAACAAAAAACATCTAGGTCTCAGGGTGAGTGTCCAAAGAAAAATCAACTGCAGCATCAGTCAATGTTGATGACAGTGGGGTCCGAGGGACGACCAGACGAACGAAACATCAGCCTGGCAGAGCGGTGAGTAGGATAAGCAGGATCCTTCTTCTTGGAAGACGACGCACCCGCGGCAGAGGTTTCCGCATGAGCATGAACGGGGGTCTGGACCTCAAAAGGCACATGTACAAAGCTTGGAGGAGGGGGGACAGCAGTATGAGCAGTATCCTCAGACGGAGGAAACATGGCCTGAAGTTATGCAGAATGGGGAACCCATGAAGTACGAAAGACTTGTACTGAAGCTCGAGAAGGAGAGTGAGCTTCTGATCCATAGAGGCAGCAATCTTCTCGATCACAGTGACATGGTCACATAGTTGACCGAGAAGGAAATCCTCTAGGGGTACCGACGGAGGAGAATGAGGAGGATGATAGGCTGGGTGAGAAATGGGTTCATCGACGTTTGCCGAGGGAATAGGATCACCAACCAAGATGTCTAGGAACTCCCCAGACGATGGAGGTGATGAGGGTAGCTGCTCAGTAGGTGGAGGAGAGGGTTCAGCGAGAAAGATGTTTAACGTTTCTCCTGACGACGAAGGACATGAAGGATCCACGAAATCGATCGACAGAAGCTAGGTCAAGTAAGCAACGAGAGAAACACAAGAGGAATCGAACCTAATTCGAGAGGCAGACGAGACAGTCGAGGTCCGAGCGACGCAATCGACAGACGACGAGACGTGGGGACGAAGAGCGCCGGAGGAGCGAATGACTAAGGGTTTGAGTCGAGGAAGACGAAGCAGTTTCAATCGGATGAGAGAGAATCAGTCGATCGAAATGAAGTTTCTCGTTGAAATAATGAAGGGGCAAAAGAATCTGGGCCGTTGGATCATAGAATCGACGGCTCAGATCAAATGCGCGAACCGCCACAATAGGAGACAGTCGACTGATGAACAATATGTGTTTGGTACTCTAAGATGAACAATGTACTCTAAGATGATGTCCTTCTTAGCTACATGATCATTGATAAAGTGGTGTCTCACATCTATGTGTTTGGTACGGGAGTGATGTACCGGATTCTTGGAAAGACATATAGCACTTTGGTTATCAACCATGATAGGGCAATATCACAATTGACACCATAGTCCTTAAGAGTGTGTCTCATCTAAAGAACTTGTGCACATGCAAGACCCGCGGCAATATATTCCGCTTCGATTGTGGACAATGATACCGAGTTCTGTTTCTTGGAGAACCAAGAGACTAAGGAATTTCCTAGGAAATGGCAAGTGCCACTAGTACTTTTCCTATCGGATTTGCATCCGGCAAAGTCGGCATCACTATATGAGATTAACTCATATGTGCTAGATTTAGGATAAAGTAACCTATAATTTAGTGAATGATTGAGATAACGAAATATTCGTTTAACCGCTATCAAGTGTGACTTCTTGTGTAGATGGGTTTTCGTACTCATGGGAGTCCTTTTGCTTGATGACGATTCCATCCCGAATCGCTTGATGAGCTCCCCTGTGTACTTGGTTTGATGTATGAAAGTCTCATCCTTCATTTGTCGAATTTGCAATCCAAGGAAATAGTTGAGCTCACCCATGTAGCTCATCTCGAATTCATCCTTTAGGGACTTAGAAAATTATTGACAAAGATTAAAGTTGGTAGAACCAAATATTATATTGTCTACATAAACTTGAAGCAATAGGATGTCATTTTCATAATCCTTAATGAAAAGTGTTGAATCAACTTCACCCATTTTAAAACCTAAATCCAAAAGAAAGTTCTTGAGTCGATCATACCAAGCTCTAGGAGCTTGTCTCAATCCATACAACTCTTTCTTAAGTTTGAAAACATGGTTTGGAAATTTTTCATGAATGAAACCTGGTGGTTGAGAAACATACACTTCTTCATTGACAATACCATTTAAAATGCACTTTTAACATCCATTTGAAATAATTTGAAATTCTTATGAGATGCACAAGATAAAATCAATCTAATAGCTTCTAATCTAGCTACGGGGCCAAAGGATTCTTCGAAATCGATACCTCCCTCTTACCGGTAGCATTGAGCTACTAACCTTGCTTTTTTCCTTGTGATGACCTCGTTCTCATCGGTCTTGTTCTTGAAGATCCATTTGGTCCCAATAACTTGATGACCACTTTGAAGAGGAACGAGCTCCCAAACTTCATTTCTCTCGAATTGCATGAGTTCTTCTTCCATTGCCACTATCCAAGAGCTGTCCTCACAAGCTTCTTGGATGTTCTTTGGCTCAATGGTAGAGACAAATGCACAATGAGAGAATTCTTCAATTCTAGACCTCGTTCGAACACCCACACCAATATCTCCAATAATTTGGTCATGTGGATGGTTGCGAACAGTTGGATAAGCTTTGGGTATTTCTGCATCACTTGGAACATCTTCAATAATCTCATTAGTAGTGTTAGTCTCAATAATTGAATCATTAATCTTGACATTACTAAGAGAATCACATATAGCATCTACACTATCATCAATAACATGAGTAAAATCAAAATCTTCATAAAATGATACGTGTAGTGATTCCTCGATCGTTGAAGAGGTTTTGTTGTATATCCGGTAGGCTTTGCTACGTGTGGAATATCCAACAAAAATTCCTTCATCGGATCTTGGCTCAAATTTATCTAAATTACCAAAGGTGTTTTTGATAAAACATTTTGAACCAAAAACTCGAAAATATTTAACTTGAGGCTTTTTGTCATAAAATAACTCAAAACAAGTTTTGTTCGTTCGGGGTCTCACTAGGATCCTATTGAGCACATAACATGCCATGTGCACCGCTTCTGCCCAAAATTGTAGTCCAAGATGACTATCATGGAGCATAGTATGAGCACACTCAATAAGAGTCCTATTCTTTCTCTATACAACACCATTTTATGGTGGTGCCCGAGGAAAAGAAAAATTGTGAGTTATCCCGGTGTCATCACAAAACTTTGTAAAAGATTCATTCTCAAATTCTTCTCCATGATCACTACGGATAGTGATAATGGTGGATCCTAAAAGAATCTGAATCTTCTTTGCAAATATGGTAAATTCTTCAAAAGCTTCATTCTTATTAGTTAAGAATGAAACCCAAGTAAATCTAGAGAAGTCGTCAATGATAACTAATCCATAATGAGCATTGCCTAAGGAAGCGGTTCTAGTTGGCCCAAACAAATCTAGATGAGGTAGTTCTAGGGGCCTCTTAGAAGTAATTCCTTCTTTAAGCTTAAAATATGACTTACTAAGTTTACCTCTTTGACATGAATCGCAAAAGTTTTTCTTACTAAAAGCAATTTTTGGAAAACCTTTGACTAAATCATGCTTAGCTAACTTATATAAGTGCTTGAAATGAACATGACCAAAACGGCGATGCCATAATAGTTGTTTATTTGTATTAGCAACTAAGCAATGTTCTACGGTTTTAGGCAAGCTCAAATAATAAATATTTTTACACAATAAAACATGTGAATTAGAATCAACAATTTTACACAATCCTTCTCCAAAGTTAACCATTGTCACAAAGTTGACTAATAGAAATGAGATTATGACACAAACCACTAACTAGATATACATTAGTAATTAAAGGTTTAGAGGAGTTTCCGACTATACCTACTCCAATGATGGTTCCCTTTTGGTTACCTCCAAAAGTGACCGTTGCACCATTCTTGATGATAATAACTTCAGAGAGTAATGAAGGATCTCCTGTCATGTATTTGGAGCAACCACTGTCGAGAATCCATCATTTCCTTTTAGAGCTAGTTAGACCTTTATAGCTCTCTTTCTTTCTCTTGGGTACCTACATAGTATACCATAAGCTCATGGTACCCAATTTTTGTTGGGTCCAAGGGGATTAGCCCTTGGATAGCCAAGTCCAAGTGGAATTCTGCTTCCCAACATAATTACCATTATTAATAACATCATGAAAATAGTAATCAACATATGCATTCCTATCATTTAAGCTAGTGTTCTTAGGACCCCAAATGGTGTATGTTTTGGGAGTCCTTTTCCTAGTTGCATGCATAGTTGTTAGATTTCTATATGGTGCATGCTTCTTAGGAACATGGTTTCTAGCATAAAAATGAGGTGGTGGATATGCATTGTACATACGAGGATTATATGTATGCTTGGGAACATGCATGTTGTATGAAACATATGGGTCATGCAGGACATGTGGAGGATGAGCATACATGTAAGAATGATGCGTATGAGCATATAGGTGTATAGGAGCACGTACATGAGTATTTCTCATGTGTGGATCTGTACGTGTCCGTGAGTATGGAGCATAAAAAGTTTCATGAATATCCACTTGTGAAGTAGGAGATTTCCTACGTGGATGAAGGTTTGTGTACATGTAAGCATGGCTTCTCTTTTGGTTTCCACACTTGGTGGGTTTCTTGCCAAAAGGAAGAGACGGTGAAGTGGTGACTTTCTTGGTAGGTTTGCTACCTATAGTGTCTTTTACACCACTTGTGGATGCACCGAAGGATGGCCTAATAAAGTCTATAGTGACACCACTATAGGAGGTGCGAGCATTGCATGCATTTGCTTCCACAAAACCAAGACCAACACGATGTGTGGCCGGAAATTGGTTTGCGAGCAAATCGTCCAATTGTCCTTTTCCCTTATTGAATCTCACAATATGGGAGGACATGAGCTCATATTTCTCCTTAAAAGAATAAATGTTGGTATCCAAGGTGGACACCCGTGCTTTGAGCTCGTGCACTTGAGTTTTAAGAGAATCATTCTCTAAACCCAATTGTGTGTGTTATGAAACTAAATCACTATTATCCTTAGGATGTGTTTGATCTAGTTGAGATTTGAGGGTATTCACCTCATTTCTCAAAGTGACATTTTGAGAAGCTAAATTCGATGTCTCAAGGGTTAAAGTACCAACAATGGTGTCATTGTTGATAATGCATGGAATGGATGGATTGCTAACATTAAATTTATTTAAACTAGTATATCTAAGCATTAAAGATTGATACTTAGAAAATAATTCTTCATTAGCAATACGCAATTCATCCATAGTTACCTCGGTTTCATCCATGTCGGAATTACTTTCATCGGAGAGTGAATCTTCTCGGGCCATGAAGCACATGTGGGCACTTTCACCCTTCTCATCATCGGATTCGCTTGATGAGTCTTCACTTGAATCATCGAATGTACCTACTAGTCCTTTCTTCTTATCTTTCTTATTCTTGTCGGACTTGTGGTACTTCGGAGCCTTCCACTTCTCTTTGTTTCATAGCATTGGGCAATCCTTCTTGATGTGCCATGGCTTATTACACTTAAAACAAAGAGAGGAAGTGTTATTAGTAGAATAAAATCTATTCTTAGATGAAAATTTACCTTTATGAAAGAAGCGTTGGAACTTCTTCGCCATTTGAGCCATTTCATCCAAGTCCATCTCATTTTCTGATTCTTCACTATCGGAGGATGAGGAATTGTCTTTGAATGTCAAAGCTTTCTTCTTGGAATCCGAAGGATTCATCATAGCTCGAATCTTTAATCGGTTCTCCCGTCTTACTTCGTAAGACATGAGAGTGCCGATAAGGTTCACAACTGTGTAAGTCTTCAAGTCGTTGACCTCCTCGATGGCGATGGCTCTTCTTTCCCATTTGGAGGTCATTCCCATTATAATCTTCCTTACCTTATCTTGTTGGGAATAGACTTGTCCAAGAGCTTCCAATTTATTAGTGATATCGGTAAAACGTCCGTACATCGATGCTATGCTTTCATTTTCCTGCATATGAAACATATCGAAGTTTTGCACGACAACATAGAGTTTAGAAAGTTTTACCTTGTTTGGTACCTCATGAGTAATGATGAGATGGTTCCAAATTTGATATGCACTCTTACATGTGCATATCTTGTTGAACTCATCTGGGTCCAACGCACAATGAAGAGCATTCATTGCCTTTGCGTTGTTGACTTCGGCAGATTTCTCGGTAGTCGTCCATTTTTCGAAATCCACTTCGGTGGGCTCGACGTATTCCTTATGGAAGGTTCTCCAAAGGGAAACACTCCTTAGGAACGTCTCCATCTGGCATTTCCAATAGCCAAAGTTCATTCCATTGAAACACGGAGGACGCACCGTTGATTGTCCTTCGAAAACTGTGGACGCTCCATCACGATCGTGATTGTTGTACGAAGACGGTGGAGGAACGTTGTTGTTGTTGGATGCCATAGCTATAAACTTGCACTCTGATACCAATTGTAAGGACCTTGGCTATAGAGAAAACACTAGAAGGGGGGTTGAATAGTGTTTATGCAATTTAAAAAGATAGTTACACCAATTTAAATTCCTAACCAACAAATAGTGCGGAATAGAAATAAACCCAAAATGAAACAAATGCAAATGCAAGGATGTTTCAAGGGTTCGGATTACCCAAGTCACTTCCCGACTTGTTTCCGGTAATCCTACGTCCCTTCCACCCGGTTAACAACCGGATACTCAAGTTAGAATCCTAACTTGAGGTTTCCTTAAAACCCACTTGTAGCAACCCTACAAGTGAAATCGAAATACAATCGATTGATCTTGACTCCCACAACTTGGGAGCAAGCAAACCACTCTCACAACCCGAGAGTAAATTCAATAACGAAAGTTATGAAAATATGAAATAGAGCAACACTTACAATCACCTATGCCTTGAAGTAGAACTTGAAGGAGAAGTGTGTTGTGTGTTAAAAGACTCTCTTGGAAGAGAGGAAAGCCCTTTCTCTTGACCACACCAAATGCCTAGAAGATATCTCTTTGGTTCTAGGTTGGAGAGCAAGAGATTGAAGATTGGAATTCTAGGGCTTTAGGATTTAAGAGCTTTGATCTTGAGAGAATGAAAGCTTGAATGTTTTAGCAAGTGAGTTGGTTGATCATTAGCCTCTCAATGGAACAGTAGAGGATTCTTTTATAGGTTTCTCAAAACCTTTAAACGAAATCAGCAAAAACCACTTTGAAATCCGTGAGGAAAAACTCAACGGATAGAATCTGCGCCCGTGACAGTCGACTGTTGAAGAATTCACAGTGACAGAGGGTAGGTGAGAATTCATAACAGCAACTTACCACGTGGATAGTCGACTGATGAGGCATAGACAATTGACTGTTGAACCAACATGTGACTGTAAATCCTACTACATGCGACTGGCCGTAAGTTGGGTAAGATGATGAAATCTGGAAAACGTCTAGGAGAACAGGACAGACGACTGATGAAGAGAAGACAATCGACTGTTAATCTGAACAGACGACTGTAATTCCTTCTACACACGACTGTCAAAACCCTGAGATTTTTCAGAGAGTTGGCTCATCAAATAGGCTCAAGGACAGACGACTGTTGTAGCATTGACAGTCGGCTGTTCCATTGGACAGTCGACTGTAAATCCAACATAAGTCGACTGGGCAGAGTAAACAGAGAAATAGATTTTGGGATATAGATAGACAGGTGACTGATTAACAAAACATAGTCGACTGTCACTTGGACAGGCGCCTGTGAATCATTCATAAGTCCCCCGTGAGAGTTGAAAACTTAAAAGCCCAAAACTAGACTGTAAAAGTTTGTGCATAACAGGCGACTGTAGAACAAAAAACAGTCGACTGTTTTGAGACATGCGACAGTAAAACGTTCAGCAGTCGACTGTTATAATCATGACATGCATAATCTTGATAGAAATGAATTGGAGTCTAAGGAAGGTTGATCTAATAATATCCTAAAACTGAAATGAAGATGCGCGTGCGTGCTCCAACAAAGTTCTAATTCTAAGCTACATAAAGAGAAACAAGAAAGTTACATTAGACGAACTCTCTCTTCTATCCAACGCATGAGCTTGAAGTCTTCTAGGAGCTTCAATCACCATCTATGATCATCCAATCCATTTCATTTGCCTTCAATGATCTTTGAGTGTCATCCATTGCAAGTAGATCTTCATAATAAGCTTAGGAAATGGATTAACTACAAAATAGGGGATTAGTCACAAGTATTTATGTTTCCTCATCATTAACACCAAGTAGGGAGAAGTCCAATACTCAACAAAAATTGCACAGCTTCATCTCCTTAGGGTGCGCAACATCCCATTGCCTCATCTTCCCTTATGCAACCTACATCAAAGCTCCATTGCCCAAAGCCTCAAAGCCATCTTCCAATCTCCAAAACCCTAGCATCTCCTTATGCAAGCTTCCTCAAGAGCTCTTCATTGCCGCAACTATCACATGCTAAAGCTCCATTGCCAAACTCCATTACATGCATCCAAGAGAAGTGCTCCAACACTACGCAACATCCAAGGGGGTTCTCCAAGCCAAGGCCGCAAGTTTCATCAAGGAGTCCTCCATCTCTTCATAGCACAACTCATCAAGGAAGACTCATCCATTGCCGTAACAAAGCGAGGAGCTTTCTCTTCCCTTCATTGCGCAAGTTACCACAAGACAACAAAGAGGGATCTTCTCATATTGTGCAACATACCAAGGACTCCATTGCAAAGCTTCAAGGCCGTAACATCTCTTTGAGGAGTCACCAAGGCCGCAAGTTATCATCCAAGGGTTCCACATCACATTGCGCAAGCCAATAAGGAGAAGCCCACGCACTGCCCATGCACTGTTGCCTGCAGTCCACGACTGCGGCTTGCAGCCCATGCACTGCCCACGCACTGCTGCCTGCAGTTCACGCACTGCGGCTTGCAGCCCACGCACTGCTGCTGTCGACCTACACACTGTTGCACCATCAAGCGAAGGGGAGTGCCAAGGCCGCAACATCCAAGGAGAGGGGCCAAAGCCGCAACTTGAGTTGCTCCAGAATTCGAGACGACTTCATCGTCAGACTTGATCTGACCTGAGCTGATTGACATAGACGACTACGCCTACACAAACTAAGATTTCCTAAACTCTTTATTATTATATTTGTGTAGTAGTGTAGCGATCTTTGTAGGGAAAACTTTACCATACTTGTGCTTTGGGGTCTTGTCTAGTTGGGGTTAGACAAGAGGGTCTTGACGAGTTGGGGCTCGTCGAGAGAGAGAGAGAGAGAGAGAGAGAGAGAGAGAGAGAGAGAGAGAGAGAGAGAGAGAGAGAGAGAGAGAGAGAGAGCATCTTACTAGGTTGATAGTGTTGAGCACCTTGGGGAGTGCGTATAAACTAGATGAGAATTAATTTGGGGCTCTAGCTTATTGTAGTTGTACCAGATAACATATTGATCTAGTATTTGCTTTTCGGGGCTGGACGTAGGTCATGGGGACGACCGAACCAGGGTAAATCTGCTGTGCACTCTGTGATTGCTTATTTTTTACTCGACATCTGCTATAACTGCCTGTGATTGCTCGTGGGTTGCACGGAAATTTATATTAGCCTATTCACCCCTCCCCTCTATGCTTAGATCTAGCTCCAACATGAAACGCTTAAGGAAGGCCCACAGCGTTTCCCCTTCTCATTGCTCGAGACTGAACAAATAGTCAGAGCCTTTCTTTCGCCTTCGTCATGCCATGAACTGCTGGCAGAAAGCTTGCTAAGATCTTGAAAGATCCGATGCTGTGATTGGGGAGCCCATTGTACCATTCCTTCTCCACCTTGCGCAATGTCGTATGAAATGCTCGACAAAGGAAAGCATCATTTGTCTCATGTAGCTCCATCACACTCGTGTAGTCCTGAACGTGTTCTTGAGGGTCGCACAAGCCATCATATTTGTCTAGGGGGCATCTTGAACTTCGGTATTCTTGGGGCCGAGGTGACATTCTTCTTCAACGAATTGCGCACGTCCTTCGAGCTTGAGGATGGAAAATAAGGACTCTGCATACTAGCTCAATGTCTGGTTTGCCAACAGGTTGAGGCGCTGGAGGAATCAGCTTCCTCCCCTTCTGAATTGTTAGGGGAGTTCGACGGGGAAGGTTGTCTCACCGACTCTTCCACTTGCTTTCGGGTTTGGGTTGCCGGAAAGGACTCTGGCTGTGATCCTGATCCGTGCAGCGGTACTGTGTGCGACCAACGCCGCTCTGAATAGGATGACAGGAAACTTTACCATTGGCATAGGGTCCATGACCTTTGTGTCCAGTAGAGTTATTGTTACGTACCTTCTCGCCGTCTAGTCCCTCATCCTGGTTAGGGGTGGTCAAGGAAGAGATTTGCCGCTTTGAGTGTTGTGATTCATTCCTTTGGCTTTTGGTTGTGGGTGGCAGCTCCTTGGGGCCTAATCTCGTGTTGGCAGGTTGTGGCCCTGTAGTTAGGTTGGCTAGTTCGCTAATCGCTTTATTACGGAAGTCAACGTCTGGATGTTGGCATTGACTGCCTATGAGAAAAAATGGATTTGCTCTAGTGTGACTAATTATGGCTCATGCCCTCTCTGGGCAGAGGAGCTGTGGTCTTCATGAAGGATGGGGGCGTCTGCCTCCTTACTAGTGAGCGGTCCAATGGGCCTTTAGTTGCTGGGATGAGCCGACATTGTCGATGACAGGGATGCCAATTTTATGTTCCCACAGACGGTGCTAACTGTTGACAGGTAAATTAGTCACACAGTAAGATGGTGCTGACGAGAACGCCTCTAGTGATGTGGCGCTTCGTCGGCAGAGAAGTGTCTCTGAGGAAGAGTAATCCTGAGACGGGAGGAGCGAAGTCCGAGCTGCTGGGTTGAAGCCCGACCTAACTCCTAGCTGACTCTGAAGGCATGTAACACGGGTAATTGTCAGGAGGATCGGATATGGGTTCCGACCCAAAACCCTTCCGATGCTTAAGTCAGTGGATGACTCAAAAAGGAGTGAGGGGCAGCTATGTCCGACCTATTGGGAGGTCGTCTGATTATTGTCACGCCGAGATATGGATGAAGAAATATGAAGTGGAAAGAGATAGTTTAAGTGTCAGAGTACCTGGTGATTATTATCTATGTGAGATTGATCCCGTCCTTGTCGTCACTCAGACTACTTATAGATGAAGTTTAACCCTTAGTGCCGTTAATGGACAACGTGCTTGCTCTTATGGCGGCATGACTGTTTTTGGAAAAGAGCAAGATGACTGACCACTTCCTTCGCCACTACCCATCGACCTGTTATTAACTAACACCTGAATACTTGGGAGTTGTCGCGACGAATGAGCTACTGCTTTGACTTGGTATGCGGGTAATGGGCTGTATTGGCTTCTGGGCCCTTGGGCTGAGACAACGTATGCTCTTGGGCTCTTGTATTAGGATTAAATTAACTTTCTTTGCTACGTGGGCCGGCCCAACGTAGTCACCTGATCTTATGTGCATTCCTGTGGATTTGTCGTGCAATTGATTCTTGGTTCATCCTTTTCGTATTTACTTACAGTGTCAAAGTATTTAGAAATTGTTCACAGAGTTCATTTCGTTCATATGATATATAATTTTACTTGAAAGAACCATTTATGTGTTTCAGAATTCTTCATTGGGATGTGATTGCACTGCAATTTGCTTTCTTTTGTTTGTCATTGTCTTTGAAGAATATTTCATCAAATTGCATCTACTTGAGAACAGGCCGGTGTCACCCACAGAAGGTGATCAGGTAATCAGCCCCTTTGCACGTAAAGATACTAGTTGCATCATCGTATGCGTAGCTATACGCCGTCGGGCAAGCATTTTTGAACACCTTCGAATACGCCGTCGGCCGGCACTTGTCGGGGCTGGCGTAGTCTCCTGTGCAGCAGAACGCCGGCGTGTTGAACGCCATGCATGCACTCTTGCACGCCACCACATTGCCTGCCTGATTCAACACCTGCAGTTCCTTGGGACATACCTGGTTCAGATCGGACTCGCACCTTATGGTCTGACACGAGCCAGACCGAGCCCGGTACCCACTAGGGGCCACCGACATGGGCGCATTGTAGCCATCCACGAGGCTGACGTCGTAGTAGTCGACGGGGCTGTTGAGTGTGAACTCCGCCAGGGTGACGGGGGGCGAGCCGCCCGCCCCCGTGCAGTTCAGGACGCCACCGCAGTCGCCTGTCTGGCACGTGCCAAGGCCTGTATGGTCAAATGAGCAGTCGCGGCGTGGCCAGAGGCGGCCAGACCAGTTGTCAGGAGCTGAAATTTCGGACGACTGGGCGGGGTTGAGCTGGGAGCCGCCGTGACCGATCATGTCATGGCCGGCGCTCGGCTGGATTCCGACCCAGACCGTGTATGGACAGGCATTGTGGATTGTGAAAACTGATGCACCTACACCTACACCAGTGAAGGTGAAAGCACAGAGGAGAAGGCAGAGGGAAGACAAAGCCATGGAGGGTGGTGGATTATTTTGGCTTTGAACCAGCGGGGTTTATAGTCGGAAGATGGGGTTTTTTTTAAAGAACAAATCATTTTGGCGTGTTCAATTGTTTGAGCTATGTATTACAAATAAATTACTGGATGGTGCCAAGGTTAGGATGAGGTTTGTTTGGGGTTTATTAAAACCTTAACTACACGAACCATTGTTAGAAAGGCCATGCTTTTTTCGCCTAGCTTGTATTGTCCTTTTTGTAGTCATTTGAGAGTAAGGCATGGGAAGCGTGAGTTTATGTTCTCACTCGGACGTGTCCTTCACCTTTACTCCGGCTTTCTGGTAAGTGCAGTTCCTCATGGTAAATACTGTTGATAAAAAACCTTTATCATCCTGCGGAACAACAAGCCCTAACAACTAGCCAGGGAGCTAAAGCTTGAAAAATAGGGTCACACAACAAACCAAACAACTAATCCCTCTTCGGATCTTACGTAAGCAAATTAGTAAACGAAATGCGACAATCTCAATTTGCAGAAAATAAATGAGGCAGGGGATTTTACCCTGGTTCAGTTGTGAACAACCTACTCCAGCATTCCGAGGCGATCCACTACTAATCAAGGCCAGCACACGAGCTTACACCAACATTTTCTCCTTCACACTCTTGTGAGTAACAACTTGGCAATTCCAAGCCCCCACAAATCTCACAAAGGAAGAAGAAGAGAAAGAGACACACTAGCAGATATACACTCTCATATACTCTCTAAAGCTCTCGCACTTTCTCACAGAAAAGCAATGAGAACAACAACATCCTTCACACAATTTCTATACGTCTGAACATGGTGCAGGCAGCCTCTCTTTTGGCTCTCTCGGCTCTCTGTTTTTCTTCGACGGCAACTCTCTGAAAGGTAAACATGGATCTTGCCTCTCTGGAAAAAATCAGTGGTCTGGTCATCAATTTGCAGCCACCTCTGTCCATTTCTCTCACTGTCGGCAGGCAAAAAACAAAAGGCTCCAAAGCCTTTAAGTCCAACAAAAAACTTAAAGTCCCCAACTGCAAATTAAATCTCAGGGCCCCAAATAGATGTGCATGACTTGGATTTTGTAGCAAAAAAACAACAATCTACCTTGATACAAAATCTCCATCACTCCATCCAAGCTCTACCTTGATCACAACTCTGTGGTCACTCCACAGACCTCCTCCTCGTCTTGGAATCCACGCCCTTCAGCGCCACACTCAAGCAAAACAGATCAAGCTCAAGCAGGTCTTGAGCTTGATGGCGGGAACGGACTTGGTGAACCTGTCTGCAGGGTTCCTCTTAGTTGGGACCTTCTGAAACTCTATCTGTTTGCTCTCCTCCTCTAGGAAGCCATCATGGACCTCTATGTACTTCGTCCTCGAACTGTAAGCCTGATGTTTCGCAAGATGAATAGCACTCTGGCTATCGCTGAAAACCAACGACAATCTCTGTGGAAACCCCAAATCCTCTAGCATACATCTCAAATACTTGGCCTCCTTCACCGCTTCTACTGCGGCAATCAACTTGGCCTCTGTGGTTGACAACGCAACCACCGACTGTAGGACTGATCGCCATGACACTACTGCGGTGCCCAACGTAAACACGTAACATGTGGTCGATCTCCGCCTGTCCATGTCACCAGCATAATCAGAATCACAGTACCCTGTCAGCACCACACCGTCACCTCTGCCATAGTGCAAACCGACACCAATTGTGCCTCGCAGATATCGCAATATCCACTTGACGGCCTGCCAAAGCTCCTTGCTTGGGTTCGCCATATATTTGCTCACTAATCCCACGGCCTGCGCAATATCTGGATGCGTGCAAACCATCGTGTACATCAAACTCCCAAGTGCACTAGCATATGGTACCTGAGACATGGCCTTCTTCTCATTCTCGGTGCTCGACGACTGCAACGTCGAAAGATGAAAGTGAGCTCCAAGAGGTGTCCTCTCGGGCTTCGCACTCTCCATTCCATAACGGACGAGCACCTTCTCAATATACCCCTTCTGCGACAACCTCAACTCACCCTTCCTCCTATCTCGGGATATCTCCATCCCTGAGATTTTCTTTGCCGGGCCCAAATCCTTCATATCGAACTCCTTGCCCAACTTCACCTTTAGCTTCTTGACCTCCGACATGTTTGAGGAAGTAATCAACATGTCGTCAACATAAAGTAAGAGGTAGATGCACGAGCCATCATCCAATGGCACACATAAACACACTGATCTTTCACGCTCCGCTCAAAACCTACACCAATCATAAGGCTATCAAATCGCTTGTACCAGTGTCTGAGTGGCTGTTTCAACCCATACAAGGATTTCCTCAACCTGCAGACCTTCCTCTCCTTGCCTTCCACTAGAACCCATGTGGTTGGTGCATGTAAATCTCCTCATCCAAATCACCGTGCAAAAAAGCAGTCTTGACATCGAGTTGCTCCAACTCCATGTCCATGGATGCTACTAGTGCCAACAATACACGAATGGAAGTGTGTCTTACCACTAGAGAAAATATTTCATTGTATTCATCTCCCTTCCTCTGTGCAAAATCCTTAGCCACTAGCCTTGTTTTGTACCGTACATCACCACCATCTTCGGTCGAGCTTTCTTTGACCTTGTAGATCCACCTACATCCAATGGCACGCCTCTTATGTGGTAAAGGTGCTAACTCCCACGTGTCATTGTGGTGGAGAGACTCCATCTCTTCCTCCATAGCTCCTTGCCAATTCGCTGCATCACTCGATCTAATGGCTCCACCATATAGGTCATAGGCTCCTCGTGCTCAATGTTTAAGGCATACGACGTCATGTCGTCAAAGGAGAAAGCCGTGTAATCCCAAGCTCCAAGTCTCTCGGGCGCTTTCTTGGTCCTCTTGGACCTCCGCACCTCATCTGCAACAAATTCATCACATACCTGAGCTGGGACTGGTGTCTGCATATGGTCCTCAACATGGACATCATCATGTCCCGTAACGGGGACATCGACCATCGGCTCCTTGCCGGGTCACCTCTGGAATAGGATCGGGAGATCAATCGTCTTAAGCGCGGTCTCCTCGGGTGATTCGTCCCCCTTTCAATGAGTATGCTTTGCCCTGAGCATCACAGACTCATCGAAAGTGACGTGCCTGCTCAAAATCACCTTGCGGCCCACCGGGTCCCACAAGCGATATCCTTTCACACCATCGCCATATCCGAGGAAAATGTTTATTAGCCCTCGGATCCAACTTGTCGCCTCTCTCATGTGCATATGTCGGTCAACCAACGATGTGTAGGTAAAAGTAATCACCAATTTTCCCACTCCACTTCTCTTCAGGAATTTGGTAGTCAATTTTCGTCGACGGAAATCGATTCACTATGTGCACGGCGGTAGTAAGTATCTCACCCCAAAATTCCTTCTCCAAACCAGCAGAGTGCCTCAAGCAATGCACTCTCTCCAACAATTTCATGTTCATCCTCTCTACAACCCCGTTCGATTAAGAATCCACTGGTGTAGTAAAATGACGTCGAATCCCATGGAATCTGCAGAATCCTGTGAACTCCCTCAAGGTGTACTCGCCTCCGTTGTCGGATCTAAGGACTTTCACCGCCTTACCAGTTTGCTTTTCAACCATCACAAGCCATTGTTTGAACATGCCAAAGGTTTGATCTTTCTTCTTCATCAAGTACATCCAAACCTTCCGAGAATAATCATCGATGAAGAGGACAAAGTACCTAGCCCCACCTCCTGACGCTACAGGACACGGCCCCCAAACATCGGAATGAATGTAATCCAGTGGACCTCGACTAGTGTGCTTCTCCGTGCTGAACTGCACCTTTGTCTTTTTCCCGTACACACAGCTTTCACAAAACTCCACACTCTCATCAGTAGCTCCAATCAATTTTCTTCGGCGGAGAACCTCGAGGGTCTTGTCACACGGATGACCCAAACGATAATGCCATAACTTTACTGAATCTTCTTCACTCGAGCTAGTAGAGGTGGCATCGGCTTCGCCTTCTACTGTGGTATTTTGTAGGACATATAGATTCCCTACCTTTCTTAGATTCCCTACCTTTCTTCCCTTCATCACAACCATGACTCCTTTGGATACCCTCAGCTGGCCATTCTCTACAACTGGCTTGCATCCAACATTATCCAATACAGCGATAGATATCAAGCTCTTTCGAAGATCAGGGATGTGTCTCACATCTGCTAGGGTATGCACTATGCCATCGTGCATCTTGATCTGGACAGTTCCAACACCCGCGGTCTTACACGCCGCATTGTTCCCCATGAGAATAGAGCCTTCGTCTTCTTAGGAACGGTAAGTGGAAAACCAACTCCGATGTGGAGTCATATAGAAATAACACCCATTATCCATCAACCACGCAACTTGTGCCTCACCGGACACCCCCGTTGCGAATATATCTGGTTCTCTACCCCTTCACCGTGGCCTCTGTCATCACTGATATGCATGTCCTCCAAACCCAAGGAAGCTGAACCAGAAGCATCATTGCCTTTTGATATGTCATTATATTCCACATTTTATCTAAATGATTACACTCAAAATGATTGCTCATTTACATATTTCATACACTTTTACGCTATTATTTGGAATAATATGACTTTCGGAGTGTTTATGTCCATTTCAGGGATTTGGGGCGATATTGGAGCAATTTGGAGTAAATAAGACGATCGGCGACGTGAGAACACCAATGAGACTCAGATGACATGCTCGAGGTGAAAAAGAAGAATATTGGAACAAGGAAGGGGCAAGAGAGAAGGTCGCTCGATCGAGCTATGATGCGACGAAGGAATCGAGCAACCTGAAGTGCTGGAAACAGGACAGCCGTGCACTCTTTTAAAATCTGCTATCACCTGAGATTTTTAAGTATTTTTCTGATATTTTTTACAGATAGTAGACTTCGAGATGGTTCCAACGCCACCAAGAACGCACCAATCGGAGGTCAGATGAGCTCTGGAAAATTTTTGCAAGCTGATGTTACAGTGCTGAATTCTGTTTTTGGCATCCTACTCGACCGAGCAACCTCCTACTTAGCCTCCTACTCGATCGAGCAACCTCCTACTAGATCGAGCAGAGTGACAAATGATGCTAAAATCTATTTTCGGCCTCATACACGACCGAGCAACCTCCTACTCGACCGAGCAGAGTGACAAATGCTGTTAAATGCTACTGAAATCTATTTTTCGACCACTACTCGACCGAGCAGGACTTGCTCGACCAAATCAGATGGCGACTCGACCGAGCAAAGCCTCCTCGGGCCGAGTAGACAAACGACATTTGTTGAAGAAGGTCGATCCACTGATAGACTCGACCGAGCAGCTACATACTCGATCGAGCAGAGTGACAACTCGACCGAGCAGGCTTTACTCGGCCCGAGCAAGCAGAGCGCGGTTTTGGATGACGGATCCATATTTTCTGACCACGCGATCGAGCAGTTTCCTACTTGGACCGAGTCGTCGTGGGCCCAGGGCGTAAGTTGAGTCCAGATCTTCTCTAGGGCACGATTTGGAGAGAGTTTCTGAGGGGGATACTAGGAGGGCAGCCGTCATTTTTTATGGGGGAACTTTTGTATACTTTTTGGGGAGTTTAGATCTTTTTTTAGAGTTTTTTGGAGACGATCTTTTGGGGAGTTAGGCTATGCTCTAGGCCCCTCCTTTGTATCAAGATAAGTAATTTGTCTCTTTAATTCTATTTGTTATTTCTTTATGATTTCTTATTGAATATCTTTTTGATGCATGCTATGATGAATTCCCTTACTATTATCAAATCTTATATTGCTCGCATGCATGAGTAATTCCATCTAGGGCTAAGGGATTAGCCCGTGGATCTTAGGATTTAGATGTAAAGTTGGTATTTTTATGACGTGTTGGATATAAATGGGGTTTTATTTTGGTTGATCTAGCAAAATCCCTAGGAAAAATCGTACTGAGATCATGCCCACGGTCCGTGGAATCGATTAGCTTAAAGAGTATCCTACAGATTTAATTAAGGAGTTAGTGAATCCAACCAAGGCTCGTGACCATGCACGGCTCTTGCCTTGAGGGGATCCACTGACGAACTATAGGACTATATTGACGGCTACCGCCATTGCGTCAATAAAAGCCATCGAAATACCTCAAAACTCTAACCCACGAAAGTGGTATGAGTTGAGAGCATTCGAACCACAAAAGTGGTAAGATTATTGTAGATCCTTAATGCACATACCGTATGCATCTATCGCGCGAGCGGGGTGAATACAGTATGTTAGATTCATGATGCCTAAACACATGAATTCACTTCCTAGATGCTACAACCCCCAATTAAACCAGCGCAACGTAGAAGTCTCAACCGAGCATCGACGTCCGACGGTCCTAGCGGCGAGTCTTAAAGCCCTAATCTTTTATATTTTATTTATTTCGTTCTTTTTGTGGAATCCCCTATTCACTACAAAAGGTATGGTCGTTTTTAGCGGTTATTTTAGTAGAGGTTCGGAACGGCTACTAAAATAATATGTTTTTAGCGGTTAAAACCCGCTAAAACATATCAAAAAAGTGGCGGGCAGAATCATCCAAGAGGCGCGTAAAGTAATTTTTGTTTGTAGCGATTATATTTTCGTATCAGCGGTCCGTAACCGCCAAAAAAATATTTTGCACTCTCTAGCGGTTCGAAACCGCTCCTAAATTTATTTCCGAACCATTTGTCGTGGTTTGAAACCGCAACTAAATTAATTTTTGGGCCATTAGTAAGGTTCTGTACCGCTACTACATAGCCCATTGAAAATAAATCACACGAAGACGAAGACCAAAGGATTCCTTCTTTCATTTCTTCTTCGTTCTCAGCACTTTCCATCAACCAAAGAAACACTCACTCCCATCTGAACCTTAATCCAACCTTAAACCCATCAAAGGATTCCTCTCCGATCCGATCCCTTTACTCCGGCGACTGGGTCAAGCTCATATGCAGTGCCAGCTTCGAGGTAACACCAGGAAACCCAATATAACCCTAAAATCGTTCACAAAAATGCAACTCAATCTTTTATATTCTCCTTCAATCATGCAGGATGCTGCCGATATCAGGAATCTCTCCCTCATTTACACTCTATCTAGAGGTAACCTCGAGTTTTTGTGTTTAAATTTGATCAATAGTTGAGGTTTGAGCTAATTGTTGGAGTTGTAGGATCCTGCCAAAACAGAGTTAGGATCGATAATTAAAGTTGAGACTTACGCTTGCGTATGCGGAACGGTAGTCTCGGAACTTTGCCTTCGGATTCGCCACGACGGATCGAGTCTTCTCACGAACGGAGTAAGGCTACTAATCCACAATCTAAATCTCTATTTTAGATTAAGAACTTGGATAGAGGAAGAGAAAGGATTTCTGCAGAGCTTCGATAGAATGAAGTTGCATGCATGAATGCCATGCAAAAGGTGTAAAAAATGGCTTACCCTTGGGTCTTATTTATAGCCCCCAAGGTAGTTATTTTAGGGTAAGTTGTTCCTTTGGAACAACTTAATTAAGGTGTACCATGATACATGGCACATTATAAGCTTAAGTTGTACCATATGCATGGTACAACATAAGCTTAAGATATTCCCCCTTTATTAGCCATATGTCGCATGCACTTATGCATATATAAAGCGACTTTCCTACTCATCCAGAGATCCTCTCCGCAAGGGAACAGATTCCCTTTGCACACGACTTCGTGTACGCGACGTTCGAGGTCCGTATTCCCTCGTACATCCCCCACAAGGGTGTACAAACGTCTTCCATATCCAACATCTCCCACTCGCACTTGAGGGGATTGTAAGAGAATGTCTTTCCCTTAGTTCTTTCATCTATCATACCGAGAAATAGACCGTGCGACCGTCATGCGCGTAGAGTCTGTTGTTGTGCACTTGTTAGAGATACACAACGACCTCGAAGGTGCAAAGTTGAGTAGTTCAACGCATGCTTTACCCTAGATTATTTCTTCACATTTATTGTACTTTATATTCAAGAATTGAATCCCATCTGGATTACAATTGGCTGGCCAGCTTTGAATTATTAAAGTCCAAATGCGAATAAGAAATCAATCTTCCTCTTCTTACGAACCTTCTGATCTTGACTTGATTCGCTTTTCTAACGTGCCCCGCCGAGCCGAATTATCATAGTCCATTAGCAACACGCTAAGATAGCGATCATCTTGTCAAATCTAAAGGAACCAATTGGAGTCCTTGAGGGTAAGAGTTAAGACCCGTATGGCCTTTGAGTCTCACATAATAGCAAACACTATTGCTACTAACTCAGTGGTCGAAATGCATACGTGGTATGAACACGTATTACAACATCACTCCTTTCCCAGGGAGAGTATGTCTTAATGATGTTGTACGGATGAAAAGATCAGACACCACAGTGCCTATCTTTTTGAGTCCCCTTACTACTCGTAAAATATTCACGGACTCTCGTCCTGCATAAGACAGATAGGATTTAAAATCCTACGAGATCTCTTTCAAATATCCTTGTGATACAGATCTCAGATCTTTTGTAAGCATCCATATGATGCAGATCTTTCATTCGACTATCTTGTTTAAGTCACGACTCTAAATCATTTAATGATTTTGACTTTAAACTAGTCTCATCTCTATCTTATCCATCTGATAAGATAAGGCGGTTGCTCATGTGAGAGAGCCAACCTTAATCTGTCCGACATACACACAATAAAATAGCTGAGACTTAAACACAAATGTACATAAAATCATTTGTAAGAAACTTGTATGCAAATTAAACTTTGATCTTCTATAGACATGGGAAATATTACATGATACAGCGCAGCACCTACGCATTCCCATAGATGATAAGTGTTTAAAAAATACATCTCTGGGGATCGCCTTAGTAAGGGGATCCGCTATCATCTCATGCGTGGATTTGTATCCTATGTCTACTTCCTTCCGTTTGTCATAGTCCTTCGCAAACTTGAATCAAATGTCAATGTGTTTGGTCTTACAATGAAATTTAGGATCTTTGACGTAAGCAATCGAAGCTTGACTATCACTGTATATGGGAACAGTGCTCGAGTCAGAAGCATTCGTCAGCCTGTCTAAGAATTTCCTAAGCCAAACAGCTTCTTGGACCGCCATGCTGAATGCTACGAATTCGGCTTCCATGGTTGATAAGGCGATGCAGGTTTGCTTCTTGCTGCTCCAGGATATTGCACCATTCCCGAGCAAGTAAACAAAGCCTGAGGTAGATCTTCGCTCGTCGAGATCACCCGCCCAATCAGCATCGGTATAGCCTTCGAGTCTCAAGGTATTGCCTTGATAGCATAATGCATAGTCCGCAGTCCCTTTGAGGTATCTTAATATCCTCTTAACCGCTTTCCAGTGTGCTTGTCCTGGGTTGGATTGGTAACGGCTTACCATACCAACAGCATAGCAAATGTCCGGTCTGGTACACATCATGGCGTACATCAGACTCCCGACAGCACTGGAGTATGGAACTTTTTCCATAGCTTTCTTTTCTTTTGGATCTTTGGGACACATCTCCAAACATAGACCCTCGCCTTTGCTTATTGGAGTATCAATTGGCTTGCAGTCCTGCATATTAAACCGTTCTAAAACTTTCTTTATATATGTCTCTTGAGAGAGAGAAAGAAGTTTCTTGGAACGATTCCTTGAGATCTTAACCCCAAGGATATATGCAGCTTCACCCATGTCTTTCATCTCAAAGACGGATGAAAGCCAAGCTTTGATATCCAAGATAAGACGCTTATCATTTCCGGCTATAAGTATGTCATCTACATAAAAAGACATAATTACATACTTGTTTTTAATCCTCTTAATATATACGCAGTTGTCTTCGTCGAGCATGGAGAAACCATACGACAAAACGACTTCTTGAAAGCGCATATACCACTGCCTTGAGGATTGTTTAAGACCATATATGGATTTACGAAGTTTACAAACCTTATGTTTGTTTTCTTCTTGTACGAACCCGTTTGGTTGTTCCATGTAGATCTCCTCATCTTGTTCTCCGTTAAGAAAAGCAGTCTTTACATCCATCTGAAGTAATTCGAGGTCCAAACAAGCCACCATTGCCAGAATTAAGCGAATGGAGGTAAAACGCACGACAGGAGAGAAAGTCTCTTCGTAGTCTATTCCTTCCTGTTGCGTGAAACCTTTCGCAACAAGGCGAGCTTTATATTTCTCGATGGAGCCATCAGCCTTATGCTTGATTTTGAGAACCCACTTGTTCCCAATGGCTCTACGTCCCTTAGGTAAATCAACCAAGTCCCAGACTTGGTTTGTTTTCATGGATTGAAGTTCTTCTTCCATTGCCGCTATCCATTTATCTTTAGCAGGGCATGTGACGGCCTGTTTGAAATTTGCAGGTTCGTCATCATCTTGTAGTAATGTCATGAATGTTTGAGGAAATTCATCCTCAAATCTCAGAGGTGTTAGCCTCGTTCGATTACTACGTCTTGTTTGAGTTTGATCACTCCCACTTGGAATGACATCACTCCCACTTGGAATAACATCATTCCCACTCGGAATAGGATTGGTATCGTTCGTATCATTCATTGGTGAAGTTTGAAACGTATTTTCTTCTTCACCAAGAATTCTCCCACTCGAACGTTCCGATCCTTCTTGATCCCAAGTCTCAAACAAGGATAAGTCTTGACTTATCTCACCCTGTCTTGGAAACTCATTTTCCAAGAAGACAACATCCCTCGATTCGAATTCTATAAGACCCCCATTGTCCTCTTGACCGACGAAAGCATATCCTTTGGAGTTTTCAGCGTATCGGATGAAGATACATTTCCTCCCACGTGGCCCTAGTTTGCCATATTTGTGAGAGGATAAATGTGCGTAAGAGGCACAACCCCAAGGTTTTAGAATGCTTAAGTCTGGAGTTCTATTGTTCCATAACTCATAAGGAGTAGAACTTACCGACTTCGAGGGTACACGGTTTAAGATGAATGCTGCCGTCAATAATGCATCACCCCAAAAGGTGATAGGCAAATTTGCCTGAGACATCATTGATCGGACCATTTCCATCAATGTCATATTTCTTCTTTCCGCAACACCGTTTTGTTGCGGAGTATAAGGCATAGTTATTTGATGAACTATGCCTTTTTCATCACAGAGTTCCTTAAAACTCGTTGATTGATATTCTCCACCCCGATCGGTTCGCAAGACCTTTATCTTGCGATCTAGTTGATTTTCCACTAAACTCATATAGTTTTTGAAGCAAGTTAAAGCTTCATGTTTGTGGGAAATCAAATAGATGTGACCGAAACGAGTGAAATCATCAATGAAGGTGATGAAATAGGACTTCCCGCGTCTTGTCTTAACATTCATTGGACCGCAAATGTCCGAATGGATAAGCTGTAATGGAACTTCGGCCCTTGTGCCAGTTCCAAACGGCTTGCGACAAGTTTTCCCTACAAGACAATGTTCGCAAGTTGACATTTCAACTTTTGAAACATTAGATAGCAAGCCACTTTTGGCAAGTCTATCCATTCTAGTTGGTCCAATATGACCAAGTCTTGCATGCCAACAAATGATCTCAGATTCAGAGTTAGAAGCATTTGTCAAATGAAAACTTTCATTAATGGAAGAAGAATCATCATACATTGTGTTTAAAACAATTAATCCATTACAAACATTACCAGAACCAATCAAAGAATTATTACAAACAAGGTCAACATATTGTTTATAGAACCTCCACTCATAATCTAAAGACATTAACATGACCACGGATACGATATTTCTTCTAATATCTGGAGCAAAGAGGACGTCGTGCAATAATAAAGTCCGGCCGTTGTCGAGAACTAGCTTGCATGTTCCGACGCCTTTGAGTTCAACACGAGTGTTATTGCCGACGTATATCCACTTTGTTCCTTGAGTTATCTTTCGATACTCTACGAAGAACCTTCTGTCCTTCGCTACGTGGTCTGTGGCCCCTGAATCAATCAACCAAAAATAGTTAGATTCAGCAAGAAACATGGAACTAGAAACACATATGTAACTAGCCCTACAAGTTACCTTATCACTTCCATCCGTACACTTACGGGCGAAGTGACCGTACTTGTTGCACTTAAAGCACTTGATCTTCTTCAAGTTTTTCTTCTTTGAGTGCACATTCTTTTGCCACTTTTTGTTCTTAGTCTTCTTTGAGGTTTCCGGTTCTTGCTTTCGTTCGTTCACAAACCTTAAGCGTTTATTCTTCCGCTTATTTCCTCCATGTGAGGAACTAGCGGCCACGTGCACTTCTGCACTTGGTTTTGCGGCTTGAATCCGCTCTTCCTCGAGTTCGAGGTGTTTCGATACATCGCTTAAAGTTTTAATGCACTCATTATGAGTGAGGTGCATTTTCATGTTATCCCAGCTATCTGGGAGTGAACGAATGACTGCTTGGATTTACTGTTCATCAGACAGCGTAACACCTGCATCCTTCAATTCAGATATGAGATTCGCCATGTGGCGGAGATGCTTTTTCATAGAATGATCTCGCCGCATCTTGTACGAATCAAATTGAATATTTAAGGAGCGGAGTTTGGTAACCGAAGTTCCACCAAACTTTATCTCTAGCTCAGACCATATGTCTTTGGCTAGGTCGAATTCCCGAAATAGACGCATTATGTCATTGTCCATGGCGGACAGTAACGTAATACGTGCAATTTTGTTTTTTCGAGTCCAAGTATCATAAGCTTCCCGGTCCCTTTTGTGTTGGGCCGTATTGCCCAACTCAGGTTCTTCCATTATGTTTTGGAGTGTTTCGAGCACATCTTGCTCCTCCAAAACATATTGGATTTTTATTGACCAAAGTTTATAATTGTCGCCGTTGAGCTTTTCACCTTTGTTAAGCTCTGCGACAATGTTCTTTGAAGCGGTAGACATATTCGATTCAAAAAACTGCAAAGAGAATGAAAAACACGATCAAAATTCTATGCATAAAGTTTCGATTCTTTAAACACTTGATAAGTTCCTTGGATGCGTTGAAATGTTACTCTAGAATCGAGAAGTTCACTACGTTCCCAACTACCATCTAGAAGTAACTTTCAAAGTATCCCTCTTACTTATCTCAAGTAAAAAGAAATCAAAAATAATACCCGTATGGTATTAGCAGCGGAAAAATACTTTGAAAAACATATCTTTCAAAATGGAATGGGTGAGAGTTTGCGCAAAGAATTTTTTAGCGCAACAATTGCCAAGCCACGAGACCTGTTCTACACACCCATGGGTTAGATGACCATGGCCGGATCGTGGTAGGACTTGGAATTTTAAATTGCGCTATCCCGATTTAAGGACGGGACATAACCTATTTGAAAACATCTTTGTCAAAAATTTGAAAACACATTGGCTAATCTCCGTAGAGTAGAGCACAATGTCATAAGTTCATTGGCTAATCTCCGTAGAGTAGAGCACAATGACTTGGCTAATCTCGCATGAAGTAGAGCACTATGGCTAGTCTTCAAGGAGTAGAGCCCAAGGAAAAAAAAACTTCATTAAAATGTTAGCCCCGTATGGACTAATCGGTACTGTGGTTAGCCCCGTATGGGCTAATCGGCACATTCGAGTTTGACCAATGCCTTTTGTCACCCCGTATGGGTCAGTAGGCAAGTTTGCAATCGACCCAGGCCTTCTGCCAGATTGGTCGACCAAAAACACCAAATTGGTCGACCAATTTTGGTCTGCAACTTCTTCCCGGCCAGGGCCTCTGCCCTGGCCGGGGCTTGGCCAAGGGCCGGCCAGGGCCTCTGCCCTGGCCGACCAGGGGCCCTGGCCCCTCGGCCAGGGCCTCTGCCCTGGCCCCTCGGCCAGGGCCTCTGCCCTGGCCGAGGCCAGGGCCTCTGCCCTGGCCCCTCGGCCAGGGCATTGGCCCTGGCCTCTGCCAGGGCTGGCCAGGTCGGCCCTGGCCTCTGCCAGGGCCGGCCAGGCCCTGGCACCGGCCAAGGCGCCGGCCCTGGCCTTTGCCAGGGCCGGCCAAGCCCTGGCAGTGGCCAGGGCGCCGGCCCTGGCCACTGCCAGGGCCGGCCAGGCCGGCCACTGCCAGCCTGGCCATGGCCGGCCATGGCTTGGTCATTGCCGGTCATGGCCAAGGCCATTTTGGGCATTGGCCGGCCATGGCCCCTTTGGCCATGGCCGGCCACCCCCTTGAATGGGGTTGCCGCACACATTCCTCCCCCTTGATGGGGTGGTCGCCAGTGGTTATTGGCCGTAGCCAACCCCCTTCGCAAGTGGAGGGGGGTGCATGGCCTTCATAGCCCATTTGGCCATGGTGCACATGCACCAAATTTCATCTTACCCGATGGAAATAACTACCATCATCTTCCTCGATGAAGCACCCGTTCGTCGATGAAGCACCCGTTCGTCGAGAAATTAGTTATTTCCTAATGGTCGTGTGCCAAAAATGAAAAATAACATACTACGTGAACGGTCGGTTCTTCCCGTCACGGAGAGTTCCTACCATATCCGTAATGATAGGAGACCCTAACGTGAAAAGAACAACCGCTGCGTTCTCTCCGTCACGAAGCGTTCCTACCATATCCGTAATGGTAGGATACCCATTCGTGAAAAAGACAACGACTCGTTCATAGTTTCGACGGGACGACGGTTTTGACCGGGGTGAACCCATATGGCTCTGATACCAATGTAGGATCCTGCCAAAACAGAGTTAGGATCGATAATTAAAGTTGAGACTTACGCTTGCGTATGCGGAACGGTAGTCTCGGAACTTTGCCTTCGGATTCGCCACGACGGATCGAGTCTTCTCACGAACGGAGTAAGGCTACTAATCCACAATCTAAATCTCTATTTTAGATTAAGAACTTGGATAGAGGAAGAGAAAGGATTTCTGCAGAGCTTCGCTAGAATGAAGTTGCATGCATGAATGCCATGCAAAAGGTGTAAAAAATGGCTTACCCTTGGGTCTTATTTATAGCCCCCAAGGTAGTTATTTTAGGGTAAGTTGTTCCTTTGGAACAACTTAATTAAGGTGTACCATGATACATGGCACATTATAAGCTTAAGTTGTACCATATGCATGGTACAACATAAGCTTAAGATATTCCCCCTTTATTAGCCATATGTCGCATGCACTTATGCATATATAAAGCGACTTTCCTACTCATCCAGAGATCCTCTCCGCAAGGGAACAGATTCCCTTTGCACACGACTTCGTGTACGCGACGTTCGAGGTCCGTATTCCCTCGTACATCCCCCACAAGGGTGTACAAACGTCTTCCATATCCAACAGGAGTTGTGCGCAGTCTTGATTTGATATTTAGATGAAAGATTGAATTTTTGTATGAACTATAAAAAAATTTATTTTTCCCCTCACTCTCAAAACCAATGCTTTTCCCTTGAGTGATCCCCATGATGATTTCGGAATCACATATGAAGGAAATTAAAGTATAGATTTTGGTTTTTTAATTTGGATTGAAACCTTCATCTGTCTTCTGATTGGCTTTCTTGATGACTATGGCAATGAGAAACTTCACCGGAGATCTGAAAAGAAACACTCTGAAAGGGATGCAGAAATCGAAGAAAATTTTCGCTACCCGAAGAGTGATTTGTTCATTGCATGAGGAAGACCGTCGATCTGGACAAGGAGCCGCTACTCGTCACCGTAAACATCATCGATCCAAACAGACAAGGGCTCCATGTCTTGGCTACACTGCCAATTGGGTTCGTTGTATTCATGGTTCATCTGGCGACGATTCTGATCAAACCATCGAGGAGTGTTGGTGTAAAAATTTAATTATGTGATGCTTTGATCTGATGATGTTTGGTGTAAATGTGTGTTGAATTATTTGAGCTGTGTAATGCAAATGGAGGTGAAATAATTCGAGCTGTTTTGTGTGCCTCTAATTGAATGGAGGGTGGTGAAATAATTTTTTTTAAAAATTTTATCAGTTAGTGGTGGTTCTTAACCGCAAATAATAATAATATTTTGGCAATTAAACATCCGTTAATAATGGTGTTAGTGGCGGTTCGAAACTGCTACTACACAAATTTTCAGGCGGTTCATTTATAGCAGTTCGAAACCGCTAGAAACACGGTTTCTCACGCCTCAAATAATAGCAGTTGTGTGAACCGCCTGAAACCATGCTAGCAGCGGTTTTGAACCGCCAAAAACATAATCATGAACCGCTAAAACACCCAGTTTTCTTGTAGTGATTTGCGACGTTGAGTGACAAAACCTTCGCATCCATCACCATTACAATATTTCATACTCCACATCCACCAATAAACCTGCAATTCTAACTTAACCTAGGAGTAGATAAGTAGTATATCAACGCTTCCCCGTGTTCGATACCCGCTTGCCACTATACCGTGCGCTTGCGGTTAGACGACATCGTTTCGGAGTTAATTCCTGCTCGATCAAGTTTATGGCGCCGTTGACGGGGAGGCGTTCCGCCATATTATCTATTTACCACAATTAGGCTGATTAGATTTAGTTAAAAAACAAACAAAAAAACTTAAACTTAAACACACAAAAAACAAAACAAAAAAACAAAAAACAAAAACAAAAAAAACAGAGAGAGAAATTTTTTTCTCCACCTGCTTTATCTTTATCTCTATCTTCTTGTACCATTGATATCTTTTCCAGGTTGTTGTTTTTGACTATTCAGGTATAATGGAGCAATCTTGGGATTATTCAGGCAATGATTTTTAAGAGCAGTATGAGATTCCTATGGAAGACTACGAATATCATCCACAGGACTCGTACTATCGGATGGAAGGATATGACCACTACCCAGAGTTCTATGCTTACTGCGAATCTTGTGGCATGGAGGGACACATGCCCTACAAAAGCTGCGTCTGTCTCTTGAGTCCTGACCATCCTCTCAATTTAACACTCAATGCATTCATGACATCGGTAGAGGAGAGCATAGCTGTCAGCACTATGCTGAATGAGTCACATGATCGTTGGTAGAAAGATAAGGCCAAAATCAACAAGTGCCTTTCATATTATGAGCTCGAAGGAGAGACTGAGGACATTGATACTTCCACATCTGAGGAGACAGCGGCTGACATACACGATGCATCCAATGGCGACACATTCACTTCCATACCCACAGAGCCAGAGCTTGTCACCGAGGAGGTCATGCATTGGGATAAGGATACAGATATTCATAAGGATCCCGAGTGTTGCTTACCTTCAGTTGAGCTTCTGCAGCCACCTCATCCTTCCATTGACAATGATAAGGATTCGCCTGATGAGACCCATACTAATATGCCAGAGCTGCCTGAAAAGCCTGAGGACGAATGACAAGGAGCTGCCTGTCATGGTATATGAGAGTGGAGATGTATTTTTAGGGAAGAATCGTCTGCCTATTTTTACTTTACATATTTATTTTGACGATTTTCTTTGGAAAAATTTTATTTTGGGGAAAGATATTCCACATCAGATTGATGCGGCTTGTCTCTTGCATGGTACATGTGGATTCCTTGGAGAGATGCTGGGAACTGCATTACTGGAATCTGATGGAGCCCGTGGAAATACGCACCTGGCAGTGCCACAGAAAGTGCAGATAGAGCAGCTGCCTGCACCTGCAAATATATTGGACCCGCCTTTTGCTACAGGTGGTACCAATCTTGTAGTCTAGTATTTTATGCTTTCAATAAACACGAATCCTCTCGATAGTGAGAGGACCATATAGGATTTTATATGCTTTCTTAGTTTAATAAATTCACCCCATATGATGGCTCAATTATCTTTTGCACCCAACCCACTATTTATCATATATGCCCACCCTTATATTTAGCGCTTATTTCGCCTCTCTGGCCAATTTTTATGTGTTGTTTAAGCTTGGGGAGAGAGATTATTTTTTTGTGTGGCCCCCTATCTGTTTGTTGTCCTATATTTATATCCTACACGCATTGAGGACAATGTGATGTTTAAGCTTGGGGGAGTGCATAGTGCACACACTTTGCTTCATTGTGAAACACACTTCAAAATCTCCATGTGAACCATGTCCACTTCTATATTTATGTCTCATATGCTTCATTTTCTATGAAATATCGTGGATTTATTTTTTTTATGAACTCTGATATCTGTTAGATAAGAGTTCGATTCCTTGATTAGTGTATCTTTGTTAATATGCTTTTTCATAGTAGAATCCATAGTTTCACAACCATATTCTTGAAACAGTTAAGCTAAAAATGAATGAATCAAATCTGAAAATTATTTGACTCCTGCGTTATTTGATTGATAATTCTATTGCTTCATGGATGTTTAATGATTCAAAAGAGATAGGATAACCCCACGACAACTGAAGTAGTGATGATTAGGATTCCTGAAACCGAGCCATGTCTAGATTCTATGCTTTTTCTTTTTCTTTTGTGAATAGCCAATAAATGATCTTTGATCATGTTTTGCATTCCATCGCGTTTACGTGAGTTTGCAAAAATCCCAAAAATGCAAAAATCAAACAAATATCCTGAATAAAAGGCCCTAGGGGTTCTTCGTAACCCGATGCCCTAAGACCGTCTGGTCTGGGATGCATAGGCCGCTTTTTGTATATATTGAGTTATCTCGTGTATATAAAGAAAGAAAAATGTATATGAAATATTCATATAGCCAAAAATAATATAAAAGTACAAAAATCTCATATCCTTATCTCCATTTCTATATAGAACAAAGACATGGCAAAGTTGATGGATTCTAGGAGTCTTGAAATGGTCATAGTGTGGTGAGGCCTTACCTTGATTGAATTTTCTAACTTCATTCCATGAAGTATAACAAAATACCACGCATGCTTGAAAACGTTTGATCATGACATATAATACTGCTTAGAGAATGAGTTGTTGACATTGGATTCATTTCTGTGAACTTAGTATATTGCATGATAAACTATGATATGATATAACTCTACTCTCATTTTATCACTTATCAAGTTCATGACATTTATTGAAATCCACGTTATTTTAATTTGAGCGAGATTTAATTATTTGTTGTGTATATGTGTTCTAATTTCAAATTGACGTGTGTTCACGAGATCTTGCATATCTTGGGTTCTTGTATTTTCTGAATTTAAGATTGAACCTATTGTCTCCACTACACGCCACAGCCTTGCATCTCCATTGTATCCATCTCCTGTGTTCGCTTCTTACTAGTCTTCCTCGAGGACGAGTAAGAGGTAAGCTTGGGGGAATTTTGATGTGTCATTATATTCCACATTTTATTTAAATGATTATACGTAAAAATAATTGCTCATTTACATATTTCATCCTCTTTTATGCTATTATTTGGAATAATATGACTTTCGGAGCGTTTATGTCCATTTCAGGGATTTGGGGCGATATTGGAGCAATTTGGAGTCAATAAGACGATCGGCGACGTGAGAGCACCAATGAGACTCATGATGACATGCTCGAGGTGCCAAAGAAGAATATTGGAGCAAGGAATGGGCAAGAGATAAGGTCTTTCGATCGAGCTATGATGCGGCGAAGGAATCAAGCGACCCGAAGTGCTGGAAACAGGACGGTTGTATACTCTTCGAAAATCTGCTATCACCTGATATTTTTCAGTATTTTTCTGATATTGATATTTTTTCCAGATAGTAGACTTCAAGAAGGTTCCAACGCTACCAAGAACGCACCAATCGGAGGTCGGATGAACTCTGTGAAATTTCTGCAAGCTGATGTTGTAGTGATGAATTTTGTTTTTGGCCTCCTACTCGACCAAGCAACCTCCTATTCGAACGAGCAACCACCTACTTGGTCGAGCAGAGTGACAAATGATGCTGAAATCTGTTTTTGGCCTCCTACTCGACCGAGCAATCTCCTACTCGACCGAGCAGAGTGACAAATGATGTCAAATGCAGCTGAAATCTATTTTTCGACCACTACTCGAAAGAGTAGGACTTGCTCGACTGAGTCAGATGGTGACTCGATTGAGCAAAGCCTACTCTGGCCGAGTAGACAGAACGACATTTTTTGAAGAAGGTCGATCCACTGACAGACTCGACCAAGCAGCTACAGACTCGACCGAGCAGAGTGACAACTCGACCGAGCAGACTTTCCTTGGCCCGAGCAAGCAGAGCACGGTTTTGGACGACGGATTCATATTTTCTGACGACTCAATCGAGCAGCTTCCTGCTCGGACCGAGCCGCCTCCTGCTAAGACCGAGCCGTCGTGGGCCCAGGGCGTAAGTTGTGTCCAGATCTTCTCTAGGGCACGATTTGGAGAGAGTTTCTGAGGGGGATATTAGAAGGGCAGCCGTCATTTTTTATAGGGGAACTTTTGTATACTTTTTGGGGAGTTAAGATCTATTTTTAGACTTTTTGGAGACGATCTTTTGGGAAGTTAGGCTTTGCTTTAAGCCCCTCCTTTGTATCAAGATAAGTACTTTTGTCTCTTTAATTCTATTTGTTATTTCTATGTGATTTCTTATTGAATATCTTTTTGATGCATGCTATGATGAATTCTCTTGCTATTATCGAATCTTTTGTTGCTATCATGCATGAGTAATTCCATCTAGGGCTAAGGAATTATCCCATGGATCTTAGGATTTAAATGTAAAGTTTGGATTTTTATGACGTGTTGGATATAAATGGGGTTTTATTTTGGTTGATCTAGCAAAATCCTTAGGAAAACTCGTACTGAGATCATGCCCACGATCGGTGGAATCGATTATCTTAAGGATTATCCTACGGATTCAATTAGAGAGTTAGTGAATCCAAATAAGGCTCGTGACCATGCCCAGCTCTTGCCTTGAGGGGATCCACCGATGAACTATATGACTACATTGATGGCTACCGCCATTGCGTCAATGAGAGCCACCGAAATACCTCAAAACTCTAACCCATGAGAGTGGTATGAGTTGAGAGCATTCGAAACACGAAAGTGGTAAGATTATTTTAGATCATTAATGCACATACCGTATGCATCTATCGCGCGAGCTGGGTGAATACGGTATGTTAGATTCATGATGTCTAGACACATGAATTCACTTCCTAGATGCTACAACCCCCAATTAAAACAACGCAACGTAGAAGTCTTAACCGAGCATCGACGTCCGACGGTCCTAGCGGCGAGTCTTAAAGCCCTAATCTTTTATATTTTATTTCTTTCTTTCTTTGTGTGGAATCCCCTATTTGCGACGTTGAGTGACACAACCTTCACATCCATCACCATTAAAACAATCCATACTCCACATCCACCAATAAACCCGCAATTCTAACTCAACTTAGGAGTAGATTGGTAGTATAGCACCGCTTTCCCGTGTTCGATATCCGCTTTCCACTATACCGTGAACTTGTGGTTAGATGACATCGTTTCGGAGTTAATTCCAGCTCGATCACCATTCTTCCCAAATCTATCGGGGCATTGGTTCCTCCAATGACCTCTCTGCTTGCATATGAAACATGAGTTGCCCTTCCTATCACGGGAATGCCGGGACTTCAAGCGGTCCTTCTTCTTGAAATGGCATTGACCTCCTCTCTTGTCATGCCTCCCTCTCACATGCAATGCTTCACCACGGTTTCCTCCAAAGTCTCTACCTTGGACCTTCTCACATAGCATCTCGGTATGGAGCACCGCCTTCACCTCTTCCATGGTGAGCATCGTTCGTCCATAAATCATGGACCGAACAAATTGGGAGAACTCCTCAGTCAAGGAACATAACAAGATCACTGCTTGTTGCTCATCTTCGATCTTGACATCCATTCCCTACAACTCCATCACAATCCGATTCAACTCATCTATGTGATCTTTTACCGCTGATCCGGGCTTCATCTTCAAAGTGTACAGCTGATGTAATAAGTAGAGGCGGCTTGTAAAGGATTTCTTCATATACAACCCCTCTAGCTTATTCCACATATCCTTGGCCGTAGCCTCGTCCAACACCTCTCTCAAGACGGTGTCGACTAACGATAGCTGGATGGCGCTATATGCCATTCTCTCCATCTCGGCCCTCTTTGATGCCATCACATCCTTCTCAATGTTTTCCTCATCGAACACAATCTGAAAACATTTCGTCTGCCACAAATAATTTTTCACCCTTGACAGCCATAACCTAAAGTCATTATAGCCGGTGAACCTCTCAATGTTGAGTGTCGCCAAACCCCATCTTTGCTACTCAATTTCTAAATAAATAACCGAAAGCTCTGATACCACTTGTTGATAAAAAAACCATTGTAATCCTGCGGAACAACAAGCCCTAACAACTAGCTAGGGAGCTAAAGCTTGAAAAATAGGGTCACACAACAAACCAAACAGCTAATCCCTCTTCGGATCTTGCGTAAGAAAATTAGTAAACGAAATGCGATAATCTCAATTTGCAGAAAATAAATGAGGCGGATGATTTTCCCCTGGTTCGATTGGGAACAACTTACTCCAGCATTTCGAGATGATCCACTACTAATCAAGGCGAGCACACGAGCTTACACCAACATTTTCTTCTTCACACTCTTGTGAATAACAACTTGGTAATTCCAAGCCCCCACAAATCTCACAAAGGAAGAAGAAGAGAAAGAGACACACTAGAAGATCCACACTCTTCTATACTCTCTAAAGCTCTCACACTTTCTCATACAAAAGCAATGAGAACAACGGCAGCCTTCACACACTTTATATCCGTCTAAAAATGGTGCAGGCGGCCTCTCTTTTGGTTCTCTCGGCTCTCTGTTTTTCTTCGGCAGTAACTCTCTGAAAGGCAAAGATGGCTCTTGCCCTCTCTGGAAAAAATCAGTAGTCTGGTCATCAATTTGCAGCCACCTCTGTCCATTTCTCTCACTGTCGGCAGTCAAAAAAACAAAAGGCTCAAGTCCAACAAATGTATCTATTAACCAATTTGGTCCATTAATCACATCAACATATGACAACACAGACTTCGTTACAAATGTCGTAACTCGACCCATTAATCGTAACATATGTCGATAGAACTGAATGACATGGATCGTGATGTGGTTGTGTAGCATGGAAATTTCATGTAATGTGATCTTAAGATGTCTATTTCCAACTGGTCCATCCTTAAGCCTTAGTGAGATCAAACCATACCAAAATGAGTATGTAAATAAACCAAAACGTTATTTCCGAAGAAAATAACCTTAAAATATCCATAACTAAAATAACTGAAAGAAAAATGTCTATATCATAGGAGCATCTAGAAATACAACCTCCCACTGAAATAGAATATCCTAAATCGACATGACACCCATGCAAGAAGTGTGCTCATGCGATACTTTGGGTGGCAATCCCTTAGTAAGCGGATCCATGCTCTATAGACAACGGTCCACTTTGAACTCTTTTTTAACAACTAGCAACTCGATGTATATATGCCTCAGCTGTATCGTGCTCCTGTTGTTGTTAGAATATAAAACTGCAGACTTATTTTCACAAAATAACTTGAGTGTTCTTTCAACACCATCCACTATTCGTAGCCTCTTAATAAAATTGTGCAGCCCTACTATGTGATTGGATGCCTCATAACATGTTACGAACTCGATAGTTATGGTAGAAAAGGCTATAAGTGACTGTTTAGCACTTTTTAGGAGATGGCACATCCAACTAGTAGATAAACATAAACTGACGTATATTTCATACTATCATGGCATCTAGCAAAATTAGAGTAAGTATTCCCAATGATCTCAAGCTTTTCCGACATCTGATATGTAAGCATGTAGTCTTTTGTTCTCTATAAGTACCGCAAGACCCGTGTAGCTTATTTTACCTGGTCTATTTCTGGATTTCTTAAATATGTGCTTAACATCCATGTAATGTAAACAATATCCAAACACGTATAAACCCGAGCAAATAATAGACTCCATACTACTGAGGCAAAGGGAATCTTCTACATTTCCTATTTCTCAAATTCATTTTTAGGGCACTAATTGAGACTAAACTTATCTCTCTTAGCCACATGGGTATCATCTAATTTGTAATTTTGCATGCCATACCTTTTGAGAACCTTTTTCGATATAGGCCTTTAATGATAATTCAAGAATACATCGAGAACGATCCCGGTGTATTTGTATACCTAATACAAAAGAGGCATCACCAAGACTTTTATCTCTAAATTCTTAGCTTAAAACTCTAGCTTTTGTGCAATAAGCATATGTCATTGCTGGCAAGCAAGATGTCATCGATATTAAAAAAATCAAAAAAATACGTTTGCTACCACAGAACTTGTGGTATATACAATCATCATCTAAAGTTCATATGGAGTTTTGACAGTCACCTTAGTTGGAACTCTATTAAGGATAAATGTTGTAGTTTAAAGAACTTTTGGAGATGACCAGTTAAGGCAAGGCCTTATAGGCCTAATGAAAGAAAACTGGATTCAAGGACAATGAGTTGCTATATCATTAGAGACTCTGAAAGATCATGGGGTTCAAGTTTTATGTTCTATAACTAAGTCGATTTTTGAGTCAGGAAATGCTCGTTTCTTTGAGGATGTCAAGTTTACAGGAGGAGATATACTTAATCCTTGAAGAGTAATATGTTGATATTCCCACAGGTGTTATTGGCATTGATCAGGAGCTCATTCTTAATCATGTTCAAGACATAACAAATCAAGGAAATGGCAGAGAACCCCATATTCAATAGATTGTTACAGAAGAACAAACTCTAGCACCTCAAGAACTTATGCCATTAAGGAGATCCACTAAAGAGAGGATATGTACAGTGCCAAATGACTACATTGTATTTCTCTAAGAACATAAGATAGATATTAGAGTGATGGAAGATGATCTGATCACTTCCGTCAAGCCATGGAAAGTTCTAACTCCTTAAAATGGATTGATGCCATGAATAAAGACATTGTTAGTGGTTATGCCCTAGGCCAAATATTTGGACATTTATGTTATGTCATTTTTCATTTATAAAATGTTTCTCTTATTGTTATTATTATATTGCTTGCATGTTTCATTATACTAATGTTTGAATAGCTGTTTTATGTTATTCTAAGCATCCCTATTCATTCATCGTTAAAGGTATAATGATGAATTAAGACTAGTATGAGTTTGGTTGATAATTATGAGATAATTATATGTATAGTGATACAAATATGTTACATCCTAGAGGCGGGCCCATGGAGTTCAGGTACATGTGCATAGGGGAGGCCCAAGCAGACACCTCACTGACTCTCCTGATGTGACACTTGCCGAGCTGATCGCTTCGTTCCCGAGAAGCTCGCCTCGCCCCCGCCTCAAGCTTGCCTTTTAAGACCACCAAGAAGCTGTCCGAAGTAACCTGACAGCCCACCTTGCCTAGGACCAGCTCACCCACCCGCAACGAGGAGCATCCCCTGGAGAAGTCGAGTCTGCTCACCAACCTACAGCTCGCCCCTGAGGGCAACCAAGCACAAATATCTCTAACAGGGTGACGTGAGCTCACCTACTCTCCATTAATGTCAGGGGTTAAGGGGAAGAACTGATGGGCACCCCTCGCGTCTCATTAATATTTCTGACGCCTTCTGACACCATTAATGTGGAAAATATCCCTGCCACAGCCCCAGCACTCGAGTGCCAGCAGGGATGATTCGACGGCTGACAAGACGACGAGCAACCGCCTCTTAACCCTATAAATACCCCCCCTCATACCTCCATTGAAGGGGTTGGTTGGCAAATCATCGGTCAGTGAATCCTCTAAACTCATCTCTACACACAAGGTCAGATATCGTCCTTATATTTGTGCCTTCCTCATAAGCCCGCCGCACTTCGCCCACCTGCCAATAGGTTACTCAGTGTGCCCGGCACCTACCTTTTACGTCACCAGCTGACTTAGGCATCAAAGAGGCTTAGGGTTGACAGCCAGCCCTGCCTTTCTGACCTGTTGTTTATCCTCGCAGGGAGCTCGCCTCAGTTACCGGGACCAGGCGACCTTCGTGCAACCTCCGGCCGACATAGGGCTCTTCACCCTCGTAGCATGCTCCGAGTTCTCCTAACCTCGCCTTCACCCAAAATATGTAAATCATTGTACCTGTGATTCCCACTACAAACAAATTCTATTGTGTACCGACTTGACCGGCAACAGTTGGCACCATCTCAGCGCAATCCTCTCCACGGCAAGTCACCCGCTGGCACGCCCCCTCCGCCTCTGAGGATGTAACGGTCGCTTTCCGACCTTATGTTTTTTTCTGCGTGCACGTGCTTTATCATGCGCGTATTTTATTTGGCTATTTCTGAGCTTCGGCATATGCGATGTGATAGGCCGTTGCGATCGTTTTGGGGTGTAGAATTTTATAGTAATTTTTGGGAACGTCGTTTCACGGCTCGTTTTCTCGCAAAACGACTTTGAACGATAGGGGCGTTTTAGTCTTTTGACTCAAAACGCCGTTTCCAATTTTACGAAAATTTTTGGTAGGCGTAGCGCACGATCAGGCTCCGTAGATCTGTGTGTCTCGTCTCTATGATCGTCCCGGTATTTTCAGATTATTTTTCTGACGCCCGGATTGCGAGATATCAACCGGATTAACCTCGACCGTCGATCTCCCCAAACCAGTTCAAATTTCGAATTTGATAGCCAAATCTATTTTCATCCCTAAATATTTTCATTAATATCTTCCCTAAACTGCTTCTTCTATTTCCCTCTAGTTATTCCCCTCTTTCCACACCCTCTAATAATATATCTTCCCTCTTTTCTCTTTAATCCTAGGGTTATTTATCAAATATTATTATTATTTATAATAACTCCAATCCTAACCCTAAAACCCTAACCCTAAGAATTTCTCCCCCGCAGCCCTAGGGCTCTCAGCCGCCGCCCTATTTTTTTCCCCCTCTCAATTTCTCTCTCTCTCCCTCACGGCATCACCGTACCCCCTCCCGATCGCCGTCCGTCGCACGCTCAGCCTCCCCTCTCGCGCTGGTGACCAACGGCAGAGCGACGTACGCTGTAAGCCGCCTGAGCACCGACCCCTCGTGACCCACGGTACCCCGATCCCCTCTCTCCGGTGTTTCCCTCTCGCATCCGCGAAGAGGCCGCCGCCGCAGACCGCGATCCGCAGCCCGCCTCCTCCTCTCCCCTTCATTCACGGCGAGATCGCCACCCGCAGCCGCCATCCGCTTCTCAGAGCTTTCCACTTCTCCGAGCTTTTCGATCGCCAGCCCCTGCCTCCTCGGCCACTCCCCGACGCCGTCCCTCTCTCTCTCGCCCTCGGCCGTCGTGATCCGACCGCCGTGACCCACGATCGCCGCTCAGCGCCTCCCGCCGCCTCCGCACGACGTCGCTCTGACGTCCCCAAGCCCCGATCGCCGCCTTGCTGCCTCCGACCACGATCCACCACCGCTGCCGTCATCTCCCGCCGCCCGTACGGCCCCTCTCCACGCCGAATCTCTCCTCCTCCACCCTCATTCCCCCGCAGCTGCCACTGCCGTATCTCTCTAGCGCAGCGCCCCACCGCAAACCGCCTTCAGCGCCGCTGCCTCCTCGCTCTCAGCCGGCCGCACACCGCCGTGACTCCCCGCACAGGCCACTGTAGCCGCACGTCACACACTCCACCGCCGCTTGCTCCGCTTTACCCCTCTCACGGCCTTCCGTCGCTCGCCTGCGCTGAATTCCTCGCTGCACCGCCGCCGCCTCGCTTCACGGCCCCTCTTGCCGCCGCAGCCGCGCCTTCAGCCACGCGCAGCGCTCCCCGCTGTTGCCGCTGCCGCCTGTTTCCCGACGCCGCAAGCCGCTGCACGAGACACCCCGTAACGACTACTAGGCCGATCGGCCCTTGGACTGGCAATCCAACGGGTTATCATCGCTGTTACGCCCCGTAGCTCGCTGTTTTGCCATCAGACTGACCGTGCTCGCTGCCCGGATGAGTCTCACTATGCTACCCGTAGTCGAGACAACGTAGACGCTGCAGGGCTCACGATCTTCCGGCATCGTGATCCGTTACCGTTACCGTTGCCTGAGAAGTTTCGTTGCGCTACCCGCAACCGAAGCAATCTCGACACCGTACCCGTAGCCGTGACATCTCGGCTGCACTACCCGCAGCCGTCACAATCCTGAGGCGATCCCGAGACGACCTCCACTGTGCTACCCGCAGTCGGGGACACGAGCACCGCCACCGTTTTCAGACTTGACGCCAGATTAAATGCACGTTCCTCACACCAGGTTGGTCCCCCTGACTCGTAGCACAACCCACACCATAGCGAAACTGAAAACCTAACTAAAATCTGCAACTTAACTCATTAAATTTACTTTCTGCCCCCTTAAAATTATGTGGAACCGTTGAATCGACGAATGGACTTTTTGACTGTGCACATAGGATAGAATTGTCAAATTGGGCTGAACATCAAAAATGTGACTTCTGACGACTAGGGTAGTCCCGATAACCTAGACATGAACCCTAATAGGAATTTCTGAAAACGAGGCCTGACACCGTCGACGTGACACTATTTCAGACGGACTTTTGCTGACGAGACGCTTGTACCAGACGCTCCCGGGAGACGACGCACTCGCCACCGCAGGCAAGTGTATCCCACTTGCACTTTCGGCCGTGCTTAGGCCTTAGTTGGTTAGAACTGATAACTATGAACAAATAGAACCGGACGTGAAATGATAACGTCCGGGACGACCCCTGACGGCTCAGACTTGACGACGAAGTCTGAGCCTGACAACAACAACTTTTGACATCGTATGGCTATCATGTTTGTGCGTGTGTGTAGAAACCCTAGAATAACCCTTCCCGTCTTGTCACGTTCCGTCCCGTCTTGCACAGCCTGCGGGCAATAGGGCACTCACCAGTGAGTGGGTGATCCCTTGTACTGATACATAGCCTGCGGGCAATAGTGCACTCGCCAAGATAGAGCGAGTGATCCCTTGTACTTATACACATCCCAAAGGGCAATAGGGCACTCACCAAGCTAGAGTGGGCGATCCCTTGTCGTGATACACAGCCCAGAGGGCAATAGGGCACTCGCCAAGCTAGAGCGAGTGATCCCTTGTCGTGTTTGTCTTGTCTTGTCATACTTGGGGTTTGGGGTTGGGTTGAGCGTGCGCACAGCAAGAGGGTCTGATCCTGACCGGCGCCCCCGCGATCTGCTGTAAGGGCACGGTGTCGGTTTACCGCAAGTGCACGGTTAGTGTAGGGTGCGGGAATATCGAACTCAGGGAGGCGAGGTTGTGCTTGGGTCAGGTAGGACCTAAATCACCCAGAGGGGCGAGCTAGCCCGAATCGGTAAATGGTTGTCACAGGAAGAAATAAAGGGTATGAACAATAAAGAAATAAACCCGGGACTTTGGTTTCCGCTCCGACGAGTGGCTCTCGCCGACGCGGCCTACGGGTATGGATAACGATCGGGATTAGGGTCTAATGGTGAGACGTTACCTCTGAAAGTGGTACCGGCGTCCCATGGGCCCGATATTCCGGTCGGTGCCCAGGATGATACACCGGACTTCCCGGATTCGATCAGTGGGCACTCCCGTGTCCATGAACACTGATCGATCCCGGGAGCACTAAGCCCGCAACGATAACTCACAACGTCTCATCCTGCCGCTCCCGCGTGCTAGGATTCGACGTCTACGCTATGGGTGTGAGCTATGGCTAGGGAGTCAACCGCCAAGTTTATTCCCCCTTGGCCCAACGGTCAAAGGCGGTCTTTTTCCCGCCGATGACAATAAAACACCCCGCGTAACCGTTAGATTCCTAATCCCTATCGATTTCCTAACCCTATGGACGCATCGGGAAGAGCCCCCGAAGGGGTTTCCACCAAAATCCCAGATTTGGGAACTACTCACAAAAATCCATGAAAAAGCGATCTAAATAAAAATTAACCGTTGGAATCATAATCGGACAATTACAACGTGGAAGTAATAGAGTAGATAAGACAATACTAAAATTTGAGAAAGATCTGAAAACTTACAAATGAGTAACAATTACAGCCGTCACAAAGTGAGAAAACAGTAAAAAACTCGCAGCTCTCCGTTTCTGGAACCCTAGGGGTTCTATTTATAGACTCTCGCATCAACCGATCGGTTGACAAGTCAACCGATCGGTTGATCCGTTACAAAATAATAACAGAAAACGGCGAGCTTTCACCCGATCACATGAACCGGTCGGGTGAGTTCTTGAGTGACCGGTTGGATCTTGGAGCCGTCGGGTGAAGCGATCGGTTTGGCGCCCGTGTCTTCAGCTCTTCATCTTCAGCTACAGATGAACCGATCGGGTGAGAGTCACCCGATTGGCTGGCATTTTGCTCGAGAAAACAGAGAACAGGCCCCCGCTGAACCGGTCTGCGAACCGGTCGGGTGACTTCCATGTGAGCTCCGGCTGAGACCGGGTGGTGCACGCGTGCATCACCCGATCGGTTGGAGATGACCAACTGACCGGGTGAGGGGCTGAAAGATGAATTCTTCGACGTTTGACCCCTTGGATCACGTGTGACTTCTCCCGTTGCTCCGGGGACTTGGGATATCATCGTTAAACGTCCCCTACGTGGTCAATCCCCTGCAATCATGGATAAACAAAGAAAAGTGAAAGAAAACGAGAAAATACAAGAAAACGAATAAAAGACGGCGGAAAACACGGAGAAACACAAAAGAAAACGTGCTTGAATATATGAAATATAAACGCACGTCAAAATCCCCCAAGCTGAACTCTTCCTCGTCCTCGAGGAAGACGAGTGAGAGTAGGAGCTCGGAAGGGAAAAATAGAGAGGAAGAAAGAAAAAGAAAACTCTAAATCCTATATCGTCCATCAGAGCCACCAAAATCAAAAACGACACACCAAGCAAGCAAACGCCAAATCACACCATTAAACCTAGGAAAACGAGTCCAAATAAGTGTCGTGGGCCCACGCGGTGAAGCGCGAGTGAGTGTGGTCGTGTGCTAGCAAATGGTGTCGCTTTCTACAATGTGCTATGAGGCTCGATATACACAAATCCAAGATATGACCCAAATATCGATTCGAATTGAATTAAGCGGCGAATATAAGTTCAAGCATGCATGAGAAGAGTAAGAATAGAAGTGTATCATGCATCGGGGACTCCACAACTAGGGTTAAGGAAATCGCGCCACTATAGCCTAGATACTAGCTAAAAAGTTCCTAAGCCAAGTGTTTTCGATAACGATGGGGGTTGAGATGATGTGGAGTAGAACACTCGGTGCAAATTCTCGCCTTCCCTTTATTCTCGGTGAGTAGGAAAAAATATTCACACGGAAATTTTTTTTGGGTTTTGGGCATTTGTATTTTTTTGGCTTTTTGGCTATACAAAATTTTTCTTTTTCTCTCTTTTTGGGCTTTTCTTTTTCTTTTTTCTATATTTTTTTTTGGATTTTTGGGTTTTTGGCTATACACATGTGCACTCTCCCAAGTGGGAGAACGGTACACGACGAGGGGATTTTGCACCAAGTAAAACAAAAAAAGAAGTCGAAATCTAATCACTCGGGCAAAGGAAACTATTCTCGCTAAATAGAGCATAGGCTAAATGGGTTATCCTAGTCCTTAGTTGTGGAATCCAGACGCATGCGAATTGAAATATACGATATAAATATAGCATGCACATAGTAGAAACAAATACCGCATATTCAAATCGAAGCATGATAATCTAGGGGTCATTCCTGGACAGGTATATAAAGTAAAATCACAAAGCAGAAGCACACCAAATAGATAGGCACGACGCACGACTCACAAGAAAGCTAAGTGGACCCACAATGCGTGAAATGCAAGAGGACTCGAAATCCTAGGGTTAGTGAGTGTGATTATCGATGCAATGCTAGGTGTGTGTGACTTTGTAGCGATTCATCATAGGATTCATCTCTAGGAGAAAGAGCTAAAAAGAAGAAAAGAAAAAATAAAAACACGATGGAAACGACACAAAAAAACGAAAAAGAAGGACTCAAACGACGCACACAGTGCGACTCCCCCAAGCTGAAGTTTGCATTGCCCTCAATGCAATATGAGTGAGTACGGGAGGGCAATGAAAATGGGGGGGAATACGCACTGACATAAAAAAGAAATGAAAACGAGGAAAACACATAGATGAAACTGAAAAAGAAAGAAAGATCAAAATCAAAAATCAAACGACACGAAAATAAAAAATAAAAATAAAACCACACGACACGACACTCAAAAAATGAAAAACAAGCACACACACACAAAAAATGAGAAAAACAAACAAAACACGACAGCACGCCAAAATAGACGTCCCCCAAGCTAGACCAGACAGTGCTAGCGAAATGATATGATCAATGAAATCCAGAGATATGCAAGGGGGAGTCAAAAACAAAAGAGGTGAATTTAGAAAGCAACACGCAAATAGTCCCCCCCCCCGACAGAGACAAAGCAGGGCCCCGAAAAGACAGATGGGCACAAATATGGGGGGGCAAAAGTGGGAGAGAAAAATCAAGCAGTGGCACCACCCTCTGGGGGTGGTGACGGGGGTGGAATGTGGAGCTCGGAGACGTCGGGTGGGTCTTCACGGATGTGGCGAATGAAGCTTTGAAGAAACGGGAGGTCTCGGTCGACGGACTCCTCGGTTATCCGATCACCCTGACCAGCTAGGAGGACCATGGCCGCAAATCGGTCGGCATGGTCATCGGTTTGGAATTGCATCCCATATTCGGGATCGTAAACGTGAGGTGGGGAAGTGGTGTGTGGTGTGGTGGATGGGTTGGAGGTGGTGGGCTGTGTGCGACGGGTACGACGGGTGGGCCTAGGGTTCGAAGAGCTGGCGTCGGTGGGCTTAACACGGTGGGGAGGCATTGTGCGGGTGTCGTTCGTGTGCGTAGGTACGTAAGAGTACAATGAATTCAACACAAACACGAAATACGACCAACAAGCAAATGGAATATTTGGGGTAAGATTAAAATTAAGCAAAGGAGCGAGTTTACCCAAATGAGATGAAGATAGTTGCTCGTTGACGCCCCGATGCTACTCGATTGGAGCACGCTGTGAAGCCGCAGCGATCTCTTCAGCAAGTTTCGAAATTGGGGAAAACGGGTGGAGGTTAGGGTTTTGTGTGTTGGTGGAATCGAGGAGAATGGAGAGAAATCGATGGTGGATGGGTAGGGGGATGGGGGAAAAGGCGATTGAGGTTGGTTGAAGGGAAGAAAGAGGGCAGGCGCACGAGGGAGAGCTGAAACGGCGGATCCGGATTCGAAAATGGCGAGTGCGGATCGAACGGGCAGTTGGGGGTATTTATAGGGTTTTAAGTCGAACCGATCGGGTGACTTGTCACCCGATCGGTTGACGGTTAGGTCGAAATTTCTTGCCGAAGAATTGCTACAGGCGAACCGGTCGGTTGACTTGTCAACCGATCGGTTGGCCGCTCCACTCATTTTCCCGAGAACTTAGGGCTGCTCACCCGGTCGCGTCAACCGATCGCGCTCGAACTCAACCGATCGGTTGATATTCCCCAAAAATTTCCGAGAGTTCTCCCCAGCTCACCCGGTCTGTCACCCGGTCTTTTCATTCCTCAACCGATCGGTTCATCTGGGGACAGATCTCGGCTTGTATCTGATACATCCCAACCGATCGGGTGAGGTGTCAACCGATCGGTTGGGGCTTTGTTTCCTGCAAAAGCCAACAGATTGTCTAAGTCCCTGAACGGATCTTCTCGCGGCTGATTTTATTTATAAAAGTAGATAAAATAAAGTCAAAAATAACGCCAAAATTGGGGAAAAAGTTTAGAACATGGGTTGCCTCCCATGAAGCGCACTTGTTTAACGTCGTTGGCTCGACGCCCGCAAGAGATGTTCACGGTGGTAGATACGGGTGATGCCCGAAGTTCGGCATCTCTTCTTCATTGGAGCTGAAGAACCTTGGAGTAGTCAGCGGCTGGAGAAATATTTGCTCAACTACCCTCTCCTTGATCTTGGGATCCGGGGGCTTCTCCTTCGTATTGGCGCTTACCGCCATCTTCTTTAGGATCCGGACCTCGTCTTTGGTGAGGTCCATGGGCTCTTTTCCCGTTCTCCTCGCAGGAGGAGCCTTGGGGAACCTGGGAGGGGTCGTTCTTGCTGCACTCGCTTTTCCAGCAGCTTCTTTGTTCTTGGGGCCGTCTTGGTCTTCTAAATCCCCCAAGTCATCGAGGGGGTTTCTTAAGAGAATCTCCTAGGATCTCTCTTCAGCGGCCTTTTCTTCTTCTACCTCAAGCAAATTACACCGAGGGTCATCAGGGGGATCGGGGTACTTCATGGACAACCCCAGATCAAACTCAACTTTTTCTCCGCTGACATTTAAAGAGAGTTTTCCGTTCTTTACATCAATCAAAACGCCAGCAGTGGCCATGAAAGACCGTCCCAGGATGATGGGGGTGTGTGCGTCTTCAGGCATGTCCATGACTACGAAGTCCACTGGCACATGCACCCCTCTTACATTAACGGGGAGGTCATCCACAATTCCCACCGGATATTTGACCGACCGGTCAACTAGTTGTAGGGTCATACCGGTGGGCTCCAAATCACCCATTCCTATCCTTTTATACATCGACAAGGGCATCAAACTAACACTCTCTCCGAGATCGACGAGTGCACGGTGAATCTTTACTGCCCCGATCGTGCAAGGAATTGAGAAGCTCCCCGGGTCCTTGAGTTTCAGCGGATTTGCCCTCTGGATGAGAGCACTACACTCCGCTGTCAATACTACTTTCTCCTTTCTAGACCCTCTAGTCACCAAATCTTTCAGGAATTTCGCATAGGAGGGGATTGTTTCGATTGCTTCTAGGAAGGGGATTTGCAGGCTGAGGTCCTTTACCATGGCGAAGAACTTGCCATATTTCTCATCAATTTTGGCCTGAGCTAACCGTTGTGGAAATGGCACAACGGGTTTGAACACTTTCGGGCTCCCTTCTTCCTTCTTCTTCTTCTCTTCTTCAGAGACTCCCTCCGGAGTCATAGGATTTGACGACGAAGCACCGGCGTCGTTTGATTTTTCGATCGGTCTCTCAACGACCAATGGTGCTTCCGGTTTGCTAGGGGGCACTCTAGTAGGAATTTGTGTCCCGCTTCTCAGAACGATAGCGGACACATTTGCGTGCTCGTGCACGAGTGCCGATGTTTGGGTTGCTTCCCTCGGGTTGACCTCCGGTTGTGGCGGCAATTGGTTTTGTGACCTTGAAAGATTCGCCACTTGTAACCCCAGCTGGGTTACTTGGTCCGTGAGGGTCCGCTGACCCATTTCCAGCTTTTGGTTGATCTTCTCCTGGTTGGTAATATATTGAGTCAAGAGAGACTCAACCGGAGAGACGGCCCTCTGTTGGCCATACTGCTGCTGCTGCTGGAATGGCTGCTGGTTCCTGGGGGCGTAAAATTGTTGCTGAGGTTGCTGCTTAAATGGTTGCTGCTGAACCTGACTCTGCTGTGGCATAGCCGGCTGATAAGTTTGTTGCTGCGGCTGCTGAGGCGGCGAGGGCTGAAATGGTAGCCGGTAACTGAAGTTTGGGTGGTTCCGGTTGTTTGGAGAGTAGGCCGGGTTGGAATTGGTCCTTGGCGGATACGGAGCATTTCCCGTGGGGTTATAAAATAGTGCGCTCGCCTGATCCAACGGTGGTGAGATGTCACCACCGTCGAATTCCCCAAAGAATTCGGATTCTACCACTGAAATTTGCTGTGTACCGGCCCCACCGGCTCCTACCATTAGTGCGGAGATCTGGGTCGAAAGCAAGTCGAACTTGCTTGAAAGTTTGTCGACGTCCTCGACTCTGTGTATACCCCCGGATCTTGGTGTGGCTCTCTCGTCACACCACCGCTCATTGTTGGATGCCATATTTTCCAGAATATGTCTGGCATCTTCCTCGCTCCTAGACATGAAGGAACCCCCAGCCGCGGCGTCCATAGAAGATTTCAGGTCATCCCTCAACCCATTGTAGAACAGATTAATAATCTGCCACTTCGGAAGCTCATGGTGAGGGCATCTTCTTTGCATTTCCTTATATCTCGTCCAAGCTTCATGCAAGGACTCGTGGCTGGCCTGGGAGAAGGAGGAGATCTCACTCCTCAACTTCATGGTCTTCCCCGGAGGAAAGAACTTCGTCAGAAAAGCATTGGAGAGCTTCTCCCAGGTGTTGAAAGTGTTGGGGTCCTTCCCCCTAAGCCATTGATTGGCTTTGTCTCGCAAAGAGAAGGGGAACAGCTTCAGACTGATAGCCTCTGTCATGACACCATTAATCCAGAAGGTGTCACAATTCTCCAAGAAGGAGTCTAGGTGCTCGATCGGGCTCTCCATGGATGCACCCGCAAACTGATCCTGCTGGATCTATGTCACCAAAGACGGCTTCAGCTCAAAGCTTTGGGCCGTGATAGCTGGAGGACGGATGGCGGAAGTGGACTCGATAGAAGGCATCGAGTACTCCAGCAGGGACTTGTGAGGCGGGGTGTTCTCCTCCATGGATTCGGGATCCTCTCTTCTTCGCTTCTCAGCGGCCAAGCGCCTAAGGGTGGCGTTAATCTCTGGGTCGAGGGGAATCAAGTTGTCGAGACTTCTTGAACTCCTGCGCATGAAAAACAACAAACACCCGTGAAGCGACAAGTGGGAAAGAAACAGATAAAATAAGAAATAAAAATAAGAAAAATAAAAAGAAAAAAGGAGAATGCGAAAATTATCGCGAGGTAGGGATGAGAGCTAAACACGAGGGTTCAAGAGATCCTAAAATAACAAGCGCGTTGCCTCCCCAGCAACGGCCCCATAAACTTGACCGGCGCCCCCGCGATCTGCTGTAAGGGCACGGTGTCGGTTTACCGCAAGTGCACGGTTAGTGTAGGGTGCGGGAATATCGAACTCAGGGAGGCGAGGTTGTGCTTGGGTCAGGTAGGACCTAAATCACCCCGAGGGGCGAGCTAGCCCGAATCGGTAAATGGTTGTCACGGGAAGAAATAAAGGGTATGAACAATAAAGAAATAAACCCGGGACTTTGGTTTCCGCTCCGACGAGTGGCTCTCACCGACGCGGCCTACGGGTATGGATAACGATCGGGATTAGGGTCTAATGGTGAGACGTTGCCTCTGAAAGTGGTACCGGTGTCCCATGGGCCCGATATTCCGGTCGGTGCCCAGGATGATACACCGGACTTCCCGGATTCGATCAGTGGGCACTCCCGTGTCCATTAACACTGATCGATCTCGGGAGCACTAAGCCCGCAACGATAACTCCCAACGTCTCATCCTGCCTCTCCCGCGTGCTAGGATTCGACGTCTACGCTATGGGTGTGAGCTATGGCTAGGGAGTCAACCGCCAAGTTTATTCCCCCTTGGCCCAACGGTCAAAGGCGGTCTTTTTCCCGCCGATGACAATGAAACACCCCGCGTAACCGTTAGATTCCTAATCCCTATCGATTTCCTAACCCTATGGACGCATCGGGAAGAGCCCTCGAATGGGTTTCCACCAAAATCCCAGATTTGGGAACTACTCACAAAAATCCATGAAAAAGCGATCTAAATAAAAATTAACCGTTGGAATCATAATCGGACAATTGCAATGCGGAAGTAATAGAGTAGATAAGACAATACTAAAATTTGAGAAAGATCTGAAAACTTACAAAAGAGTAACAATTACAGCCGTCACAAAGTGAGAAAACAGTAAAAAACTCGCAGCTCTCCATTTCTGGAACCCTAGGGGTTCTATTTATAGACTCTCGCATCAACCGATCGGTTGACAAGTCAACCGATCGGTTGATCCGTTACAAAATAATAACAGAAAACGGCGAGCTTTCACCCGATCACATGAACCGGTCGGGTGAGTTCTTGAGTGACCGGTTGGATCTTGGAGCCGTCGGGTGAAGCGATCGGTTTGGCGCCCGTGTCTTCAGCTCTTCATCTTCAGCTACAGATGAACCGATCGGGTGAGAGTCACCCGATCGGTTGGCATTTTGCTCGAGAAAACAGAGAACAGGCCCCCGCTGAACCGGTCTGCGAACCGGTCGGGTGACTTCCATGTGAGCTCCGGCTGAGACCGGGTGGTGCACGCGTGCATCACCCGATCGGTTGGAGATGACCAACCGACCGGGTGAGGGGCTGAAAGATGAATTCTTCGACGTTTGACCCCCTGGATCACGCGTGACTTCTCCCGTTGCTCCGGGGACTTGGGATATCATCGTTAAACGTCCCCTACGTGGTCAATCCCCTGTAATCATGGATAAACAAAGAAAAGTGAAAGAAAACGAGAAAATACAAGAAAACGAATAAAAGACGGCGGAAAAACACGGAGAAACATAAAAGAAAATGTGCGTGAATATATGAAATATAAACGCACGTCAGATCCCCCTCGAACCGTAAGGCGTGAACCCTTTCGTGTCTCACTTGTCTTATCCTGTCTTGTCCCGTCACGTCCCGATTTATCTTGACACCTGATAGGCTAGTCCCGTAGTTGGTAGCACACGCTACGACTACTACTTGTTACGCTTTACTTTCCTGCTACGTTACTTTTTTGTTCCTTTGTTATAACCTCAGCATGCTAATCAACCAGTAAACCATTGTTTAAAAGTTGATACACTTATAGTAGAGTCTAACCCTCTCTTGTAGACTTTACCTGACGTACAGTTCCTTTCTTTTGGGTGATGTACGTCAGGTGTCGAGCCAGAGTTCGTGGACGCGGCAGACTTACCGGAGTACGTGGAGCCCGAGGACGTCAACATAAAGTACGTGCTGACGAGGACCAGACCTTGTGGACTTTTCGGTCGCCACCTTCAGAGGTTACTACTTTTAGTTCGCTTTTTCGATAGTTTGTAGCCAAGCTTAGGCTTTCCTCTCTTTAGACTTTTGTACTCGCTGGATATTAAATTATATTAATGAATGCAACCTTCCTTCTGTACTTTCTGTTGTTTCGAACTTTATAAATGCAAGAACCTGAAAATTTTAAAATGGTACCCCTACAGACGCGTATTGGGCCCGAGCTTCACAGCTCCAGCCTAAGCGGGCCTTAGTCACGCTTCGCCTCCGTATTTTTGGGAAGCGGGGCGTGACAGAGGAGGTCGGGTCAACTTGAGGCCGTGATCGACGATGCCCTGAGGCCCCCTCTGGCCAGAGGGCCTCATTCTCCTAGAAGAGCTACCCCGGTGAATCAACCCCTTGAGGGGTCGGCTGCGGCCATTTCGGATGTAGCCCTCAGCATCTAAAAGAGCTTCCAAGGGTTCACCAAGATGATGGAGGAGAGGACCGCTGCACGGCAGGTAGGACTGACTCGGGCAGAAGGCCCCTGCGAGCCACGCAGTGTGAGGAGAGACCTCTCCCCCAGTTTGATGAGAAAGCAGCGACAGCATAGCAGAGGCGGTTCGACAAAGCAGAGGTAGCCGTGTTGAGTATTGATTCCCCTGATTTGGTTTTGATGATGAACAAACATAAATATCGTGTACTAATTTCCTTTGAGCGCAGTTATGGAGATCGTCGCCAATTTACTCTGTAGATCTCAAGCGACGTCTCAAGACTTATTTAAAGCTTATGATCGATTGTTCCTGAAGCTTCGTTAAAGCTCAAGGACTTGTTGATGAAGTCAAGAGAATCTGACTCGTCATATTGGAGTTTTGAAGACGGTTTGTCTTGTATTTCCATGTCTTCTAGCTTCGTTTTATAGAATGTTAAGCCTTGAGTCTTACTTACTTAGTAACCCTCATATCTATCTTATCTTATCCCTAAGAATGCCTTAGAAGCCATTAGATAGGGTTCATTAGCTTATCGCCTTTGACTTGGCTTCTTGTGCATCTTAGTTGGTTCAAGTTGAAGAACTAATCGATTAAATGACAATCTAATCGGTTAGGAATTCTTCTTGAACCGACTAGTCATCCTTGAGAATTTTAGCCCAATCTCTGTTGACCAACTAGTCGGTCCAAGAAGGTTCACCGACCGACTAGTTCTCAAACTATTCGGTTAATGTTTCTTCTTAGACCGACTAGATTATCCTTCTTATTTCACTCATTTTTCTATTGACTAACTAGTCGGTCCAAGAAGGTTCACCGACCGATTAGTTGTCAAACTAGTCGGTTAGTGTCTCTTCTTAGACCGACTAGTTCATCGTGATGTTTTTACTAAAATCTCTGTTTCATAACCAGTCGGTCCAAGAAGGCTCACATACCGAATAGTCCTCCATCTAATCGGTTAATGATCCTTCTTAGACAGATTAAGCTGCTTTAATTTTCCAGCCGTTGGAGATTTTATTTCCACGATTTTTCTTGATCTGTTTTGATTCTTTTCATATATGTTTGATATGTTTCAAATATGGAAGTTCCTCTATTATGAGAGAGAATTCAGATCTAATTCTTAAATCTGTCGATTATCATTTTTCTAAGGCTCTCTCTCGAAAAATCTCTCTCCCATTTTTTGACGTAATTCTTTCCAAGAGATTTTCAGCTTTTGTGCGATCATTCTCCTGAAGAATTGAATCACAATCATCATCATCATCCTAGCCATCTCCCTCTGTTCATCTCAATGGTGCTAGGGTTTCATGATCATTTCTCTCCATCATCCTTCCTTGCCCTAATACCGTAAGTATCTCTCAAGGCATAGGAATTTGTGGTGAGTTCTTTATATTTCATTAAACTCTATATTATAGTTTTCTCTCGGTTTGTGAGAGATTCGTGATCCTAGTTTGTGGGAGTCACGATTCAATTGTTGTATTGAGTTATCTTGTAGTAGTTTCTACAAGAAGTTTTTAGGGAAAGCTTGAGTTAGTGGACTCTAACTCAAGTAGCCGGAAGGGATCCGGGTGTCTGGGACGTAGGATCACCAGGAACAAGTCGGGGAGACTTGGGTGGATTTGAACACATTATATCTATTGTTTGCGTTGTGTTTTTCTTGTTGTTCATACTTATTCCGCATTGTTGTTTGTGATTGCAAGATAATTAGGAATTATCCTATTGATTATTTTAAAGTACTATTCACCCCCCTCTAGTACTTGTGCAGTAGCTTCCAGAGTACTACATTTGGTATCAGAGGTCGGTTTATAGCTATGAAAAACAACGACAACAAGGACGTTCGACCACCTCCCGACTACAGTTCTTACAAGAATCGTGAAGGAGCCTCTTCAGTGATCGAAGGATACTCCTCAACCAGGCCTCCTCACTTCAATGGTACCAACTATGGGTACTGGAAATGCCGGATGGAAACTTTCCTCCGGAGCGCATCACTTTGGAGAGCCATGTTAACGGAGTACGTTGAGCCCACTGAAGAAGACTTCACAAAGTGGACTGCCGCAGAGGTCGCCGCGGAGGTGAGCAATGCCAAGGCAATGAATGCCTTACAATGTGCACTAGAGCCTGAAGACTTCAACAAGATATGCACCTGTAAGAGTGCATATCAGATTTGGAATCAACTCCTCATCCTACACGAGAGAACGAGCAAGGTAAAACACTCTAAACTCACTGTTGCTAACAAAGAATTCGAGTTATTTCACATGGAACAGGGTGAAAGAATTAAGGAGTACTATGCTCGCTTCGTGGATCTAACCAACGAATTGGAAGCTCTTGGAAAGACCTATACCCAAGAAGAGAACGTCGCAAAGATCATTGACGGACTTCCTTCGAGTTGGGAAAAGCGAACCTACGCTATCGAAGAAGGTAATGATATGTCTAAGTATACTGTTGTTCAACTAATGGGTACCTTAATGTATTATGAGGTACGAAAGGACAGCAAGATCAAGATGCAGGACAAGATGAAGGCGTTCTTGAAGCAAGAAGAGCCGAAGAAAAGGCGATTGCTTTCAAGGCCGCCCCTACCACACCTACCGATAGTGAAGAGTCGAAAGCTGAGTTGGACATGGAATCTTTGGCCCTCATGGCAAAGAAGTTCAACCGGTTCTTCCGAAAAGGTAATTTCGAGAACAAATCCAAAGTTGGTTCTACTAATGCATCTGCTCCTTTGTGTTTCCAATGCAATAAGCCAGGGCACATCAAGGTTGATTGTCCACTAAACAAACAAAAGGAGAAATGGAAGGCATCTAAGTACGACAAGTCAAGAAAGTACAAGAAGGAGTATAAGAAAGGGTTTGTTGGTACATTCACCGACTCTGAAGAGGATTCTTCAAGTGGTGAGTCAGATGAAGAACAAGTGGAGAAAGCACACATATGCTTCATGGCAAGAGAACAACATGATCAAGAGACCGCCTCAGATGAAAGCGAGGATGAATGTGAAGAGGTAACTATGGATGACCTGAGATTAGCTAATGAAGAAATTTGGTCTAAGTATTCTAAGTTAGTAAATAGATATACTAAAATCAAAGATGAGCTAACTAGTCTTCAAACCACACCTAAACCTGTCATCACCAACAACGACACCATTGTTGAAGCCTTGAGAATTGAGATTGTAAATCTCAAGTCTAAACGTGAGCATGTTAACATTGAGTATCCGGATGAACATGAGATAGCGGATTTGATTTCTCGAAACTCAACTTTGAGTATTGAGAATGAGAATCTCAAGACACGTATTTGTGAACTCACCACGCAAGTGTCAACTATGGATGCTAAAATACTTTCTCTCACTGAGAAATATGAGTTCACATTAGGCCATATTGAGAAGTTCAACAAAGGCAAGGACCATTTGGATAATATTCTGAATGACTTACTCCCAGCCAATCATCGCATTGGGTTGGGATATAATAAGGAAAATTCATCCAAATCGTCCACCACCTTTGTACGGCCATCCTCTGATGCCTCAACTAGCGGAAGTAAACACCCCATGGGTAGTTCATCTTCCAATGTTACTTCCACTAAGTTCACATCCCCTTTTAGAAAGAAACCCACTTTGGGTGGACCTCAAAAGAAGGGTCATGCATTTATGTACACAAATATTATGCCACGTAGGAACACACCTCCTACTCCACATGTTCACATGTATGATAATTTTTATGCTCCACGTCCACGAGCACGTGCACACCAAGTGAGACACACTCACGCACGTGTTCTCCCACATGCATATGCTCACCCTCATCACTATTACATGAATAATTACCATCATGCACCATATCATATGTTGCCACCACCATTTCATCATGTGCCGCATGCTTATCCACGTCATGCATACACTAGGCCACTTCCTCATAGAACACATGCACCACGTAGAAATCAACAAAATGTGCATGTTTCCAATAGGAATAGTGCTCCCAAGACATTCTCTATTTGGGGCCCGAAGGACACTAGCATGCATGAGAAATAAGCTTATATAAACTCATATTGTAAGAATGTTGTGCATAATGATGACTATATTGGAAAGTCTAAGTCCAATTGGACTTGGCTTCCAAAGGTCTAATCTCTTAGGACCCAATGACCTTGGGTACCATGATACAATGTTTTATCTTCAGGTACTCAAGAAAAAGAAAAGGAGCAACAAATCTAAAACTGGCTCCAAGAATGGTTGGATACTTGATAGCAGGTGCTCAAAACACATGACTGGTAAAGCTCTGTTGATATCCGAAGTGGTACCCATTGAAAATAGAAACCGAGTGGTCTTTGGAGGCAACGAGAGTGGAACCATCATAGGTGTTGGAAAAGTAGGTAACCCTTCTAAACCTCTTATAAATGATGTTGTTTACTTTGTTAAAGGCTTAAATCACAATCTAATCTCAATAAGTCAACTTTGTGACAAGGGTTACAAAGTTAGCTTTGAGAAAGGAATGTGCCATATTTTAAGAACTGATAATAATATGTGTTGTTCTCTGGCACACGCCATAAGGACTTATATATCTTAGATATTCCAAATTCACATGAACAATGTCTTCTTGCCAACACAAGTGAGCAACACTTATGGCATAGACGTTTTGGTCATGCGAATTTCGGAACACTTTTCAAACTATCCAAGCTAGATTCTATAAAAGGATTCCCTAAGCTTTCTTTTAATAAGAAAAGCTTTTGCGACTCGTGTCAATGAGGCAAACTTCAAAATCGTCACTCAAACCTAAGAAAAGCATATCCTCTAAACGGCCTCTAGAGCTTTTACATCTAGATCTTTTTGGGCCAACTAGAGTTGCTTCATTGGGGAATGCCCGATATGGACTTGTCATCGTTGATGACTTTTCTAGATTTACTTGGGTATTTACTTTAGTCAATAAAAATGATGCTTTTGAAAACTTCACAGTATTTGTTAAGAAAGTACAAAATCTCATTGGAACCACCATTGTCACTATTCGTAGTGATCATGGAGGGGAATTTGAGAACGAGTCTTTCTCAAAATTCTGTGATGAGGTTGGTATTACTCATACCTTTTCTTTTCCTCGCGTACCCCCTCAAAATGGTGTTGTTGAGAGAAAGAATAGGACGCTAGTGGAATGTGCTTGTACTATGTTTGATGATAACCACCTTCGCCATCAATTTTGGGCAGAAGCGGTACATACCGCTTGCTATGTGTTTAATAGAATACTCTTGAGGCCCGGCACTAAACAAACTTGTTATGAATTGTTGTTTGGCAGGTTACCTCAAGTTAAACATTTTAGAGTTTTTGGTGCAAAATGATTTATCAAGAACACGTATGGTAGTTTGGACAAATTTGATCCAAGATCCGATGAGGGGATATTTGTTGGATATTCCTCCCGTAGCCTACCGGATATACAACAAAAGAACCTCAACGATCGAGGAATCATTTCATGTATCATTTAATGAAGAATTTGTCCCTCCTAGAATTATCGATGACGATGACTCTATGGAAGTAGTTTGTGATTCTGTTGATAAGTCTAATGCTATTGATTCTATTGAAACTAACCCTACTAATGAATCTCTTGATAATGTTCCTAGTGACCAGGGTGTTCCCAGAACGCTTCCAACTGTTCGTGACCATCCTCATGAGCAAGTTATTGACAAGATGAAAGATGGTGTCAAAACAAGGTCACATGTCAAGTTCTCCGCTCAGTGTGCCTTTGTCTCTTCCGTGGAGCCAAAGAATATCAACGAGGCGTGCGAAGATAGTTCTTGGATCGTAGACATGGAAGAGGAGCTCATTCAGTTTGAGAGGAATGAGGTCTGGGAGCTCGTCCATTGCCTTCAAAGAACCACAACGTTATAGGAACAAAGTGGATTTTCAAGAATAAGATAGACGAGAACCAAAATGTCATCCAGCACAAAGCTCGGTTAGTTGCTCAAGGCTACAGGCAAGAGGAATGTATCGATTTCGAGGAATCTTTTGCACATGTAGCTAGATTAGAATCTATTAGACTATTATTGTCATTTGCATGCCATAAAGATTTCAAACTTTTTCAAATGGACGTAAAGAGTGCGTTTTTAAACGAAGATGTTGTTGAGGAAGTATATGTTTCTCAACCTCCGAGTTTTATAAATGAAAATTTTCCAAATCACGTTTTCAAACTTAAGAAAGCACTTTATGTTCGAGACAAGCTCCTAGAGATTGGTATGACCGCTTAAAGAACTTTCTCTTGGATTTGGGTTTCAAAATGGGTGAGGTTGATTCAACGCTTTTTGTTAAGTATGCTAATCATGATATTATTCTAGTTCAAATTTACGTAGATGATATCATTTTCGGTGCTACTAACTTCACTCTTTGCAAAGAGTTTTCTAATGTTATGAAGGAACATGAGCCACATGGGTGAGCTCAAATATTTCTTAGGGCTCCAAATTCGCCAAATGAACGATGTGATCTTCTTCCACCAAACCAAGTACACGGTGGAGCTGCTAAAGCGATTTGGAATGGAGAATGCTTCTAGCAAGAAGACTCCGATGAGCACCACAACACATCTTGATAAAGATACGGGCGGCAAAGATGTAGACATGCGTCTATATCAAGGTATGTTAGGTAGACTATTATATCTTACTGCTAGTAGGCCAGATGTAATGTTTGTCGTATGAGTTTGTGCTAGGTCTCAGTCACAACCTAAGGAATCATACTTAATAACGGTTAAATGTATTTTCTGTTATTTAAGTCACACACTAGACTACGGATTATTCTATCCAAAGTCAAGCACATATGAGTTAATCTCATATAGTGACATAGATGATCGGTCCATATTTTACACCTTTTTTCTGCATATTTGCATGCCATTTCGGTTGCTCATATTGCGATTTTCACGATTATTCGATGATATTGTGTTACTTTTTACTATTTCTTGTTTTTGTCGGATTTCAGGAAATATGAGCAATTGGGAGCAAAAATGAGCTTAAAGGACTTGCACGCGTAACGGAGCATCGCTCATGGACTTATTGAGGACCTATCAACGATAGAAGACGAGTGGAAGAAGAAAGAACGTCGTAGGAGCGACAAGAAAGCGAAATGATGAAGATTGGGCATTTTCAGCTTGCCACTCAGCCGAGTGAAGGAGTCACTCGGCCGAGCAAAGAAGCCCGCTCAGCCGGGCACTCGCCGAGTGACGACATCCCACTCGTCCGAGTATGGAGACACCACTCGCCCGAGTGGCACACGAACGACGGAATCCAAAAGACCAGACTTACTGTAATTCGTCAGTCGACCACGAGCTCCGACTCGGCCGAGTACCAAAAGCCCCTCGGCCGAGTGACATTTGCCGCTCGGCCGAGTGATACCGAAGACACGCAGCGCCCAGATTTTCAGACAACATCTCACTCTTTTGAAATCTTCTATCATTCTAGCAATCAAAGTATTTTTCTCATATTTTTTATGGATATTAGATTTCATGACGATTCCAACGCCGCCAAGAACGCGTAAATCGGAGGTCGGATGAAATCTGGAGAATTTCTGCAAGTTGATGCTGCAGCGCTGGAATTTCCACTCGGCCGGGTCACATGTTCCACTCGGCCGAGTGCGGCCTGGGCCCAGATTTTAAGTTGCGGTTTGGGCTGTTTTGGGCACGAATTTGAGGGGTTTTTTAGGGTTATTTGCTAGGGTTTTGGGGGACTATATAAGGGTTTTGTAGCCACCATTAGAGGGGGTTCCCATATGTTTTCTTAGGATTATTTTAGAGGTTAGGCCATGCCATAGGCCCCCTCTTGGATTAAAAATCGTGTATTTGGATTGAAGATCTTCATCAAAGCTAAGTATTTTTATTCTTATTATTTGAATCTTTGATTTGCTATCTTTTTACATGCAAGCAATGGTTTTTATTGATTCTCATATCGTTATTGCTATGCTTGGTTGATTGTTGTTCTAGGGATGGGGATGAACCCTACGGATCTAATTTCATATTTGTAATGAATAAATTTCTAAATTGCTAGAATTTCTATGAGGTTAGGTTGTGATTGATTTATTACGGATAGCTAGGAATTTCCATCGATTTGGGGTTTGCAAGAGATTGGATTCCTATCGATGGGAAGGCCTATACATTCGATTTAGATTTATAATCGAGATTCACTAGACTTGGTTTGCAAGAGATTGGACCAAAGCTAGCATTTTTTATTATAGATCTATACACATATTCGTTTGCAAGAGATTGGACGAACACGAACTATCACAACCTAGATCGTTACTCGAGTTTGCACGAGAGTGGGCTCGAGGGGCGATTGAACAATGATGTCGACCCTAATGCTAGTGGCTTAGATTAGGGTTTGCACGAGAGTGGGCCCTAATCTAGGTTGCTATAGACCGGCAATAGCGCGAGAGCGTGAGCTTGGTTCTCTATTCAGTTATGACTAGTTCACCTCGACACAAGTCTAGTAATATTGAGATTTACTATTTACAAGGATGAATGATGACCCGTAGTGGGGATTTCCTAGCCCTAGACACTTTTATTATCTTATATTTGAATCGATATTTTATCCAACTTCTCTATCACCGACACCGACATCCATCACCATTTCCATTATATCATTCCATACCCATCTCCACCAATAAAACATTCGTAGTTGAGCCAACCTAGGATAGATTGGAACCAACACCACCTCCTTGTGTTCGATACCCGCTCGCCACTACACCGTGCGCTTGCGGTAAAACTACAATTGTTCTCCGGGTGTATATCCGGGGCCGATCAAGTTTTTGGCGCCGTTGTCGGGGAGGTGTTTCCTGTTGGGTGCCAATTTGCCACAATTAGGTTGATTAGGCTACGAAAAAAAAATTTAAAAGAAATTTTCACCCCCGCCACCATTACTACCATTTCTATATTCTTTTGTGCCACTGATATTTTTCTCCAGGTATTTAACTTTGTTGATCAGGTGTTATGGATAGTTTTATGTGGACCACAGATTTTGAGGAGGAAGCATTTCGGAACTTATTGGAGGGCCTCTTGGAGTCAGTGAGGTTCACCGGTTCAGAGAGCATTACAGCAGATGATGCATTTGATCTACGATTTGTAGATTTTGTTATGAACCGTGTTTCAGCTGCAGGAACAATTGAGGAGGACATCCATGTCAGTCTTGAGGGGGATAGACTATATTTTCGGATTGCTTGCGGGCATTCCCCTCCACATGATACATCCCCACAAGTTGACATACCTGAGCAGCCAGCATAACCATTCCAGAGAGAGCCTACATTGATAGTTGATGAGAAGGCAAATGAGCACACTGTCGAGCCAGCGCATGCTTTTGAGGAGGCATCACACACTGAGCCAGAGTTTATCACCGAGGAGGTCGTGCATCGGGACGAGGATATAGCCATTCATGAGGATCCCGAGCACTACCCTCCTCCATTTGAGCTACCACAGCCACCTCATCCTTCCACTGACGCAGAGGACTATCCCACAGAGCTTACTACTCCCACTCAGGGAGATATTTTTACCCACTCCATTTTTGAATCATGCATTCCATTCGATATTTATTTTGATTCAGATATTTTTGACACGTCATACCTTTTGCAGCACACATACGATTATGGACCGAATGTATGCTTGGATGTGTCACAGTTTGACGAGCCTATCGAGGAAGTCCACACATATGATCTAGATTTACCTGAGCAGCTTAGAGAGGACATCATGGAGACACCTATCACGACACGTGAGGATATTGGATATTTCCAGGGAAGTATCGTCTACCATTATTTATTTCATATATTTCTATAGATGATCCTCTTTGTGATACTTTTATTACGAGGGTGAATTTTTTGCGGCGAACTGATGCATCCTATTCTCTGCAGGGTACAGGTGGAGTCCTTGTGGGAATGCTGGAGGATGCATTGCTGGAGTTCGTTGGTGTTCATGGACGCATGCACCTGGCGGAGCCGCGGAAAGAGCAGTTGGAGCAATTGCCTGCACCGGCAAAGATACTGGATCCGCCTTTTGCTATAGGTGATATCAATCCAGTAGTGTAGAAATTTTTATGCTTTAAATAAATACGACTTCTCTCGATAGCGAGAGGACCGTATATATTTGCTTGAATAAATATCACCTCATATGACGGCCACAATAATCATTTACACCCCAAACACATTATATATATTAATTCCCCTCTTCATATTTTTATGTGTCACATCCTTTTGCTCACCACTATCGAGCATTTCGTTCAAGTGAAACCTCACTTTCTTATTTGTTTGACTTGATCACGCTTAGCAAAATCGTGATTTTATTGATCGAGTCATTTGAATAGGATTGTTTGGTATAAGCTTGGGGGAAAGCGCTCTCATGCATCATTGTATGTGCATGTAGTTGCATTAGGATTTCATGTCATTCATTTCATCATTTTTCATTCACCCCCCTTATTATTATCGTTGTCCCTCATATTCTTCCATTATGATCACATTGAGGACAATGTGAAGTTTAAGCTTGGGGGAGCGCATTTCCATGCCATTTAGATGCATTAGTTGCTTTTTTACTTTATTTTAGGGTTTTTATAGAAATTTTTCAAAATTTTGCATCATCTTTTTGATTTTTCCATCTTATTTTCCTTTTATGTGCGTTCATGCATCATGTTGTGTGCTTGTTTTTCTTTTCTTTCCTCTCTTTTATTTCTTTTATTTCTTTATTTTCTTTTCTCTTCTTCCGCTAGATGAATTTCGTATGATGATATCTCTTATTGCTTTAACAAACATCACGATGCTTATTATTCCTTGCCATGCTACTTAGAGTATTGCATAGTCTTGCTATTCACATGTGCTTGCAAATCTATTTCTCTTGATGATTCCTCTATATGAATGCATGATATTAATTGAAGCTGAATGTAAGGATTAGTGTTTAGTATGCTTTTGTTGGAAATGCACCAAGATTCACGCATCATTAGTATATTGGAAGCATCAGTTTTATTGTCTTATTCACCTTCTGTTGCATGCCTGATATGGTTGTAAACTTTACTGCTTGACTTCACTATTTATTGAAATGATTGAGAATATCCATGCTTACATATGAGTTTTAGTTGATTTATTATCTTATTGAACCGTTCGTGCACATCTTAGAGTGAACCGAGTGTTATATTACTTCCTTATCCACATATATCTTTTTATTCTCTACATGTCACTTGAGTTCACCTCCTAAAGCTACTTATATCGCATCTATTTCCCAAAAATCCCCATAAAAGAAAATTTTAGCTCCAAAAAAAAGAAAGAAAAAAAGTCCAAAAATCCAAAAAGGAGCCAAAAACCAAAAAATACAAATCATATAGCTCCTACAAAAATCCGAAAAGAAAAATGAGAAAAAAAATGTTCAAAAAGAAAAAGAAAGATATTTCTCTATCTCATTATTGGAGCCACAAAATCTTGGGAAACCCAAGGCAAAAATCCCATTTTCCACTATCATATTCCTTTAGATGCGATGCCTCAAGCTAAGCTTGGGGGGGTGAACTCGTTTGACCATATGAGTGAGCACGACATTAGAGTGGAGAGGTGCACGAATGAGGAAGTTTGATAATGCTGAAACTTAGCAAAATACTTTAGTTATGGAGATTTCTTATGAATCGATATAAATATGTGAATGCCATGATTTATTCCATCCTCCATTGCATGTTTGGTGTGATTCTTATGTGCTTCATTTATAACTTTTGATTGAAAAGTGCATTGCCAACATTTGTATATTAAATCATATGAAATGCATGACGTGGATATGAATTGATTGTATGAATTTAGAGAATCCCTTTTGTTGTTCTTAAAAGCTTGCAAGTACCATGTTTATGTAAGATATGAGATCATTATAGCATGTGATTTGTATTTTCCAAGTTATCGTGATGTGTAGCTTATGGCTTGAGATCTGAGAGAAGAATCTAGCGACCCCTTCCACCTCGTGTTCTTTCTTTTTCATTTCATTTTCTTTATTTTCATCTCCCGAGTTCGTCTCTCTACTTATCTTCCTCGAGGACGAGTAAGAGGTAAGTGTTGAATATTGGACTCCCCGAATTTGGTTTTGGATGATGAGCAAACATAAATAATTCATGAACTAACAATTTGTGAGCGCAGTATTGGAGATCGTCGCAAAAATCATGAGAACATTCAAAGCGACATCTCAAGACTTCTCAAAGCACGTATTCATGCCTAAAGATTCGTTGAAGCTCTTGCACCGTTTTGGAAGTCATGAAGAATTAATCGAAGCTCTCGAAGACCATTCTTTAAGGTTTTATTTATAGTCTTTTTAGCTTCGATATATAGAATGTTAAGCCTTGAGTATATCTTACGATTCTAACTTCATAACGCTCATATCGTAGCTCTAGGATCTTAGTACAAGTTCATTCTAACTTCCTCGAAGCGTCGCGCTTCGATTCGGACTTGTTTGTGCATGTTAGTTGGTACAAGAAGAAGTACTGACCGACTAGATGGTGATCTAGTCGGTCAGCAACTCTTCTTGGACCGACTAGTTTGATTCCTTAATTTCTTGGACTTTACTGTTTACAGTTAGTCGGTCTACGTTGACTCACCGACCGACTAGTTTGTGAACTAGTCGGTCAGTGATGCTTCTTTGACCGACTAGTTGTGACTTACTGTTCATACTAAATTTCTCCTAAGCTACTGTTTATCGTTAGTCGGTCTAAGAACGTTTGGTGATCGACTAGTTGACAATCTAGTCGGTCAACTTTTGTTCTTGGACCGACTAAGTCAATTTGTATTCAGACTATTTCATTTTGCCTCTTAGTCGGTCTACGTTCACTGACTGACCGACTAGTTGGGAAACTAGTCGGTCAGAAAGCCTTCTTGGACCGACTAGATTTCTAGGTCTGAATTTCTATCTCTTCTCAGTTCCTCACTTAGTCGGTCCATGCTGTTTGACTGACCGACTAGTTGATGAACTAGTCGGTCAGTGGTTGTTCTTTGACCGACTAGTTTTCTCAGATTTCTATCCGTTGGGATTTAACCTAATTTGTTTTTATGGGACCCTATAAATACGAACCTAGGTCATTTCTCTCTAGGTTAGAGCTGCCATTAAGAGATTCATTGAGATAGAAAGAGATAGCCATTCTCACTCATTTCTAAAGCTCTCTTCCTCACAAGAAACCCATTCTCTCACATTCTAGATCTAGAATCCATCTTGAGAGAAGCTTGTTCTTGGTGAGCCCTTCAAGCTCTAGCTTGAATCAAGTCTCCAAATCTCTCCTAGGCACCTATTGCTGGTCATTTCCTTGGTGCTAGGTCTTGGTGACTTCATCTTCCTAAAATCCTTCCTTTCACCTATTTGGTAAGAAAAACTCAAGGTATAGGATTTTGTGGTAAGTTTGCTTATTTCAATATAAACTCATTTATATTGCTTGTTGATTCTCTCGGTTGTGAGAGAAGGTTGTGATCCCGGGTTGTGGGATTCACTATTGCCATTGTTGTATGATTTGATCTTGTGAAGGTTTTTCACAAGATATTCATAGTGGAAATCTTGGGTTAGGGTTTCTAACCTAAGTATCCGGAGGGGATCCGGGTGGTTGGGACGTAGGATCACCGGGAGCAAGTCGGGGAGACTTGGGTGGATCCGAACCCATTAACATCATTTGTTTGCATTGTTAATTTTGTTGTTGTCATTCAATTTAAGCTTCCGCAAATTGATTTGGTAGTTGTTTGCACAATAATTTGGAATTATACTCCTTGTTATTTTTAAAGTACTATTCACCCCCCCCCCTCTAGTACTTGTGCAGTAGCTTGTAGGGCATTACATTTGGTATCAGAGACAGATACTTAGCTATGTCTGCCAACGACAACAAGACCGTGCGTCCACCTTCCAACTATGACACCTTCAGGAACCGAGAAGGAGCATCTTCGGTGATGGAAGGACATTCCTCTACGAGGCCTCCATTCTTCAACGGTACCAACTACGGGTACTGGAAATGCCGGATGGAAACCTTCCTCCGGAGTGCGTCTTTATGGAGGACCACAATGAAGGAATACATTGAGCCCGAAGAAGAAGACTTTGAGAAATGGACTACCGCGGAGATCGCCGCGGAGGTAAGCAATGCCAAGGTAATGAACGCCTTGCAATGGGCATTGGAGCCCGAGGACTTCAATAAGATATGCACATGTAAGAGTGCATATCAAATTTGGAACTCCCTCCTCATACTTCATGAAGGGACGAGTAGGGTAAGAGACTCTAAACTCGTAGTCGTAAACAAAGATTACGAAATGTTTCATATGCAACAGGGCGAGAAGATGAAAGAATATTACGCTCGCTTCGCCATCGAGGAAGGTAATGACATGAATAAATATACCGTAGTTCAATTGATGGGTACTTTGATGTCATACGAGGTACGCAAGGATAGCAAGGTGAAGTTACAAGAAAAGATGAAGTCCTATTTGAACCAAGACGTGCCTAAGAAAAAGGCAATTGCATTCAAGGCGGCTTCATCCACCTCTACCGATGATGAGGACTCGGAAGAAGAAATGGACATGGAATCCATTGCACTCATGGCAAAGAAGTTCAATCGCTTCTTCCGAAAGGGTAACTTCAAACAAAAATCTAAATTTACTTCTACTAACGCCTATCCACCTTTGTGCTTTAAATGCAATAAGCCAGGACACATCAAAGCGGATTGTCCTCAAAACAAGCAAAAGGAGAAGTGGAAGGCGCCGAAGTTCGACAAGTCGAAGAAGTACAAAAAGGGGTACAAAAAGGGACTTGTCGGAGTAACATTCACCGACTCCAAGGATTCCTCAAGCGGAGAGTCGGACGATGAGAAAGTGGAGCAAGCGCACATGTGCTTCATGGCAAGAGAGGAGCATGATCAAGGATCTTCCTCCTCCGATGATAGCGACGACGAAGGCGATGAGGTAACTATGGATGATCTTAGGGATGCTAACTCTCATTTATGGTCTAAATACACTAAATTAGTAAATAGATATACTAAAGTAAAAGATGACCTAGCTAGCATTCAAACCTCGCCTAAGACTATCATCACCAACAACGACACCGTTGTTGAAGAGTTAAGAAATGAGATTGTTAATCTCAAATCTAAACTTGAACATGTTAGCATTGATGATCCGGAAGAACATAGGATAGCGGATTTAACTTCTCAAAACTCGACTTTGAGTATTGAGAACGAGAATCTCAAATCTCGTGTTTATGTGCTCACATCGCAAGTATCCAACTTGGATACTTCTATGCGTTCTCTCAAAGAGAAATATGAGAACACATTAGGCCGAATTAATAAATTCAATAAGGGTACGGACCATTTGGATAAAATCCTAAGTGACTTACTTCCGGCCAATCACCACATTGGTTTGGGGTATACGATGGGATGTCCATCCAAAGCGGCCACTACTTTTGCTAGGCCAACTTCCGGTGACTCTACGAGTGGTAGCAAACACTCTATTGGTAGTTTATCTACCAATGGTGCTTCCACCTCGTCCACACCCTCTTTTGGAAAGAAACCCACTTTGGGTGGACCTCCAAAGAAGAGGCATGCTTATATGTACACCAATACCATGCCACGTAGGAACACACGTCCTACTCCACCGTCTCACACATATGATGATTTCTATGCTACACGTTCACGGGCACGTGCACACCATGTGAGACACCCTCACGCACGTGTTCCCACACATGCATATGTTTACCCACCTCATCATATGAATAATTCTCGTCGTGCACCATTCCATCATGTTCCTTATGCCTATCCACAACATGCATCACGTAGAAATCAACGTCGCATGCATGCACCCAATAGGATGATGGCTCCCAAAATTTTCACTATTTGGAGCCCAAAGGACACAAGCATGGATGAAAAACAAGTATATATGAATGCTTATTTTTCGGATGTTGTGCATAGTAGAAATTATGTGGGGAAGTCAAAGTCCAATTGGACTTGGCTTCCAAAGGTCTAACTTTTGAGGACCCAATGACCTTGGGTACCATGATATGAAAGTTTCTATCTTTAGGTACTCAAGGAAAAGAAAAAGAAGAGGAGCAACAAATTTAAATTTAGCTCCAAAGGGAATTGGATACTCGATAGCGGGTGTTCAAAACACATGACGGGTGATGCTCAATTGCTCTCCGGAATAGTTCCCATTGCAAATGGAAACCGCGTCGTATTTGGAGGCAATGAGAGCGGAACCATCGTCGGTGTTGGTAAAGTGGGTAACCCGTCTAAACCCTTAATTAGTGATGTTTATCTAGTTGTTGGTTTAAATCATAATCTTATTTCAATAAGCCAACTTTGTGACAAAGGTTACAAAGTTAGCTTTACGAAAGGATTGTGTCATATTTCAAATGATAATAATAAATTATTATTTTCCGGCACACGCCATAAAGATATTTATATTTTGGATCTTCCTAAGTCATATGAACAATGTCTCGTTGCTAACACAAGTGAACAACACTTATGGCATCGACGCTTTGGACATGTGAACTTTGGAACACTTTATAAGCTTTCAAAATTAAATTCCATTAAAGGTTTTCCGAAGCTCGTTTTTGAAAAGAAAAGTTTTTGTGATTCTTGTCAACGTGGCAAGCTTCCGAAATCTTCATTTAAACCTAAGAAAATCATTTCTACGAAACGGCCACTAGAGCTATTACATCTAGATTTATTTGGGCCAACTAGAGTTGCTTCCTTAGGAAATGCAAGATATGGACTAGTCATCGTTGATGATTATTCAAGATTTACATGGGTATTTTTCTTATGTAATAAAAATGAAGCTTTTGAAAACTTCACAATATTTGTGAAGAAAGTACAAAATCTCATCGGAACCACCATTGTCACTATTCGTAGTGATCATGGGGGTGAATTTGAGAATGAGCCTTTCTCAAATTTTTGTGATGATCTTGGAATTACTCACACGTTTTCTTTTCCTCGCGCACCTCCTCAAAATGGTGTTGTCGAGAGGAAGAATAGAACGCTTGTGGAGTGTGCTCGCACTATGCTCGAAGATAGTCAACTTGGTTATCAATTTTGGGCGGAAGCGGTACACACCGCTTGTTATGTGTTTAATAGAATACTTTTGAGGCCCGGCACCAAACAAACTTGCTATGAATTGTTGTTTGGTAGATTGCCTCAAGTTAAACACTTTCGTGTTTTCGGCGCAAAATGTTTTATTAAAAACACATATGATAATTTGGACAAGTTTGATCCGAGATCGGATGAGGGGATATTTGTTGGGTATTCCTCACGTAGCAAAGCCTACCGGATATACAACAAAATATCCTCTACGATCGAGGAATCACTTCATGTCTCTTTTAATGAGAATTTCACTAATTCTAGAATTTCAAATGACAATGATTTTATGGATGTTTTATGTGATTCGTTTGAAAATTCTAAGTCTATTGATTCAATTGATTCTATTGATACTAACCCGACTAATGAAGTTGTTGAGAATGTGCCTAGTGATCAATGTATTCCCAAGCGGCTTCATACCGTTCGCGACCATCCCCATGAGCAAGTCATTGGCAATATTCATGATAGTGTCAAGACGAGATCGCAAGTCCACCACTTCGCCAATTGTGCCTTTGCCTCATCAATAGAGCCAAAGAATATAGTTGAAGCGTGCGAAGATAGTGCTTGGATCCTTGCCATGGAGGAGGAACTCATTCAATTCGAGAGGAATGAGGTATGGGAGCTTGTTCCTTTGCCATCGAAGAACCACACCGTCATAGGGACAAAGTGGATCTTCAAGAACAAACCCGACGAAAACCAACTCGTCGTCCGGAACAAAGCTCGGTTAGTTGCTCAAGGCTATCGCCAAGAGGAAGGTATCAATTTCAAAGAATCCTTCGCTCCGGTAGCTAGATTAGAATCAATTAGATTACGGGTGAACTCGTTTGACCATATGAGTGAGCACGACATTAGAGTGGAGAGGTGCACGAATGAGGAAGTTTGATAATGCTGAAACTTAGCAAAATACTTTAGTTATGGAGATTTCTTATGAATCGATATAAATATGTGAATGCCATGATTTATTCCATCCTCCATTGCATGTTTGGTGTGATTCTTATGTGCTTCATTTATAACTTTTGATTGAAAAGTGCATTGCCAACATTTGTATATTAAATCATATGAAATGCGTGACGTGGATATGAATTGATTGTATGAATTTAGAGAATCCCTTTTGTTGTTCTTAAAAGCTTGCAAGTACCATGTTTATGTAAGATATGAGATCATTATAGCATGTGATTTGTATTTTCCAAGTTATCGTGATGTGTAGCTTATGGCTTGAGATCTGAGAGAAGAATCTAGCGACCCCTTCCACCTCGTGTTCTTTCTTTTTCATTTCATTTTCTTTATTTTCATCTCCCGAGTTCGTCTCTCTACTTATCTTCCTCGAGGACGAGTAAGAGGTAAGTGTTGAATATTGGACTCCCCGAATTTGGTTTTGGATGATGAGCAAACATAAATAATTCATGAACTAACAATTTGTGAGCGCAGTATTGGAGATCGTCGCAAAAATCACGAGAACATTCAAAGCGACATCTCAAGACTTCTCAAAGCACGTATTCATGCATAAAGCTTCGTTGAAGCTCTTGCACCGTTTTGGAAGTCATGAAGAATTAATCGAAGCTCTCGAAGACCATTCTTTAAGGTTTTATTTATAGTATTTTTAGCTTTGATATATAGAATGTTAAGCCTTGAGTATATCTTACGATTCTAACTTCATAACGCTCATATCGTAGCTCTAGGATCTTAGTACAAGTTCATTCTAACTTCCTCGAAGCGTCGCGCTTCGATTCGGACTTGTTTGTGCATGTTAGTTGGTACAAGAAGAAGTGCTGACCGACTAGATGGTGATCTAGTCAGTCAGCAACTCTTCTTGGACCGACTAGTTTGATTCCTTAATTTCTTGGACTTTACTGTTTACAGTTAGTCGGTCTACGTTGACTCACCGACCGACTAGTTTGTGAACTAGTCGGTCAGTGATGCTTCTTTGACCGACTAGTTGTGACTTACTGTTCATACTAAATTTCTCCTAAGCTACTGTTTATCGTTAGTCGGTCTAAGAACGTTTGGTGACCGACTAGTTGACAATCTAGTCGGTCACCAAACGTTCTTAGACCGACTAAGTCAATTTGTATTCAGACTATTTCATTTTGCCTCTTAGTCGGTCTACGTTCACTGACTGACCGACTAGTTGGGAAACTAGTCGGTCAGAAAGTCTTCTTGGACCGACTAGATTTCTAGGTCTGAATTTCTATCTCTTCTCAGTTCCTCACTTAGTCAGTCCATGCTGTTTGACTGACCGACTAGTTGATGAACTAGTCGGTCAGTGGTTGTTCTTTGACCGACTAGTTTTCTCAGATTTCTATCCGTTGGGATTTAACCTAATTTGTTTTTATGGGACCCTATAAATACGAACCTAGGTCATTTCTCTCTAGGTTAGAGCTGCCATTAAGAGATTCATTGAGATAGAAAGAGATAGCCATTCTCACTCATTTCTAAAGCTCTCTTCCTCACAAGAAACCCATTCTCTCACATTCTAGATCTAGAATCCATCTTGAGAGAAGCTTGTTCTTGGTGAGCCCTTCAAGCTCTAGCTTGAATCAAGTCTCCAAATCTCTCCTAGGCACCTATTGCTGGTCATTTCCTTGGTGCTAGGTCTTGGTGACTTCATCTTCCTAAAATCCTTCCTTTCACCTATTTGGTAAGAAAAACTCAAGGTATAGGATTTTGTGGTAAGTTTGCTTATTTCAATATAAACTCATTTATATTGCTTGTTGATTCTCTCGGTTGTGAGAGAAGGTTGTGATCCCGGGTTGTGGGATTCACTATTGCCATTGTTGTATGATTTGATCTTGTGAAGGTTTTTCACAAGATATTCATAGTGGAAATCTTGGGTTAGGGTTTCTAACCTAAGTATCCGGAGGGGATCCGGGTGGTTGGGACGTAGGATCACCGGGAGCAAGTCGGGGAGACTTGGGTGGATCCGAACCCATTAACATCATTTGTTTGCATTGTTAATTTTGTTGTTGTCATTCAATTTAAGCTTCCGCAAATTGATTTGGTAGTTGTTTGCACAATAATTTGGAATTATACTCCTTGTTATTTTTAAAGTACTATTCACCCCCCCCCTCTAGTACTTGTGCAGTAGCTTGTAGGGCATTACAGTAAGCTTGGGGGATTTTGATCGGTCCATATTTTACACCTTTTTTCTGCATATTTGCATGCCATTTCGGTTGCTCATATTGCGATTTTCACGATTATTCGATGATATTGTGTTACTTTTCACTATTTCTTGTTTTTGTCGGATTTCAGGAAATATGAGCAATTGGGAGCAAAAATGAGCTTAAAGGACTTGCACGCGTAACGGAGCATCGCTCATGGACTTATTGAGGACCTATCAGCGATAGAAGATGAGTGGAAGAAGAAAGAACGTCGTAGGAGCGACGAGGAAGCGAAATGATGAAGATTGGGCATTTTCAGCTTGCCACTCGGCAGAGTGAAGGAGTCACTCGACCGAGCAAAGAAACCCGCTCGGCCGGCCAGATTGGACACGCAATTACTTGAAGATTAGCGTGCACTCGGCCGAGTGACGACATCTCACTCGTCCGAGTATGGAGACACCACTCGCCTGAGTGGCACACGAATGACGGCATCCAAAAGACCAGACTTATTGTAATCCGTCAATCGACCACGAGATCCGACTCGGCCGAGTACCAAAAGCCCCTCGGCCAAGTGACATTTGCCGCTCGGCCGAGTGATGCCGAGGACACGCAGCGCCCAGATTTTCAGACATCCTCTCACTCTTTTGAAATCTTCTATCATTCCAGCAACCAAAGTATTTTTCTCATATTTTTTATGGATAGTAGACTTCATGACGATTCCAACGCCGCCAAGAACGTGCAAATCGGATGTCGGATGAAATCTGGGGCATTTCTGCAAGTTGATACTGCAGTGCTGGAATTTCCACTCGGCCGGGTCACATGTTCCACTCGGCCGAGTGCGGCCTGGGCCCAGATTTTAAGTTACGGTTTGGGCTGTTTTTGGGCACGAATTTGATGGGTTTTCTAGGGTTATTTGCTAGGGTTTTGGGAGACTATATAAGGGTTTTGTAGCCACCATTAGAGGGGGTTCCCATATGTTTTCTTAGGATTATTTTAGAGGTTAGGCCATGCCCTAGGCCCCCTCTTGGATCAAAAATCTTGTATTTGGATTGAAGATCTTCATCAAAGCTAAGTATTTTTATTCTTATTATTTGAATCTTTGATTTGCTATCTTTTTACATGCAAGCAATGGTTTTTATTGATTCTCATATCGTTATTGCTATGCTTGGTTGATTGTTGTTCTAGGGATGGGGATGAACCCTACGGATCTAATTTCATATTTGTAATGAATAAATTTCTAAATTGCTAGAATTTCTATGAGGTTAGGTTGTGATTGATTTATTACGGATAGCTGGGAATTTCCATCGATTTGGGGTTTGCAAGAGATTGAATTCCTATCGATGGGAAGGCCTATACATTCGATTTAGATTTATAATCGAGATTCGCTAGACTTGGTTTGCAAGATATTGGACCAAAGCTAGCATTTTTTATTGTAGATCTATACACATATTCGTTTGCAAGAGATTGGACGAACACGAACTATCACAACCTAGATCGTGACTCGAGTTTGCACGAGAGTGTGCTCGAGGGGCGATTGAACAATGATGTCGACCCTAATGCTAGTGGCTTAGATTAGGGTTTGCACGAGAGTGGGCCCTAATTTAGGTTGCTATAGACCGGCAATAGCGCGAGAGCGTGAGCATGGTTCTCTATTCAGTTACGACTAGTTCACCTCGACACAAGTCTAGTAATATTGAGATTTACTTTTTACAAGGATGAATGACGACCCGTAGTGGGGATTTCCTAGCCCTAGACACTTTTATTATCTTATATTTGAATCGATATTTTATCCAACTTCTCTATCACCGACACCGACATCCATCACCATTTCCATTATATCATTCCATACCCATCTCCACCAATAAAACATTCGTAGTTGAGCCAACCTAGGATAGATTGGAACCAACACCACCTCCTTGTGTTCGATACCCGCTCGCCACTACACTGTGCGCTTGCGATAAAACTACAATTGTTCTCCGGGTGTATATCCGGGGCTGATCAACAGATTATGCTGGATGCAAATCCGACAGGAAGAGTACTAGTGGTACTTGCCATTTTATAGGAAATTCCCTTGTCTCTTGGTTTTTCAAGAAGCAGAATTCAGTATCACTTTCAACCACCGAGGTAGAATATATCGTTGTCGGTGCTGCATGTGCACAAGTTCTTTGGATGAGACACACACTGAAAGACTTTCGTATAAACTGTGATACTTGCCCTATCATGGTGGACAACCTAAGTGCAATATGTCTCTCTAAGAATCCGGTACACCACTCCCGTACTAAACACATAGATGTCTGTCACCATTTTCTAGATGATCATGTAGCTAAAAAGGACATCATTTTAGTGTACGTTGAAATCCAGAAGCTAATCGCCGATATTTCACGAAACTACTGAAGGAAGATACCTTTCTGCGGTTACGTCGGGAATTGGAGATTATGGGTGAATCCGAGGATTCATATTTTTTATATATAAGTTTGCATGATAGTGATATTCGTAAGCTCATGCTGGATTTGTTGTGATATTCTCTATTTATGCTGGATTTATGACTGGCTTTTTGATTTGCGCGTCATATTTATGGTTTTATGGTTTTATGGGGTAGCATAAGTGCGTATGAGCGTATTTAGATGTTAGTCCAAGTGCTCTTAGGAAAGAACTCAAAATTTCTCATTCTCAAATTTTTTTGGACTCATTTAGTTGGTTACAGTTCATCTACTGACCGACTAGTTTTAATTCTAGTCGGTTAGACTTTGAACTCAGACCGACTAGTTTGTGACCTATTTCTTGACTCACTTGATGTTTGCCATTTAGTCGGTCCAAGTTCATTTGCCGACCGACTAGAGTGCGTTTTAGGGGATGCCCAAGTTCTTGACTCACTGTATTGATACCACTGTTTTGGGAATGCCCATTGTCCTCACTGCAGAGATCTTAGGATAGATTCTTGGGATTTCATCTTCTGGTCTGCTCCCGTCTGACATTTTTGTGGAGAATATCCATGATCTCGATCAATCCCTCTTGGCTGATAAGTTTCACGTCGTTCCTCCCGCCATGATAGGCGTTCCCTCTAAATCTTTCAAGCCGGATGCATGGGTTCTCAATTTGATTCTGAAGTTGTGTCTTCTCCCGAAGTACGGCTCTTCTAGTCTACCATCCCAGCACTTTCTGAAGCTCATTTATGCTATGTTTGATGGGAGCAAAATCAATTAGGCTCGCATCATTCTGGACAAGATGGACTCCTTTGAGTGCATGAGGAAGTCGTCCAAGGCGGTGCATATTCCTTACCCTTACCTCTTGACTTTGGTCTTCCGTCACTTTGGAGTTCCCCTTCCCTCTGACGATCAGCGTCCTATGGGTCCTCTATTGAACGTGACTAATGTCAAGAAATCTCTTGCTGCCTTGAGACATGTTCATCAAACCACCTCGTCTGTTCCTCCTCCGTCGTCTAGCGCTGCCTCTTCAGCATCTCTTAGCCGTCAGGACACTCGTCTCTTGTGCTGTGAGGAGATGCTGGAGCGCCTCTGTGATCACTTGGGTATTGAGGTTCCTCCGTCTGTTTCTGATGAGGAAGCCATAGATGCTACTGAAGATGAGGAGCCTGTTGCTGCCTCTCCTGTTCGTGCCCCCGAGAGCACTCCTGCTGCCACAATCCCTTCGGTGGATACTTCTGTTGCTTAAGAGTTTGCCATTCCAACTGCACAGCCTGTCGCTGGTGCAGCTCCTGCCTCTGCCTCCAGAGCCTACCTTGGAGGACTCTCCTTTGAGCACTTTGGATGATACATCTAGTTGTGAGAGAGTGAGGCTAGGATAGTTGGGTGGTTGTATTTTTTTGTGTTATGTTTTGGTATATGTTGTGCTGGTGTGTTGATATATGCTCGTGCACTATGTGATACTCTCTGATGATGTTGGTTATTTTTTTGTTGGCTGGATGTATCACTTTTGCTGGTTCTATATATATATATATATATATATATATACTATTGCAGTTCGTATCTTTGTGCATGTTGTACTTTGTCTCGGTTGTTTTCTTCATCGCTCGATGACTATGTTGGTTCTTTAGCTTTGTTTGTATGAAAACATGAATTGTTTTCCATGCACTCAATTCGCTAAAAATATTGATATTGGAGAGATTGTTCCCATATTCAATCATATGAGTTGATGTTGTTTTTGATGATTTGCATTTTTCGACTATGGTCTAGTTGACAAACTTTGTTTTTCTTCGATGTCTTTCCTTGGTGTCATTTGGACCGTCGTCATATTCTTCGACTCTTTTGTTTGAATTTTTGTTTAGCCATTGTTATTGTCGTTGCCTTCCTCCCACTCTTTTTGGATAATGCCAAAGGGGGAGAGAATTAATAATGACTTACTGCTAAATGATAATTTAAACATTACCGTGAATCTAATTTCATATGCTAGATTCAGGGAGAGTGAAGATATAAAAATCTATGGATTCTGATCCTATATTTCGATAGTTAGGATCAAGTTTTATTCTTTTCTCTGCTACTTGATGCTTCTGATCATTATTTAATATGGTAACTAATGTGTCATCAATGCAGGGGGAGTAAGTAAATTTCATTTATTTCATTATTATTGAAATATATTTATGTTGGTTTGTCATCACCAAAAAGGGGAAGAATGTTGAGTATTGATTCCCCTGATTTGGTTTTGATGATGAACAAACATAAATATCGTGTACTAATTATCTTTGAGCGCATTTATGGAGATTGTCACGCCCCGCTTCCCAAACAGCGGAGGCGAAGCGTGACAAGGCCCGCGTAGGCCAGAGCTAAGGAGCCCTGACCCAATAAGCATCTGTGTGGTACCAAGACGAAGGTACAGGTCCCTGCATGTTAGTACATAACAATAAAAGTACAAGAAGGAAAGACAATTCATTTTATTCCAACATATCAAGAGTACCAAGTCTCAACGCCCGAAGGGCTCCAACAGCAGAAAAGTAAATCTAATGGTGCAAGCACCCAACCTAGAAAAGGAAACAAAAGGTGCTACGCACCCAACTGAAAGTAATAAACGTCTCTGGAAAATGCAACGAGAAGTCTCTAGCTCTGGTCCTCCTCAGGGTCGTACCCAAGATCGACGCTCTCTGGCTCCACGTCAGCTGGCAAGTCAGTCTCCTCAACGTACTCTGGATCAATCCCTGACGTACAGCACCAAAAGAAGGAACTGTACGTCAGGTAAGGTCTAGAAGAAAAGGTTAGACCAAACTGCAAGTGCACCAATTACTTAACAATGTTTTACTGGTTGATTAACATGCTGAGGTTTTAACAACAGAAGTACACGCTACAGGAAGGTAAACACGACAAGTAATGGTCGTAGCGAGTGCTACCGACCACGGGACTAGCCTACAGGTGTCAAGACAAGACAGAACATGGAAAGCCAGACATGACAAGACAAGACACGAAAAGGGTTCACGCCTGTTCGGTTCGAGGGGGATCAGACCCTCTTACCACTTGCACGCTCAACCCTACCCCAAAACCCCAAGAATCGTGACAGGACAATGGATCACTTGCTCTAGCTTGGCAAGTGCCCTATTGCTCTCTGAGCTGTGTATCAATACATGGGATCACCTGCTCTAGCTTGACAGGTGCCCAATTGCCCATCGGGCTGTGAACTAGTACAAGGGATCACTCGCTCTGGCTTGGCGAGTGCCCTATTGCCCAGCGGGCTGTGCAGACGGAACGAGACAAGACATGACAAAACGGGAGGGTTGTACTAGGGTGTCCATAACTCTCACACACGCATGTCAATCCTATGATACCAAATTTGTTGTTGTTGGACTCAGATTTCGTTGTCAAATCTGAGCCATCAGGGCGTCCCGGACGCTATCATTTCACGTCCGGTCCTCATCATTCCAAGATAACTATTCTAGCAAGACTAAGGCCTAAACATGGCCAAGAACGCAAGTGGTACACTTGCCTGTGGTGGCGAGTGCGTCGACTCCCTGGTACGCCTCGTCCAAACGTCTCGTCGACGGAAAAGCATCTGAAAATCGTGACACGGCGACGGTGTCAGTTCACGATTCAGAATTCCTATTAGGGTTGTGTCTAGGTTATCGGGACTAACCTAATCGTCAAAAATCACATTTTTAATGTAATTTACCTAATCGACGATCTATCCTATGTGTACATGCATAAAGTCCATTCGTTGATTTCTACGGTTTGCACAACGTTTTAAAGAGAAACGGAAAGTAAATTTAATTTGATTAGGTTGCTGATTTTAATTAGGGTTTGATTATCTATTATGTGGGTTACTACGAATTTAGGGGACCAACCTGAAAATGATGATTGCACGAAGATCCGGCGTCAGATCTGGAAAGGTGGAAACTTTGCGTCATCCAGAAATTCCTAGGCCACGGGTAGCACAGCGAGGAACGTCGATTGTTGATGATGACGTCGGCCTCCGAAGGTGATGACGAAGATCTTGGTGTCTCCCGGGGTCGTCGTCGCTAGAACTGAGGTCGGGGTGCCACGCGAAGAGACGGCGGCCGGAGCTTGGCCGTGGATCTCAGATCTGAGAGGGTGGTCGGCTATTTGTGGGGAAAAGTCGGAAGAGGAAAAGAAAACAGGAGAAAGGAGAATGGAGAATGGAAAGGGGAGGAGATCGGATTGATCTCGTGAAGGTGGAGGGCGCTCGGGAGGAGGAGAAGACTTAGGGAAATGAAGGAGAAGGGTTGGGGAAGAAGATGGTTCAAAACAATGAGGGAGAAATGAAAATGACCGTGCGTTTAAATAAGAAAACGAAACGGCGGCTAGAGAAAAACTAGGGTTTTGGGGTCGGTTAGTCAGTCTGAGAAGGGTGGTTGACCGACTAGTTTGGGAACTAGTCGGTCGGTCGTATAACTGTGACCGACTAAAAGGCAAACAGAGAACAGTGTCGGTACAGGTTGATAGATTTAGTCGGTCTGTGAAGGCTCGTCGACCGACTAGTTTGCAACCTAGTTGGTCAGCCAGTGTTCATAGACCGACTAAAGGGTAAAAGTGGTCAACAAGAGGTTTTGAAGATTAGTCGGTCAGCGAAGGAAACCTAACCGACTAGTTCGTCAACTAGTCGGTCGGTATTCGTTCGTAAACCAACTAAAGGTAAACAGTAACCTGGGTGCGAAAAATGATCTCTGAACTAGTCGGTCTGTGAAGAAATGTTAACCGACTAGTTTGATAACTAGTCGGTCGGTGGATGAACTTAGACCGACTAAGCGTAAACAGTTGCTTAGGGAAAATGAAAGGGAGAACTAGTCGGTCCATGAAGCGTTGTTGACCGACTAGATTGACATCTAGTCGGTCGGTTCCTCAACGTGAACCGGCTAATGAGCACAGGAAGTCGCAGATTGAGGCGTGAAGCTTCAGAATGATCTCAATGAGTTCCAAAGGCGAACCTATTCTAAGATATGAGCGTCACGAAGCACGCTCAGCTCTAGGTAGGGGAAAAGAAATACCGAAAAGAAAAGGAGAGAAGACGAACAATCACACATATAAATAAATAAATATCATCATACAAAAACCAGCCGTTACATCCTACCCACCTTAAGAAAATTCCGCCCTCAGAATTTCTATCAGAATAGGTGAGGGTAACGCTCTCTCATCTCATCATCTCTCTCCCAAGTGGACTCTCCAGGTGATCCGTGACGCCACATCACTCTCACCAGGTCGACTACCTTATTCCTCAACTGCTTCTGTCGACGGTCCAAAATCTGCACGGGCTGCTGGTCATATGTTAGGTCCGGACGGACCGTGATCTCCGAGAAATCCACCGTGTGCGATAGATCACTGACGTATCGACGTAACTGAGATACGTGGAAAACGTCGTGAACCCCCACCAAAGATGGTGGTAGAGCAAGGCGGTAGGCCACTGCTCCCACATGCTCCAGCACATCGAAAGGTCCAATGTACCTCAGACTCAGCTTCCCCTTCTTCCCGAATCGAATAACTCTGCGGTTCGGAGAAATCCTCAAGAAGACGTGGTCTCCAGGCTGAAACTCCAAAGGTCTCCTCTTGGCATCCGCCCAATGCTTGAATCGGTCCGGCGCAACTCTGAGCTTCTCCCTGATGTCTCTCACGACATCCACAGCTTCCACTATTATCTCTGGACCCAACAGCTCCCGATCTCTAATGTCATCCCAGCTCAGTGGCGATCGACATTTCCTCCCATATAAGGCAGCAAACGGCGCCATGCCAATGCTCGCCTGGTAGCTGTTGTTATAAGAAAACTCCACCAAATGGAGATGGTCCTCCCAAGATCCCTTCAAATCGAGCGTACAAGCTCGCAGCATATCCTCCAGTATCTGAATAGTCCTCTCAGACTGGCCATCGGTCTGCGGGTGGTACGCCGTGCTGAAACTCAGACTCGTACCCAAATGCTCCTGCAGACTTCTCCAGAACTGAGATGTGAACCTCGTGTCTCGGTCAGACACAATGCTCACGGGGACTCCATGTAAGCGTACAATCTCCTGCACGTACACGGTCTACGTCACAACCAACTCAAGGAGGAAAAATCAAATAGAAGTAAAAGAGAAATTTTACCTCTAGATATTTCCTCGCCAAAGCTTCCGTAGACTGGCCCACTCGGAAAGGAATGAAATGCGCAGACTTAGTCAATCGATCTACGATCACCCAGACTGCGTCGTTCTATTTCGGAGTTCGAGGTAAGCCAGTTACGAAATCCATCGTGATATGTTGCCACTTCCACTCCGGAATAGGAAGCGGTTGTAGCAACCCAGCAGTACGATGGTGTTCGGCCTTCACTTGTTGGCATTTCAAACACTTGGCAATGCTCCGTGCCACACTCCTCTTCATGCCAATCCACCAGTAATTCAGTCGAAGGTCCTTATACATCTTGGTGCCACCAGGATGTATAGAATAAGGCGAGCTATGCGCCTCGCTCAAAAGCTCCTCCCGAACATCACCTATAGGTACGCAGAGTCTGCTGTCGTACCGCAGCGAACCATCCTCATGAATCACAAACTCCGCTCGCAGTCCAGCTTCAACTTGCCTCCTGATCCTCTGCAACTTCGGATCTCCTGCCTGTGCTGCCTTGATCTGATCCACGATCGTGGACTGAATCTGCAAATTCATGAAAGAATGAACCACACCATGTAGGACAACCTCCAAATCCATCTCCTTCAGCTCCTGCTGAATCCTCCAGTCAGCAGTATGCATTACAGCAGTAGGAAGTCTACTCAAGGCATCCGGCACTACGTTCACCTTCCCCGGATGGTACTGCAGATTTATCTCATAGTCAGCCATGAGCTCCAACCATCGTCTCTGACGCATGTTGAGCTCCTTCTGCATGAATATGTACTTCAAACTTTTGTGATCGGTGAAAATCTTCACACTCTCACTCGGTAAGAAGTGCCTCCAAATCTTCAATGCAAAGATCACCGCTGCCAACTCCAGATCGTGCGTCGGGTAATTCTTCTCGTGCGTCCTCAGCTGGCGAGAAGCATACGCGACCACATGACCATGCTGATGCAGAACGCATCCTAAGCCCTTCCCTGATGCATCACAATATACTTCGAAGCCTCCGCTTCGATCCGGTACTGCCAAAACTGGTGTTGAGGTCAACCTCGCCTTCAAGATACTAAAAGCCTCCTCACAAGCATCAGACCACTGAAAATCCGCATCCTTCCTCGTCAGCTTCGTCATCGGCTCAGCAATCTTCGAGAAATCCTTGATGAACCGCCGATAATAGACTGCTAACCGAAGGAAGCTCCAGATGTCGGATGCTGACTGCGGAGTCGGCCAATCTCGAACTGCTCTGACCTTCTCCGGATCCACAGATATGCCATCACCGGACACCACGTGTCCCAGAAACGCGACTTTGTCCAGCCAGAACTCGCACTTACCATACTTGGCATACAACTTGTGTCGCCTCAGCGTCTCCAGCACTGTCCTCAGATGACAGTTGTGCTCTTCTTTAGACTTCGAGTAAATAAGAATGTTGTCGATGAAAATCACAACAAACTTATCCAAGAAGCCGTAGAAAATCAAGTTCATAAGGTTCATGAACACAGCTGGAGCATTGGTCACGCCGAAAGGCATCACCACAAACTCATAGTGCCCGTACTTCGTCCGAAAAGCTGTCTTCGAAATGTCATCTTTCTTCACCTTCAACTGATGATATCCGCTCCTCAAATCCAACTTCGAGAAAACTCTCGAACCTCCCAGCTGATCAAAAATTTCATTGATGCGCGGCAGCGGATACTTATTCTTCACAGTGACAGCATTCAATCCTCGATAGTCCACGCACATCCTGCGGGACCCATCCTTCTTCTTCACAAGCAACACAGGTGCACCCCACGGTGACACACTAAGGTGGATGAAACCCTTCTGCAACAACTCATCCAACTGCTTCCGCAGTTCCTCAAGCTCCGCGGGAGCCATCCGATATGGCGCCTTCGATATCGGCTGCGCACCCGGCATCAGATCGATACCGAACTCCAAAGCTCTGTCGGGTGGCAGACCCGAGATATCCTCCGGAAATACGTCGTCAAAGTCTCTGACAACCGCTGGTCAGTCGATCTCCATCTCCATCTGCAACGCTGCAACAATCGGCACCTCCGGCTTGGCCCGAAATCTGATGGGCCCAAGCGACTCATCTCTGCTGCGGAACTCGAACTTCGGATGGCCTGGAATCCGGAAAACCACTCTCTTGCTGTGACAATCGATCGAAGCATAGAAATCTCCCAGCCAATCGATTCCCAGTACGACATCGAAATGTGGCAGATCGTGGACGATGAAATCTGCATATAACTCATGTCCGCTAACCACTAAGGGAATCGACCGACATCTCAGGTTCACAGTCACCACTCCGTTCCCTGTGGTGATGTCCCAACACTTAGGAAGTGTGTGGGTAGGAATGGAGTGCTTTGTCATAAACCTCCGGGATAAGATGCACATGGATGCACCGGAGTCAAACAAAGCCAAAGCAGGGTGAGAGGACACAAGAATGGTGCCTAAGAAGACAAGGGGTCTAAGGTCAAACACTACTCTAACAATCAAACAACCAACCAACACTAACAAGACTAGCAATACAATATAGTTATGAAAAGGAACGACTAGGTCAAGATGTTACCTGCAATCACCCCATCCAGCTCCTCAGTCCCCACAGTAGACATAGTATATGCCGGCCTCGGAGGCTGCACTGCCCGCTCGTACAGCTGCCTCTGTGGCACCAAGGGTGGTCCACGAATGGCAGGTCCTCTCTGAACTGGGGCAGGCGCCCTCATCTGCAACGGGGCTGGTGCTCCAACAACAGCACTGCGGGCTCTCGGACAATCCTTCGCAGCATGCGAAGCATCGCCACAAAGTAGACACAGACCCAGCTTCCTCCTACAGTTGGTCTGAACATGTCCGGACTTGCCGCAGAAATGGCATGGACCCTTGCTCTGCTGCTGTACTGGTGCTCCAGGTCTCTTGAATGGCACAGTCTGGACTGGCCTCATCATCGGCCTGGCAGGTGGCCGGTACTGCTCCATAGGGCGCTTTCCTCTGTCCTCTGGAGTGTCAGGCAGGTGCGAAATCGTCTCATGATTCTTCGCAGCATCTAACACCTCCCTCATAGTCGAGAAACTAGCAGAGGACATGGAAGCCTGTGTTGGATCCTGCCAAAACAGAGTTAGGATCGATAAAATGAAGTTTAGACTTACGCTTGCGTATGCGGCACGGTAGTCTACGAACTTCGCCTTCGGATTCGCCACGACGGATCGAGTCTTCTCACGAACGGAGTAAGGCTACTAAATCCACAATCTAAATCTCTACTTTTAGATTAAGAACTTGGATAAAGGGAGAGGAAGTATTTCGGCAAAGCTTCGCTAGAATGAAAATGCATGCAAGAATGCCATGCAAAAGTGTAAGGAAAATGGCTAACCCTTGGGTCTTATTTATAGCCCCCAAGGTAGTTATTTTAGGAGCAATTGTTCCTTTGGAACAATTTAACTAAGGTGTACCATCGTACATGGCATATTATAAGCTTAAGTTGTACCATATGCATGGTACAATATAAGCTTAAGATATTACCCCTTTATTAGCCATATGTCGCATGCACTTATGCACATATAATACGACTTTCCCATCAATCTAGAGATCCTCTCCGCAAGGGAACATATTCCCTTTGCGCACGACTTCGTGTACGCGACGTTCGAGGTCCGTATTCCCTCGCACATCCCCTACAAGGGTGTACTAACGTCTTTCATATCCACCATCTCCCACTCACACTTGAGGGGATTGTAAGCGAACGTCTTTCTCTTAGTTCTTTCATCTATCATACTGAGAAATAGACCGTGCGACCGTCATGCGCGTAGAGTCTGTTGTTGTGCACTTGTTAGAGATACACAACGACCTCGAAGGTGCAAAGTTGAGTAGTTCAACGCATGCTTTACCCTAGATTATTTCTTCACATTTCTTATACTTTATATTCAACAATTGAATCCCATCTGGATCACAATTGGCTGGCCAGCTTTGAATCATTAAAGTCCAAATGTGAATATGAAATCAATCTTCCTCTTCTTGCGAACCTTCTGATCTTGACTAGACTCGCTTTTCTAACGTGCCCCGCCGAGCCGAATTATCATAGCCCATAAGTAACACGCTAAGATAGCGATCATCTCGTCAAATCTAAAGGAACCAATTGGAGTCCTTGAGGGTAAGAGTTAAGGCCCATATGGCCTTTGAGTCTCACATAATAGCAAACACTATTGCTACTAACTCAGTGGTCGAAATGCATACGTGGTATGAACACGTATTACAACATCGCTCCTTTCCCAGGGAGTGTATGTCTCAATGATGTTGTAAGGATGATGATCAGGCACCACAATGTCTGACTTTGAGTCCCTTATTCTACTCAAATAGTCCTTTGGACTCACATCCCGCATTTAGACAGATAGGATTTCCAAAAATCCTCTTAGATCTTTTGTAAGCATCCATATGATGTAGATCTTTCATGCGACCATTTTGATTAAGTCATGACTCTTAAATCATCCGTCTGATGATTTTGACTTCAAACAGGTCTCATCTCTATTCCATCCATCTGATAGAATAAGGCGGTTGCTCATGTGAGAGAGCCAACCTCAATCTGTCCGACATACTAGAATTCAGCTGAGATTTCAAAAAATGTACACAAACATTTCTTAAGAAATTCATATGCAATGTTTGAAAAAGAACTTATTCTTTTATTAAATTTGATCTTTCTTAGACATGGGAATATATATTGGTACAACTCAGCTCATACGCAATCCTTGGGATGATAAGGGTTTATAAAACACATTTCTGGGGATCGCTTTCGTAAGCTGATCCTCTATCATCTCATGCGTAGATATGTACCTTATGTCTACCTTCTTGGTTTTATCATAGTCTTTTGCAAATCTGCAGTTCCTTTAAGATACTGCATTATCCTCTTAACCGCTTTCCAGTGTTCTTGCCCTGGGTTGGATTGGTAACGACTTACCATTCCAACGGCAAAACAGATGTCCGGTCTTGTATGCATCATAGCGTACATAAGACTATCAACTGCACTGGAATATGGAACTTTTTCCATAATTTCCTTTTCCTTTTGGTTCTTTGGACATGATTTCAGATATAAATTATCGCATCTGCTTATAGGAGTATCAATTGGACTTGCAGTCCTACATATTAACCCGTTCTAGAACCTTCTTTAAATAAGTCTCTTGTGAAAGAGAAAGAAGTTTCTTCGAACGATTCCTTGAAATCTTAATTCCAAGGATATATGTGGCTTCCCCATGTCTTTCATCTCAAAACTGATGAAAGTCAAGCCTTGATATCCATCACAAAGCCCTTGTCATTTCTGGTTATTAAAATGTCATCTACATATAGAGACATAATAACATGCTTGCTTTTAATCCTCTTGATATATACGTAGTTATCTTCATCAAGTATGGAAAATCCATTTGATAAGACAACTTCTTGAAATCGTATATACCATTGCCTCGAGGATTATTTAAGACCATATATGGGCTTACGAAGTTTACAAACCTTATGTTCGTTTCCTTCTTTTACAAACCCTGTTGGTTGTTCCATATAGATCTCCTCGTCCAATTCTCCATTGAGAAAGGCAGTCTTTACATCCATCTGATGTAATTCGAGGTATAAGCAAGCTACCATTGCCAGAATCATGCGAATCGAGGTAAAACACATAACAGGTGAGAAGGTCTCTTCGTAGTCTATCCCTTCCTGTTGCGTAAAACCTTTCACGACAATGCGAGCTTTATATCTATCTATAGAGCCATCAGCCTTATGCTTTATCTTGAGAACCCATTTGTTCCCAATTGCTCTATATCCTTTGGGTAAGTTAACTAAGTCCCAGACTTGGTTAACTTTCATGGATTTCAATTCCTCCTTCATCGCTTCCATCCATTTGTCTTTTGCAGGGCAAGATACGGCCTGTTTGAAAGCAGCAGGCTCGTCATCATCTTGTAGTAAAGTCATAAAGGTTTGCGGAAATTCATCCTCAAATCTTAGAGGAGCCAACCTTGTACGACTACTACGTTGTATTTGAGATTTCTTCAAGTCCTTGTTGACTCAAATTTAGATCAATTCTAATATCACTCCCACTTGGAATGTCGTTAGAATTGCTCCCACTTGGATCATTATTCCCGTATGGAATAGGATAATCGTCATTCGTATAATCCATTGGTGAAGGTTGAAACGTATTTTCGTTTTCACCAAGAATTCTCCCACTCGAATGAGGTAATCCTTCTTGATCATAAATCTCAAATAGAGATAAGTCCTGACTTATCTCGCCCTGTCTTGGAAACTCGTTTTCCAAGAAAGTGACATCCCTCGACTCAAACTCAATTAGCCCACCATTGTCTTTCTGAAAAAATATAACCTTTGGAGTTTTCTGCGTATCGTATAAAGATACATTTCCTTCCCCTTGGCCCAAGTTTGCCATACTTATGGGAGGAAATATGTGCGTAGAATGCACAACCCCAAGGTTTCAAAATGTTTAAGTCAGGAGACCTTTGGTTCCACAACTCATAAGGAGTGGAGCTAACTGATTTCGAGGGTACGCGGTACAAAATGAAAGCGGCCGTCAATAATGCATCACCCCAAAAGGTGATTGGCAAGTTAGCTTGCGTCATCGTTGAACGGACCATTTTTCATTAAAGTCCTATTTCTCCTTTCTGCAACACCGTTTTGTTGAGGAGTATAAGGCATAGTTACCTGATGTACCATGCCTTCTTCATCACAAAGTTTCTTAAAACTTGTTGATTGATATTCACCGTCCCTTATCGGTTCGCAAGACCTTAATCTTGCGATCTAATTGATTCTCCACTAAACTCATATAGTTTTTAAAGCAAGCCAAAGCTTCACTTTTGTGGGATATCAAATAGATATGTCCGAATCGGGTGAAATCATCAATAAAAGTGATGAAATAGGACTTTCCGCGTCTTGTCTTGACATTCATCGGACCACATATGTCCGAATGGATAAGCTGTAATGGAACCTCGGCCCTTGTGCCGGTTCCAAACGGCTTGCGACAAGATTTCCCCACAAGGCAATGTTCGCAGGTCGACATTTCAACCTTTGACACATTTGATAGAAGGCCACGTTTGGCAAATCTATCCATATGAGTTGGTCCAATATGACTAAGCCTTGTGTGTCAACAAATTATATTAGACTCATTAGTCAAAGAATTTGTCACAAGGAAATTTTCATTACATGAGAAATCATGCATTGTACTTATTACAATAAATCCTTTGAAATACAAACCCAGTACCAATAAAGGAATTATTACAAAATAGGTCCATATTACAATCATGAAGGAACCAACTATAACCAAGACCCATTAAATTGACCACAGTTTTAATATTCCTTTGAATATATGGAATGAAGAGGACATCATGAAGTAGGAGAGTGCGACCGTTGTCCAAGACTAGCTTGCGAGTCCCAACGCCTTTCACTTCAACACGTGTGTTGTTTCCTACATTGATCCACTTCATTCCTTGGGGTATCCAGTGATACTCCACGAAGGACCGTCTGTCCTTTGCTATGTGGTCGGTGGCACCTGAATCAATTATCCCAAAATGGATTAGATTCCACAAGAAATAGTGAACTAGAAACACATATGTAACTAGTATTACAAGTTACCTCGTCACTTCCACTCGTACACGAACGAGCATAGTGACCGAGCTTGTTGCACTTGAAGCACTTGATCCTTTTCAAGTCTTTCTTCTTGTGCCATTTCTTGTGCCCACCCTTATGTTTGGGTTCCTTGGTAGACTCAGGTTGCTTATTACGTTCATTAGAAGACTTCGAACGATCTTTACGTTTCTTTCCCCCGTGTGAGGAACTAGCAACCATGTGCACTTCTGCACTTGGCTTGGCAGCCGCAAGCTGCTCTTCCTCTAATTCGAGGTGTTTGGAAACATCGTTGAAGGTCTTGATGCTCTCATTATGAGTGAGATGCATCTTCATCTGATCCCACCCATTTGGTAGGGAACGTATGACTGCTTGGATTTGTTGCTCATCTGTGAGCACATGACCTGCATCCTTTAACTCCGAGATAAGGTTCGCCATATGTCGCAGATGTTTCCCCATGGAATGATCTGGACGTTTCTTATATGAATCGAACCTTATAGTTAAGGAGCGAAGTTTGGACACCGATGTGCCACCGAACTTCTCCTCTAGCTTGGACCATATGTCCATGGCTAGGTCATGTTCTCGGAAGATGCGCATTATGTCATCAGCCATACTGCTTAATAACGTAATGCGCGCTATCTTGTTCTTCCGAGACCAAGCATCAAAAGCTTCCTTGCCTCGTCGGTGTTGGGCCGTAGTGCCCAACTCGGGTTCAATCATAACGTTCTTTAGAGTTTCGAGCACTTCTTGCTCCTCTAGAACATATTGTATCTTGATGGACCAAAGTTTGTAATTATCGCCGTTGAGTTTTTCACCTTTGTTTAACTCAGCGACGATATTCTTTGAAGCGGAAGACATTTTACTTTTAAAATGCTGCAAAAGACACAAAACCGAAGGTTTGATCAAAACATTGCATAAAAATTCTTAAAATATAACTCCCACTTGAAATGATAATAGAATATCCCATTTGGATAGTTCTAAAAATTCAAATCCCACTTGGAATTATATTATATTTGATAAGTTACTTACGAAAAAAATTGAAGATGTTGTTCTAGAATCGAAAAGGTCTCTATGATTCCAATCACCATCTAGAACAACCTTCAATATTCCCCCATCACTTATCAAACAATCGTACTCTTATAGTACTTCGCAGCAGAAAATTACTTTTGAAAAACATATCTTTCAAAATGGAATAGGTGAGAGTTTGCGCAAAGAATTTTAGCGCAACAATTGCCAAGCCACGAGACCTGTTCTACACACCCATGGGTTAGATAACCATGGCCGGATCGTGGTAGGACTTGGAATTCTAAATTGCGCTATCCCGATTAAGGATGGTACATAACCTATTTGAAAATACCTTTTTCAAAAAATTTGAAAACACATTGGCTAATCTCCGTAGAGTAGAGCACAACGTTATAAGTTCATTGGCTAATCTCCGTAGAGTAGAGCACAATGACATGGCTAATCTCGCATGAAGTAGAGCATTACGGCTAATCTTCAAGGAGTAGAGCACTACGGCTAATCTCGCATGAAGTAGAGCACTATGGCTAATCTTCAAGGAGTAGAGCACTATGGACACCCCGTATGGGCTAGTCGGCACGTTCAAATTCGACCAAGGCCTTCTGCCGGATTGGTCGACCAAAACAACAAAATTGGTCGACCAATAATTTTGGTCTTCAACTTCTCTCGGCCAGGGCCTCTGCCCTGGCCGAGGCTTGGCCAATGGCCGGCCAGGGCCTCTGCCCTGGCCGGCCAGGGGGGGCCCTGGCCCCTCGGCCAGGGCCTTTGCCCTGGCCGAGGCCGGCCAGGGCCGGCCATGCCCTGGCCGAGGCCAGGGCATTGACCCTGGCCTCTGTCAGGGCTGGCCAGGCCGGCCCTGGCCTCTGCCAGGGCCGGCCAGGCCCTGGCCGAGGCCAGGGCGCCGGCCCTGGCCTCTGCCAGGGCCGGCCAGGCCCTGGCCGAGGCCAGGGCGCCGGCCCTGGCCACTGCCAGGGCCGGCCAGGCCCTGGCCGAGGCCAGGGCGCCGGCCCTGGCCACTGCCAGGGCCGGTCAGGCCGGCCAGGCCGGCAGGCCGTGGCCGAGGCCAGCCATTGCCGGCCTGGCCTTGGCCGGCCACTGCCGGCCTGGCCATGGCCGGTCATGGCCAAGGCCATTTTGGGCATTGGCCGGCCATGGCCGGCCACCCCCTTTGAATGGGGTTGCCGCACACACTCCTCCCCCTTGATGGGGTGGTCGCCGGTGGTTATTGGCCGTAGCCAACCCCCTCCGCTTGGGGAGGGGGGTGCATGGCCTTCATAGCCCATTTGGCCATGGTGCACATGCACCAAATTTCATCTTCCCCGATGGAAATAACTACCACCTTCTTCCTCGATGAAGCACCCGTTCGTCGATGAAGCACCCGTTCGTCGAGAAATTAGTTATTTCCTAATGGCCGTGTGCCAAAAATGAATAACATACTACGTGAACGGTCGGTTCTTCCCGTCACGGAGAGTTCCTACCATATCCGTAATGATAGGAGACCCTAACGTGAAAAGAACAACCGCTGCGTTCTCTCCATCACGAAGCGTTCCTACCATATCCGTAATGGTAGGAGACCCATTCGTGAAAAAGACAACGACTTGTTCATAGTTTCGACGGGGCGGCGGTTTGACCGGGGCGAACCCGTATGGCTCTGATACCAATGTTGGATCCTGCCAAAACAGAGTTAGGATCGAAAAAATGAAGTTTAGACTTACGCTTGCGTATGCGGCACGGTAGTCTACGAACTTCGCCTTCGGATTCGCCACGACGGATCGAGTCTTCTCACGAACGGAGTAAGGCTACTAAATCCACAATCTAAATCTCTACTTTTAGATTAAGAACTTGGATAAAGGGAGAGGAAGTATTTCGACAGAGCTTCGCTAGAATGAAAATGCATGCAAGAATGCCATGCAAAAGTGTAAGGAAAATGGCTAACCCTTGGGTCTTATTTATAGCCCCCAAGGTAGTTATTTTAGGAGCAATTGTTCCTTTGGAACAATTTAACTAAGGTGTACCATCGTACATGGCATATTATAAGCTTAAGTTGTACCATATGCATGGTACAATATAAGCTTAAGATATTACCCCTTTATTAGCCATATGTCGCATGCACTTATGCACATATAATGCGACTTTCCCATCAATCTAGAGATCCTCTCCGCAAGGGAACATATTCCCTTTGCGCACGACTTCGTGTACGCGACGTTCGAGGTCCGTATTCCCTCGCACATCCCCTACAAGGGTGTACTAACGTCTTCCATATCCAACAGCCTGGACCTTCGGACGAAGTCCCTGACGGAACCGCTCAGCTCGGTTCTCCTCCTTCTTCACCATGTGCGGGGCAAAATGGCTCAGCATCTCGAACTCAGCCTCATACTCGTCGATCGTCATGTCCTTCTGCTTCAGATCCACGAATCTTCCCATCAGCTCTCTCGTAGCTGCCTTGGTGAAGTACTTCTCCTTGAACATGTGGCGAAAAGTCTTCCACTCCACAGGCTTCTGCAGACGCCTTTCCTCAATGCGCCACCAGTTTCGGGCAATCTCAGTCAGCTGCATCTTCGCGATCTCCACCCGAGTCTCATCTGGAATCTTGGCAGCAACCAACTTCTCCTCAGTGCTCTGGATCCACTCATCGGCACCCAGAGGTCCTTCCTTCCCAGAGAAGGTCTTCGGCTGAAGCTCGTTGAACTGCTTCACTCCTGGAGCAACTCGCGGAGCAAGCGGAGGTGGAGGTGGTGCGACAGGTGGGGCCTGGGCAGCACGGTTGGACTGCTACACCAGCTGATGCTGCACCTCAAGCATCTCTCGCATCATGCCAAGGAACTGACGGAACTCTCCGCCCTGGTCTTCCTGAATCCCGTCTCCAGCTCTCCCCGATCGGGTATTACGTCGCCCTGCCATCCTATTGACAGAAAGACGTAGGTCAGACTCGTACAATGTGTGAATATCAAAAGTGAATGTCCTTACTTTTACTGTACTGTACTTGCAGAAATATTGGGACATGGACCTGCATGGGCCACCACTAAAACCTGTCACGCCCCGCTTCCCAAACAGCGGAGGCGAAGCGTGACAAGGCCCGATTAGGCCAGAGCTAAGGAGCCCTAACCCAATAAGCGTCTGTGTGGTACCAAGACGAAGGTACAGGTCCCTACATGTTAGTACAGAACAATAAAAGTACAAGAAGGAAAGAAAATTCATTTTATTCCAACATATCAAGAGTACCAAGTCTGAACGCCCGAAGCGCTACAACAGCAGAAAAGTAAATCTAATGGTGCAAGCACCCAACCTAGAAAAGGAAACAAAAGGTGCTACGCACCCAACTGAAAGTAATAAACGTCTCTGGAAACTGCAACGAGGAGTCTCTAGCTCTGGTCCTCCTCAGGGTCGTACTCAGGATCGACGCTCTCTGGCTCCATGTCAGCTGGCAAGTCAGTCTCCTAAACGTACTCTGGCTCAATCCCTGACGTACAGCACCAAAAGAAGTAACTGTACGTCAGGTAAGGTCTACAAGAAAAGGTTAGACCAAACTACAAGTGCACCAATTACTTAACAACGTTTTACTGGTTGATTAACATGCTGAGGTTTTAACAACAGAAGTATACGCTACAGGAAGGTAAACACAACAAGTAATGGTCGTAGCGAGTGCTACCGACCACGGGACTAGCCTACAGGTGTCAAGACAAGACAGAACACGGAAAGCCAGACACTACAAGACAAGACACGAAAAGGGTTCACGCCTGTTCGGTTCGAGGGGGATCAGACCCTCTTGCCGCTTGCACGCTCAACCCTACCCCAAAACCCCAAGAATCGTGACAGGACAAGGGATCACTTGCTCTAGCTTGGCAAGTGCCCTATTACTCTCTGAGCTGTGTATCAATACATGGGATCACCTGCTCTAGCTTGACAGGTGCCCAATTGCCCATCGGGCTGTGAACTAGTACAAGGGATCACTCGTTCTGGCTTGGTGAGTGCCCTATTGCCCAGCAGGCTGTGCAGACGGAACGAGACAAGACACGACAAAAAACGAGGGTTGTACTAGGGTGTCCACAACTCACACACACGCATGTCAATCCTATGATACCAAATTTGTTGTTGTTGGACTCAGATTTCGTTGTCAAATCTGAGCCATCAGGGCGTCACGGACGCTATCATTTCACGTCCGGTCCTCATCATTCCAAGATAACTATTCTAGCAAGACTAAGGCCTAAACATGGCCAAGAACGCAAGTGGTACACTTGCCTATGGTGGCGAGTGTGTCGCCTCCCTGGTACGCCTCGTCCAAACGTCTCGTCGGCGGAAAAGCGTCTGAAAATTGTGACACGGCGATGGTGTCAGTTCACGATTCAGAATTCCTATTAGGGTTGTGTCTAGGTTATTGGGACTAACCTAATCGTCAAAAATCACATTTTTAATGTAATTAACCTAATCGACGATCTATCTTATGTGTACATGCATAAAGTCCATTCGTCGATTTCTACGGTTTGCACAACGTTTTAAAGAGAAACGGAAAGTAAATTTAATTTGATTAGTTTGCTGATTTTAATTAGGGTTTGATTATCTATTGTGTGGGTTACTACGAATTTAGGGGACCAACCTGAAAATGACGATTGCACGAAGATCCGGCGTCAGATCTGGAAAGGTGGAAACTTTGCGTCGTCCGGAAATTCCTAGGCCGCGGGTAGCGTAGCGAGGAACGTCGATTGTTGATGATGACGTCGGCCTCCGAAGGTGATGACGAAGATCTTGGCGTCTCCCGGGGTCGTCGTCGCTAGAACTGAGGTCGGGGTGCCACGCGAAGAGACGGCGGCCGGAGCTTGGCCGCGGATCTCAGATCTGAGAGGGTGGCCGGCTATTTGTGGGGAAAAGTCGGAAGAGGAAAAGAAAACGGGAGAAAGGAGAATGGAGAATGGAAAGGGGAGGAGATCGGATTGATCTCGTGAAGGTGGAGGGCGCTCGGGAGGAGGAAAAGACTTAGGGAAATGAAGGAAAAGGGTTGGGGAAGAAGATGGTTCAAAACAATGAGGGAGAAATGAAAATGACCGTGCGTTTAAATAAGAAAACGAAACGGCGGCTAGAGAAAAACTAGGGTTTCGGGGTCGGTTAGTCGGTCTGAGAAGGGTGTTTGACCGACTAGTTTGGGAACTAGTCGGTCGGTCGTATAACTGTGACCGACTAAAAGGCAAACAGAGAACAGTGTCGGTACAGGTTGATAGATTTAGTCGGTCTGTGAAGGCTCGTCGACCGACTAGTTTGCAACCTAGTCAGTCGGCCAGTGTTCATAGACCGACTAAAGGGTAAAAGTGGTCAACAAGAGGTTTTGAAGATTAGTCGGTCAGCGAAGGAAACCTAACCGACTAGTTCGTCAACTAGTCGGTCGGTATTCGTTCGTAAACCGACTAAAGGTAAACAGTAACCTGGGTGCGAAAAATGATCTCTGAACTAGTCGGTCTGTGAAGAAATGTTGACCGACTACTTTGATAACTAGTCGGTCGGTGGATGAACTTAGACCGACTAAGCGTAAACAGTAGCTTAGGAAAAATTAAAGGGAGAACTAGTCGGTCCATGAAGAGTTGTTGACCGACTAGATTGACATCTAGTTGGTCGGTTCCTCAACGTGAACCGGCTAATGAGCACAGGAAGTCACAGATTGAGGCGTGAAGCTTCAGAATGATCTCAATGAGTTCCAAAGGCGAACCTATTCTAAGATATGAGCGTCACGAAGCACGCTCAGCTCCAGGTAGGGGAAAAGAAATACGGAAAAGAAAAAGAGAGAAGACGAACGATCACATATATATATAAATAAATATCATCATACAAAAACCAGCTGTTACAGAGATCGTCGCCAATTTACTCTGTAGATCTCAAGCGATGTCTCAAGACTTCTTTAGAGTGCATGATCGATTGTGCCTGAAGCTTCGTTGAAGCTCAAAGACTTGTTGATGAAGTCAAGAGAATCTGACTGGTCATGTTGGAGTTTTGAAGACTTGTCTTGTATTTCCATGTCTTCTAGCTTCGTTTTATAGAATTTTAAGCCTTGAGTCTTACTTGCTTAGTAACCCTCATATCTATCTTATCTTATCCCTAAGAATGCCTTAAAAGCCATTAGATAGGGTTCATTAGCTTATCGCCTTTGACTTGGCTTCTTATGCATCTTAGTTGGTTCAAGTTGAAGAACTAATCGATTAAATGACAATCTAATCGGTTAGGAATTCTTCTTGAACCGACTAGTCATCCTTGAGAATTTTAGCCCAATCTCTGTTGACCAACTAGTTTGTCCAAGAAGGTTCACCGACCGACTAGTTCTCAAACTAGTCGGTTAATGTTTCTTCTTAGACCGACTAGATTATCCTTCTTATTTCACTCATTTCTCTGTTAACTAACTAGTCGGTCCAAGAAGATTCACCGACCGATTAGTTGTCAAACTAGTCGGTTAGTGTATCTTCTTAGACCACTAGTTCATCATGATGTTTTTACTAAAATCTCTGTTTCATAACCAGTCGGTCCAAGAAGGCTCACCGACCGACTAGTTCTCCATCTAATCGGTTAATGATCCTTCTTAGACCGATTAAGCTGCTTTAATTTTCCAGCCATTGGAGATTTTATTTCCACAATTTTTCTTGATCTGTTTTGATTCTTTCCACATATGTTTGATATGTTTCAAACATGGAAGTTCCTCTATTATGAGAGAGAATTCAGATCTAATTCTCAGATCTATCGATTATCATTTTTCCAAGGCTCTCTCTCGAAAAATCTCTCTCTCATTTTTTTGACCTAATTCTTTCCAAGAGATTTTCAGCTTTTCTGTGATCATTCTCCTAAAGAATTGAATCACAATCATCATCATCATCCTAGCCATCTCCCTCTGTTCATCTCAGTGGTGCTAGGGTTTCGTGATCGTTTCTCTCCATCATCCTTCCTTGCCCTAATACCATAAGTATCTCTCAAGGCATAGGAATTTGTGGTGAGTTCTTTATATTTCATTAAACTCTATATTATAGTTTTCTCTCGGTTTGTGAGAGGTTCGTGATCCCGGTTTGTGGGAGTCACGATTCAATTGTTGTATTGAGTTGTCTTGTAGTAGTTTCTACAAGAAGTTTTTTTGTGAAAGCTTGAGTTAGTGAACTCTAACTCAAGTAGCCGGAAGGGATCTGGGTGTCTGGGACGTAGGATTACCGGGAACAAGTAGGGAAGACTTGGGTGGATCTGAACCCATTATATTAAAGTTTGGTAAAAAGAAATGCAAATAACACTATTTTTAGGTAAAAAGCAATCTAAATGAAAATCGACCGTTAAAACATAATCCGGCGATTGAAAAGTAGTAAAAGAAATGCAAATAACACTATATTAAAGTTTGGTAAAGATCAGACGACTTACAAATAACAAATAAATTCCAGCCGTCACAAAATGGAGAGAAAACAGAAAAATACAACAGCCCAAAAAATAGCTTACGTTTCTGAAAACCTAGGGCTAATATATATAAAAAACGACGTCACCCGATCGGGTGAAGAATCAACCGATCGGGTGACCTGCTGCGAACTTCGACAACGATTTTCAGAAACATCACCCGGTCACTCGACATGATCGGTTGGCGGAAGCTTCTAGCCGTTTGGATCTTGAGCTCATCAGGTGAACCGATCGGTTGATAAATCAACCGATCGGTTGGAAACGTCGCCCAAATAGACAGAAGCTTCAGACGTTTTGGCACGGTCTACTGGCGGTCGGGTCAGCTCTCTGGGTCACCTCTTGAAGGAATCAGCTACAGATGAACCGATCGGGTGAAGGTCACCCGATCGGTTGGAATTCAGCTTCAAATTCCAGAGAAGACAGTCGGGCTGAACCGGTCTCCGACCCGGTCGGTTGATGCTCACTTCGCTTCAGCTGCTGTCCGGGTCGTGCGCGCGTGCATCACCCGATCGATTGGCTGTATCCAACCGATCGGGTGGGAGGCTGAAAGATAGAAATCTTTATCGTTTGACCCCCGGATCACGCATGACTCCTCCCGTTGCTACGGGGACATGTCATATCTTCGTTATGTGTCCCATATGCTGGAAAACTCCTGCAAACATGCAAAAACACGGAGAAGTGAAAGAAAACAAGAAAATACGAGAAAACGGATACGAGACGGCGGAAAATAACGAAAAAACACAAAAGAAGACGTGCGTGGATATATGAAATATAAACGCACGTCAAAACCCCCCAAGCTGAACCATTCCTCATCCTCGAGGAAGACGAGTGAGAGTAGGAGCTCGGAGGGAGAAAATAGAGAGAAAGAGAGAAAAAGAGAACTCTAAATCCTAAATCGCCCGTCAGGGCCAACAAAATCAAAAACGACACACCAAGCAAGCAAATGCCAAATAACAACACTAAACCAAAGGAAACGAGTCCAGACAAGTGTCGTGGGCCCACGCGGTGAAGCGCGAGTGAGTGTGGTCGTGTGCAAGCATACGGTGTCACTATCTACATTGTGCTATAAGCTCCATATACACAAACCCAAGAAAAGACCCAAATATCGATTCGATTTGAAATAAGCGGTGAATATATAGCTCAAGCATGCATGAGAGGAAAGTGAGAATCAAAATGTATCATGTGTCAGGGACACCACAGCTTGGGACTTGGACATGACCACATTATCGCCTAGATAATAGCTAGAATTTCCCTATTCCAAGTGTTTTCGAAAGCGATGGGGGTTGAGATGATGTGGAGTAGAACACTCGGTGCAAATTCTCGCGTTCCCTTTATTCTCGGTAGGTAGGAAAATATTCGCACATATTTTTTTTGGTTTTGAATATATGTATATTTTTTTTGGATTTTTGGCTATACATTTATATTTTTTTCTTTTCTTTTCTCTTTTCTCTTTTCTCTTTTTTGGGTTTTTCCTTTCTCTTTTTTTTTTGAATTTTGGATTTTGGTGTATATACACATGTGTACTCTCCCAAGCGGGAGAACGGTACACGACGAGGGGATTTGCACCAAGTAAAATAAAAAAGAAATCGGATTCTAAACACTTGGGCAAATGAGATTTTTTGCTAATCAGAGCGTAGGCCAAAATGGGTTATCCTAGTCCTAATTGTGGAATCCCGACACATGCGAAATGAAGCATACGATATAAATATATATATATTCATGCATATAGAAGCAGATAAGAGAGGCAAATACCGCATATTCAAATCGAAACATGATAATCTAGGGGTCACTCCTGGACGGGTATATAAAACACAATCACAAAGTAGAAGCACACCGCAAGCTAGACACGACTCACGACTCACACAAAAGCAAAGTGGACCCAGATGCATGAAATGCAGGAGGACTCAGCTTCCTAGGGTTAGTGAACGTGATTATCGAAGCCATGCTAGGTGTGTGTGTGATTTGTGTGGCAATTCATCCTAGGGTTCATCTCTAAGAGAAAGAGATAAAAAGAAGAAACGAAAAATAAATAAAAACACGATGAAAACGACTCAAAAACGAAGAAAAGACGCAAATAACGCACGAAATGCGACTCCCCCAAGCTGAAACTTGCATTGCCCTCAATGCAGTAAGAGTAAATACGGGAGGGCAATGAAAATGGGGGGATACGCACCGACACAAAAAGAAATGAAAAACAAGAAAAACACATATACGAAAAAGGAAAAAATAAAGAAAATCACACAACACGACATATAAACGGAAAAGAAAAATAGAAAATCACACAACACGACATATAAAAACAAACACACATAGAAAAACATCACACGACAGCACACAGAAAAATTGACTTCCCCCAAGCTAAACATGATAATGCTAGTGATATGATGTGATCATGAAAATGCAGAGATTTGCAAGGGGGATATCAATCGGAATCGATTTCGGTAGAATGGTAAGGAGATGGCGAGGAGGGTGGTGAATAATGGTAGAAGGAATCCTCTGAGGACGAAGGAGAGGGTGTGAGAATAGGAGAGGGAGGAGCAACTGGCTGGGCCACCGGAGGATCGAGATTTATCGGTGGATCGTGTTGGATAATGGTGGCGCTGGGTGAACCGACACACGGGTGCTAATCGGGAGGATCCAGGGGAGGAAAGTGAACGAGTTAGGCATACCAAGGATCCGGGTAGAACTCCCAGGGTAGATGTGTAATGCGTAAAGGGAAGCGCTCTGAAGATGAGGGCGGGAGGATGGCAAAAGGAGTGTAGGCAGGACTATAGAGGTAGGCTGCACGATCCTCACCAAAAGGAGTAAGCATACCGATAGCGATCAAGTAGTCGCGATCGATAAGGCTACGTCCCGGTACAATAGGGAGGTTGGTCGACATTCTCAAAACACAACTGAAAATAAGAGTAATCATCCCCCCACAGCAGATAGAGCCAGAAGCTGCACTGCTAACGGATAAGATCGCGTGGATGATCCAATGAGCGGTGTTTATGGGTAAAGGGATATTGCCATGAATCCGGTCATGGGACATGGCGTAAAGAAAGAGGAGCTCATCCCTAGACACCGTGGATACATCTACGCGAGCGAAAATGGTGTTGGAAAGGAAGCAATGGGTGAAGCGGTAGCATGGGTGTATGATGTAGGAGGAGAGGGCTACCGCTGGAAATGTGGTATATCGAGTGAACCGCTGCCAAATGCCATCAGCCCGAAAGTAAGAAAAGATATCAGGTCGATCATGAGTTGAGCATTTGACATGACGATCGGGGTTGGGGAAGTTCAGAATATTGTTAAGCTCGTTGAAACTCATGGTAAAATCGCCATTGAAGGCGCGGAATGTGAAACCAAATTCTGACACCTCGAGAGAGAGCTGAAGAACTCAAGTGTGAGATTCTTGTGTGTATGTGCATGGGTACGTAGAAGGTAATCGCAACCTATGAAGCGAAAAAGTGCACAGACGCCCCTAAAGAGTCCAAGAGTTTGTAGGGTGGGGAGTCGGTGAAAAGAGTAGGTCGCATTGGGCGATGAAGAAGGGCTTGTAAACGATCGGATTGCTCTTCAGAAGAAGGGTTGATGCCAAGGAAGGAAGGGGAAAAGGGGCCGTATAGGGGATGTCCGCGTGACGATGAGGCTATCTCCTTTCCCTTCCCAGACATGGTGACGGTGTGGGAAAGAATGATAAAGTGGGATATGGTGTCTATGAAGATAATGAAGCAGATGAAGTGTGCAAACACAAATTCAAGACATTGCATATATTGAAAGAAATGTGAAGAGTGGAAAGAGGTTACCCATCAACATCGTAAGATCAAGCACTCGAAATACCTCCACGCAGTATAAGGAAGCGATTTGGAAAGCCGACGCTTGCTAATCCGACAAGAATTGAATCATTTTCGAAAATTTGGGGGCTAGGGTTAGGGATTGGACGTTTGGTGAGTGAATGTTGTTGATGGGAAGGGTGTTGATGGTGGGGGAGTATGGGAATGAGTGAGGATGAGGACTTAGGGGTAGTGGGGTAGATGGAGGAGATCGATTCGGTGGATGGAGGATGAGAGAATGCGCGAACGGGGGTTTGGGGGTCGGGTGGATGAAGTCGTGCGAACGGGAATTTATATAGGGGAGAAAACGAACCGATCGGGTGAGGGTTCACCCGATCGGTTGGATAAGTTTAGAAAATTTTCCGTCGGCCAACAGCTACAGGTGAACCGATCGGGTGAGTTTTCACCTGATCGGTTGACCGCTTCCCAAATCTTCTCGAAAGTATTGTGACTTTTCACCCGGTCAATCACACGACCGCAGCTTAACTCAACCGATCGGTTGATGTAATCCCCAAATTTCCCGAGAATTCAGCCCTTCTCACACGGTCAGCCACCCGGTCTCACATTGCTTCACCCGACCGGTTCGTTGGAGAACAAATACGGCCATTGTCTGATATGTATCACCCGATCGGTTGATTGGTCACCCGATCGGGTGAGGGCTTGTTTCCTGCAAAAATTCACAAATGGCCTAAGTCTCTCGACAAAAGTCCCCATGGTTGGATTTATTTATAAAAATGGGAAAAAGGCTAGAAAAGAGCCTAAAACAAAAGTGAGAGTTTAGAACATGGGTTGCCTCTCATGAAGCGCTTTTGTTTAACGTTGTTTGCTCGACGCCTCTTTTGGTGGTCAATTAGGATCCGGAGGGTTTGAAGATGAGTCTTCGGTCGTTGAGACTCCGGCCGGAGAGAATGCTGGTTCTCCTACCGCATAGTGCTTTAGGCGCTGACCGTTGACCTTGAATGGCTTATCTCTTCTCATTATCTCGATAGCCCCGTGCGGGAAGACCTTGGTGACGCGGAAGGGTCCCGACCATCTCGACTTGAGCTTTCCAGGAAAAAGCTTCAGCCTCGAGTTGAATAGGAGAACTAAGTCCCCTTCCTTGAATTCCCTCTTCAAGATGCGCTTATCGTGCAACCGCTTCAACTTCTCCTTGTAGATTCGGGCATTTTCATAAGCATTGAGCCGGATCTCGTCGAGCTCGTTAAGTTGCAGCTGTCGGTGGCCTCCAACCTCCCTGGCGTCAAAATTTAGGTTCTTGATTGCCCAGAACGCCTTGTGTTCCAATTCCACAGGTAGATGGCATGCCTTCCCATAGACAAGCCGGTAGGGTATTGTGCCGATCGGAGTCTTAAACGCCGTCCTGTAAGCCCAGAGCGCGTCGGAAAGTTTTGATGACCAATCCTTCCTGAGTTGGCCACTGTCCTTTCCAGTATGCTCTTGATCTCCCTGTTAGAAACCTCCACTTGGCTGCTAGTCTGCGGGTGATAGGCACGCCCGATTCGGTGTTGCACCCCGTACTTCTTCAAGAGAGCTTCAAATTTCTTCTCTATAAAGTGGCTCCCTCCGTCACTGATCAAAACTCGAGACACACCGAATCGCGGGAAGATGTTGTTTTTGAAAAACTTGGCGACCACCCGGGAATCATTAGTAGGACTGGCAATGGCCTCTACCCACTTCGATATGTAGTCCACGGCTACCAAGATATACTGATTCCCAGAGGACGAGGGGAACGGACCCATGAAGTCGACTCCCCACACATCGAAGATTTCTACCTCTAAAATGTAGTGCTGAGGCATCTCGTTCCTCTTGGAGATGTTCCCCGTTGTCTTATAGGCGCTCGCATGTCCTCCACACTGCTGATCATGGCAATGGGAGATTATGGAGGTTGCCTTAGTTTCATGAATGCACCTTCGTATCACCCCTGTCATTACAGGTCTTGTACAAATGGGGGTCGTCCCAATAAAATTTACGGACCTCATGAAAGAATTTCTTCTTTTGCTGGTAGCTCACGTTGTGGGGGACGATGGCACAAGTCAGATAATTTGCGATGTCGGCGTACCAAGGAGTCCAAGCGAAAGAGATGGAGAAGAGATGCTCGTCAGGGAGCGAGTCGTCAACCGGAGTAGCATTCAAATCGAGAGTAGGCAATCTGGACAAGTGATCGGCAACAACATTCTCTGCCCCCTTCTTGTCCTTGATCTCCAGGTCGAATTCCTGGAGGAGGAGAATCCACCTAATGAGCCGCGGCTTAGCCTCCTTCTTGCTTAATAGGTATTTGAGAGCCGCGTGATCCGTGTGCATGATCACCTTGTCACCAATGAGATACTGCCGGAACTTGTCCATGGCATAGATGACCGCTAGCAATTCTTTCTCGGTGGTTGTATAATTTCTTTGGGTAATGTCAAGGGTCTTGCTTGTATAGTATATAACATGTAGATTTTTATCCTTCCTCTGCCCCAAGACGGCCCCAACTGCATAATCACTAGCATCGCACATTAATTTGAATGATAGACTCTAGTCCGGTGGCTGAATCACGGGTGCGGAAATCAAGGCTTGCTTCAGCAGGCGGAACGCTTCCATGCACTCGTCGTTGAAGATGAAAGGTGCGTCCTTTACAAGGAGTTGAGTCAATGGCCTGGAAATCTTAGAGAATTCCTTTATGAAGTGGCGGTAGAATCCCGCGTGCCCTAAAACCCCACGGACCCCTCGAAGATTGAGTGGAGGCGGAAGCTTTTCAATCACTTCTACTTTTGCCTTATCTACTTTGATCCCCCTCGAAGATACGACGTGTCCCAGTACAACTCCTTGGACCATGAAATGGCATTTTTCCCAGTTCAGAACCAGGCCCTTATCTTGACACCTCTCCAGGACCTTGGTTAGATTGCGGAGGCATGAGTCAAACTCCGTTCCGTAGACGGAGAAATCATCCATGAAAACCTCCATGATATCCTGGGAGTAGTCGAAGAAGATAGCGGACATTAATCTTTGAAATGTAGCCGGGGCATTGCAGAGCCCAAACGGCATTCTCCTGTAAGCATATGTCCCGAATGGAAAAATGAAAGTCGTCTTCTCCTGGTCGTCGTTATGGATGGGAATTTGAAGAAAACCGGAGTACCCGTCCATGAAGCAGAAGTAGTTGTGCTTTGCCAACCTCTCAAGCATCTGATCAATGAAAGGGAGAGGGTAGTGATCCTTCCTCGTGGCCTTGTTCAGCTTTTTGTAGTCAATGCACATCCGGTACCCTGTAACGGTCCTCGTAGGTAAGAGCACGTCTTTCTCGTTGCGAATCACCGTCATTCCACCTTTCTTGGGTACAACATGCACCGGGCTAACCCATCGACTGTCGGAGATAGGGTATATGATACCGGCATGTAGAAGCCTAACAATCTCCTTTTTGACCACCTCCATCATGATGGGATTTAGTCTCAGTTGCGGCTCAATTGAGGAGGCTTGCACATCCTCAAGCAGTATCCTATGTGAGCAGAGCCCCAAGCTAACTACTTTCAAGTCTTCAATTGCATACCCGAAAACGCTTTTAAACCTTTTTAAAACACCAAGAAGTTTGGTCATCTGGTCTTCAGGCAGCGAGGAGTTCACTATGACCGGCAGGGTTGAATCCTTCCCCAAATATTCATACTTTAGTCCCGGGGGCAATTCTTTCATCTCAACTTCATGGGGTCCCGACGCATATTTCTCGAGCTGAGCATCCTCTAGTGATAGGACTTCTTCGTGGATATCTCGAAAGCTAGCATCCGGAACCTCACTCCCAGCCGTGGTTTCGCATGGCAAAGCCTCGCATGGTAACGAGGGGACAATGGAGGATGGCTATGGGTCTCTCTCAAGCTCATAATAATTATCCGGGAAGGAGGCTTCAACGTGGAAACAGGTTTCAATAGTCGATGGTTCCCCACCACTGCTTCTGGCTTCCTCATTTTCCCAAGATCCGGGATGCTCCATAAAAGTCTCTAAGGAATAGATTGATTCTTGTCCAACGTGCTCGACATACTCTGCCTGATAGCTCTCCTGACAAAGCTCCTCATAGGTGAACCATTCTTCCCTACTGAATTCGGAACTGTGCACGTCAATATACGCAACTTCTTCTGGAGGAAGGAGAGTTGTCGTGACAGGGTGCCGCTACGTATCATGATACCTCCTCTGATTTTCCACAGCAGCAGTCAAGAGGGATAGAATGTTCGAGGTATTTAGGGATTCTGTCAAACTCTGTGCCAAGCAGCAGACGAGGTGTGAAACGGCACAAAACATCCCTGTCGGGGAGCAGAAAACTTGTGAGAAAAGGAGGGAGAGAGAACTGCACAGATAGAAAACACGTCAAAATCACCGGTTGCATGAATGGGAGGCGAGGAGTAGCGATAGCAGTAAGGCGACTCAGTCGGCGAATTCTATACAACTAATATTTATGAAATGTCCAAGTAAAATCAAAAAGTGTAGAATGCAAAAATTATCACGAGATAGAGATGTGAGCTAGACTCAAGGGTTCAAAAGATCCAAAAATAAACAAGCACGTTGCCTCCCCGGCAACGGCGCCATAAAGCTTGACGTCCCCCGGTTTTGTGGCATAAGAGTGCAATATGAGATTGGGGGCGTGAGATTTAAATATTTATAACCGCAAGCGCACGGTGTTGTAGTGTGGCTTGGGGGTCGAACACAGGGAGGCGTGAATGTGCTTGTGTCAGAAAGGACCGAATTCACCCTATGGGTGAGCTAGCCCGAATCGATGGATGGGTTGTCACGGTATGTAAAAACAGGGTTAAACAATATAAAGGGAAACCCGGGACTTCGGTTTCCACCCTATCACGGTTCTCGCTAATACAACCGACGGATAGGATAACGATCAGAATTAGGGTCCAGTGGTGAGACGTTGCCTCTAGGAGTGATACCAGCGTCCCATGGGCCCGATATTCCGGTCGGTCCCAGGATGATACGCCGGACTACCTAGGTTCGGTCAGTGGGCATTCCCATGTCCATTAACACTGACCGACTCCTGGAGCACTAAGCTCGCAATGATAACTCCCAACATCTCATCCTGCCAGTCCCGCGCGCTAGGATTCGATGTGTACGCTAAGGGTGTGAGCTATGGCTAGGGAGTCAATCGCCAAGTTTATTCCCCCTTAGCCCAACGGTCAAAGGCGGTATTTTTCCTGCCGATGACAATAAAATACCCCACGTAACCAATAGATTCCTAATCCCTATCGATTTCCTAGTCCTATAGACGCATTAGGGAGAGCCCACGAAGGGGTTTCCACCAAAATCCCAGATTTGGGAACTACTCACACATTTTAGGTAAAAAGCAATCTAAATGAAAATCGACCGTTAAAAACATAATCCGACGATTGAAAAGTAGTAAAAGAAATGCAAATAACACTATATTAAAGTTTGGTAAAGATCAGACAACTTACAATTATCAAATAAATTCCAGCCGTCATAAAATGGAGAGAAAACAGAAAAATACAACAGCCCAAAAAACAGCTTACGTTTCTGAATACCTGGGGCTAATATATATAGAAAACGACGTCACCCGATCGGGTGAAGAATCAACCGATCGGGTGACCTGCTGCGAACTTCGGCAACGATTTTCAGAAACATCACCCGGTCACTCGACACGATCAGTTGGCGGAAGCTTCTAGCCATTTGGATCTTGAGCTCATCAGGTGAACCGATCGGTTGATAAATCAACCGATCGGTTGGAAACGTCGCCCAAAAAGACAGAAGTTTCAGACATTATGGCATGGTCTGATGGCGGTCGGGTCAGCTCTCCGGGTCGCCTCTTGAAGGAATCAGCTACAGATGAACCGATCAGGTGATGGTCCCCCGATCGGTTGGAATTCAGCTTCAATTTCCAGAGAAGACAGTCAGGCTGAACCGGTTTCCGACCCGGTCGGTTGATGCTCACTTTGCTTCAGCTGATGTCCGAGTTGTGCACACGTGCATCACCCGATCGGTTGGCTAAATCCAACCGATCGGGTGTGAGGCTGAAAGATAGAAATATTTTTCGTTTGACCCCCGGATCATGCGTAACTCCTCCCGTTGCTTCGAGGACATGTGATATCTTCGTTATGTGTCCCCGATGCTAGCAAACTCCTGCAAACACGCAAAAACACGGAGAAGTGAAGGAAAACAAGAAAATACGAGAAAACGGATACGAGACGGCGGAAAATAACAGAAAAACACAAAAGAAGACGTGCGTGTATTTATGAAATATAAACGCATGTCAACGGGGCAGGAAACACCGTCCTTTGTCGATTTTTACGAACCACCTTGAAGGAGGCGGCCAGGGAGTGGTATAACGGCTTGCCCAGTGGTTCCGTTGATTCGTTTGATGACCTCTCGCGGAAGTTCTGCAATCAATTCCTAGCGGGACGGAGGAGGAAGAAGGTGTCGGATTATTTGTTCACGGTGGTCCAGAAGGAGGGGGAGACCATTCGTAGCTTCCTGCAGTGCTTCAACAAAGAGCGGCTTGGCGTGACGATCTGCGCTGAAGAGCTCCTCATGGCAGCCTTCAAAAAGGGATTGGTGAATAGAAGTCTTCACAAGTCGCTGCTCCGAGATCCGCCTGCCAACCTTCCGGACCTCTATGCTCGGGCAGAGCAGTTTATGGTGAGTGAGGATGCCCTGGGGCCGGTGAAAAGGGCCCCCACCGATGCAGCCCCTGTGTTGAAGCTAGGCTCGGTGAGCAGCCGAGGCGGGATGAGTGCCCCCGCGTCTGCGCCTAGGACCGGGGTAGGGGTCGTGACCAAATCACCCCCGAGGGCGTAACCAGGGGGCCCACGAGCGCAAGATCGCTCCTGACCTTTGAGGGGATTCTTTGCTCCCAGAAACCCCGACCCGAGGGGCATGCAAGAGAGAGCACAGGAGGTGGCACACTACACCTGGCTCAATGCCCCCTGGCCGAAGTGATGGCGACGGCCCTGACTGGTGCACTCCTCAAAGACCCACCCCCGGAGGCGAGGGCGAGAGGTGGCGAGAGGAGCATGCAGAAATATTGTCGGTACCACCACGACAATGGCCACAACACTGATGACTACTTCGCCCTGAAGAGAGCATTGAGCGGCTGATCCAAGAGGGATATCTCCGGAGGTTTGTCGACCCAGCTAGACCGGACCGAGGAAGGAGGCCGTCGCGGGGCCTGATCAACCGACCCATGACGCCGAGCAAGTGGCCCACCACAGACCTGAGCTGGTTGTGCGCATGGATGTTATATGATGCTGGCCGGTCCAGGGCGACACATCAATGTCATTGAGGAAGGCTTATGCTCGGCAGGTCCTGACAACGGACACTGGCGTGGGGGCAAAGAAGTGGAGAGTGGCTCGTCCCCCTATCTCCTTCTCTGATGATGATCTGGAGGGGGTCGAGCTGCCCCATGAGGAAGCCATCGTCATTGAAGATCTTGTCGACCCAGCGATTGTGAGCAGGCTCTTGATTGATACAGGCAGTTCGTGCGACATCTTGTTCTTGTTGGATCTGGATCGAAGCCTAGAGGGGGGTGAATAGGCTAATAAAAATATTCGTGCAACCCACGAACAATCCCACGCAGTTATAGGCACAGACAACGCAATAAAATAACAATCACAGAATACGCACAGATATACCCTGGTTCGGTCGTCCCCACGACCTACTCCAGCCCCCGAAAGCAACTACTAGATAGATAAGTAATCAAGTACAGCTACAATGAGTCAAGATCCCAAATCTACTCTCACCTAGCTCGTACGCACACCACGTGCTCTACACTATCAATCTAGTCAGATGCTCTCCCTCTGTGACGACTCCCAAAGTCGTCAGGTCCCCAAAAAGTAACAAGTAACGTTTCCCCTACAGAGATCGCTACACCAATACAAAGATAAATAAATAGAGTTTTAGAAATGCTCAGTAATGGTGTGTCGTCTCTGTCGTTCAGTGCGAGGTCAGATCAATCTGATAAGTAGTAGTCTCCGATGCCCCCTCAAAAGTTCGGCTCCCCTCTCGATGAAACTTGCGCCTTCCACCAAAGGTTGAAACCTGCGACACCTCACCAAAGATTGAAACTTGCAGGACCTCACCAAAAATCGAAGCTTGCGACACCTACAAAAAGGATTACGGCTGATGAGATTCTCAAAGGAACACAAGAGCATGCGGCCCTGCAAAAAGGAAATCAAACGGAAAACATAATTAAAGCACAGAGAATTAACGCAAAGAGCACAGGCCAATAAAACAGAAGAAAATTAAAGTGCTCCTGTGTGCTCTCAGGGATTTGTGTAGCATAGGTCGGCCCTTATTAATTTGATCCCACCTGTAAAAAAAGAAATTGCCTGAGCTCTTATAAATTTCGGACACACAAAAAAAATCATGTGACTCTTGATAAAAAAAATGTTGCCAACAAAAACAGAGAACCCCTTCCAATAATTGCTTTGTGATTTTTTTTGTTTGATCAAAAAACACAGAGATTTCTGCCCAAAAAAAATATTGAAGACCCCCCCCAAAGAAAGAGGATGTTGTTGATTACTCTTGGGGAGATAAAAGTGACGGCTCTCTCTTAGGAAAAATTGTTGCCGTGACTTGCCCTTTTGATTATTGGCCTGGAGCTCAAAAAACAACGGCTGCGCTTTTTCATAGACATGCGCATCTCCTTTTTATAAACAACGGATGCTAGGCTAGGTTAATTTTTTGTTTGGGCCGGGCTTTGTGAGGAGACCACCCAAAAGAAAATTTTGCACTTGGAGATTTCAAAATATAGAATATATTAACACTTGGTGCTCTTCGAAATAGAGTTGCCTGGGAAGACAAAAATCAAGTACGGCCTGTAAAAAAACCACCACAAAAAAATTAATCCCCATTAACTAAGCCCACATGAATTTGTTTTAAAGATAGGCTCTCAAAGCATTTTTGTGCACTTGACCCAAAAACACAAAATGAAGTGCTCTCAGGGCTCTTGAAAAAAAAATAGTGTGTGAGCTGATTTCTTTTTGGTTTCAAGACCCACAATATTACGGCTATTGGAGAAAAAGAGGAGGTTTTATTTTTTAAGGGTTGTTAACAATGCGGCTTGGGAATTTTTGACTCCACTTTGACTCCACTAGATATGAGTCAACTCAAGCAAAGTTCTCCCATTTTCTCCTTCGCACGTTGACCAAGTCTCTCTGTGAATTACAGTTCCTGAAACACTTAACACACACGTTAAAAGCATTCACACACATTTGTTATCATCAAACACGAAGTTCACACAGATCGTTGCTATCAACAGTCTCCCCCTTTTGATGATAACAAACTAAGTATAAGATTTGCACAATAAAGTTCCAAATAGTGTGTGTGGAAGTGTCAATGATGATATAAAATACAATAAGATACAATGATGTGCAAACACCGATGTGAACAATATGCATGCTCCCCCTTAATCAAGCATTCATATGTTCATGAGCATTAATATCACATACCACAATTTCACATAGTACCATATACCAAATCTTCCCAAATTTTTCTCCCCCTTTGTTATCATCAAAAGTTATAACACGAAGTCAAAAACATATACCATGCAAAAAGAGAGTATTATTAACCATTACCAACAATTGTATGCATACAATCATAGAATTATCATGTCAAATTCCGATGAAATTAAATAACTAAAACTTCAACACCAACGTGTAAAGTGTGACGATTAAAATTGAAGCACATAGGGAGAATCATTAAGAAAGTCAACCGGAACCAATCCACATTTTCCAAATAACATTCTATCACCTAGGATTGATTTTTCCCACCTCATTAAAAATGAGTTCAAGGTACCACACCCCAAACATAGCCTATAAGGACTCTTAGATGTGGGGGTGGCATTGCTTGACGAGTAAATACACCAACGCTAAAGTTTACCCATAAAGCTTATGTTGGATACTCGTGGGTAATACCGTTGCCACGGATTGTATCCATTTTTCATACAGAGCAATTATTCTTCCTTTTCGTTTTTTTTTAAAATACTTATAACAACACTTTCTTTTGATCAATTTTTATCCATGGCAAGGTATATCATATCCCTTAGATTTTCAGTTAAGTTTTCCTCCTACATTCACTTTCCATACTTCATAAACGATATCCCCAAATGTGCAACAATAATAATACATGTGGAAGTGAAGTAGGTGGTGTAGAAATCCAGTTATTTTCACTCATTGAATATGCCATGAATATTTAGAAAGATGAACATGCGCATGTGGCAAAAGCAATAATACACCAATTTCTACATACATATGAAAATCATTCATGAATTCCTTTTAATGAATCAAAGTGAAAGATACGCATTTAAGCACCAAATTTTTTATTTTTTATTTTTTTATTTTTATTATTTTTTTTAATGCAAGAAGTACTAAAGTAAACATGAGATGCAATCACACAAACAAAAAGAATCATGCACACATAGCAATGCAACTACTAGCACTTAAACAAAGAAAAGTCATGCACACACAAAAAAACTATGAAGATATTCATTAAGTTCAAAGAATGAGATATACCTTCACGTCGCCGTTTGACTAAGGAGCTAAAAAGTAATGAGACATTCAATTTATCGCTCCACGTCAAATTTCCATCCACCTACAAAAGAGGTGTCGTGTGTGACCTTGGAATCCAACAAGGTCCACTCACATTAGCCATCAAAGATTTAGGAACCCGTATTTGTTTGAACTTAATATTTTTGTTCCTATATTTACAATGATATGAAGTATGACCAACGCATCCACATGTAAAGCACTTAGCATGAAAATTTCCAACCTTTGTTGATTCAATGTGAACTTTTCTATATTTTGATTTTTCAACATTTTTAAGACCATATCCTAGTCCTCGCCTATTATTGTCATAAAGTTGATTTCCAAGTATAATGTCCAAATTTTGTTTACCAATGGAAAATCTCTTTAATGACAATTCTAAACTATCAACTTTGGATTTCAAATGATCATTTTCGTTCACAAACAAAGTGCATTTACTAACGAAAGCTCGCTTGTTTTCCTCTTCTTTCTTTTCAAAATCCCTCATTTTTTCCTTAAGTTCAAGATTTAGCATGTTAATCTTTTCAGAAAGCAATTCATTTTCAGTTTCAAGCTTTATCTTATCTAGCTTATACATGCTAATATTCTTTAATAAAGAGGGACATGAAAGACAATCAATTTTTTCAGGCAAGCTAGCTTTCTCTTTTTCTAAAATGGTGATGGTAGATTTGCATGCAACAAGCTCTTGTTTAAGATTTTTCATTTCTATAGACATGTCATACTCAGTTTGTTGCATATCAAAATTATCATTCCTATAACATTCCACATCAGCTTCAAGCTCATCAATTCTATGTTGCATTCCTTTACAGATTTCTAAGAATTCAGCTTTAGTGGGAGATTCTACCTCATTGTGTTTGGCCATCAATGCCATGCAAGAGTGGGCTTCATGTTCCTCATCCTCCTCCTCAGCTTCGCTATCCATGTCCCACGTCAGCACTTTCGTTTTTCCTTTTGCAACTTGAGCTGTGTGTTGTTGTGGGTAATCTTTTATGTGGTGCCCTTTTTTCCTGCATTTAAAACATTCACTTCTATTAATAGCTTTCTGATCATAGGAATTTCTACCAAAATTAGAATTATTAGAACGAATGGACCTTTTTCCCATCTCAGCTCTTCCTTGATCAGTCTGAATGTATCTCCTGAAGTTTCTGACCATTAGAGCTTGCTCTTCATCAAGATCGTCGTCGTTAGCTTGAAGAGCTAAAGATGTGGAAGCTTTGGTCTTCTCTTCAGGTTTCTCTCTGGCTTCTATACTCTACAACTCAAGCTCGTGTGACATTAGGTTGCCTATCAAGTCCTCCACTTTCATTGTTGACAAGTCCTTAGCTTCTTGAATAGCGGTGACTTTAGGCCTGAATGAACTTGGTAGCGCCCTTAAGATTTTTCGTACCTGTTCATGGCTAGAGTATGGCTTACCGAGGGAACTGGATTTGTAGACGATGTCCGTGAACCTCGCAAACATCTCTTTCACAGATTCTGTTGGTAGCATGCGGAAGCTCTCATATTCAGTGCTCAGCAACGCAAGTCTGGATTCCTTTACTTGCGATGTTCCCTCGTGTGTCACCTCCAGAGTATGCCAGATTTCCTGCGCAGTTAGACAATGTGAAATACGATTAAACTCAGATTTATCAAGAGAGCATATAAGTGCATTCATAGCTTTACCATTAAGAGTATAAAGTTTCTTATCAGCTAAATCCCACTTGTCTTAGGCTTAATCATAACAATGTCTTCAATTTTAATAGTGGGTAGACTATAACCATTTTCAACAATATCCCACACATCATAATCTACAGACACCAAATAGATTTTCATCCTAGCCTTCCAATATGCAAAGTCTACACCGTTAAACTTAGGGGGACGGGCTATAGACTGACCTTCAGCAAAAGCACAATCAGATATATTCATGGTTATCTAAAAATCTAGACTAGATCCTCTCAAATGGCTCTGATACCACTTGTTGGATCTGGATCGTAGCCTAGAGGGGGGTGAATAGGCTAATAAAAATATTCGTGCAACCCACGAACAATCCCACGCAGTTATAGGAACAGACAGCGCAATAAAATAACAATCACAGAATACACACAGATATACCCTGGTTCGGTTGTCCCCACGACCTACTCCAGCCCCCGAAAGCAACTACTAGATAGATATGTAATCAAGTACAGCTACAATGAGTCAAGATCCCAAATCTACTCTCACCTAGCTCGTACGCACACCACGTGCTCTACACTATCAATCTAGTCAGATGCTCTCCCTCCGTGACGACTCCCAAAGTCGTCAGGTCCCTAAAAAGTAACAAGTAACGTTTCCCCTACAGAGATCGCTACACCAATACAAAGATAAATAAATAGAGTTTTAGAAATGCTCAGTAATGGTGTGTCGTCTCTGTCGTTCAGTGCGAGGTCAGATCAATCTGACAAGTAGTAGTCTCCGATGCCCCCTCAAAAGTTCGACTCCCCTCTCGATGAAACTTGCGCCTTCCACCAAAGGTTGAAACCTGCGACACCTCACCAAAGATTGAAACTTGCAGGACCTCACCAAAAATCGAAGCTTGCGACACCTACAAAAAGGATTACGGCTGATGAGATTCTCAAAGGAACACAAGAGCATGCGGCCCTGCAAAAAGGAAATCAAACGGCAAACATAATTAAAGCACAGAGAATTAACGCAAAGAGCACAGGCCAATAAAACAGAAGAAAATTAAAGTGCTCCTTTGTGCTCTCAGGGATTTGTGTAGCATAGGTCGGCCCTTATTAATTTGATCCCACCTGTAAAAAAAAGAAATTGCCTGAGCTCTTATAAATTTCGGACACACAAAAAAAAATCATGTGACTCTTAAGAAAAAAAATGTTGCCAACAAAAACAGAGAACCCCTTCCAAAAATTGCTTTGTGATTTTTTTGTTTGATCAAAAAACACAGAGATTTCTGCCCAAAAAAACATTGAAGACCCCCCCAAAGAAAGAGGATGCTGTTGATTGCTCTTGGGGAGATAAAAGTGACGGCTCTCTCTTAGGAAAAATTGTTGTCGTGACTTGCCCTTTTGATTATTGGCCTGGAGCTCAAAAAACAACGGTTGCGCTTTTTCATAGACATGCGCATCTCCTTTTTATAAACAACGGATGCTAGGCTAGGTTAATTTTTTGTTTGGGCCGGGCTTTGTGAGGAGACCACCCAAAAAAAATTTTGCACTTGGAGATTTCAAAATATAGAATATATTAACACTTGGTGCTCTTCGAAATAGAGTTGCCTGGGAAGACAAAAATCAAGTACGGCCTGTAAAAAAACCACCACAAAAAAATTAATCCCCATTAACTAAGCCCCCATGAATTTGTTTTAAAGATAGGCTCTCAAAGCATTTTTGTGCACTTGACCCAAAAACACAAAATGAAGTGCTCTCAGGGCTCTTGAAAAAAAATAGTGCGTGAGCTGATTTCTTTTTGGTTTCAAGACCCACAATATTACGGCTATTGGAGAAAAAGAGGAGGTTTTATTTTTTAAGGGTTGTTAACAATGCGGCTTGGGAATTTTTGACTCCACTAGATATGAGTCAACTCAAGCAAGGTTCTCCCATTTTCTCCTTCGCACGTTGACCAAGTCTCTCTGTGAATTACCGTTCCTGAAACACTTAACACACACGTTAAAAACGTTCACACACGTTTGTTATCATCAAACACGAAGTTCACAGATCGTTGCTACCAACAGTTCTTGTCCACGATTCTAAAGATGGGGCTTGACCAAGCGGAGCTGAAGCCGTGCTTAGGCTCGATTGTCAGCTTCTCTAAACATTCGGTGTCCATTGTTGGAGTGATCACGCTGCCGATCATCCTGGGGGAGAGGCCTAAGGTCTTCACTCGAATGATGTAGTTCGTTGTCGTCGACGTCACCTCGACGTACAATGGAATCATAGGGCGACCTTACATGACCGTCGTCGAAGCCTTCCCCTCGCTCCTGCATCAGATGGTGAAGTTCCAGACCCCGCACAGAGTTGGACATGTGCGGGGGTTACATAAGCTCTCCCGAAGCTGCTATGTCGGCTTCACCAAGCACAAGCGGTCCGAGCAAGCATTGACGATCGACCTCCTCGATGATCGAAAGGACTTTGCTAATCAATGACCTGCTCCTGTAGATGACGTAGAGGAGGTACCAGTGGCAAAGGAAACAGACAAGACGGTGTTGATCGGCACGAAGCTCCCCGAGGGGCTACGGCAGACCTAATTCACCTCCTCAAGACAAATGCAGACATCTTTGCATGGTCACCCTCAGACATGCTCGGAGTCGACCCAGGTGTGATCGCCCATAAGCTACATGTCGACCCCGAAGCACGCTCCATCTGGGAGAAGAAGAGAGGGACATGAGGTGAGAAGAAGCAAGCAACGGAGGAAGAGGTGAAGCGACTGTTGGGGGCCAGATTCATCAGAGAAGTGAGCTACCCTGAGTGGCTCGCCAATATGGTCATGGTGAAGAAGCCCAGTGGCAAGTGGCAAATGTGTGTGGACTTTACCAACCTTAACAAGGCCTGCCCGAAAGATAGCTTCCTGATATCCATGATTGACCATCTGATAGACAATGCATTCGATTATGAGTTGCTGACCTTCATGGACGCCTTCTTCGGCTACAATCAGATCCAGATGGTGCCCCACGACAAGGAAAAGACATCGTTCATTACTGACCAGGTGACATTTTGCTACCCCAAGATGCCTTTTGGCCTGAAGAATGCTGGGGTGACCTACCAGCGGATGGTGGACAAGATCTTTCACCACCAGGTCGGTAGGAACTTGGAGGTCTATATCGATGATATGTTGGTGAAGTCTAAGAGGACCGAAGACCATCTTACCGATCTTGAAAAGACCTTCTAGCAGGTGCGGCGCTACAATCTGTGGCTCAATCCGGCGAAGTGCATCTTTGGCATCCATTCTGGGAAGTTCCTCGGCTTCATGATCACAAAGTGAGGAACCGAGGCTAATCCTGATAAGATATCCACCCTCGTCAACATGAGCAAGCCAAAGACGGTCCGAGACCTACAGAAGCTGAACGGCTGGATCGTCTGACTGGGAAGATTCTTGTCAAAGTCTGCCGAAAGGTCACTCCCTTTCTTTAACATCTTGAGGGAGGCCATCAACGTCAGGAAGGGCGACAGGAAGGGAGTGAGATGGGATGACAGCTGCGCTGTGGCCTTCGACTAGCTTAAAGCATATCTACAGAGCCTGCCGCTGCTCGCCAAGCCGGATGAAGGGGAGCAGCTCGGCCTCTATCTCGCCACCACTGAAGAAGCTATTAGCTTGGTCCTGATCAAATAACAAGGGGGATCCAGCGACCAATCTACTATGCAAGCCGGGTGCTCCGGGAGGCAGAGACCCGCTTGATCGGTCCATAATTTACACCTTTTTCCACATGTTTGCATACCATTTTGATCGTCAATATCACGTTTTTCACGATTATTCGATGATATTGCATTTCTTTTCACTATTTCTTATTTTTGTCGGATTTCTCAGGAAATATGGAACGATCGGGAGCATAAATAAGATTAAGGGACTTGTACGTACACCGGAGCGTTGCCCATGGCCCCATCGAGGAGCTAGCAGTGCTAGATAATGAGCGAAAGAAGAAGAAGATCGATAGAATCGACAAAGAGGTGAGGAGGAGAAGATTTGACTCCAGAAACAGGCCACTCGGCCAAGTACGCAGTTCACTCGGCCGAGTCGTAGAATCGTACTCGGTCGAGTACAACTGATACGAAAATATTTCGTGCCATAGTCCACTCGACCGAGTAGAGAATTCCACTCGGTCTAGTATAAAACTCCACTCGACCGAGTGAGTCAGAATTTCTAAAGGAGATCGAAGCCGGCTCTGGAATTTTAGGGAGCACAGCAGAAGACCCACTCGGCCGAGTGGAAAGTCTGCTCGACCGAGTGAATAACTTCACTCGGCCGAGTGACGCAGAGCGCCAGATCCCCCAAAACCCCTATCTTCTCTATTTTTATTTGGATCTTCCACTCGACCGAGTGAGATTTCCACTCGACCGAGTAGCGCCGTCAGCCTTGACGTCACGCGGGTGATGCCCCCGGTTCGCTTGGCCGCAAATGGCCGGGGGACCCGCGTGGGGGTTTAGATATTTGTAACCGCAAGCGCACGGTGTTGTAGTGTGGCTTGGGGGTCGAACACAGGGAGGCTAGGATGTGCTTGTGTCAAGGAGGACCAAAATCACCCCGTGGGTGAGCTAGCCCGAATCGGTTGGTGGGTTGTCACGGAAAGGAATGCAAGGTATGAACAATAAGAAAATAAACCCGGGACTTTGGTTTCCACTCCAACGAGCGACTCTCGCCGATACGGCCTACGGGTAGGATAGCGATCGGAATTGGGGTCTAATGGTGAGACGTTGCCTCTGAAAGTGGTACCGGCATCCCATGGGCCTGATATTCCGGTCGGTGCCCATGATGATACACCGGACTTCCCGGATTCTATCAGTGGGCACTCCCGTGTTCATTAACACTGATCGATTCCGGGAGCACTAAGCTCACAACGATAACTCCCAACGTCTCATCCTGCCGCTCCCGCGTGCTAGGATTCGGCGTCTACGCTAAGGGCGTGAGCTATGGCTAGGGAGTCAACCGCCAAGTTTATTCCCCCTTGGCCCAACGGTCAAAGGCGGTCTTTTTCCCGCCGATGACAATAAAACACCCCGCGTAACCGTTAGATTCCTAATCACTATCGATTTCCTAACCCTATGGATGCATCGGGAAGAGCCCCCGAAGGGGTTTCCGCCAAAATCCCAGATTTGGGAACTACTCACAAATATTCATTAAAAAGCGATCTAAACGAAAATGAACCGTTGAAATCATAATCAGACGATTGGAATGCGAAGGAAATAGAGCAATTAAGATAATACTAAAGTTTAAGAAAGATCTGAAAACTTACAATAGAAGAGTAATTACAGCCGTCACAAATAGGAGAAAACAGTAAAAACTAACAGCTCCCCGTTTCTGGAACCCTAGGGGTCCTATTTATAGGATCTCGTATCACCCGATCGGTTGACAAGTCAACCGATCGGGTGATCCGTTACAGATAATAAACAGAAAACGGCGGACTGTCACCCGGTCATATGAACCGGTCGGTTGAGTTCTTGGAGTGACCGGTTGGATCTTGGCGCCATCGGGTGAAGGGATCGGTTGGGTGCCCGTGTCTCGACTCCTCAGCATCAGCTACAGATGAACCGATCGGGTGAGAGTCACCCGATCGGTTGGAATTTGGCTCGAGAAGACAGAGAGTTGGCCCCCGTTGAACCGGCCTGTGAACCGATCGGGTGACTTCCACTTGAGCTCCGGCTGAGACCGGGTGGTGCACGCGTGCATCACCCGATCGGTTGGAGATGACCAACCGACCGGGTGAGGGGCTGAAAGATGTAATCTTCGTCGTTTGACCCCCTGGATCACGCGTGACTCCTCCCGTTACTCCGGGGACTTGAGATATCGTCGTTAAACGTCCCCTACGCGGGCAATCTCCTGCAAACATGGAGAAACAAAGAAAAGTGAAAGAAAACGAGAAAATACGAGAGAACGAATAAAAGACGGCGGAAAATACGGAGAAACACAAAAGAAAACGTGCGTGAATATATGAAATATAAACGCTCGTCAAAATCCCCCAAGCTGAACTCTTCCTCGTCCTCGAGGAAGACGAGTGAGAGTAGGAGCTCGGAGGGGAAAAATAGAGAGAAAGAGAGAAAAAGAAAACTCTATATCCTAGATCGTCCGTCAGAGCCAACAAAATCAAAAACGACACATCAAGCAAGCAAACGTCAAATCACATCACTAAACCTAGGAAAACGAGTCCAAATAAGTGTCGTGGGCCCACGCGGTGAAGCGCGTGTGAGTGCGTCGTGTGCTAGCAAATGGTGTCGCTTTCTACAATGTGCTATGAGCTCATATACGCAAATCCCAGAAATGACCCAAATATCGATTCGATTCGAATTAAGCGGTGAATATATAGCTCAAGCACGCATGAGAATAGAGCGAGAATCGAAGCGTATCATGCATCGGGGACTCCACAGCTAGGGGACAAGGAAATCACCACACTATAGCCTAGATAATCGCTAGAAGGTCCCTATGCCAAGTGTTTTCGAAAACGATGGGGGTTGAGATGATGTGGAGTAGAACACTTGGTGCAAATTCTCGCCTTCCCTTTATTCTCGGTAGATAGGAAAAATATTCACACTTGAAATTTTTGGGTTTTGGGTATTTTTATTTTTTTTGGATTTTGGGCTATACAAAATTTTTCTTTTCTTTTCTTTTCGGGTTTTTCTTTTCTTTTCTCTTTTTTTTGGATTTTTGGGTTTTTGGCTATACACATGTGTACTCTCCCAAGTGGGAGAACGGTACACGACGAGGGGATTTGCACCAAGTAAAATAAAAATGAAATCGGATTCTAAACACCTGGGCAAAGGAGATATTTCTTGCTAATCAGAGCATAGGCTAAATGGGTTATCCTAGTCCTTAATTGTGGAATCCCGACACATGCAAAATGAAGTACACGATATATATATATAGCATGCAGAAGCAGACAGGGAAAATAAATACCGCATATTCAAATCGAAGCATGATAATCTAGAGGTCATTCCTGGATAGGTATATAAAGTAAAATCACAAAGTAGAAGCACACCAAACAACTAGGCACGACGCACGACTCACAAAAAGCTAAGTGGACCCACGATGCGTGAAATGCAAGAGAACTCGAAATCCTAGGGTTAGTGAATGTGATTATCGATGCCATGCTAGGTGTGTGTGATTTTGTGGCGATTCATCATAGGGTTCATCTCTAGGAGAAAGAGATAAAAAGAAGAGAAGAGAAAAAAATAAAAAATAAAAAATAAAAATCACGATGAAAACGACACAAAAACGAAAAAAAAGACTCAAATGGCGCACACAGTGCGACTCCCCCAAGCTGAAGCTTGCATTGCCCTCAATGCAATATGAGTGAGTACGGGAGGGCAATGAAGATGGGGGGAATACGCACCGACAAAAAAAGAAATAAAAACGAGAGAAACACAGAGATGGAACTGAAAATAAAGAAAAATCAAAATCAAACCACATGACACGAAAATAGAAATAAAACCACACGACACGACACTCAAAAGGGGGAAAGACAAGCATACACACAAAAATGAGAAAAAACAAAACAAAACACGACAACACACCAAAATAGACGTCCCCCAAGCTAGACATGACAGTGCGAGCGAATAAAATGCGAACGTGAAATGCAGAAATATGCAAGGGGGAGTCAATCGGATTCGCTAGTACTAGAATGGTAGGGGGAGGGGGAGGAGGGTGGGGAATAGTGAATGAAAGAATCCTCAGAGGAAGAGGAGGGCGTGCCTATGGGGGAAGGAGGGGCGACAGGCTGGAGCACTGGAGGATCGATGTGCACCGGGGGAGAGTGGTGGAGAAAGATCGTACCAGGTGGGCCGACAGTTGGGTGCCAATCGGGAGGATCCAGGGGTGGTAGATGCACTAATGGAGAATACCATGGATCGGGGTAAAACTCCCAATGCAGATGAGATGGGGGGGTAGGGTAGCCGCAAAGGGGCTAAAGGTGGCAGGATTGCGAAAGGTGCGCAGGCTGGGCCATAGAGGTAGACAACACGGTCTTCACCGAAGGGAGTGAGCATATTGATATCGATCAAGTAATTGCGATCAATACGGCTACGTCCAGGCAAAATAGGGAGGTCGGGTGGCACTCTCAAAACACAGCTGACAATAAGAGTGATCATCCCACCACAACAGATGGATCCAGAATTGGCGCGGCTAACAGCAAAAATTTCGTGGACAATCCAATGAGCGGCGTTTATGGGCATAGGGATGTGCCCAAGGATCCTGTCATCGGACATGGCATAGAGAAAGAAGAGCTCATCCCTAGATACAGTGGACACATCCACGCGGGCGAAAACAGTGTTGTCGAGGATGCAATGGGCGAGGCGGTAACACGGGTGAATAATGTAGGAGGCAAGAGCCTCGGGTGGAAAGGTGGTGTACCGGGTAAATCGTTGCCAAACACCATCAGCCCGGAATTGAGAGTAGATGTCAGTTCGATCGTGGGTGGAATGTTCAGTGTTAAGATCGGGGTGACGGAGATTGAGGATATTGTTCAACTCGATGAAACCCAGAGAAAAATCGCAGTTGAAAGCGCGGAAGGAGAAACCCCCATCAAACACCTCGAGGGAACTGAGGAATTCAAGCGTGAGATTTCTGTGTGTGTGAGCATGGATGTAAGAGAGGGTATGGCACCCGATACAGTTGAAAATTCTGGCGACGCCGTTCGAAAGCCCTAGAGCTTCGAGTGTGGGGCGATCGGCGAAGAGTGTAGGTCTCATCGGGCGATGAAGTAGTGCTCGCAAACGGTCAGACTGTTCTTCCGTAGAAGGGTTTATGCCAAGGAAAGAGGGGGAAAAGGGGCCGTAGAGCGGATCACGGCGCGAAGATGATGCAATCTCTTTCCCTTTCTTAAACATGGTGACTATGTGGGTGGTGAAAAGGAAAGTGGGGGCATGCCTATGATGAATATAGAGCAGGTGAAGCAGGTACAACACCAATTTAGGATATTACAGATAAAGTAAGAGATGTGTAGAGTGGAAGAGTGTTACCCATCAATGTAGCAAGATCAAGCTCCCGGGGGACTCGTGTAGTAGGAGGAAGCAATTCGGGAAGCCGCCGCTCGCTGATCCAACAAGAAACAGGTTTTCGAAAATTTTGGGGGCTAGGGTTAGGGTTCGGGTGTTTTGATGATGGGATGTCGACGATGGCAAGGTGGTGGGGGTGGGGAAGTATGGGAGTGAGTGGGGATGAGGGTTTAGGGGCAGTATGTTGGGTGGAGGAGGTCGATTCGACAGTTGGAGGGTGCGTAACCGCGTGATGGTGATTTTCGGGGGTCGGGTGGCTGTCATCGTGCGGTAGGGGTATTTATAGGGGCGAAACTGAACCGATCGGGTGAGTTCTCACCCGATCGGGTAGGCCAATTTCGAAAGTTTCCTGTCGGCCAACAGCTACAGGTGAACCGACCGGGTGAATAGTCACCCGATCGGTTGACCGTTTCCCAAATTTTTCCCGATAATTGGGGGTTTCTCACCCGGTCTCTTCAAACGATCGTGCTCTAACTCAACCGATCGGTTGATATTTCCCAAAAATTTTCCAAGACTTCTCCCCAGATCACCCGGTCTGTCACCCGGTCTGTCCATTCTTCACCCGATCGGTTCATTTGGGGACAGATGCGGCTTATATCTGATACATCCCAACCGATCAGGTGGGAACTCACCCGATCGGTTGAGGCCTTATTTTCTGCAAAACCCAAGAATCGCCTCAGTTCCTTCACGGAAGTTGTTTCGGCTGGATTTATTCATAAAAATAGAGAAAAATAAAGTAGAAAAAATCCTTTAAAACGAAGCATAAGTTTAGAACATGGGTTGCCTCCCATGAAGCGCTTTCGTTTAACGTCGTTTAACTCGACGCCTCTAGCGGTGGTCAATTAGGATCCGGAGGGTTAGAGGAAGAGTTGTTGCTCGTTGGGGATCCGACCGGAGAGAATTCTGGTTCTCCAACTGCATAGTGTTTCAGACGCTGTCCGTTGACTTTAAACGGCTCATCCCTTTCCATTATCTCAATAGCCCCATACGGGAAAACCTTGGTGATGCGGAACGGTCCCGACCACCTTGACTTGAGTTTTCCAGGAAAGAGCTTCAGCCTTGAGTTGAATAGGAGAACTAAGTCCCCTTCTTTGAATTCCCTCTTCAAGATTCGCTTATCGTGCCACCGCTTCAGCTTCTCCTTGTAGATCTTGGCGTTCTCATAGGCATTGAGCCGGATTTCATCGAGCTCGTTGAGTTGTAACTGCCGGTGCACTCCTACCTTCTTGGTGTCGAAGTTCAGATTCTTAACTGCCCAAAATGCCTTATGCTCCAATTCCACAGGAAGATGGCAAGCTTTCCCATAGACAAGCCGGTAGGGAGTTGTGCCGATGGGAGTTTTAAATGCCGTCCTGTAGGCCCAAAGCGCGTCAGGAAGCTTTGATGACCAGTCCTTTCTAGAATTGGCCACCGTCTTTTCTAGTATGCTTTTAATCTCCTGGTTAGAGACTTCCGCCTGACCGCTGGTCTGCGGGTGGTAGGCACGCCCCACCCGGTGTTGTACCCCGTATTTTTTCAAGAGGGCCTCGAATTTCTTCTCTATAAAGTGGCTCCCTCCGTCACTGATCAGGACACGAGGTACACCGAACCGCGGGAAGATGTTGCTTTTAAAGAACTTGGCCACCACTCTGGAATCGTTGGTTGGACTGGCCATCTCTTCAACCCATTTCGACACGTAGTCTACAGCCACCAAGATATACTGGTTCCCCGAGGAGGAAGGGAACGGTCCCATGAAGTCCACTCCCCATACATCGAAGATTTCTATCTCCAGGATGTAGTGTTGAGGCATCTCATTCCTTTTGGAGATATTCCCAGCTCTTTGGCATTTATCGCAGGCTTGGACATAAACATGTGTGTCCCTGAAGAGTGTAGGCCCGTAGAATCCGCTTTGGAGAATTTTTGCGGTGGTCTTGTAGGTGCTCGCGTGCCCTCCACATTGCTGCCCATGGCAGTGGGAAATGATGGAGGTCGCCTCAGTTTCAGGGATGCATCTTCGTATCACCCCATCATTGCAGGTTTTGTATAGGTGGGGGTCATCCCAATAAAATTTGCGGACCTCATGGAAAAATTTCTTCTTCTGCTGAAAGCTCACATTGTGGGGGACGATGGCACAAGCCAGATAGTTTGCGATGTCGGCGTACCAGGGGGTCCAGGAGGAAGAGACAGAGAAGAGATGCTCGTCAGGGAGTGAATCATCAATCGGCGTAGCATATAAATCGAGAGTGGGCATCCTGGACAGGTGATCGGCAACAACATTCTCCGCCCCCTTCTTGTCTCTGATTTCCAGGTCGAATTCCTGGAGGAGGAGAATCCATCTAATGAGTCGTGGCTTAGCTTCTTTCTTGCTCAATAGGTATTTAAGAGCCGCGTGATCCGTGTGCACGTTCACCTTGGCGCCAACGAGATATTGTCAGAATTTATCCATGGCGTAGATGATCGCGAGCAATTCTTTTTCCGTGGTAGTATAATTTCTTGGGCGGCATCAAGGGTTTTGCTTGTATAATATATGACATGAAGATTTTTATCCTTCCTCTGCCCCAAGACAGCACCAACCGCATAATCACTGGCGTCACACATCAGCTCAAAGGGTAGATTCCAGTTCGGTGGCTGTATTATGGGCGCAGAAATCAAAGCTTGCTTCAAAGTGCGGAAGGCCTCCATACACTCCTCGCTGAAGACGAAAGGCACGTCCTTCACGAGGAGTTGGGTCAGCGGCTTGGAAATCTTCGAGAAGTCTTTTATGAAGCGGCGATAGAATCCCGCGTGTCCTAAGAAACCACGGACTCCCCGAAGATTGAGCGGTGGTGGAAGCTTTTCAATCACTTCAACTTTAGCCTTATCAACCTCTATTCCCCTCGAAGAGATGACGTGCCCCAGCACAACTCCCTCTTGGACCATCAAGTGGCACTTCTCCCAGTTTAGGACTAGTCCCTTTTCCTGACATCTCTCCAGGACCTTAGTTAGATTACTGAGGCACGAGTCAAACTTAGTTCCATAGACGGAGAAGTCGTCCATGAAAACCTCCATGATGTCTTGGGAGTAGTCAGAGAAGATAGCGGACATGAGTCTTTGGAATGTAGCAGGGGCGTTACAAAGTCCGAACGGCATTCTTCTATAGGCATACGTCCCGAATGGGCAAGTGAAAGTCGTCTTCTCCTGGTCATCGTTATGAATAGGGATCTGAAGAAATCCTGAATACCCGTCCATGAAACAGAAATAATTATGCTTCGCCAGTCTCTCGAGCATCTGGTTAATAAAGGGGAGAGGGTAATGATCCTTCCTCGTAGCCTTGTTCAGCTTTCTATAGTCAATGCACATCTTGTACCCCGTGACGATCCTCGTTGGTATTAGCTCGTTCTTCTCATTGCGAACCACCGTCATTCCTCCTTTCTTGGGTACGACGTGCACCGAGCTAACCCAGCGACTATCGGAGATAGGGTATATAATACCGGCATGTAGAAGCCTAACAATCTCCTTCTTTACAACTTCCATCATTATGGGATTCAGCCTCCGCTGTGGCTCAATCGAGGAGGCTTGCTCATCTTCAAGCAGAATTCTGTGTGAGCAGAGGCCTAAGCTAACCCCTTTTAAATCCTCAATTGCATATCCGAAAACTCCTTTAAATCTTTTTAAAACACCAAGAAGTTTGGTCATTTGGTCTTCGGACAGTGAAGAGTTGACTATGACCGGAAGGGTCGAGCCAGCACCCAAATATTCATATTTTAGCCCCGGTGGTAATTCTTTCATCTCAACTTCTTGAGGCCCCGACGCATACTTCTCAAGCTGAGCATCCTCAAGGGAAAGGAGTTCTTTGTGGATTTCTCGGAAGCCAGCATCCGGAATCTCACCCTCGGCCGTGGTTCCGCATGGCAAAGTTTTGCAAGGTATAGTGGGAACGATCGAGGAAGGCACCGGGTCTCTTTCAGGCTCATAATAATTGTCCGGGAAGAAGGCTTGCAGGTGAAAACAGGTTTCAATCGTCGATAGTTCCCCACAACTGTTTCTAGCTTCCTCATTGTCCAAAGATCGGGGACGCTCAATAGAAGTCTGCAAGGGATAGATTGATTCCTGTCCAGCGTAGCCTACAAACCCGGTCGGATGGTTCTCCTGACAAAACTCCGCGGACAACTCTTCTTCACTAAATTTGGAGGGTTGTCGATATACGCCACTTCACCATGAGGAAAGAGAGCTGTTGTGGCAAGGTGCTCCTACGTATCTCGATATCTCCTCTGACTTTCCATGGCGGCAGACAGGAGGGATAGTATATTCGAAGTATTCAGCGATTCCGCTAAGCTATGCGCCAAACAGCGGATATGGTGAGAGTGATCCCAGATGTCTCCTGAAACTGCATGCAACATCCTCGCCGTGGGGCCAGGATCTTATACGAAAGGAGAGAGAGAGAACTGCACAAGTGGCAAACACGTCAAAAGCACGGGTTGCATAAACGGGAACCGAAAGTTACGATGGAAGCACGGCGATTCAGTCAATTAGCACTATACAATTACTATCCACAGTATGTCCGAGTGAAATTGAAAAGTGTAGAGTGCGAAAATTATCGCGAGGTAGGGATAAGAGCTAGACACTAGGGTTCAAGAGATCCTAAAATAACAAGCATGTTGCCTCCCCGGCAACGGCGCCATAAACTTGACGTCACGCGGGTGATGCCCCCGGTTCGCTTGGCCGTAAATGGCCGGGGGACCCGCGTGGGGGTTTAGATATTTGTAACCGCAAGCGCACGGTGTTGTAGTGTGGCTTGCGGGTCGAACACAGGGAGGCTAGGATGTGCTTGTGTCAAGGAGGACCAAAATCACCCCGTGGGCGAGCTAGCCCGAATCGGTTGGTGGGTTGTCACAGAAAGGAATGCAAGGTATGAACAATAAGAAAATAAACCCGGGACTTTGGTTTCCACTCCAACGAGCGACTCTCGCCGATACGGCCTACGGGTATGATAGCGATCGGAATTGGGGTCTAATGGTGAGACGTTGCCTCTGAAAGTGGTACCGGCATCCCATGGGCCCGATATTCCGGTCGGTGCCCAGGATGATACACCGGACTTCCCGGATTTGATCAGTGGGCACTCCTGTGTCCATTAACACTGATCGATTCCGGGAGCACTAAGCTCGCAACGATAACTCCCAACGTCTCATCCTGCCGCTCCCGCGCGCTAGGATTCGGCGTCTACACTAAGGGCGTGAGCTATGGCTAGGGAGTCAACCGCCAAGTTTATTCCCCCTTGGCCCAACGGTCAAAGGCGGTCTTTTTCCCGCCGATGACAATAAAACACCCCGCGTAACCGTTAGATTCCTAATCCCTATCGATTTCCTAACCCTATGGATGCATCGGGAAGAGCCCCCGAAGGGGTTTCCGCCAAAATCCCAGATTTGGGAACTACTCACAAATATTCATTAAAAAGCGATCTAAACGAAAATGAACCGTTGAAATCATAATCAGACGATTGGAATGCGAAGGAAATAGAGCAATTAAGATAATACTAAAGTTTAAGAAAGATCTGAAAACTTACAATAGAAGAGTAATTACAGCCGTCACAAATAGGAGAAAACAGTAAAAACTAACAGCTCCCCGTTTCTGGAACCCTAGGGGTCCTATTTATAGGATCTCGTATCACCCGATCGGTTGACAAGTCAACCGATCGGGTGATCCGTTACAGATAATAAACAGAAAACGGCGGACTGTCACCCGGTCATATGAACCGGTCGGTTGAGTTCTTGGAGTGACCGGTTGGATCTTGGCGCCATCGGGTGAAGGGATCGGTTGGGTGCCCGTGTCTCGACTCCTCAGCATCAGCTACAGATGAACCGATCGGGTGAGAGTCACCCGATCGGTTGGAATTTGGCTCGAGAAGACAGAGAGTTGGCCCCCGTTGAACCGGCCTGTGAACCGATCGGGTGACTTCCACTTGAGCTCCGGCTGAGACCGGGTGGTGCACGCGTGCATCACCCGATCGGTTGGAGATGACCAACCGACCGGGTGAGGGGCTGAAAGATGTAATCTTCGTCGTTTGACCCCCTGGATCACGCGTGACTCCTCCCGTTGCTCCGGGGACTTGAGATATCGTCGTTAAACGTCCCCTACGCGGGCAATCTCCTGCAAACATGGAGAAACAAAGAAAAGTGAAAGAAAACGAGAAAATACGAGAGAACGAATAAAAGACGGCGGAAAATACGGAGAAACACAAAAGAAAACATGCGTGAATATATGAAATATAAACGCACGTCAAGCCTGTATCGAAAACTAGGGTTCTGGGCAGTGCCAGGGGCAAATCTGTCAGGTTTTTTTGGCAGTTTTGGGCATGTATTTAAGCCCAGTTTTCATCCTAGTTTAGGGAGAGACCAGAAATTAGATTGGAGGTTATTTCTAATGGTAATTCTAGCTTAGGAGATTGAAGAACTCAGATCTGGTTCGTTATTCTAATTGAAATTTTGCATTTTTATGAATTGCTCTCTTCCAAATCTGAATTGTTATATGTTTTTATTCATTGATTTTGATATTGATATAATGAATTGTGAGTAGTTTTGATGTTCTAGGGCATAAGGATGAACCCTATGGATCTAATTTCAGATTTGTGATGAATGAATTTATATGTTGCTAGAATTGCTAAGGAGGTTAAGTTGTGATTGATTTATCACGGACAGCTAGGAATTTCCATCGATTTGGGGTTTGCAAGAGATTGGATTCCGATCGATGGGAAGGCCTAGATATTCGATTTAGATTTATAATCGAAATTCACTAGACTTAGTTTGTAAAATATTGGATCAAAGCTAGCATTTTTATTATAAATCTATACCAATATTCGTTTGCAAGAGATTGGACGAATACTGATTGCGCCCGGATATACACCTAGAAAATGACTGTAGTTTTACCGCAAGCGCACGGCGTAGTGGTGAGCGGGTATCGAACACAGGGAGGACAATTGACAGTATCGTACTTTGATTACCTAGCTATTGGTGGAATAAGAATAGTTTTAATAGTGGTGTCACAATCGTTCGAATAGCAAATAGATATCAATATAATAAAAGCGTCTAGGGATAGGAAATCCCCACTACGGACCGTATCTTATCCTTGTGGATCATGAATATCAATGTTACAAGGCTTGAATGTAGGTGAACTAGCACAACTTAATGTATAACCAAGCTCACGCTCTCGCGCTATTGCCGGTCTATAGCAACCTAGATTAGGGCCCACTCTCGTGCAAACCCTAACCTAAGCCACTAGCATGAAGATCGACATCATCGTCCAATCGCAACTCGAGCCCACTCTCGTGCAAACTCGAGCTACGATCTAAGTTATGATAGTTCGTATTCGTCCAATCTCTTACAAACGAATACGAGTATAGAATAAAAATCCTAGCTTTGGTCCAATCTCTTGTAAACCAAATCTAAACAATTTCGATTATAAACCTAAGTCGAATATCTAGGCCTTCCCATAAATTGAGATCCAATCTCTTGCAAACCCCAATCGAAGGAAATTCCTAGCTACTCGCAATAAATCAATCAAAACCTAACCTTTCTTCCATCCTAGCAACAACTCTATTCATTCATCACAATTCAAAAGATCGGGTCCATAGGGTTCATCCCCATGCCCTAGAACGAATAAACTACTCACAAATCATCACGTAAATCTCAGAAATAAAGCAATAGATCATAGCACAATTCATTGCAAAGAAGAGACAATTCATAAAAATAAGATTTTTAGCAAGAAAGAACAAACCAAAATTGTCGCCTATGATCTCCAGCTGAGATTTCACAAAAGAATAGCCGTCAAAAAATAATAGAAGTCTCTCCTAAAACTATGGATAAAACTAGGTTTAAATACAAGCCAAAATCGTCCAAAAAATCCTGACAGAATTACCCATGCGCAGCCCAGAATCAGTAATCCTCGCAATAGTCGGAATGCGTCACTCGGCCGAGTAACAATGTCACTCGGCCGAGTGACAGACCCAATAATAAAACAGAGAATCTGGGGTTTTCGAGGGTCCGTCTCTCTGACTGACTCGGTCGAGTTGGCTTCTTTACTCGGCCGAGTAAGCAATCATGCTCGGTCGAGTAGGCTTCTCAAAAATTCCAGTAACTTGGCCCTTTCTTGGTTGAAAATCCATGTTCTACTCGGGCGAATGAGCTTCTCTACTCGGCCAAGTAGACTTCCTTGCTCGACCGAGGAAACTTTGAATTTTTGCTGTGCGTATCCATTTCACTCGGCCGAATGCAGCTCCTGACTCAGCCGAGTAGAGTCTCCGTTCGGCCGAGTAGGCTGTATCTGTCTTCTTTTCTTCTCCTCCTCGCCTCCTCGTCGATTCTATTGAATTTCTTCCTCTTCCGCTCATCCTCAAGTGCTGATAACTCCTTAAATAAGTGTGGGCGATGCTCCGGTGTGCGCGAAAGTCTCTTGGTCTCATTTTTGCTCCAGATCGCTCCAGATCTCCTAAAATACGACAAAAACGAGAAATAGTGAAAAGCAACGTGATATCGTCGAATAATTGTGGAAAACACAATATGGGCGATCAAAACGACATGAAAACATGCAGAAAAAAGGTGTAAAATAAGGAGCGATCAAAATCCCCAAGCTTACCTCTTACTTGTCCTCGAGGAAGATAAGTAAAAGGCAAACCCGGCGGGTAAAAATAAGGAAAAAGGAAAAAAGAAGATAGAAAAGAAAACAAAGAGGGAGGTGCTAGATCATTTTCTCAGGACGTGGACTTGCTTACTCATATCGCATACGGCGAATAAAATCATGCCAAAGATTTTTATCTCGATATCATAATCATATAAGGATGCATTCAATATAGAAACCCAAGAATATCACAACAATATGAAATATGAAATCATTCTAGAATTAACATCGTCTGAAGCATCTAAAGTTATATACATAATCATAGACCCCACACTTTTCAATTGATCGCTTTCTATTTGGAGTATAAGAGGTATCACACAATATGAAGCAATAAGAATAGAAAGAAGTGGTTTTCATGAAATGCATGCTAAGTCTCAATTCCTGGACTTTGTAAAACTTTTAGTAATCTCACCAAGTATAGAAAATTACCTAGCTTAGGTTGTCATGGACAGTCAGGTAGCCACTCTCTCACACATCATCGGATCATCTCCCCCAAGCTTATCTATAAGCGTGGTGGCATCAAATTTAGCAATAAGACCATTCCCCATTTTTGAAGCTCCAAGAAATAAAGAATAAAAGAGGGAAGAAAGAAAGAAAATGAAATGGGATCATATATGAACTTCTTTTCTCTTTTCTTTTCTTTTTCTCTCTTTTTTCATAAAAATATATACAACTGTGATCCCAAATCAAAAGATAAAGAGATATACATGAATATTTTTCTTTTTGATTTTGGCGGTAGGAGCATGGATTTTTTTATAGCAAGGGGGATATGCCAATATAGGATTCGCTAAAGGGAGATTCACCAATGATTTTAAGTATAGAAATAATGCTCAAGATATGTGGAGAAAGAAAAATATGTAACACTCGGTTCACTCTATAGAATGTGCACGAGAACTTTCAGCAGAGTAATGTAATCTACTTAGTTTGATCTCAGAAAGTAAACTAATCCAGTTATATCAACATAGTATACATTCAATCAACCTGAAAGTGAAGCGTACAATTTTCATACAATAAGAAGTGATATAAGACAACAAAGCAGTACTCCAAATATAGGCAATCAATGCATGAAGCTTGATGTGTTTTCTATGAAGAGTATACAATATAAATCATCAGACTCAGCTAATAGAAGAATTTCATTCACATTCATATAACAATGGTGTGGGTTATTATCTCGAATGCATAGCAAGCATGGCATATGATATCTGAAATAAAAACGATGGCATGACAAGATAATATGCATATAGAGATAAGCTAATACCACGTTGTCGTCATCACAGAAAATTCATCTCTAGCAAAAAGGGCTAAAGGGAATAAGGATAAAAGAAAATGAAAACTACTATACATATGCAGCACACAAAAAAGTAAGAAAATGTGATGCATGTAAAAAATGAAAAAGTGGGTGAAAATAAGTGTAAAATAAAGAAAGGTGGAAAAATAAAAGAAAAAAATGAAGAAAATGAAAAGTGCATGGGACACTCACTCCCCCAAGCTAAACTGCACAGTGTCCTCAATGTGCAAAGTGTGGCACACCGAGAAAAAATGATATGGGTGGGGTGGGTGAGGATGCATGCATGATAAGGATGCAACTAAAAGAAAATGATATGGATATGCAAATGATGTATGCAGAGATACAAGTGGTGCATGCAGAGATCAAAATGACGCAATATAAGTGTCCCCAAAAGTACCTCCTCTCTCCCAAAATGATATAGACAAGTATGAGCAAAATGTGACCAAAACGTGTGTGGAGGAGGGGTGCAAAATCAGCAGGCAGAAAATATCCAGAATAGCAGCAGCAGAAGTATGAGAGGCATCCAGTGTGTGCCTAAGGGGGTGGTCGGAAACCAGCACCGTCCTGTGGGGGGGAGGTGGTGGTGGTGGCTGGGTAGTGGTACGGGTGGTGGCAGGTGGTGACTGTGACAGACGCTCAAGAATCTGGTTCAGGCTAGCCTGAATACCAGGAAGTAAAGCGACGTGCCTCTGTACAGTGGTGACGGTAGCGGAGAGAGCCCAGAAATCCCCTCTGAGCCCACTAACTGCCCCCTCTAGAGCACGGACGTGCTGAACTAGGGTGTCGAGGGGGTGGAACAGAGGGTCGAACAGGTGAGGAACAGGGCTGCCTCGCACGGCTACCATAAACGACAGGTGCGACTACCTGGTGGGGCTGAGGTGCTGTGCTCACAAAAAGACGCTCAGCCTCTGTGGGAGGCTGAGACACAGGAATGGTCGAAGAGGAAGGAGTAGCAGTAGAGGCTGAAATGGTAACAGAGGGCGAGTAGGACACTGAGATCGGTGACACAGAAATGGGGACAGACGTCACGACACTCTCAGAGAAGACAGCGACAGTGGAGACAGTAAGGTCGACGACTAGGGAGGCCATGAAGTGCGAAGGAAATGGCTCCCCAGGGGTCGAGAATAAGAAAGCGGAAAGGGTCTCCACTGCGGAGGCAAAAGAGGGCTTGCCGCTCTCAATAATGGTGGCAGGACGCTCGGGGCTCGCAGCAGAAATGGGGTCAATGAAATCGGCACAGTGGTGGAGGTGGTGGTGGACTCAGCAAGGGTACTTCCGACACTGACAGAAGTGTGGACAGAAGAGTCGGGAGGTGCAGACGAAGCAGGTGCAGGCTGAGGTATCACATGGTCCAGGGGGTGGAAGGAGGAGCTCCTGCTGAGCACCCTCAGGCTCAAGCACGTACGCAGTAGGGATGAGGGCGTCCATCACTGGAATCCACTCCCCTCCTGCGGGTCCAATATGAGTCCAAGTAGGGCTCGCGAGAATCATGTAATCAGCTCCGAAAGGACCGTGCAGCCACACCCAGTGGTGTTGACCATGAGGACGAAGCATCCTCATCCGGGCCATAACATCTATGGAAAGAGAGGTGGGGCCCGGGGGTCTAAGCAAGCTAGCATGGAGGTCAACTCCGCATAAGGGAGCCAGTAGGGTAATCAGACCGCCGCAACAGATATGCATCCTAGTGCCAACAGAAATAACGATGCGGTCCAAGTGCCAACTGGCTATGTCAATCTCGATGGCGGGGACCAAAACGTCTCCACCCCTCTTGAAGGCCCTCGATCGTGTCATCGCATAGAGCATGTAGAGCTCTGGTGTCGACAATGTCCCCGGCTCATACCTCGCTAAGAAAGTGGTCGCCATAAGGCACTGTGCAATGCGGAGGCATGGGTGGAGGATAGCGGAGGCCTTGGCCCGGCTTGGGTCAAAGGCGAGAGGAGAACCCATGATACGTGTCCAAAATGCGTGTGTGTCGAATGGTGGTGGTGGGATATGCGTGGGACTGTAGGCTAGGTCTGGGTCCGGAACTGGGGGCCACTGAAAGTAGGCTTGGAGCATGTCGAGAGTGACCTCGTACTCATGATCCATCAGTCGGAAAGAGCACAGAAAAAGCATCTTCTCGATGTGCCTTTGATCTCGTGTACATGCACAGAAAAAGAGAGTCTCGATGGAATCGTTAGCACAATAGAGGAATAAAAAGATAAAAATAATAAAAACAAAGAGATAACTAAGTAAAGAAAATAAAATATCGTCGCGTCCCCGGCAACGGCGCCAAAAACTTGATCGCGCCCGGATATACACCCGGAAAACGACTGTAGTTTTACCGCAAGCGCACGACGTAGTGGCGAGCGGGCATCGAACATAGGGAGGGCAATTGACAGTATCCTACTTTGATTGCCTAGCTATTGGTGGAATAAGAATAGTTTTGATGGTGGTGTCACAATCATTCGAATAGCAAATAGATATCAATATAATAAAAGCGTCTACGGATAGGAAATACCCACTACGGACCATATCGTATCCTTGTGGATCATGAATATCAATGTTGCAAGGATTGAATGTAGGTGAACTAGTCGCAACTTTATGTATAACCAAGCTCATGCTCTCGCATTATTGCCATTCTATAGCAACCTAGATTAGGTCCCACTCTCGTGCAAACCCTAACCTAAGCCACTAGCATGAAGATCGACATCATCATCCAATCGCAACTCGAGCCCACTCTCATGCAAACTCAAGCTACGATCTAGGTCATGATAGTTCGTATTCGTCCAATCTCTTGCAAACGAATATGAGTATAGATTTATAATAAAAATCCTAGCTTTGATCCAATCTCTTGCAACCCAAATCTAGACAATTTCGATTATAAACCTAAGTCGAATATCTAGGCCTTCCCATCAATTGAGATCCAATCTCTTGCAAACCCCAATCGAAGGAAATTCCTAGCTACTCGCAGTAAATCAATCCAAACCTAACCTTTCTTCAATCCTAGCAACGATTCTATTCATTCATCACAATTCAAAAGATCGGGTCCATAGGGTTCATCCCCATGCCCTACAACGAATAAACTACTCACAAATCATCACGTAAATCTCAGAAATAAAGCAATAGATCATAGCACAATTCATTGCAAAGAAGAGACAATTCATAAAAATAAGATTTTTAGCAAGAAAGAACAAACCAAAATTGTCACCTATGATCTCCAGCTGAGATTTCACAAAAGAATAGCCGTCAAAAAATAATAGAAGTCTCTCCTAAAAATATGGATAAAACTAGGTTTAAATACACGCCAAAATTGTCCAAAAAATCCTGACAGAATTGCCCCTGTGCAGCCCAGAATCTACAATCCTCGCAGCAGTCGGAATGCATCACTCGGCCGAGTAACAATGTCACTCGGTCGAGTGACAGACCCAATAATAAAACAGAGAATCTAGGGTTTTCGAGGGTCCGTCTCTCCGACTGACTCAGGCGAGTAGGCTTCTTTACTCAGCCGAGTAAGTAATCGTGCTCGGCCGAGTAGGCTTCTCAAAAATTCCAGTAACTTGGCCCTTTCTCGGTTGAAAATCCATGTTCTACTCGGGCGAGTGATCTTCTCTACTCGGCCGAGTAGACTTCCTTTCTCGGCCGAGAAAACTTTGAATTTTTGCTGTGCGTATCCGTTTCACTCGGCCGAATGCAGCTCCTGACTCGGCCGAGTAGAGTCTCCATTCGGCCGAGTAGGTTGTATCTGTCTTCTTTTCTTCTCCTCCTCACCTCTTCGTCGATTCTATTGAATTTCTTCCTCTTTCGCTCATCCTCAAGCGCTGATAACTCCTCAAATAAGCTGTGGGCGACGCTTCGGTGTGCACGAAAGTCCATTGATCTCATTTTTGCTCCAGATCGCTCCATATCTCCTGAAATACGAAAAAAAAAGAGAAATAGTGAAAAGCAACGTGATATCGTCGAATAATTGTGGAAAACGCAATATGGACGATCAAAACGACATGAAAACATGCAGAAAAAAGGTGTAAAATAAGGAGCGATCAAATACGAGATATCACAATCTAGATCGTAACTCAAGTTTGCACGAGAATGGGCTCGAGGGGCGATTGAACGATGATGTCAATCTTAATGCTAGTGGTTTAGGTTAGGATTTGAACGAGAGTGTGCCCTAATCTAGGTTGCTATAGACCAGCAATAGCCCGAGAGCGTGAGTTTGGTTCTTTATTCAGTTACAACTAGTTCACCTCAATTCAAGTTTTACAACATTGAGATTCACGATTCACAGAGATGAATGATGACCCGTAGCAGGGATTTCATAGCCCTAGACGCTTTTATAATATTGAATTTGAATTGTTAATTGAACTACTGTAACAACAACATTCCAAACATCGCCCTTTCACCAATAGCTTAGTGATTAAGATAGAGTGCCGTCATTAGTTCCTCCTCATGTTCGATACCCGCTCGTCACTACACCATGCGCTTGCGGTAAAACTACGACTGTCTCTTGGGTGTGTATCTGGGGTCGACCAAGTTTTTGGCGCCATTGTCGGGGAGGCAACGGTCCTCACCTGGCTACCTTTTTTATTTTATCTTTCTTTTATTTTTATTTGACACTCATATTGACGTGTTCCTCTAGATTTTTCAATTAGTTCTTAACAGGTTACCTGGGAGACACGATGATGAGAACAGACTCTAGCCCGCAATATGATGATACCTTTGCACCCCTTCTGGAAGAACTTGTGGATGAGGTCCAATCCACGGGGACCTTGGCCATCAACGTGGACCACCCCCCTTGAGCAGCTATTTGCTAGTTTCGTTATTGATCAAATTTCCCCAGAAGGAGCTATCAAGGGCAACATTAGAGTTGATATTAGGGATGATAAGTTGCATTTTGAAGTCAGCAGGACCCCTCAGCCTGAAATAAAGGAAGGCAGCAGAGCATGCACTGGAGAGATCTATGCTTGTGAAAAGTCTATTTGGCATACCGACGTTCAGGGAAGTATACTTGACGATCCCTTCTGTAACATCGATGAATGCACTGACCTATCTTTTGATTTCAGGTATGAACAAGAGGACAATGGTAGTCCCATTGACTTGAGAGCAGAGTCGTATAGCACATACTCCGATGCACCATCCTCGCCAAACAGCGATACCGAGTCAGCATACGAGAGCCTACCTTCTGAGGAGGAAGTAAACATATATGCGACCGAAGATGCCATGCTTTCACAGGAAAATGAGGCAGTGGGTACAGCGCCCCCCTGAGATGGAACTGAAACAACTACCTCCTAACTTAAGGTATGCTTTTTTGGGGGATAAATTGACTTATCCGGTGATTGTTAACGCTAGCCTCAACCACCAACTTGAGAGTCTTTTAGATGTCCTTAGGAGGCATAAAGAGGTCCTTGGCTATAGAATTTCTGACCTCAAGGGATTAGCCCTAGGCTGTGCACACATAGGATCCATCTTGAAAACACTAAAGCCACCTCCATAAAGCCTCAAAGGCGGTTAAACCCTAGTATGAAAGAGGTGGTTAAAAAGGAGATCCTTAGACTGCTCGAAGCCGATATCATCTATGCTATTTCTAACAGCAGATGGGTTAGCCCGCTCCATGTCGTCCCTAAGGGGATGACCGTAATAAAAACGATAAGGAAGAATCTATATCCACTCAGACCGTCACGGGTTGGCGAATGTGTATCGACTATAGGAAGTTGAATAAAGCCAACCGGAAGGACCATTACCCACTTCCCTTTATTGACCAAATGCTAGAACACCTCGCCAAACATAAATACTTTTGCTATTTGGATGGGTATTCGGGATTCTTCAGATTCCCCTACATGAGGACGACCAAGAAGAAACCACTTTTACGTGTACTTACGGTACTTATGCTTACCGTAGAATGCCTTTCGGTCTTTGTAATGCCCCTGCCACCTTTAAAAGGTGCATGCCGTCCATCTTTTCTAATTATGTTGAGGATATCATGGAAGGCTTTATGGATGATTTTTCTGTTTATGGCAGCGAATTTGACTCATGTTTGGCTAATCTTACTAAGGTCCTTAAAAGATGCCAACAAACTAATTTAACGCTTAATTGTGAGAAATGCCATTTCATGGTCACCGATGGGATAGTTCTAGGGCATATTGTCTCATCTAGAGGGATCGAGGTTGATAAGGCAAAAATCGAGGTAATAGAAAAGCTTCCCCTGCTATTAATGTTAAGGGCATTAGGGTATTTCATGTAAAGTGATTGCATTATGTGGGTGTTACTTGACTAAATATAAAGTGTGATTGATATTATTGTGTGTATATAATATCATGTGTTTTTACATGTATAGTGTGACGAGTGATATGATTACGTTGGTATATATGTATGTATATATATATAAGAGTGGTGTATTGGTACAGGTATAAATATCGTGTTATGTATATAAAGTATTCGGGTTCTTGTATGGGTCTTTGAGTCTCACTCATGCTTGAGTCGGTATACTCTAAGTATATTGTTATATCTGTCTGTGGTTGTGTATACTGCTATGAACATAGTGATGGATGATGTGTGTATAGTGATAGGTTTGGTTGTGCATGGTTACGTTACGCACATGGTTGTGGGTGGCTATACCATTATATATTTATAGGTGTTGGTCTTGTAGTGTAGTTCTTTGCGAAATTTTTACATGTTTGAATGTATATACACTAGCTAAACTAGGTGTGTAGAATGTGCTAAGTATATAGTGGTATGAGTGGCATGTATGAATAGTATATTAGCATGTGTGGACGTGTACCATGCACGTGTAAGTATGTGCTTAGCTGTAGGTGTTTGTAACTATGGTATGTGTGTTGTGTCTTGAATATAGTTATAGGATTGTATGTGATGTGTATATATGATAAAGTATCTGCGTGTATTTGAATAACTATATATTTGTGTAATTATAGTAGTGGTGAATGTATATTAGTTAGGTTTCTGCTAAATCCACCGAACAGAGTTCGGTGTATTTAGGATTTGGGCTGTTTTTGGTAAAAATTTCACTTCAAAATGTCATATCAGTAAGGTTTGACTTGAGTTTTATGCCAAAAAAGACCTAAATCATACATACACCAAACAGAGTTCGGTGTATGCAGCAACTATCATTAGTTATAACAAGCTTGATTTAATACTATATGGTGTGATTACATGAGTTGATGCTTTGTGTTGGATGTACACTAGGAGATATAAGGGAGTAGTATATCCATGTTTGTTTTGTGCATAGCTAGTTATCTATACGTGAAGTACTACGATTGTATTTGCAAGTGTGAAACTATTTTATATAGGTATCTATACCATGGTTATGTGATAAGTGAGTGATAGTTATATAAGGGATGTACGTGACTATATGAATGATTGAAGTACGTGAATAAATTTGACTGTCTATGATAGGTATCAGTATAGAATGTGCTTAAATATACATGTTTGTAGTATTAATGTTTGACTACCTAGTGCATATATAAGCACTTGTAGTAACTATACATGGTTTGAATTATATGTGATATGATTAGGGTAGTTACTAGAATGGTTAGATATATTTTTAGTTAGAAAGTCTGAGGACGGACTTTGCTCTAAGGTGGGTAGGATATAATGGTCGCTTTTTGATCGTGTGTTTTCGTGCGCGTACCTTCTTTTTCGCATGCATATTTTTCGTTGCATCTTCTCATATCCCAAACGCACGAAGTTATATGTCGTTGTGACTATCTGAGAGAGTATTTATTTGTGGAATTTTTTGTGAACGTCATTTCATGGCTCATTCTCCCACAAAACAGCTTTGTTTGAAGGGGTGTTGTAACTTTAGACTTCGACGTTTGATCTTTTTATTTTAGTTCCGATTTCCGTTAACCTAGCATGTAACCGATCATCGTAGTCTCGACCCTCTCGTCGACACGATCGTCCCGATATTTTTCTTATAATTATCGGACACCGTTAGACCGATCTTTCAGGCTAATCATCTTTCAACCTCTAATTAGCTTATTAATTCGAATTTCAAACCTTAATCAAATCTTAATCAAATCACTAAGGATTTCATACGTATCACATGAGAATAATTCCCTAGCTATTTGCAAAAAAAAGAATAATTCCGAAGGCAGGGGGAGGGGGTTGGGGATTTTTCTGGGTTTTCAAAAAAAAATAAAAAAAAAATTCCCTAGCTATTTGCACCCTAAATCTACCCTCCCCCTCTCATACACACACACTCTCTCTAATCAACCTAAACCCACCTCATTTTCAACCATATATAGCAACTATCTCCTATTTCACGAAACCCATCCCCTAGGGGTTTTCTACACGCCGCCGCCGCCACTTCTCCTTGCACCCAAGCCCTCGCGCCGCTGGCCACCCTCTTCTCCCCCTTGCTCTGGCCAAGCCCCACCACGCAACACCCCTTCATCCTCCTCAAACCCGCAAGCACCCCCTCCTCTTCTCTATAAAAACTGCCGTTCCCCTCTCCAAACCCCCACGGCCAGCCCTTGAACCGACGCCGATCATCCTCCTGTCACCCCCTGTAGCCGTCGGCTGTCCCCTTGATCCGACAGTAGGCTGCGCCCCCGGATCCGCATGCAACAGCTGTCCCTAGGCCGCGCCTTTCCTTGCTCGCCGCCATTCGTGTGTCGTGCTACCGTTGTCTCTAGTTGTCGCCGTCTTCTCTGTAGTCCACCGTACCTTGCTCGCTACTGGAATCCAACCCCTGACATCGCTACCCGATATCAGTGTAGCTCTCGCGTCGTGTTAAGGTATATCCCGATCCGTAGGAAACCCAAACACCCGCCTGTTTAAACAAGATAAAAATCGTAATTTCATTACTTTGGTTAAATAACTAATTTTGATTAATAATACGGGACTATAGGTTGGATGATGATTTGAGCACATAGGGAGATCTGGACCACCGTTGAACTGAGGATTACGGACGTTGTTACAGGCAAGTGAAACTTGCTCAGTTGATTATTAGGCCATGTTTGGGCCATTCTGTGATTTTTGTGAAAAAGAGGCTAGGCAATGAAATGATAGTCGCCCAGACACCATGCTTGATCTAGCTTGCCAACGAAGCTAGATCCGACACCCATACTTGATCTAGCTTGAAAACGAAGCTAGATCAGACACCCTTGCTATGCTATGATTCATGCATATCACATGTCATGTTTATTTTGATATAACTGTATGCAATTCAATATCTGCTTTCATACTATCGTATTCCATAACACATGCCATATCATGCATTGAATGTATTGTCATGAATGTGTAGCACATGCTACTAATAAAATGTAAGCTGCGGCGAGTAGGATTTTGACTCTTACATCATGAATGAGGCTAGGTGTACCCCTATGCCAAATAAAGAACAATTCCTGGCTCGTGTTCCAGAAGCATGAAATATATAAACACTTCCTGGCTCGTGATCTAGAAGATGGGCGCCAGTACATACACACGTGGAGGGGTAGCGTTAAGCTGTCACACAGCGTAGAAGTGGGTCCGATCAACAACTTCAGCTGTAAGGAGTAAACCATGTGCACATCGTGAATGCATGTTGTTTCAGAGTGTTTTCTCACTACAAAAGCGTTGACCGTGGATAACCCGGTCAACGTGGTCAAGGGATCCGCTTGGGTCCCTCGGGTGTGTCGAGTCGGTGCAGACGAGGCGTGAGTCGGAGTTGCGGACGACGTGGAGCGCGTCGGCTCGGCCAAATCGAGATCCTTGGTCGCAAGGGGGGCGCGGGGAAGCCTCGTCCCGGGTTGAGACGCTCGGCCTCGGACGGATGTGCTCGGCCTCGGCGGTCGGACGACGAGGGGTAGCCTCAATCGTCATGCTGGTTACGTTGTCGGTCGCGGGGCGGAGGGGAAGCCTCGGCCCATGGATGTGACGTCCTCCTGCGCAGATGAGAACGCTCGTCAGGGGGGCCGGACCTTGGTTCCGGCCAAATCCCCTCCGATGCCTAAGTCAGATAGTGATCTGAGAGAGGAGGCCCGGCGGAGACGGTTCGACTCGAGAGGAGATCAGAACGGTGTCTACGTGTGAGCGGGGGAGGAAGAAGTTTGGAATGGGGAACAAGGTCGTTGATGGAGTACCTTAGGTTTTAGTTACCTGAGATCCGGGCCTTTGTCCAGTCGTCTTTCTAGCCCTTTTATAGACCTCCCGCCGTGACTGCCCCCGGCCCACGTCGCTCGTCCGCCTTCGATCGTGCCCCCTCAATCCGCCCCCCGTCGCCGCTCCCAGCGCCATGCCAACACCTCCCCATCACGACCCTTAAGTGGTAGCGGGATCAGGGGAACGGTTATCGCTGGAGTGGGCGGGTGACTCGCGTGTTATCGGGGCCGGGTCGGATTGATATTTGGGAGCCCTCTATGGGACTTCGCCGGGTGGGCCTGATCGCGCAGAGGGGCTACTGATCGGCGGTCGGGCATCCGGGCTCGTATCTTTCGGGCTTCGTCTGGTGGGCTGTGCCTTTGGGCTTATGCTGTTGGGCCTTCGCAAAATAGATGTATCAATTGCCCCCATCGGTGGGGCCGATCGGCCTTGGCCAGCTCGGTTCGACCGATGCGACTCCTGGGGTTCCGTGTGGTGCTTCAATTGAGGCATCGTCATAAATGGAGGTCATGATGGGGCGGATCGATTGGACTTCCCTTGGCGCCGATTTTGAAACGCCGTCGGCTCCTTGAGGCCTGCCACGTGTCCCTGTCAAGCGTTTTGAATTCGCCCCCGAGTCTGGTATATAAGATCCCCGGCCGTGTCGATCCCAACTTCTCCCTTGCACTTTCCTCTATTCTAGGCTTTTCACAACTCGGAGTCTCCCACCGCCTTCGTTTCCTTGTCTTCTCCAAATTAACAAAAAGGTAACTCCTTTCTTATTTTCATATTATGGCTGCTCTTAGGATAGGTGGTTCTGGCCAAGGGGCGAGGGATCCTCCTGAGTCGAGGCGGGGCGGGCCCCGGCTTGTGGGACCAGGTTCCTCCTCTGGAAGTCGCCCCCTTCGAGATAAGGGGAAGGGGAAGCTCTTCCCGGACTACGCCGGCGATGATGCGGCGTCAGCCGCTGTGCGGCTTAATGTGCCCCCGGTTATCCTCCAAACGTCGTCGGGGACTCCTCCCTCAGTGGCCACGGAGATCTGGGAAAGGTATCTCTGCTATCCGTACGATGTTCGAGTTCCATTCATCGACGAGCGGATCTGCCTTCCGAGGAGCAATGAGGTCGGCGTCTACGTCGAGATGTTCCGCCTGGGTCTTCGTTTCCCGCTCAATCCCTTCTTCATCCAGGTCATGGAGTACCTCATGGTGCCCCTTTGCCAGTTCACCCCCTGTTCGATTGCGGTACTGACGGGCTTCGTGATGCTCTGCTGTACCCGTGGTCTGGAGCCGTCTCTCCCCCTTCTCTTCTACTTTTATCAGATCCAGACGGTCGGCCCAGGGTCATGGTTGCAACTCCGAGCCCGCTCGAGGAGGGAATGCCTGATCGGGCTACCCCGCTGGTCGGGGGGTTGGAGTTCGGACTATGTCTTCGTGGTCTTCCTGGAGGGTGCCCGAATTCTGACAAGATGGGGCGAAGTCCATCTGGTCTTTGTTGGACGACCTACTCCTGAAGGCCGTCTTGTGGTCTCCGGGTAGGTCGCTTTTTTACTCATGGGTTGCCCCACAACTTACCCTGATTTCGGTTTCCTTTGCAGGAATGGCTGGTCGCGAGTTCACCCGCGATGTTGATGAGCTGATCCGTCGCGGAGCCGCTCGGAGCCAGGGTAGTACCTCCGGAAGGGCGCCTCGGCGAACCGTCGAGGAGGAGGTGCGCCGAGCCGAGCCCTCCGTGGGCAGGGTGGTGGCCGCGCCCCCTGCCCCTTCTTCTGGCGATCTCCTCCCCGGGGGGGTCGCGAGGGCCGGATCCGTCCCTCCAGCCCAAGTGGCGGGGGGTAACGACGGGTCCGGTGCAGTCCCTCCTGCACTTGGCGTTTCCCCTCTCGTCCCCGAGGGTGGAGATGGTGTGAGGCGGAAACGTTCCCCTTCGGCGTTTGCCGAGCCTCGCGGAGGGAAAAGGAGGAAGGAAGATGTGAATCCCTCCAGTCCGGTGTGCTCCGCGCCTCCGGCGGCGACCACCGGGGATCTTCCGATGGCCCTGACAACCACCCCCGTCGTAGCGTCCCCGCCTACATCACCGGGGATCGGAACCCTGTTGGCGAGCAACATGGCTTCCCTCGAGGTCACCCCCGGGTGTTCGGTGTTTGTCGACCGAGCCTTGGCCCAGCAGGTTGCTGAAGGCTCCGTCCTTCCCCGGGACCGCAGTCTCCTCGAGAAGATCCCCGCCGACAAGGTGTCGGACTCCTTGGTCTGGACCCTCCAACAGGTTCGGCTATTCTGCAGTCCTTCCCTTCCTTTCACTCTTTTCTTGGCTCATGTCTCGTCTTTCAGGGTTCAACGCTTGCTGTTGAGTTGCAGCGTCGAGCCGTCCGTTTGAGGGAGTTGGAGGAGTCCTCTGTGAGGGCCCACGAGCGGGCCGGGGCGGCGGAGGTAGCTATGACGGAGGCTCAGATGGAGTCTCGGCATCTCAAGCTTCGGGTTGCCGAGTTGGAGGGACGAGTGGGTGACCTCCAGGGAAAGTTGGAGGACACTCGGCAGTCAGCTGAGGATGCGGCGGAGTCGTTCCGCCTGGAGAAGGAGGAGCTTCAGAGGGAGCTGTCGGATCGGCGTCAGGTGGCGCGGTTTGCGGAGGAAGTGGAGAGGGGCGTCGTCGAGAATCTGGGAAAGAGGATCTTCGAGGTCTTCAGGGAAGCCTTCGGTACATATGAAGACCTTATCGGCCCCTGGATCGTCGATGTTGTCCAGTCTTCCTTCCGGGATTGTGTGGAGCGTGTCCGGCAAGCTCCCCCGCTTGTCGATCCCCCTCGCTCCGAGCAGGGCGAGGCGCCCGAGGATGTGTCCTCTCGAGCCCGGGCCCCCTAGGTCGTCCCTCCTGGCCTTATCCTCAAATTTTTTAGCATCCGCTTCGCTTTGGGCCAGTCTACTTGAAATGGATCCCTGACCCCGCTATCTCCTTTGGCTTCGCTGCCGGCTCCCTGCTTCAGAGCCAATAATTGCTGGTTGCATGGACGTTCGCTTAGGCCAGCAATTTTGGGTTCTCAGTCGACAAGTTTTGCTCTGCCGGTGTTGTCCTAGTCTTCGTAGGTGATGAATTTGGTTGTCTACCATGAGCGGGTCATTTGTAAGGAGGTTTCTCCACTTCAATTTCCTGTAAACAAGACACACTTCTGTACCTTGGTTAATTGTTGGAAATGAAATTGACTTACAAGAGTTTTCCGCGCATTTTGCTTTGTTGCTGTGATTCTCGGCACCCTTCTGCTGACAGTGGTCACTCGCCTCCTTTCTCCTTGCCCCCCGAGTGGACAAGTCGGTATGCGTCCTTGATGACTAGGGGGGCTGCCTCCGGTCTTATGAGCAGTGAAGTCGGTCAGCGGGGGTGTGACTCCCTGGCTTAGGACCGGTCGGCGTCCGAGCTGGCTGGGGGAATTGCCCTCCGACTTACGAGCGAAGGAGACGGTCGGCGAGGGAAACACTCCTCGGCTTAGGACCGGTCGGCGTCTGTGTTGGCCGGGGGAATTGCCCCCAGACTTACGAGTGATGGAGACGGTCAGCGAGGGCGAAGCTCCTCGGCTTATGACCGGTCGGCGTCTGTGCAAGCTGGGAGAATTGCCCCCAAACTTACGAGCGAAGGAGACGGTCGGCGAGGGTAGAGCTCCTCGGCTTAGGACCGGTCGGTGTCTGCGCTAGCTGGGGGAATTGCCCCCAGACTTACGAGCGAAGGAGACGGTCGGCGAGGGTAGAGCTCCTCGGCTTAGGACCGGTCAGCGTCTGCGCCAGCTGGGGGAATTGCCCCCAGACTTACGAGCGAAGGAGACGGTCGGCGAGGGTAGAGCTCCTCGGCTTAGGACCGGTCGGCGTCTGCGCCAGCTGGGGGAATTGCCCCCAGACTTACGAGCGAAGGAGACGGTCGGCGAGGGTAGAGCTCCTCGGCTTAGGACCGGTCGGCGTCTGCGCAAGCTGGGAGAATTGCCCCCAGACTTACGAGCGAAGGAGACGGTCGGCGAGGGTAGAGCTCCTCGGCTTAGGACCGGTCGGCGTCTGTGCTAGCTGGGGGAATTGCCCCCAGACTTACGAGCGACGGAGACAGTTGGTGGGGACGAAGCTCCTCGTCTCGGGACTGGTTCTGTCTGACCCCCCATCCGGTGAGGTAGCGGTCTTCACTCTTATGCACCTTTGGTGAAATGTTGGTTCCGTCGAAGATAAAGAGAAGATAAAAGGGAATGCGTTTGTACTCTCAAGGGTCATATTGGACTAGTACATTTGGAGGAAAGAAAACAGGAAATAAAGCTAGACGGAGGGATGTAAACCTAGATAATCTCCTCCGGACTAGGCTACGACCGGGGCCTCGCCTGCTCACTCTATGATGCGGAGGGGTCCTTGGACGGTGTTGACCTTCTTCCCCTTGTCCGGCTGCGTGGAGGTTCCTTCTCCGTGGGCCGGCTCGTCGACGAAATTCCTTGTGTGCCCTCGGCTCATCAGCTTCTCAATGTCCTTCTTTAGGTGCCAGCAGTCTTCAGTGTCATGGCCATTATCCTTGTGGTATTTGCAGTACTTTTCTCCATTCTTCCCCCCTCTTTTTGTCTTTGGCGGGAGGCGATCGGCACGTTCATCCTTCTGAACTTGAGCGAGGACGGCGTCTGGGGTGGCGTCCCTGGTACCCTCTCCTCGCTGCCTGTTTCTCGTCCTCTTCTCGGTCCGGTACCCTTCGGGGCTGCGGCGTTCGCTATTGCCGCGTTTGGTCCCTCGTTTGGCCTTTCCCGCCTCAATGGCCAAGGTCTCCTCGGTCAACATGAAGCGCTCGGCCCTCGCCATGATCCCAGGAAGGTCCTTCGGGGGATCGTTGTGCAGAGACTTCTTCAGGCCTCTATGGCGTAGCCCTTTCTTTAGGGCTGTTTGGACAACAAGGTCGGGGGGCTGTTCACGTTCAGTCGCTCCGCGTTGAAGCGGCGCATAAACTGTCGGAGCGGCTCGGTGGGGCCCTGCACTATGTTAAACAAATGTTCAGCATCAGGCATTACCTGTCGCCCTGCCATGAACTGTTTGCAGAACAGCTGGGTGAGTTTCTCGAAGCTGTCGATGGAGCGGCTGGGTAGGCTGCGGTACCAGGTTCTCGCCGCTCCCCTGAGGGTCGAGTAGAAGCCCCTGTAGAGCAAGTCATCGTCGGCTCCCTGGAAGGACATGTCACCCTCGTAGTCCATCACGTGGTTTCCCGGGTCCCCTATACCGTCGTACTTCCCCAGCGCCGGGATCTTGAATCGAGAGGGGACCCGTGCGTCGGTTATTCTCCTCGACAGAGGGCACCGATCTCTGTGGATGCCCCCGGGGGTCCGACACCCGCCTATCTCCAGCTCGTTTGGTGGTGGTGGGGGCACAGGCGCCGGCGGGGCCGGCTCCGTGGCCCTCGCCGCACTTAGGGTCGGGCTGACCTGGCGTTCCTGGCTCCTCCGGCGGGAACTCCCGCTCCGTCGTGATCGGTCTCTTGAGTGGTGTCGATCGCTTCTTCTGTGGTGGGGTGATCGTGGCCGATGAGACGACGCGGTCACCGATTCGTCCCCCGTACCCTCGGTTTCTCTTCGGCTCCTTTCTCGATAAGGGGAGGAGGCGTGTGATCTCGCCTGATGGGGGCCGGACCACGCGGACCGACGCTCAGTGTTCGGTCTTCGGTTCCCGTGGTCATCGACCACAGCGGACCGTAAAAGCGGGGGGCCCCCGCCCAACGATGGCCGTCGCCCAACACGTCTCCGTTGGCCGGCGCAGCGCCGACGAGCTGCTGTACCGTTGCGACCAACGTCTGGAGGCTCGCGTTGGTCTCTTGGGCCAGGGGGCGGAGCTGCCCCTGCGTGGCTAGTTCCGACCCGCCAGCTTCTTCGGTTGAGGGGGCGGGACGATCGTCGTCGGGTGCGTCCTCAAGGTTGCTGTTGGGTGCGCCATTCCCCTCTTCCGGGATGGGGGGCATGCGTTTCTTTCCATTGCAGGCTCGTGCCATTGCTGGTGTGGTCTGTTTCTTCGTGGAACGGTTCGTTCCCACAGACGGCGCCAGATGTTTCAGAGTGTTTTCTCACTACAAAAGCGTTGACCGTGGATAACCCGGTCAACGTGGTCAAGGGATCCGCTTGGGTCCCTCGGGTGTGTCGAGTCGGTGCAGACGAGGCATGAGTCGGAGTTGCGGACGACGTGGAGCGCGTCAGCTCGGCCAAATCGAGATCCTTGGTCGCAAGGGGGGTGAGGGGAAGCCTCGTCCCGGGTTGAGACGCTCGGCCTCGGACGGATGTGCTCGGCCTCGGCGGTCGGACGACGAGGGGTAGCCTCCATCGTCATGCTGGTTACGTTGCCGGTCGCGGGGCGGAGGGGAAGCCTCGGCCAGTGGATGTGACGTCCTCCTGCGCAGATGAGAACGCTCGTCAGGGGGGCCGGACCTTGGTTCCGGCCAAATCCCCTTCGATGCCTAAGTCAGATAGTGATCTGAGAGAGGAGGCTCGGCGGAGACGGTTCGACTCGAGAGGAGATCGGAACAGTGTCTACCGGCGCGAGCGGGGGAGGAAGAAGTTTGGAATGGGGGAACAAGGTCGTTGATGGAGTACCTTAGGTTTTAGTTACCTGAGATCCGGGCCTTTGTCCAGTCGTCTTTCTAGCCCTTTTATAGACCTCCCGCCGTGACTGCCCCCGGCCCACGTCGCTCGTCCGCCTTCGATCGTGCCCCCTCAATCCGCCCCCCGTCGCCGCTCCCAGCGCCATGCCAGCACCTCCCCATCACGACCCTTAAGTGGTAGCGGGATCAGGGGAACGGTTATCGCTGGAGTGGGCGGGTGACTCGCGTGTTATCGGGGCCGGGTCGGATTGATATTTGGGAGCCCTCTATGGGACTTCGCCGGGTGGGCCTGATCGCGCAGAGGGGCTACTGATCGGCGGTCGGGCATCCGGGCTCGTATCTTTCGGGCTTCGTCTGGTGGGCTGTGCCTTTGGGCTTATGCTGTTGGGCCTTCGCAAAATAGATGTATCACATGTTTTTTGTGAAATCGTAAAATCGTGAATATTGTTTAGTAGCTCTTGCTACGACGTGACATGCATTGCTAAATATCACGCTCATCTTAAACTGTTGCATTCATGAAATAATATGTCATGTCATCATTTTTAAAACTGCTAAGTTGCATTCATCTTATAGCTGCTATACTTTAAGTTTCCTTGCACAAAACTCTCCTTTTCCTTTTGGAGATTTTTGCTGACATGTGCTCGTTTCTCTTTGGGTGTCACATGTCAGGCTTTGAGTCTGAGGTAGTTGCTGAGGTCTACCAGGTTACTGACGTCATGCTTGAGGCTTTTGCTGACGTCCAGTTCGAGGATACCTTGACCTATCCTAGTCTCAGCTGGAGGTTTCTTCTTAGTTGATGTTTACTTTCCTAGTAGCTGTTGTTAAGTTGTTCGGTGCGTAGCACCTTATTTATGCTTTAGTTCGGACATGCTTGGGCCTTCTTTTTAGACTCTCTCTTGTACTTTATTTTATGACTGTATCTCTGGATGTTTGGAATAATAAAATGGATGTTGTTGAATGTTGGTTAATCTTTAACTGCTTTTAATTATTATTGTTGTTGTTGTTTCATTGCAATACAAGAATCTGCGAATGGATGAACACACAGACGCTTATCAGACTGTAGACTGACAACTTCAAGTCTGAGCGGACCTCTTCGCGACTCGTCTTCCATACTTGGGAAGCGGGGCGTGACACCAATTATTGGGGAGAATTGTTTCAGCTCCATACATCGAAGATCTTCATTCTCCTCCTCTCAATCCTTAGTCAAAAGATTGCGAATCAAATTCGAGTTTGAGAAGAGCTCGTGGATCATGACTGTGTGGCCATCGTTGTGCGACATCTATAGCACCATAGTGTGTGAGCAGTGATGCTTTGAACTTCACCGAAAGAGATTTTGATCTGCAAATATCACATAAGAATATACAAGCAAATGTATGAATTTTATCAGCATTAAATTCAAGCATTGTAATAGATCTTAGTTGTAATATGCCAGTTATCGAAAAAATTGATTTTTCAGTCTTCTACTGAATTACTAAATTGTTTAGTAAATCAACCATATTTCTTTACACAACAACTAGTCGACTAGTTCCATAACTAAAATCGAACACTTTTCTGACAGGCTCCTAGCCAGTTTTCAGGCTCTATAGATATTCGACTGGGTGTCAGTCTAGTCGACTAATCTACCTGTTTAAGCATGGGTTTGACCTTAAAACTTGTAAATTGAATTTTGCAAACTTTTAAAATATTTTATAACATTTAAAACCATTTTCCTAAGTGTGTGCAATCTTCAATTTAAAGACTTAAACAATCTAAAGATAAGTTACAAAAATATACAACTACTCACACAACTTTGGCATTCTTGTTGTAGCGTTGGTTCTTCAACTTGTCATTAGAGACCTTGCACTTTATGAGTCTTTGGATGAGCTCCCTTATCTTCATGTTTGGGCTCTACATCCTTGACATTACTTTCTCCAATCTTTAACTTCATTTCTTCAATTCTCATGAATGATGTCTTTGACTTGTTGACCATGTTGACTTGAATACTTAGTCTTGTGTACCTACACTCAGAAACTTCTTTGAAACAGTAGTTGTTTGCTTAGTATCAAAATATATACTTGGGGTGACTCAATATCATAACACATTGATCTGAGCACATACATTACACCTTATTATTTACATGGCACTTACTAAATACATATATATGTTCACCATGGAACCTTTGGTGCTTGTTACTGTTTACTATACATGTCTACATCATGCATAGTCATGGTTCAGATGTATTACACATGCTGATCATTATACATGATGTTTTACCTAAAACCGATCTTGATTACTGTTGTTCATGCTCCTGATTTTGTATATTATTGCACATGTTACCTCACCTAACACTGCATCTAGAATATAACACATTGGGTTTGAAAACTTATTGTCAAAGAGGATGCATGAGCGATGAATGATCCTTACTATATACGTGTTTTCGGTCTCCAGAAATGGAGATGATTATTACTGTATCCATTCTTTCTGCTTCCAGCGATGGAAGTGAGGTTACTATTCTAGCCGTATTTTTCATTTCCCACAGTGGGAGTAGGATTATACTAGAAGACCATTGTTTTCTGCCTATTGGCATATTGTACTCTCGGACATGAGTCACATCACTAATATAATATACGGATCCACATGTATAGTTATGTAGATAATATTAGCACATTGTCATACTACTTGTTATCTAATTGCTCCACTATTTTAGTATGTTAGTTACCATAATATTGATATTCTACTATACTTTATTCATCATGAGTAATATGCGGATCCAATATGTCTTCTTTTGTAGTTTTGGAGATCGATGACTAGCCTGATTGTTTCTGTTGTACTTCCGTTAGGTACTGGAGATAGTTATAGAGATAGTCTAGATCTTGAGGATTCAGCGCATGAGAAGCAGGACGTCTGGAACCATAAACTAGGCAACAAGTTTATTTTTTTATTTAGTGATACACTCCATGAACAATTACCATGTTTCATTTCCATTGTCCTTTCAGCCATTAGCTTTATCCGTTGATCATAGAAATGTATATACCACTATTTTTGGTGCTCGTTATTAATTAGAAGCAAATGAAGCTGAGATATTATTCGGACGCGTTCATATTTAGGCAGAAAGTGGGAATTTTTAGTAAGCCTAAACGTGCACATGCTTGTCAACATCTATATCCCTTAGCATTTTGGGAATCGGGACATGACACTCCATGTCAAGCTTCACCAAACAAAGAATTGTCGAATTCGACTTCAATGAGATCTAGCCGTAGCTCTCGTATCAGAGAGACACGGCCCAGGTCATTTTCGACATGGATAAACGCAGATTGTTAAGGCGAAGCAAGGACACGCAACAACTAGCATTATCATGCCAAGAGTATAGTCGCAATCCATATATACGTAACAATGCACGCGTTGAACATGAGAAATACTTGGATAACTTGCAGACGAAGTTTCTTAGGGAGGAGTATGACCTTTGGTAATCTGCCAAGAACTTGATAGTCACGGGTGCTAGAAAAAAATATGCAATGCCGTGGTAGATTTCTTTCTCGACGATAGGCCTGTTTCGTTGGCTTTCTTCATTGGTAAATCCATCATGCCCCGCTCCTTGCTTACGTCATCTTGTTGCTTGCATCATAAATTGTCATTTTGGGTTGGATTTTGCATCTCAGTTATTGGCTTGTTGCTTGCATCATAAAGCAAGTAAATATCGTAATATTAGCACGGAGATCCCATGAGTTACTCCATACATTTTTATTTCAATGGTCTCAAAAGACTTAACATTTACTAGTCAGTCAACCTGAAAGTCTAATCAAAGATAATGGGAGTTTAATTAAAGATGCATAAAATAAGGGTCCAATGCAACACGCCCTTATAAAATCGTTCCTTGCGTTGAACTCGAAGACTAAAACCCCCCCTCCCCAACGTCCAGCAGATAAGTCCATCGAGACCTCGACCCGTGCGATGCGAATGGACCGATCCCAGCCGTCCAATGTGGTCGCGATCGAGTGCGTCGCCGGCGGCTCCTCCACGGCATCCGAGTGGAGCGGCGACACCCTCCAGACCGGCGACGTCCTCGAGGAGTTCCGGATCGGATCCTCCCAGCCGGTCCGGTCCCCGTTCAAGGGAGGCCGCGGTGGGGTCCAGAAGACTCTCCACACGGCGTTCAAGCGCGGCGACACGTCGATTCGGGTTCGGGTCCGCAGGGGGAGGTCCGAATTCGTCGAGCTCCAGGCCTGCATCGTCCCCCACGAGTCGGCGGGGAGAAAGCAGTACGTCTTGAGATCGATTCACGATCCCAATTACGCCGTCGGACTCGTCGACAAGATGGAGAGCGAGTGCATCGAGTTGCAAGGTAACCTTTTTTTATAAATTATATTTATTAATTTATTTACACACACAAAAAAAATCAACCAAAAGATGTAATTGGACCTAAGATTCTTAGTTCGCTCGTTTTTTCAGTAGAGCCGGGCCCACCTTTTTGTTCCAGAACGATTGTTGGGTTTGTTGGAAGTGGGGATAATGAGAACCCATATGCAAATTGCCTTTTTTGGGTACCTTTTTAGAAGGCAAATTTCCCTTTCCTTAGTTCAAGTTGCCGCAATATATTTAATCATTTAATTTTGCTATTATTTTGTGAAGTCGGTTTCTCGGAGAATTTCTTTTTTTATAATGGACAATAATACGACTGTTTCTTTTCATTGCTTGAGGGCTGTGGGCGGCCATTGACATTAGTTACATTGTTGACTAAAGATCCGTATGAACGGAACACTTGTGTCCACATAGAGATATTCCTGACGCACGCACAGAATTCTGAATTGTTGACAAATTGCATTGTCATCATTAGATTGTAATACTTTCATATCATGTATGGATTGATGAAGCTTATGCTGCTCGTCGTTTATTAATTCAACCATTCTCCTGTGCTTCTCTCAAATTATGTGTTGGACCTAAGGGCTATGCAGGTTGTACCAGGGTCTGCATGATGCCGATCCAACCCGGTCCGGATGAACCCGTTAAGGGTCTGGACTTGGGATATAGACACGATCTTTAAGTTATGTACTTAGTATTATATTCCTCATAAAATATTTAAGGCGTCATTGTGGGCCTTTAGAGCTCATCCTAGGATGAATGAATACTTCTTAAAGCAGTATGATTCCTCGGATGATAGCCTATAAATAGGGTACTTTCCTTTCTCAAACACCCAAGAAAATCATTAGGATTAACAACCATTAAAATCTACAAATCTTTGTTGCCGCTATGTTGTGAGCATTTATGAGACATTCCATTGGCGATGTCGTCCTCACATTGAGAAGAATATCAAGATTGTTATACAGCCCACATCATCAGAAGTAGAAGATCATCATTAATGTAACACTTCCATTATTTTATTATTCCTACGAGACTAGGAATATGGGGATTAATCATGCATTAGATTATATAATCCTAATAGATGGTATAACAGCTTTTAGTTGAGGCCTTTGATTGGTTGTGTAATTATTAATCTCCTATATAAATTAATTTTAGAATGGATTAGATCTCTATATTATTTTTCTTTAAAATTGAATGAATCTTATTCTTAAACCATGGTATTGATTTTAATTCGGATCTAGGAGGCTAAGATAGTTAGATCATAATTTTAATTGCAAAAGGTTACAATTTTTATTAGATCTAAGTTATTTTTCATATTTAATAATTTGTGGTAATTATTTTTTGAAAATTAATTGGTTAAGATGGTTTTGAAAATTATTATTTTTCATATTTATACTTTGTGGTAGGATGGTTTTGTTTTTTTGGAAATGAAAATTATAAACACTAAATCTAACAGATTATATATTGCCTAACTTTGTTTTTCAAAATTTCAAATTTCTAAAAATCCAAAAATCATAGTCCTAACCCTAACTTTAACCCTACCCCTTGGTCATACACCTTTCGACCTATGTGCTGAGGATAGAGCAGGGCCCGAGAAAGGGGATCGGGCAGTATTGGCTATGAGCGTGGCCCATCAGTGGGTAACCCCACTGAGGTAGCCCATAAAGCTATGCCTCACGCACGCTGTCTCCATGCAACACACGGCCCTACAGAGATGCACTCCACTCGTACGACCACTTGTACAAGCGCTCGTACAAGTGCTACTGTAGCTCATACACGACGCTTGTGTGATGTGCTTGAGTGCAACAATAATCAAGGCCAGCCAGCAGCACTTGAGTGCACAATGGGTCCCTAATTTGGCCTTTTATGGTCCAATGGTTGGGCCACATACTTGTGAGCCCACCAATGGTTCTTTTGATCGCAAAAATTTTTGGAAAATTTTTATGTGTTAGCATGCACATAGGCAAGCACATTTTGTGTGCCAAAAGGCACGGCGAGAGAGTTTTATGCCATGTAAATGGAACCGTGAAATTATGTGACATGATATGTATTTTAAGATGAACTCAACTTAATCAAACCATACTGTTTTCATAAATCAGGTGAAAAAATGGTACCAATTTCGACTGGCTTTAGTTTTCCTCAAGAATGAGTTTTAGTGACAAGGCATTTCATGATTAGGAGTTCATAAGGTTGGAAAATGGAAAAAAGACAATGACGCACCAAATTCTTATGTGTACCTATGTAGGGTGAGTGGTTACATGATTAAGGACTGTATGCCGCATTGAAAATCTTATTCGTTTACATATTTATCTTGTCAATCATTGTTTAAGAGTTCGAAAATTAGCTGGGTGGGTCAATAGTCATGTTGGACTCATAAAAAAAGACACTCAATCTAGAATATGCCCAAATGTTATGATCCAACTCAGTTATAAATTAAGCACCCTTTACTAATGAACGCACACAAATAAAATATATGGGTGCTTTGGGATACATTATAACTTAAACCTAGTTATGTTTGAAAATTAGGTTGCAGTGGTAAGAAAATCAAGTAAGCATATTAAAGATAAACATAGCTCCTTAATTCTCACGCAGAATGTTAGTTGCTCACTAATGTTTCATACTTCAAATACTAGAAAATATTTTCAAATTTATTGGACTGGTGGTAATTAGGAGCACAACAAAGTTTTTGATCGGTGACAACTAATTTTGGAAAATATTTTATTCTATGTTTATATGATGGGAAAAATTCATATGTAGTGCTCGGCTATGTATATAACTTAATAAACCCTAATAAAAATTTTGATCTATCTGCATAGGTTTATTATGTCATCATCGAAGTCAGTTATTGTCGATATTTTCAAGAGTCCATTTCTAAATATCAATAATTATGATCGTTGGAGTAGCAATATCAGGTATCTTTGGAGTCCATTGAAAATGAAGCAGCTTTCCCGATGAATATTGGTGAAGATCAACGTGAGGCCTGCATACTAGCACTCGAAAAGGACATGAATGCTAAGTCTCTTATACTGGCATGTATTAGGGAGCCATTGTTTGTTCTTAATAGTACTAAAAACTTAAGAAGCTTTCAGAGTAGGGTTCAGCGTGACATCTCGTACACGACTTTGCAATCGTTGGATAAATGTGGATAGCTCATAGAGCTCATAGCATGAAGAAACATATACACATATTGTCGGGACTGTTGATCTTAACACAACAAAGTATCCCCTGAACGAGTAGAAAATTCAAGCAGTCCATTCATTGCCAGACACCCTGAAGTGGGAAGTTTGTGAAGTACAATGCAACTAACAATTTTGAGCTAAACATGTTTGCAGCGGTTAAGGAGCATGTAAGGACCGTCTATGCCTTGCAATACTAACAACAAACTCTGGAGGAGGGTGAATAGAGGAATGACAATAAATTGTACAATTAAAATTTAACTTGCAAATGCGGAATAATAAGTGCAAGAGGAATTAATCAACAAAATCAATCCAAACGCAAACACGAGATTTTACACTGGTTCTCCAAATTGGATACGTCTAGCCACACCAAATATTCACTATGATTCTCACAAAGAGAAGTGAATACAACCTCACACAGAGATACCTCACACAGAGGATTTGGATTCCCACACAGAGACATCATTGCTCTCACACAGAAAAACTCTAACTCTCACAAAGAGAGATCTCAACCAACCCTACACAAGGGTTATACTCTTACACAGCGAGTAACTTGCTCGCACACAGAAAGCTAGGGTTTCAAAGAAATCAAAGTAAAACAAATACTCTTACCCATGCCTTGATGATGAACTTATTCATATGAAGAAGAAGGCATGGAAGAGAATCTCCAAGTGTTGAGATTTGCTTGAAAGCACTTGGATGATTTCCTTTGAGCTTGACTTCAATGCATGAAGATGAAAATGAGAACAAATCCCAGGCGCCTGTAATATGAACGTCAGTTGTTTGTTTCCAGGAGCTCAAGGAAGAGTGAAGAAATGTTGACTTGAATTGTGCATACCAGTCGGTTGTAGAAGGCTGGCCAGGCGCCTGGAGGTCATCTAGTCGCCTGTCTTGCTTTCAGCAGTCGACTATAGGAGAGCCAAAAACTCCAGTTTGAGTTTAAGGCATGGTAAACCTATTGGGATGATTTTTATGATAATCCTAAGACTCACTAAGATGGAAAATGCATATGCATGAATGAGTTAGTCCATCTATCAAGACATTACAATAAACCTAGATTCAAAAAGAGAAAATCAATAAATGAAATAATACATAGATTATATTGCTTCCCTTAGAGTCTAATCTTCAATCTTTTGATGCCTTGATGCTCCCATCATCTTTAAGCTTTGGCACCCATTGAGTCCAAGCTTTGTCATTGCTCCTCTTGATGTCCATCCTTGCACCAAACATTTAGTCTCCAAAAATGATATTCTTCATTTGTTAACTATGAGACTAAAACATGAAAGACATTAGCAACAAATTAATGTTATGATCATCATCAAAATAATATTGGTATGAAACACCAATACCTAACAATCTTATCCTTTTTGATAATACCACACATTATGTAAAACATAAATAAATAAAGCACCATGTCATTGATGAATAACACAGTTATAGTCTTTTCGTCAAAACTATGCCGCTTAGTCAAGCCTAGTGTATGGTCAACTGTCAACCCTACTAGCTTGAACTTAGGTTAGTCTCCATCGATATTTAGTCAAATAATGTTGGGCTTCTTCCAACATACTCTGGTCAGAGTTTTTACTAAAGATCGAACTAACACTGCGACACTAACTCCCATTGACCGGGAGAAACGAATCCTATCTTGGTCATTACTATCCTCGCACGCTTCAAATGTCACCCAACCAAAGACCTTTCAACGGGGCTTTCCCGAGGCTAGATCAGTGATCTAAGTGACACCGTTCACGCACATGTTCCTACAATGACCTTAAGTCAAAAGACCAACTTATCTATCATCACTAAGAGTTATCATTGACAGATTGGTCAATCATAACCATATGATAACTCTTATTGGGTCGTTCAGTGAACTCATTCTCCAATGAGTACCTGTATCTCGTCTTCGACTTTGCCAAGTCAAACGACCATGGAATCATCGTCACCATTACATGGTGAAGATTAAGATACAATAGTCTATCCGTGTGTCGATATCCATTTCTCGAAACATCTACGACTACGAACATTTTTAGACCTATGCTACAATCGGTCAAATACTTCTCTATGATCGAGATCTACATCTTGATACATATTTGACCTCGCATTAAGTCTCAGGACTATACCTAAGTTCTAATGAAGACTACTTTATTATTAGACTTAGGTAAATTCTTACCAAACAGCTTATTGTTATTTTGAACAAGATATCTGTATACATACACATGGATGAATTTGCCTTGAGGGCATACTCATCTCTCAACATCTCCCACTTGCACTCGGGCCCAAATATCCCGGTATCTCATACTGCATTTACACATAAGTCTTTCTAGACTTCATGTGTTAGAGCCTTCGTGAGTGTATCTGCTAAAACGTCTACTGTATAGACTTAAGGGGTTTCTATGTTCATTTTAGACCACACATTTGAATCTCATCCAAATAATTTCATTGGTCCCGTGGAATCCATAATTTATTTCTTGCCTGGATCCCATCCAGCTTATCATATCTTACGAGAATAATCCAAATTAGTTTACTGGTCATTTAAACGGTTTCTAATCATTTCTGATAAAGTGTCAAACTCTTTGACCACTTTGTCAAACCATATGTTCCGGCTCCTTGATGCCTTGCATGCCTTTTATTTGTTTCCACTGAACTTGAAAACTCTATAAGTTTGTTCTTCTAAATTATATTTAGAAAACAAACATATTCTAGTATTCATGGTCATCATAAGCATCTACATCGAGTCTGATCTGAACAGATCTGTACACATCTGCTGGCGAAAATTTTCATCATAATTCGTTTATAGGAGTTAGGATGATAACAATTCTCAACCAACATAAGTTGTAATTCACTATTTTCCTTCTGCACCAATCTTCCAGACTCGTAGATTTACTTGCAGCCAAAGGAAATAATTTCCTAGGGCACGCAAACTAAAGTCCATACTGTATTTACATGCACGGACCTTTTCGGATTGCATCAAGCCATTTATTAGAGTCCCTACTCCGAATGGATTCTTGGAAGCTGACTAGGCCATCATCAACTATAATGTTTCACTTGACTCCTTCGTCTCAGAGGTTCGAGTAACCTTTTGACTTCCTAATGATTAATTTGAGGAATATTATATTTATAAGGTTCTAACATAACCTTATTAAATACCTAAGCATTATTATCTTGGTTTTAACCCAGAACGAGGATTGTAACTCAGAGTCACTAGCCATGTATCGCACTAAGTCTAACAGAGTATGATTCATGTTCTCTAACACACCGATGTGTTAAAAGACTTGACCTGAGAGAAAATCTCAATTTCTTTTAGTTACGCAAGAATTACATCGCTAAGTATTCGACTCTTTAATCCGATCGAATCAGTTCAAATACTTCAGTTATTGTGTTCTTTATTTTATCAGACTTGTGTTTCATCAAGAACATGTGTCATAATAAAATAAGAATACCTTATCTCGCTTATTTAGACTTGCGTCCAGGTACATCTGTATGTACAAGACTACGAGTTCACCAACGCATTCTCCCACTGTCTTACAGATGGAATTTCAGCCATCATACATTTGAGACAATATTCACAAGTGTCTTTCGACTCATAATGTGAGAGATCAGATCCCTCTTTATGTGACTTGTGAAGCTTAGTCTCTTCGGTACGGCCTAGTCTTATTTTGACGTATAAGATTTGCCACTAACTTGCGTATTCATGTATTAACTCTTAATATAACATTGTTATACATTTTAATCACATCAAAACATTTCTTCTAAAGTAACGTGACGACATTCGCCAATTGTGAATTACGTTCTGTATGACCTAAAGACAACTTTTGTTTATTAGCCAATATGTGAGACCATGTTTGTATAATAATTATTCTGAAATTTTAGACATCAAACATGTCGTATTTTCATTTCCTCCCACTATGCTTTGTCTTATGATAAACCAAATATTCTTTCTCAATGAATTTTTCCTTAGTGCCTTCTTATTTCTAAATCACATTTAGACATTTCATGTTCTAACACAAATATTAGCTGTGCAAGCATCACATGTATCCAAATACTTGAGCTTTGCAACCTTGAGGAGACTCAACAAGTTACTCGTCTCAAAATCTAATTTGGATACATTGTCTTGCACCGCTCTTTACACTCATCTTCGAGTCAAACAGATTGAACGAAGTTTCAAACCTTGCGGATTGCAACTGTTTTTCATACAACCTTGAGGAGACTCAACAAGTTGTATGGAGAAAACGTGCTTTAAACATCAGTATGTTCAAGCTGCCTCTGCTCATAGAGGCAAGTATTAAGTAGCGTGCTTTTATTGTGTTAGACTTTAGAGCTTAAGAAAATCATTGTCCTTAACTCGGTACTATGAATGACACTTTAATATCAGTGAGAACATAGTTTGGTTTAACAAATATTCCTTAACTAATCATTTTGTCCAGTTGACTTATTTCTTTTAAGGACATTATGATTTGGATTCCACTTTTGTAAAACGTAGAATTACCCTAGTTTAGCATATGTTCATGATTTTTAAATATAGTTAAAATGGTTTTTATTCAACTATATCCTCACATTATTTCTGCGATCATCTTTAGCCATATAGATGAACGAATATTGGTATTTAATGGGATAGGGACCCAACCACCCTGAGCTTCACAACCTTAAGGAGACTCAACAAGTTAGTCGACTCTACAGTTGGTAGATAATCTCATTATCAATCACATCACATGTGACTCCCTATTAGTTTTTACCCCTTGGCACTTATGATCTTGAGAAGACTCAATAAACCATAATGACTATTTTAGTTGAACCCTTGTTTTCATGTCTAATATTAACTTACACCGATACTCGAGGAGACCCGACACAGTGGTTTGGGTTAATACCAGACTACATCTCATGTATGATGGAGTCAGTTTCTAAAAGAGACCATGTCATAGCTTGAGGAGACTCAACAACCATAACAGGCGTCTTTTAGTCCCCTAATCCAAAAAACAAGGAGGACTACATCTAACCTTGAAGAAGATTTTTAACGTAATAGACTAGATATAATCGACGGTGTCACATAATTATAATTCGCATCCTTGCGGTCCAGTAGAACACGGCCAGGGATTTGGCTAGGCCAGAATCACTATCCCCAGTCGATCTAGGGTAATACACAACACTAGTCAAAAAAAATATTAGACCGGATCATGGTCCATTGAAGGAAACTTATTATTCATATGTGTGCCATCGATTATTATTGGCTTCATGAAAACTATTTAATCCTATCAACTAGTTGAATCCTAAAATTCGAAATTATTAGGATTGGTTAATAACTTTTATTAATTTCCTTATCAACTATAAGGATTTTTTAAGTTGCTATCCTAATCATGTATTAGGCATTTAAAATTCAAGTTGCAACAATTTAAATCATAGCCTTTTGTTCAAAATTATTATTAGAACAATTAAAATAATAATTATGATAGAGGGCTACCCTAATCATGTATTATGAGTTTAATTTGTTGCAACATTTTAAATCATAGCATATCCAAAAATTATCTCATAATTTTCTGAAAGGTTTTAATGGCTATCCTAATAGATTTTCTTGAATTATCACATAATCAAAATAACTAATATAACCATTAAAAATATTAACTCAACAATTTAGCATGATAACAAAGCAATTTAAATTTATCTCATAAAATTTTCTTGCTAAACATGCAACTTAAATTTTATCTCATAATTTTAAGTTACATAAAATTAATTATTATCATATAATAATTAAGATCTAATTTTAAAATTATCAAATAATTTTAAAATTAAATCTAATTTTCAAAAACATTTTTCGAAAATAAAACATTGCAGGGAAAACGACAATTTAATAGTTTAAATCACAACCTCCATCTCATGGAAAAACATGCTATATCACATACATTTTATAATTGCAAAAATAGATCCTGTAGATAAGGCTCCGATACCACTGTAGGGTTTTCTGGGTCCTTATGGCAATAAAATCGACGTCCGGCCTAAGTCGGTCGGACGAAGATATCAAATAAAGCAGCGAAAAAATCATCTTAAAATTATTTTAAGAACATCCCTAAAGATATTAATCCTAGCCAAGATCTTTACTATCCCGGGGTTGGGTCCGACCAACCCCTAAGGATAGATCTATTTAACATTCGCAATTATAAACGCATGTTTAATTTAAACTACATACCTTTCACTTCGTTCCCGTAGAATACGAAGCGTCGTTTTCAGCAACATTTCTTTGGCCAAGCGCTGCTTCTCCCAAGCCGAACCGCGTCCCGAGCCGCATCTCGTCCCGAGTCGAACCGTTTTCCGAACCGCACCCCGTCCCGAGGCGAGCAACACCCTTGTCGCCGAGCCAACCACACGTCGAGGAAGATTTCACCTTGAATGGATCCTCCATCAATATTTCGAATATGATCCGTGCTCCTTCGTAGCTTTGCTAGAGCCCGAACAGGAGAAAAGAAGAATTTAGGGAGAAATAGAATATTTTATTTAAGCTCAGATCCGGGCTTGCTCACGTTTAATAGAGCTACTCAGATCTGGAGCTTGGGACGAGTTTCAAGGGGGGTAGTATGCCCCTATTTATATATGCGGCTGACCCCTCTCCTTCACTCCATATCCGATGTGGGACTAAAAGTTTTGGAAGAAAAATTAATTAAAGTTTGCCTTTCACAAAGGCCAAACTTTAGTGAATTTTTCCTCACTCACCGTTGAGCTTCGCAAGTGATACAGCTATCAAATCGAAGAGGGTTGAACGGTGAACGCATATGAAGAAACGACACTCCGTTCCGAATCCGTTTTACCCTTCAAACGTAGCTCTAAAGTTGGCCAAATAACACCCATTCTAGCAAACTGCAGCCGCCAAAAATGGGCATGGAACCCTAGAATCATGGGGCCCATAGTGGGCCCAACTGGCTGAGCCGTGCGCGCCAGCCTGGGGGCACCATTGGCGTCCGCGGGCGCGTGCCGCGCCCGACGCAGGCACTGTAGGCGCCCGTGGGCGCTTGCAGAGAAACCGCCCGGCCCATTGGGCCGGGCTTAATGTGGCCCCCCTTTATTTAAGCAGCCTTTTGGGCTGAAATAAAATGGCTTAGAGCCTTTGATTGTTTTGGCCATATCTTGTGTGTTTGGCGTCTATTTTGGACGTCGTTCGAACCTGGATCTAGACCGAAACGATCCCGTCATCCAGATAACCTTTTCTACGTGTTTATTATATTAAATATGCACGTAAACATTTTACGACACATTTAATTCCCTTTGCATCATATGCAAAATTCTCACATCTATTATAAAAATCATTTGCATTAAACACAAATGAACTGAGTGTTGAGTATTGGACTCCCCGTATTTGGTTTTGGATGATGAGCAAACATAAATAAATCGTGAACTAACAATTTGTGAGCGCAGTTATGGAGATCGTCGCCAAATTCACGAGAACACTCAAAGCGACATCTTAAGACTTCTCAAAGCTCGTATTCAATGCCTAAAGCTTCGTTGAAGCTTTTGGACCTTTTTGGAAGTCATGAAGATTTGATCGAAGCTTTCGAAGACCGTTCCTTAAGGTTTTATTCATAGTCTTTTAGCTTCGATTTATAGAATGTTAAGCCTTGAGTAATTCTTACATGTCTATCTTCATATCGCTCATATCTTAGAGCTAGGATTATCTTAGAAGCCATTAGAGACTTTCCCGAAGCCTATCGCTTCTTCCCTCAGCTTCTAGTGCATCTTAGTTGGTCCAAGTAGAGTCACCAACCGACTAGATGACGATCTAGTCGGTCGGCAACTCTACATGAACCGACTAGATGTCCTATCTCATTTCAGCTCAGCCATGTCGATCAATTAGTCGGTCAAAGAAGGTTCACCGACCGACTAGATGACGATCTAGTCGGTTAGGAATCCTTCTCAGACCGACTAGTTGAGCTTGCCTCTGTACAGCCTGAGTTACTGTTTACAGTTAGTCGGTCCAAGAACATTCATCGACCGACTAGTTGTGAAACTAGTCGGTCAGCATTTGTTCTTAGACCGACTAGTGTAACTTGTATTCAGCTTCGTGCATTTCTCTCTTAGTCGGTCAAAGAACACTCACCGACCGACTAGTTGGCAAACTAGTCGGTTGGCAAGTATTCTTAGACCGACTAGTTCATGTTGCCTGGAAATCACTCTTTTGGCTGTCGAGCTGTTAGTCGGTCCATGTTGAATCACCGACCGACTAGTTGATGAACTAGTCGGTCAGTGATCCTTCTTAGACCGACTAGTCTGCTTCAGATTTAGATCCGTTGGAGTTTTGAAAGCGACGTTTCTTTCTCTCTTTTCCCTTGATCCTTTAAATACCTGGAGGGGTTATTTCATAGGATCCAAGGCTGCTATTTTCAGAGTTCTATTGATTCAAAGAGAAGCTTTCAACTCTCATCTTCAAGCTCTCCCATTCTCAAGAATCTCTCCCTCACTCTTATTCCTCAAGAGAGATTCATTGATTGTGAGCCTTCCAAGCCAAGGGCTTGATTCTAGGTCATCCATCTCATCCCTAGGCTTCCATTGCTGGCCATCTTCTTGAAGCTAGGGTTTGGTGACTCTTCCTCCATCAAAATCCTCTTTGCCCTAATTTGGTAAGAAATCTCAAGGCATAGGTATTTTGTTGGTAAGCATTTCGTTTCAGTTATATTTGAATTGTATACTCTCGGTTGTGAGAGGTTTTGCGTGATCCCGGGTTGTGGGGTTCACGGTCATCGATTGTAGGTCGTTTGCACTTGTGAGGTTTTCGCAAGTGGTCATATTGGAAATCTTGAGTTAGGGTTTCTAACTCAAGTATCCGGAAGGGATCCGGGTGGTTGGGACGTAGGATCACCGGGAACAAGTCGGGGAGACTTGGGTGGATCCGAACCCATTAAACCATTTGTTTGCGTTTGCATTTATTCTTGTTGATCGTTGTTATTCCGCATTGTTGTTTGTTAATTGCACGATAATTAGGAATAACTCTCCCTATTATTTAAAAGTAATATTCACCCCCCCTCTAGTACATGTGCAGTGGCTTCCTAGGGCACTACACTGAGGGCATACATCCCTCAACAGTTGGCACGTACGTGGGAACGAGCGGTTAAAGATGACGGATGGAATCCGGAGAGGGTTGTATAAGTGGAGGCCGTTACCCTCTGGGTGAAGGTTCTGCCCCCTCCGTGACGCTTTCCCCTTCGTTGTTTTTGCGCTCGCCGTCGATGTTTGGTGGTCCTTCGCCATATGTTCTTCGTCTTCCTTCTCTACTCCTGCTGCAAACCAGTCAGTATTCGGGTCTGGCCGCCGGGGGATGCTGGCGGCTTCAGCTGCCGCGGGTGCTACACTTCCTGGCACGGGCGCCAAGATCCACCTTGCCGGGGGTGATCCTTCCGGCGTGCCCCCAGAGGTGATAGGGCAGCCGTTGGTGTCCTGCGCTACCTCCATGGGAGAGCTTCATTCCTTGTTCCTTCGTCCCCCTCATCGTGCCAGGGCCCCCTCGATGAATGAGAGGATCTGCTTCCCGAACATTGTGAGGTCAGGGTGTATGTGAAGAGCTTTTCGTTTGGGTTGCAGTTCCCCCTTCATCCCTTCGTGGCCGTATTCTTGTCCGCATTTGGACTCGCCCTTTGTCAGTTCAGCCACATTGCCATTGGGTCCCTGGTGGGGTTCCTCGTGTTATGCTCGCTCCATGGAGTTGAGCCGACCTTGCCCCTCTTCTGCCACTTTAACCGTCTGTGCCATCACAAGTCAGGTGCCTAACTTTACATTACCGCTCGAAATGATAGGAATTTGGTGTCGGGGCTGCCGTCCTCTGTGAAGCATTGGAAAGAGGACTATGTGTTTGTGACCCTCCTCGAGGAGGCAGATTTCCCGGTTCGCTCGGGCAGCCCTCGCTCGCTAATTCTGGAAGGGAGGAGCCTCATCGATGCGTTGCTCGGGTCGATCGACAAATTGTCCGCGGTCTCTGCTAGTGAGCGGCACATCAAGGTCCTCTTCACGGATCATGTCCTGAGGAGGGAACCGTGTGACTTACCGGTAAGTTCCTTTTCATGGGTCCGAATTTTTCCTTAACCCTTGGTCATCTCGTCATCTCTGTCTTGTCAGATGGGGACGTCCGATGTTCATCTCCACGCGTTCTGTCGATTTCTCTTCCCGACCCCAGACCAAAGAGAGGCGATCACGTCTTGACTGTTCGTCCGAAGCAGCGAGGTGGGTCATCTCAGGTCGGGAGAGGTCCGTCTGGCGGTGGTGAGAGGATGGCAAGGGAGGGCTCGTCGCTAGACCAAGGGAGAGCGGAGAGGAAGAAGGCGCGGGTCCTTACCCCGGCGTGGTTTTTGCTGGGGTCGTCCCAGCCTCCGAGGCCCCCTTGTCCTCCTCACACTCTCAGCACTGCGAGAACAAGTGGCCTTGGGGTGGCTTCTCTCCAGTCTGTCCGGGTTCGCTTCCCGCTCTGCCCTCGCTGTCCGGTGGGATTGAAGGGGTCCGTTTTCACTGACTACAGTATTGCTGCTCGGCTGGCTGAGAACTCCTGCCTGTCCCAGGACCGGTCCGTGCTGGATGAGGTGAAGGGTGACAGGCTGGCTACCTTTGTAGTGCTCTGCGGTCAGTAGGTAAGTTTACGTGTAACCTGGTGTATATTCTTTGGTGGACGCCCTTGATCCTTGGTTTTTTTCCCCTGGTGCAGTTGTCCTCAGTTGGTCTGTCGCTGCGGTGCCAGTCTGTGGCGCTTGCCGATGCGGAGGCGAGCCTCGCTCGAAAGCAGGCGACAGTTGAGGCCGCTGAGGAAGCGACACAGGAGGCCGAGGTTCGGGCGAGGTCGATGGAAACTCGGATCTTCAAGTTTTCAGTCGAGGCCGAGAGGTTAGACATCGCGAGGGCCGTGGCACTGGCCGATAAATTCGAAGCCGAGGAGAGGGCTGCCCTAGCAGGGAGGCCTGAGAGGGTGGAAGAGGAGGAGACCAACCTCGAGGAGCTTGAGGAGTTGTTGGAGACGTCGGAGTCACGGGAGGCCATGCTCAAGGCATAACTTGCCGATGCGGCGCGAGCGAGTAGGGCACTTCAGGGCCAGATCGGCATCCCCGAGGCTCGGGTCAAGGAGCTGAAGAAGGTAGACCATGCCCAGACCATGCCCAGATAGCGCAGGAAGCGGTGAGGGAATATTCCGAGACCTTTGTTGCCCTGGGGATGTCCAAAGCATTCGAGGAGGGATTCCTCCACTGCTGACGTGAGATCGAGCACAAGTTCTCCGGCTCGGAGATCGTTTTTGAGAAGCTGGAGATGATTCCCGGGGAAGATGCAGAGGCTACCAACGTTGTCCCACCGGGAGATGTTTTCGAGGTCGATGCGGTTGACCAGCCTGAAGCGGGGGCTTAACCTTTTTTGTTTTGGCGTCTCACCCCCCCCCCGTTTTGCAACTTTGTAAACGATTCCTCGGCCCCGGCCGGTTTTTATAATGTGTTTGTTAATGCTCTGTAGATGTGCCCCTTCCTACGATCATGGCTGGCCTTCGTTGTCGGTTAGCAATGTTCGAGGGAAATTGCCATGTGCTGGGTGATCGCCTTGCTGAGGGAGCCGCCCCCAGCCTTACGGTCGGTTGGTGATCGGCCTGATGGGGAGGGTTGCACCCTGGCCTTTCGGTCGTTGGGTCGATTGGCCTGTTGGAGGAGCTACCACCAGTCTTACGGTCAATCGAATGATCGACCTGCTGGGGGAGTTGTCCCTAGACTTACGGTCATTAGGTCGGTCGGCCTGCTGGGGGAGCTACCCACAGTCTTACGGTCGATCGAATGATCGGCCTGCTGGGAAGTTACCCACAGCTTTACGGTCGAAAGGTGATCGGCCTGTTGGGGGAGTTGTCCCAAGCCTTGCGGTTGTCGGGTTGATCAGCCTGCTGGGGGAGCTACCCCTAGTCTTACGGTCGATCGAATGATCGATCTGCTGGGGGAGGTGCCCCCAGTCTTACGGTCGATAAGTAATCGGCCTGCTGGAAAGTTGCCCCAGCCTTATGGTCGACAGGTCGTCCGCCTGCTGGGGGTAGTCTTATGGTCGATCGAATGATTGGCCTGCTGGGGGAGTTGCCCCCAGCCTTACAGTCGATCGAATGATCGGCCTGCTGGTGGAGTTGCCCCCAGCCTTACAGTCGATTGTAATCGGCCTGCTGGGAGAGTTGCCCCAGCCGTATGGTCGAAAGGTCGGTCAGCCTGCTAGGAGAGCTACCCCAGTCTTATGCCCGATCGAATGATTGGCCTACTGGGGGTGTTGCCCCAGCCTTACGGTCGATAAATAATTGGCTTGCTGGGGGAGTTGCCCCAGCCTTATGGTCGAAAGGTTGGTCGGCCTGTTGGGGGAGTTGCCCCAGCCTTACGGTCGAGTGAGTTTCAGGTCGTGTAGGCAGTCAAAGACTTCTTTATTTTGGATATTTTTACTTTTGGTACAATGTTTGTGAAGGGTTTGTACATTCTTTGCCTCACTGGTAGTATTTGCGCAAGTGTTTTGCATTCCAGGTGTGAGTGAGCGTTTTCTCTTCCAACGTCGAGAGTCGATAGGTAGCCGGGCCGAGGACTTCGACGATCTTATAGGGTCCTTCCCATTTTGCAGCGAGTTTTCCCTTGCATGCGATCTTTGGGTTGAAGATAGCCGTTCTCAAGTCCAGATCTCCTTGGTGGAAGCCTCTCCCTTTGACCTGGGAGTTGTAATAGCGGGCCACCCGTTGCTTCTGTCAGTGACGGAAGCTAGGGCCTGATCGCGCCACTCGTCCATGAGCTCTATGTTGATTTCTATGCCTTCTGTGTTCTTTTCTTCGTCGAAGTGTCTGAGGCGAAGCGACTCCTCGCCTACTTCGACAGGAACGACCTCCTCGGCGCCGTAGGCGAGCATGAAGGGCGTCTCCCCCGTTGCTTCCTTGTGGGTCGTTCTGTATGACCAGAGTATTCCAGGGAGTTTTTCTGGCCAAGCTCTGTGCGCCTCCCTTATGTTTTTACGAAGTGGTTCGAGTATGCACTTGTTGGCAGCCTCCGCCATCCCATTGGTCTGGTAGTGGGCTACGAAGGCGAATAGGAGCTTGATGTTCCAATTCGTATAGAATCCTTTGAACCTTGAGCGGTCGAACTTGTTGGATCTGGATCTAAGCCTAAAGGGGGTAAATATGCTAATAAAAAAATCTTGTGCAACCCACGAGCAATCACAAGCAGTTATAGCAGATGCAGAGTAAATAATAATCAATCACAGAGTACGCAAAAGATTTACACTGGTTCGGTCGTCCCCACGACCAACGTCTAGTCCCAAAGCAGATACTAGATTAATAATGTTACTGGTACAACCTGTAATTAGAGCACATACGTCTCTACACTCACCTGGCTCTCAGTATCTGCACTTCGCCGGTGCTAAACAAAACTAATCCTAGTATAAGCTTTCATTTACTAGCCCCAACTAGTCAAGTCCCTCTTGTCTAGTACCATACTAGACAAGAACCCAAAACAAGTATGGTAAAGTTTCACCTATAAAGATCGCTACTACTACACAAATATAATAATAAAGAGTTTAGGAAATCTCAGTTTGTGTAGCGGTAGTCTTCTCTGTCAATCAGCTCAGGTTAGATCAAGTCTAACGATGATGTAGTCTCAGATCTCAGCAACTCAAGTTGCGTCTAGCCCCCTTGGATGAACTTGCGGCCTAGTATGTCTTGGCTCCTTGAAACTTGCGGCCTAGTGTGTAGAGTCCCCTTGTTGCGCAATATGATGGATGGAGCTCTCTCTCTTGTGTTGTGCAATATGTAATGAGCTTCTCTAATGAAACTTGCGGCCAAGGTGGGTGACTCTCCTTTTCAAGTTGCAGCTACAAGGAGACAGGCAATGGAGCTTTCCTTGGTGGCTTGCGCAATGTGGAAGGAGATATACAAGGGTGCTTTGGCAAGGAGCTTTGGAGATGACTTGCGCAATGAGATGTTGATGCAATGGATGTTCCTTTCGATGTTGCGCAAGATGGCTTTAGCAAGGGGATGTTGCGGCGTAGGATATGTAGTATGGCAATGAAGGCTTTTGGCTTTGAGGAGAAGAGAAGCTTGCGCAATATGTAGGATGGGCAATGGAGCTTTTCAATGGGGATGATGAAGCTTGCGCAATATGTAGTTCCCCCTTGCAAACTTGCGCACCTTGAAGGAGGAGGATGATAGCCGAATTTCTCTCTTTGTTTTTGTTACACTTTCTTTCAAAATTCCTCTATTTGAATATGGATTTATATAGGAGAGGATGTGATCAATTAGAATCAATTAGAATCCCATAATTGATGGAGATTGGAAGGAATCCTAACTTGAATAGGATTTGAATGAGTCACCATGGATATGAAGTTTGAATATGGATGGCTATAGGATTTGAATTTGAGTAGCTATAGGATTTCATTTAAGATCTCATTTAATCTCGTATATTGATTTGCATGAGATTCTCCATATCTCTCAATCTTTGACCAAGTCTTCAATTTGCATGGGTTCAGGATTTGATTCATGCACCAATTGATTTGAATCAATTCAAATATGGATTTGAATTGATTTCCTCTATATCTCTCCATCTTTAACTTAGTCCAATTTGTGTAGCCATTATCTCCATCTTTGATCAATTCCACGTTGCTAATGCATGACAAATTCTCCATCATTTTTACTTAGTTTCTCTTTGAGTAGTTGCGAAAGTGCCATTCCTGAAAAAACACTTAGCACACATCAAATTGTTCACACACGTTTGTTATCATCAAACACGAAGTCATCAATCGTTGTATCCAACAAAACTGCTTCCCATTGTCGGTGACGATGGATCGAGGGATCCTGAATCTGCAGATTATGGACTTCTATACAAAGTTTTTTGCATTTTTCCAGGTGATGGTGGCCAAGGGTTCGGCCTCGTTCTATTTCGTAAATTAGTCCACCGTCATGATCAGGAACTTCATCTGCCTGCTAGCGGGAGCAAATGGGCCGAGAATGTCCAGCCCCTATTTGACGAAGGGGATGTGGCTGATTATTGATACGAGTTCGATCGGGGGCAACGAGCTGAGCTTTGCGAACCTCTGGCACTCCGAGCACTTCCGAACGTACTCCACCGAGTCATCGACCAAGGTTGGCCAGTAGTACCCCAGCCTTAGGATCTCCAGCGTGATTGTCTTGTCCCCGTGGTGGTTTCCATAGAGCCCTTCGTGAATCTCCCGGATGACGTAGTCTGCCTCCCGTGGTCCAATGCGTTTGAGGTAAGGGATGACATCTGTCTTTGTCCAGCGTCTCTTGTACAGTGCTCTTTCGTGAAACACGTACCTAATGGCTTTTCGCTCTAGCGTCCGGCGCTCCTATGGGTCAGTGGGGACCTCGCCAGCGGTAAGAAACCGAATGATCGGGTCCATCCAGGAAGTTTCTCTGTCGATGTTCATCAGCTCCTCTCCTCCTGTGCTGGGGCTTTAGAGGCTATCGACATAGATAGCGCGACCCAACTCTTTGAGGGAAGATGAGGCCAGTTTGGAGAGGGCATTGGCACGGGCATTTTTCGACCTTGGCATGTGGAGGGTCTCGGCGTGTCCGAACTTGGACAGTTCGAACTTGGTTGATGCAAGGTATCATTGCATCGTCTCCTCCCGAGCTGTGTAATCCCCCTGCAGTTGGCTGATTATGAGTCTGGAGTCGCTGAGGATGCGTACAATATCCACCCCTAGCGCCCGAGCTAACTTCAGGCCGTTGATGGCCGCCTCGTACTCCGCCACGTTATTGGTGGCCGGGATTTCGAACCGGATGGCATATTCTATCGTGTTCCCGTTGGGGACCGGATGACGATGCCGGCCCTGCTGCCAGTCTTGGTTGCGGACCCATCAACGTGGATGACCCAGGCGTCCTTGTCTTCTGGACGAACATCAGGAGTAAAATTAGTCGAAAGAAAGGATAAATGGCGAGGTATTAACATGTCCGGTCATGCTCCGTCGGAAGGCGTTGTGTCGCCAAGGGTGAATTCGGCAATGAAGTCTGCCAGTGCTTGTCCCTTGATGACTGTCATCGGCTTGTACTTGATGTTGAATTCGCTCAGCTCGACCCCTTAGTTCAGCATCCTTCCCATCCGATCATATCTCTTGATGTTTTGTTTAAGTTGGCAGTCGGTTAGGACCAAGATGGTGTGGGCTTGGAAGTAGGGCCGGAGTTGTGCCGAGAGGACGAGGGCGTAGGCTAGTTTCTCCATGTGGCTGTACCGCCCCTCTGCATCTCGTAGAATTTGGCTAGTGTAGTAGACTGGTCGCTGCACCCCGGTATTCTCTTTGATCAGCACCGAACTCACCGCTTCCCTGGTGCTGGCCAAGTATAGACTCAACGGCTCCCCTTCTTTAGGTTTGGTGAGGAGTGGGGGCTGCGGAGGTATTCCTTCAGCTCGGCGAATGCTTGGGCACATCTTTCGTCGCATTCAACGGCCTTTTTTTACCGTCCAGCTCTGCGAGAGCCTTCCTCAGAACCCGAAAGAATGTGAGCGATCTCTCTGCTGACTTGGATAAAAAGCGGCCAAGGGCCGTGATCCGGCCGTTCAGCCTTTGTAGCTCCTTGATGATTGTCGGCTCTTTCATGTTGATCATGGCCTCGATCTTGTCTGGGTTAGCTTCGATGTCGCGATTAGTGATAATGAAGCCCAAGAATTTTCCAGACTTCACTCCGAACGTGCATTTCGTATGGTTGAGTTTGATGTGGTGCTTTCGTACCTGCTCGAAGGTTTCCCGAAGATCGGCGATGTGGTCGGCAGGGCTTCTGGACTTGACAAACATGTCGTCCACATAAATCTCCAGGTTTCTCCTAATCTGAGAGCCGAAGATCCTGTTGACCATTCTCTGGTAAGTCGCCACCGCGTTCTTTAGACCGGAGGGCATCTTTCTGTAACAAAAAGTCCCGCGGTCAGTAATAAACGATGTTTTCTCTTCGTTTTCTGGGTCCATCCGAACTTGGTTGTATCCGAAGTAAGCGTCAATGAAACTGAGCATCTCGTAGCCCGATGCATTATCTACGAGGTGGTCGATACGAGGTAGTGGGTAGTTGTCCTTGGGACAAGCCTTGTTGAGGTCGGTGAAGTCCACGCACATTCGCCATTTGCCGCTTGACTTCTTTACCATGACCACATTGGCTAGCCAGTCGGGTTACCAGACATCTCTGATGAAGCTGGCTTCGAGCAGGCGCTCAACTTCCTCAGTCGCGGCCCTCATCTTCTCGCCGCCCAAGTTCCTCTTCTTCTGCTTAAGTGGCTTGAAGTTAGGGTCGACGTGCAGCTGATGGGTGATCACCTGGGGATCTACGCCCGGCGTATCGTCGGGGGACCAGGTGAAGATGTCCAAGTTGGCAGCTCGGTTGACTCGGATTGAGCCAATAAACAATATCAGGATCAACACGGTTTAGCGGCATAGATTGACATCGAAAACAGCTTGTCGAAGCCGTTACTATAGTAGATCGACATCGACATTCGGGATCAATTTTGCTAGCATTTTTCACTAAAGATTGCTGCTTTGGTTGCAACAGACAAGACGAAGCTGATGGGGGATCGATGTTGCCTGCCGAAGTCAGGAACGGTGACACTACTAATTGACATCAAAGACGATAGTAACGACATCAATAGTTTCTGGATTTTGGATTAGGAGATAATGGTTTTTGGATTTGGAGATGATGGCGGTTGCTGAAGGAAAAGACAACGACGGTAATGAACGTGAACGGTGATGACAGTTTAGGGTTATGGTTACGGTTTTGAATAGGGAAAGAAGAAGATGAATAGTAATGATTTTGATTTTCTCCCCTTTTACTCTTTTTTATTTTTCTCTCATTTCTTTTTCTTTTTCTATTTTTTGATTGATTTTTAAATTAAAACATAATTAAAAGGAAAAAAAGAAGAGGATGACAATGAAGGTTAAAAAAGAAAAATTTCTAGAGTTGGCTCTAATACCAAGTATGACGCAGGACAGAAGAGAAAGGGTGTTGTGGTGGAAGAATTTGGGCAAAGTATTTATTGATTTGATAAAATTTCTGGCCTCTCACTTAGAAGATCTTAAGATTACCTACTCACACACCTCGCATATGTAGATTTTTCGAATCATACTCACATACAACTAGGCACACGTATGCACTCCAATACAAAACATTTAATTTGTCAAACAAAAAAGTTAACACCTATTTTACTTAAATTTTATTCAATAAAAAATAAAACAAATCCAAGATCTTTAAATAGGTTTACTATACTCAATATCCTTCCACCATCGATGTGGGATTAACACTACTAAAATAAGAAAATAACAAAAGGCTCAATTTTCTACTTAAATTAAAATGAAGATAATTCAAAAACTAATGATCCAAATACTAATACGAAAAGTACACTCTGAAGTAGCTTTGATCCTCATCAAAAGATTAGCTACGGTTATAGTTGACTGGATAAATTATCTTTTTTGGCTTCATATTGTAAATCCATAAGAGCAAATGTTTTTTGTCTTTTCTTTCTTTTTCCAAAAAATAAATTTAGTCGTGCTTTGGGGAGAGAGGGGGCATCTTATTTTAGGCTAAATGGTTAAAGAAAAATTATTCCTAAATATGTTTTGCCAGATAGTTAAAATACATCATTAAGCTATATTTTTCTCACATGTTCATTGAAATTAAAGTAAGGACCATGAAAGTAGTAACAGTATTTCGTTTAATTTTCATGTTTCATGTTCTTTCCCTTCACTTTCTATGCAACCATAAAACCTTATACACAACCATGTATTCCCGCAACTTATTTTTGGTCGAAAGGTACCTTTCAAGGATGGATTGCATGTTGAAAGATGAGGCTATGCAAACATATATGGCTACATTGAAAAAGCCCATTACGTGCCATGTGAAAATAGCAATTGACTATAAACACCAATGATACTATGCAGCAAGTAGAATGTATTAGATCATTCTTACGAGCAACATTCAGGAATTTCTATCAGAATCAACTGGGTGACTGATTGATCCTTGCTGAGATTTTCGCCTATAAATGCAATGCAATTAAATAATTCTAAATTCTTTTGACATTTTTCAACTGGATGTATGGACTAATTCGTCAATCTGTTGTGTAAAGGTTCAAGGAGCTCACGGGTTGTCCGTGCATTGAGTAAAGCTCAACTCCAGGATGGCTATGTATCATATCCTTGGGAAAAAAAGATGAGGGAATCACTTCCTATCCCGAACTCAAGTAGCTTCCTCTCAATGCTTATTCTCCCCAAAGAATCTTATCCAGCTGCCTACAGCTACAACTCTCTTGAGGACACATTGGCCCGAGCAAACTCATGGCTTATCTCCTCTCAGGGCTCCGGGGTTCCCATCGTGTTTATGAATGTCCAAACTGAGGCACTTCTAACCAAGGTATATCTTTGGAACACTTACTACTTGGACTCACCCAATGGAATTATTGTAGGATATCTTTCTTTCTTTTGATATAAAGAACAGATCCCAAGGCCAGTTGCTGATTTGTGCAGTTTTTGAACCACATGGGCACACCTCTTGCCCCGGCACTGCAGCAGCACTCATTGATTATATCGATCTGTTGAGAAACTTGATAATGACTTTCCTAATAACATTTATTTTTAGTTTCAAGTATTTGGTGTATCCCAGAATATTACCCTTGTTGAAGCCCCTTGGTTGAAAAATTTCTTAACATTTAACTTCAGGATAAGCACATAGATTGATGAAAAATGCCCTTCAAACATTAATAGTGAGTTTCACCGAGACACAAGACTTCTGAGGTTTGAATCCCATGAGAAATCTTAGCTTAACTTTAGAAGGGGTAGCTTTACTTAAAAACGTTAAAAAGGGGTGACAAGTGCTAAATATATGCCTAGATTAACTAACACTTTAATTAGATAAAAATCATTGATGATGGTAGGCGTATACAATAGAGTAAGATGTAAACTACATAAATAAATAGTGCTAGATGTACATTGCTTATTGGAAAATGGCACATCTTTAATGGAAACAATTAGACTGCATCAGATGTTATTCGGTCAGCAATGCCATGATTGAAATAAATAGTGCACTTAGCCTAGAAGTTTTAGTTGTATATCCCATATTTTTGAAAAATGATACACACTTTTGAAAACTGACAAGCAACATTGTGTTTAATTCTTGTAATGTTTGTTAAAGCTATGATATATATGCAGATATCAGGAGAGACGGCTTCATCAACTGTGTATACAGGATCTCTGTCAGACCTTTCAAACCTTGCAAATGTGAGCCTTTATGGCTTTGAGGACTACCATGGGGTGGACATAGGAGTGCTCAGGGCAGTCCGGCTTTGGTACACTCCGACTGCTGGAGAATTAGCCATAGAGATTAATTTGCAAGAAGGCGACTCCAAGTTGGGCTTTGCCATTAGTCGCACAGAAGAGGTACTGCCTTCTACCAACTTTTTAAAATCAAGGATATAGTGTTTACTATTTTTTCCTGTATGTTTTCCACTTCATATGTCTTTGTAGCAATTTGCTCCGATTTGCACTTCGGTCATAAATATATCAAAAACTCAACATGTATGTTTGACTTCTGGTCTAACTATAGGTAAAGCCAAGCAAAATTTAACAGAGCATATGTCACGTGGAAATGACACCTCGTGATCTCATTTTCAATTATAATTTTGATTTTAGATGCCAAACTTGATTTAGCTACTAAAGTCACAAAAGTGTGGTTAACTCACTTAAGAAGTTTCCAAAAGGGGTATACAGCTTCAGTAACTTATTCACATATTACATGCCAATTTCTTCGACAGAAGGCAGCAATGAAGCCATCCAGGCATGGGGCTTTGCTGCCATTCATAATAAACTTGTTTTGATCTCCGTAGCTGACACCAGTTTAGAAAGACGACCGTGAGCTTCTTGAGTGAGCTTCTTCCTAAGTCCTAACAATTAATTGCAGAAACACACTCCAATATGAGTCCTATTTTGATATTTACAAAGATACCATGTGGTGTTTTGTTTGAGATCTGAAAAGCTAACAAAGAAATGGTCATCTGTATCAAAAGATGTGACAGATTACTTTGCGAGTCCCTGGCTCTCATAGCAGAGTACTATAACTTTGAATTCTTAACACTAGGCTGCAACCATCCCTTCCGACTTTTCGTTAATTTAAGGAAATGATTTTGGCTTCATGTTATATGAACAAAACATGTTGAAATCATTTGAAATTTTGCTTATAGATAATTTTTGCATAGTAGATCATATCTAATGGTATATATTTTCTATTTGACTCGTGTATTACTCAAACTAAACTGGAAGTATTTGCATTCCAATGCTTTTGATAGTATATTAGCTAAACTATATATGTACTAGTCATAACCCGTGCCATTGGACACGATTGATATAATATATCCCCTCAAAATCATTGTTCTCCCCAAAAATAATTTCTCCCTCCAAAATCTAAACGAACAAAAATCTAGGCGCCTTCGGCGCGGGTGTACCCCTTCCACATCTAAACGACCAAAAATCTAAACGACCAAAAATTATTTTCCCCTCCAAAATCTAAACGAACAAAAATCTAGTTTCGGCATGGACAGTCTGTTACCAGCTGTTCGGTGGCCTGCTTTTATCAAAATTTTGTTCAAACGTTTCTTTTTTAACTCTAATATAAAATATCTAACACTACATCATTAATCTAATATACAATATTTAACTAATAACTCACCCATAGAGAGACAAAAGGAAAAAGCATTGCTAACACTGTGCAGTTCTCACGGAAATACCCGACCAAATATTTCTGAGGAGAATATATAATCACTCTATGATCGACATACCATGGTCTGCCTCACAACACAGAGACAAACACTGCCTCACAACACAGAGACAAACACCGAACAAAAATTTCATGTCGTTTAGGTTGGATTCTTGTTATAAGTCTCATGATCCACCTAAAGGCATCACATTTTTTATCAAAAAAATAAAAAAAATAACCATAGAACATAAACATGAAGGGCACAAAATTGCTGCAGAAACATTCCATTTCTTGGCAAAAATGGAAAACAATTGCTGCAGAAACACAGTTTCACTCATGCTTTCTCAGACACTCATCACATACACTGAGATCACATACACTGATCTCATCTGAAATGAAAAAATAAAAGATTGAATGACTAAGTACACTGATACACTGATCTGAATCAAATCCTAGGTCTTTGGCGTCAGTACAACCATGCTTGGCCAAAAATACACTGATAATAGTCTATTAGTTTCTTTCTTGCTTATCACAGTATGTTACATCCTCTCTTGGCAAAAAAAGTATCCAATCTAGTTAAAATGTCATGGTCAAGCCGCGGCAGACTGTTTGTCCTATTGTTAATCGAGATTCAACGCATGCAATAGCTTTTGACAGGACATTTGGATCCCTCCAAGAAGCTCCAATGCACATACCTCCAGTTCACACACCTACGATGCAAGAAAATGAACAAATTATCGAACTTTCAGAAATGCTTAAGTTAATATTACTTCTTTTTGGGATCATCACCATAGGAAAATGGCTATCATAACAGGCTCTTACGTGCTTAAGCTAGTCTACTATAATGTCCAATACGCAATGAAAAAATCTGTCGAAACAATGAAAAAACAATGACAAAATTTGAGAATGAAAAAATCAATTTGAGAATGTACCTGCTGGAAAAACAATGAAACTATCAGATTCTACTATAAATCTGTTGATTTCTTTAAATTTAGTTATATCAGATTTTTTTTAAAACAATGATAAAATCCGTCGTTTTTGAAACACAAAACCGAATAGAAGCAAATTTTGGGGACACAAACCGAACATAAAAACAAATTGAGAATACCCATGAGTTTAGATTAAGTTGAGAACCAAACTAAATAAAATTAATTGGAACACAAACAGAATGATGTCTGTTTCAAAATCTTGTGAGGAAGGCGGCGGTTCATTTAATATCTTGCTGCATCTTGCGAAATCAAGTCATAACCTTGCGATGAAATAGTTATGAAGCTTTAAGATCTTGCGAAATCTTCCAAAAATAGTTACGCCTGTTGCGAAATCTTGGGATGAAGGAGGTGGTGGCGAGAAGCAAGGCGATTACTCTTTTGCGAAATGATCTTACTGCTCAACTTGTTGCTCTCTGTTGTGAAATGATCTTGCTGCTCGACTTGCTGCTTTATCCATATTTTGGGGAAGAGCAAGAGCAATAGAAGACTTGCTGCAAACGCCTGTTGCTCTCTCAAAAAAGCCTCTTGCTCTCCCCCAGGTCATACAACCAGCAAAATGGGACCTACAATCAAATGCGGGGGCTGTTTTCCAAGCAAAGCTATCTCAAATATACAAACCATTTATCTCAAAGCTTCATCTAAACCGTTCATTCCCCAAGATTTAATCCTGGTCCTTTTTCTATCAACCCTTTTGTCATAGTCAGCTTGTCCTACTCAGCACTAGAATTAGAAAAAGTCCCCAAATGTATAATAGATATATAGGAATATGGAGGTGTGCTGACAGCACAAGATCGTATTTCCTATGCTGTCAGCACTTTGGGGTAAAAACATTTTTTTAATTTTTTTGCCATACAACTTGTTGGCTACCTTTCCACCAATTTTCAAGTGAATCCAATACTTTTTGAGCATCCATCCATGCATTTCAAATAGATTGTGATGACAGTTTCAGAATTTGAGCTTGCATTTTGAAATGCATGGATGTAGGCTTAAAAAGTGTTGGATTCACTTGAAAATTGGTAGGGAAGTAGCTAACAAGTTGTAAAACGCATTGCAAAGTTTTTTTTAAAAAATGTTTTCGGGCCCCAAAATCCTGACATCACAAAAAATTTCTTGTGATGTCAGCACACATCCTTATACATACATACATATATATATATATATATATATGTATGTAGAGTAATATTCTACGCGAAAGCCTGTCCGAAAAACATTTTATCTATTTTTTGAAATTTATTTGCAAATTTTTTTGATGTTTAATCCATACAATTATATGCCCCATGAAAAATAATGGGTGAACCTTAGGGGGATTTGAGCACCGATCCACCCGTTACAAAATTTAGCGGTTTCAGAACAATAGACCTTTTTGTAATGCCTTGATCGAAGGCCAAATCATATTATTTTTTCAACCATTATTTTTTGGGGGTGTATAACTACATGAATTGAAAGAGGAAAAATACTACGAAATTTTTTTTCAAAAAAATTTAAAACATTTTCGCATGGAATTATTCGTGCGAAATGTTTGCATTTGAAAATTTTCCTATGTATGTATGTATATATATGTGTGTGTATGTATGTATTATATATATATATATATATGCATATGTATATGTATATGTGTGTGTGTGTGTGTCTCTGTATGTGTGTGTGTGCGCTGTCAGCACATGAATTTCCTATATATATGTGCTATCAACACATGAATTTTTTGTGCTGACAGCCATGTGTTGGTGCGAGCGTGGCCATGTTGTTTTGCAAAACAACCCTGTATTTTCAAAAAAAACGCCCAAAAATTACAACCCCCTTCAACCATGCCCTTTCTTCGCTGGTGCTAGTGCACCGCTGTAGTCATTCTTCCTCCAATGCCTCTGACCACCACGACCTCTCCTCCCATGCCGACCGCCTCCACCACCAACATCTTCCCTCACCATTCTCATCATCCTCCTACGTCGCTCCTCCACCCACAACCACCTCATCCCTTGCCGATGTTTGTAGCCACTTTTCCTCATCCATCTGACCTCTATCACCACCTGCATCCCCCTCATCCGACCTCCTCCCCCAAGAGATCGGAGGAGGGGGCTGGAGGTTGAATGGGGTTTGTATTTTTGGGTGTTTTTATATACATGGGTTGTGCAAAAAAGGCCCCAACCACTCTTATGCTGCCATCTGGCTGTTAACATAGAAAATTCATGTGCCAACAATATATATACATTAATATTATATATATATATCGAGTATAATTGGCTTTAAAAATAAATTATCCTCATATAGCCCCATATAATTCACTGTTCAGATGTGACTCAACACTGATGATCCAAGTGGAGCATATGAGAGAGTAGCTAATTTTCAAAATGAGCTGCCAGCTCACAACTAGCTATATATGTAAATAAAAAAAAGGAAAGACTTCCTTCAGTTTTATTATTGATTTTTGTTGGCTAGAGCTTCGAATGTGCCCTTCCCTAATGCAACCACCACGACCTCCTTTGGGTTTAAGAATGTGAGAGATAAGAGATTATAAGGGATAAGTTTTAAATTAGAAGCGGGTTGGGTTCGACCTGCTTCTAATTTGCTACCCGCGTGGCCACCAATGGCAAGTGTGCAAACTCTATCTCTCTCTTCAGCTGCTTGCTTTTCATAATTGTTATCAGGGTTGTTTGACTCAATTTGGGTCTGTGTTTTACCCTGAAGGTTTGCCTTACGGATGCTTGCTTTTTTAGAATTGTTATTGGGTCTGCTTTGACCCAATTCTGGTCTGTTTTGACCCTGAAGATGTGCCTTGATGCTGCTTGCTTTAACATAATTGTTATCTGGTCTATTTTGATCCACTTTGGGTCTATTTTTTATCCTAATGTTGTATACAACTGTTGGTTACCTTATATGCTTCTTAACGGGTCCGTGATCCTAACAGTACCTTATTTCAGGTCTGTTTTGAGCTAGAAGCTTTGATTACCATTGGACCCTACTGCACGGGTTTGTTTCGCCTTGAGACCCCCTCCCGTTTTGGATACTATTTGGCATGAGATGCACCTGGTTGGATTGGATGCCATTATAGTTATTTGCCCCCATAGTTGAATGATGATATAATGATTCTATATTTGAGGGTATAACCCATTTTGTTGGTAGAAAGCATGAGACTCTATTTAAATAAGTTTAAAATAGAAATGGAGGATGTGCACATAAATGATTAAAATGCATACATGACTCGGGTCAACCATTGGGTTGTGCTTTTGGGCCATGCTAATGTTGTTTCATTGATTATGTTGTTTATATTGATGATTTGGTTAATGTTCCTGATATTGATGATGGTTATTGGTTTCAATTAGGATATTATTTACAGTTATTGCCCTTTAAGCATAGTCCAAATTCACAACCATAAGGATTATCACATGATTTGTACCCATCTTGGGTGGGTTGAATATTGAGACTCTATTTCTTATCTATGATATGCATTACATACTCCCACAATTAAACTGTTTTAATCGTGAAATGAGCACATGATTACATATTGTTAATTGTGCTTGTCACCATCGTCGTTCGAGATCACCATACATCTGATTGCAATCTTGTTAATGTTGCATCCTTGACACCTGTTGTAACATAACTTGATAACATCACGACCATTAACAATCATCAACGAGTTCTTCATAGTGCATCGTTGTCGTTGTCTGCTTCTCCATCACCAACTTCGTTCTTCTTTATTGTTGCCAACTTTGCTGAATTGGGGATTCGATACCCGGTTAATCCAAGTCTGATTCGAACTCTTCCGACGTGCTATTCTAAAGTCAGAGGAGCTGTCCTGAATTCAAATCGACTTGACTTTGACTTTTGGGTTTGAGGTGGAGACCCGAACCTAATACAAACCGTGCAGACTGTGCAGAGAATATATGCGATCTGACTTGACCTAATAGCAGTTGCACCTGACATGCAAGGCTAATTACTGGAGTCTAGAGCTTATTTTAGTGATTTTGAAGTAGGGATGTCAGTAATGATCTGACCCGACCCGCCCGACCCGACCCGGTTTTGACCCGCCCTGTCCCGGCCCGCAGACGGGACGAGGCAAGCTTGGGCTTTGTATGTAACCCGACCCGTCCCGATCCGTCCCGATAAACTATAGATGTTCTAAAAAAACCTTACTATTTTGATGCAGACCATGCGGTCTTTCCATATCCCATAACTCATACTATGTTCCAATGTTCTCTCAATTGGGCCAATTCCCAATTTCAAATTACCAAATAAATCACAATTCTCCCAATTCCCAAATAAAACTTTTATTTGGGATTCATATGGATGGCAGTAATGACCCGACCCGACCGGCCTGACCCGGCCCGACCCGGTTTTTGGAAGCAATTACCTGCCCCGGCCCGAGACCCGCCCCGGCCCGGCCTGTAGATGGGTCAGGGCAAGCTTGGGTAGTTAAATACCCGCCCCGACCCGCAATATTGCCATTCCTATTTTGGAGTAGTTTCAAGCCATTTGAGCCATTTACAAGTCAGTTCAAGCTACTACATATTTTGAAGGAATGACTGAAAATGTATAATACCTGAGGATGTCTCTAGTGATACAGATGATGACTTATATGAGATTAATGCTCATCTAAATGTTATGATGTGTTTTCTTACTACCTGTAGAGGTGAGGAAGCATTTTTTTTACTTGCATCAAGGTAGGTGATAAGCTGTATAAATTGATGATTGATGGACATAGTTGTGTTAAATATTATTTACAAGTTAACTTTTGAGAAGATGCATCTAGAAACTGAATCTTATTCATAACCATATAACATTACGTGGGTTAGACCGCTCATATAGTTACCCAACTATGTTTAGTGAATATCTATCGTTTAAGCTATTATGGTTACATTTGGTATTATTTATATCCACGGATACTGCACACATTTTGCTAGATATGTCTTGGTTGTACAACTTAGATATAAAGAGTTATGGAAGGGGAAATGCACACACATTCATATTTAATAGGAAGAAAATTATGTTGATCCATTCCTAACCCAAGAAACAAGTTGATAATCAGAAGGAATGGTTGAATTTCAAGAAGACACGTAAGAAATCACTTCATTTTGTGGATGAGTTACCCAACAAGCTGATAGATCTGGCCATTAAGGGCTGATTTGGGGCATTTTGTGTTATTTTATTAGTGTAGGGGGGGTATTTGGGTAATTAGACATTTAGGGAGGATTATTATAAAAGGGGATGAAGCCGGTCGGTCCTAGCATGCGTTATTTGATTATTTTCATAATAGAGAGAGAATTCTCTTTGTTCTTCAGAAAGTTGTGGACGTCCCTTATTAATCGGCGTCTTGTGAAGGCGATTACCCCTACAATTATAATCAATCTATCTTTATTTTCAGTTTATTCTAATAAATTTCAGATTTGCTTTTGGGTTCCTATCATTTTGGTATTAGAGCATCTACGATCTATGGCGGCATCGACGAGATCCAAGGACAAATTTGAGACTTTGGAGGCGAAATTCAATGGCGAGATAGAAGGTGTGAAGAAAACTCTAGCGGGACACGATGAATCAATGGCCAAGTTGACGGCTTCCGTTGAACGATTGGTAGCTAATCAAGATAAACAAGATGAGGTTCTCGTACAAATTATTTTTTAGATATCGATCCTTCCAGGAAATGAGGGCAAACGTGACGCGAACCCTAAAATAGCGACAACGGCACCACCTTTGGACAAGGGGAAGCACACGATGAAAGATTCAAAGGATTGAAGGTGTAGGATCTCCTGGCACACCAAATACACTAGAGGGGGTGAATAGTGTATATCACGACGAAATTGCAAATTTTAAAGTTAATAAAAAATTGCAATAAAAGTATGGAAGTAAATAAATACAATACAGAGAATGGCAATTGTAAACACCAAGATTTATCCTGGTTCAGATCCTTGTGATCTCACGTCCAATTCTCTACACCGTAGAGATTTTCAATCCACTATAACACTTGCCACGTAAGTAACAACATACAAAAATGGCAACACTCTCAGTGTTCCAAACTTTGTACAATCTCTACACCAAGAGATTCAACTTACAAAAGAAATGAAAATAACACCTAAAGCCTTGATGAAGATTTCGAATGAAATTCAAGGAAGGGGTGTAAATGAAAGATTCAAGGTTTTTAGATTTATAATGGAAGAAACAAACTTGAAAGTTTTAGTTTCCAAATGAAGAAAAGAAATTTCAGAAATTATTTCTTCAAACTAAAAACAATGGCAGAATTTCTGCAGAGTTTCTCTCTTGGAGAAGATAGAAAATGATTTCTAGATAGAGAAGTTGTAAAAGAGATGTGTAAAAGAAAGGAGGGGGTACTCATCTATTTATAGGATTAGAGAGAAGTTATAAAAACTGAATCCCAACAGCTAGAAGCTGTCCCAAACGGATAGAAAAAATTCGGTTCTGAAAACTGTCAAAAACGACATTAGTCTGCCAGAAAAAAAGTGTTAGTCGGCTAATTTTCAAATGACAGAATTTGACCGTTAAATTTTACAGACGTGAATCAGTCATGGAAAGGAATATACCCATAAAATTTCATGGTCTAATTCGAAAAGAAAAATATTAGCCTGCCAGCCAATTTCACCTGGTCGGCTAATTTTTTAAAGAGGAGTTTTGAGAAACGGAAAAAGGCAGTTTGTAGATAAAGGATAGGAGAGACCCTAGGTATCTAAGATGAGTCATCATAAGGCTTAAAAACCTATAAAAGAAAATTTACATATATTACAATAAGCCGTAGATATGACTTCATCTTGATTTTGAGTAGACTTTGTGCAGATAGCTGTAATTGGCGATTATGTCCAAGACGCACATGCTGAGAAGTCTTATGACATGATGGATATGTGGAGTAGTCTAGTTTTCTGCTTAAAAGAGTTAGTAACAAATAATAATAGGAAGTTTGTCACATCAAAACAATATGGAGTAGGAATATGGAATTATGGAATTCCAACAGGAGGTACACGGATCTAAAGGACAACGACACAGAGTTAGAGGAAGCTCGCCAAGAGGTTGAAGGCCCCACCCGTGCATCCCGGTGACTGCGGCAACACGCAGGAGGGCCAGCGGCTTCCTCGCAGGAAGGCACGGCCTCCCAGGGGCACCGACAGCCCCGGGGGGGCTCGTCGAAGAAGATCCAAGGCTTTGCGGGCCCTGCCGGTCAGCAGCAGGGCCGTAGGGCCCTCGGCGACCAGTGACAGAGCCCGGCAGCCCCTTTTAGGGCTGCTGGGGCCTTGTCAAGCATGGAGAGCCGTCCCGCCGGGGTGTTGAATCTTCGCATGGGGAAGGGGAGTACATCGGAGATTTTCAGCCCTATTCGGAGGACCCGACGCATGGTTACAATGATGGTTTTGACCCGGGGGTGTTTCAGGAATATTGTGATGATGTTGGGGGATTTCGGGACCCTTCCGACCCTCGATATGGTGATGACAGAGGGCGGCCTCCACCCGGTACCTATGAGGGGCGCCCTAGAGAGCTCGGGGGAGGCTACATGGACTTCCGGGAGGAGCACGAGTATAGATTTAGAGGCGGCGGCAGGGGAGGACATGTGGGTCGTGGAGGAGGCCCACGAGGGGGTCACGTTTTCCAGGATGGAGCCTCGTGGGGGCTATGAGCGGCACCATGAGGTGGCAGCACTACCACCAACCTAGACACGGCAGGGAACGATGAGACCAGTGGACATTCAATATGGACAGACTGCAGAAGCTGAAGATGCCTGTTTTCGAGGGAGAGGACCCAGTGTTGTGGATCTACAGGGCAGAGAGATTTTTAGGGTCTCTCGCATGACAGAGGAGCAGAAACTGGAGGCATAGGCGATATGTCTGGATGGAAAGGCCCTCGCCTGGTTCCAATGAAAGGATGCGTGGCGTCCTTTTCGCTCGTGGGAGTAGATCAGGGACTAGATGGTGGAGAGATTCAGAGATCCCCAATTGAGGAATGTGAGGGAGCAGCTGCTGTCACTCAAACATGATGTCACTGTGAGGGATTACCTGGAGAGATTTGAGGCCCTATCAGGACATGTGCACGTGGTGTCTGATGAGATGATGGAGAGCACCTTCATGAATGGGCTGAATGCTACTATTCGAGCAGCACTCCGCATGCAGAAGCCTTCGATCCTGATAGAGGCCATGGAGTATGCTCAAATGGCGAAGGACTGCCAGTTGGAGGAGATAAATGTGAAAGGTGGTTGGAGTGGACTGGGTTTTCGCAGTGTTCCGTCCACAACATGAGAACTTAAGACAATTACATGGGCGGATCAGGCGAGTATTGAGAAGATTGGGAAGAAGAGCGGCGCACCACCAGCAATGGGTCAGTTCATGAGGATCGGATGCCGAGATGAGGGAGAAGAGGCAGAAAGGGCTGGGTTTTAGATGCGATGATCGGTTCACTCCAGGGCACTACTGTGCGGTGTGCAAGCTGCAAGTGCTGATAGCTGGTGAAGACGAGGAGGATGAAGTGGAGGATGAAGAGGTCGGAGTGGAAGACGACTCCCACTTGGAGTAGGAACGATAGAAACTTCATGCACCACCTTGAGGAAAAGGTGGATTTTTCGGGGGTAGAGTAATGATAGATCCGGCCAGTAAGGGCTGATTTGGTGTATTTTGTGCTATTTTATTAGTGTCGGGGATATTTGGGTAATTAGACAATTAGAGGGGATTATTATAAAAGGGGATGGAGCCGGCCGGCCCTAGCATGCGTTTGATTATTTTCATAATAGAGAGAGAATTCGCTTAGTTCTTCGGGAAGGTGCGGACGTCCCTTATCAATCGGCGTCTTGGAAGGACGCTTACCCATACAATTGTAATCAATATATCTTTATTTTCAGTTTATTCTAATAAATTTCAAATTTGCTTTTGGGTTCCTATCACAAGTTTCTTCCCCTCAGAGATATCTAGCATACTAATAAGACTGAGACCGTACCTAAGTTCGCGATCAATCGTGAGCGTGAGCATGAGCCCGAGATCGAGATCGTGATCAAGCTTAAGCTAAATCATGGGCATGTGATTAAGACCAAATTAGATTCTAACCCTGAGGTGGAGCTACAATCAAAAAGCAAAGTTCGAGAAAATGATTGAATTAACGCCTCAGTTAGAGTCTAAATTGAAGTTACCATCTAAAACACTTCTTGAACTCAAGGTAAAGCACATCAACTATGTCATTTCTAATCCTCCATTACATACCAGTCAATAGGTTTTACACGCCTTCATGCGTTTGTGACTTTGATGCATCACTACAAAAATGCTTGTTTGCAAGTTTACCGTTTGCTTCATTTCAAAGTTCAATATGTATTTTCAAACTCAAGAGATTGTTGACTTCAAATGGATTGTCCATTCTGGTCACCATTCACCAGGTGGTGAATGTTGCCGAACTAGAGAGACTATGCGAATCCAATTTGGATTTATATTAGTGTTTTAGTGTTTTAAATTAGTTTAGTTTTCTGATTTTTAAATTCTTTTAGATTTGGTTATCCATTTTGAGTTTCATATTCTAAAGATGTTTTAAGTCTTTTTGAGTGTCTTGTTCTAAAGAAGGCGCTTTATTTTAATTTAATTTAATTTTATGTATGTGTTTGAGTCCTATCCGAAGTCTAAGTATGAGTCTGAGTGGGAGTTTGTTTCTTCTCCTATAAACACGAGTCTATGGTTTAATTTTTTATTATGAATAATTAATTGAATAAATGTTGAGGTGTGTAAACTTTGTTTGCCACTTAAAAATCTTTTGCATAATATGTTTGAGGGTGGGCACGCTTGAGCGTGATATCTAAAGAAGACTCCATGTGCAAGGCATGAAAATCGACGATCAGAAGATTTTCATGATGAGCGGCATAAAGCCTAGTTATCCTCTATTTTCCATAATTAGGTTTAATTAATTTCCTTACCACATCTTTTCACCTTTTGTTTCGCATCAATAAATTACATGAACATTATTTTTAATTTAAAAAATATTAAAATAATTCTAATATGTTTTAAGCAATATGATAAATATTATTTAAAAGATAAAAATTCAAAATAAAAATAATAATTATAGCAATAGAAAATCGCATACAATATTGATATTCACGAGCAACTAACAACAAACATACATTAATATCACCAAATATACAGAATAGAAACAAAAAGAAGTCATAAAAGCATAATAAATAATAAACAATATAAAGAGAACATGCATTAATATCACCAAATATACAAAATAGAAACACAAAAGAAGACATAAAAGCATAATAAATAATAAACAATATAAAGAGAACACTTAACTAACACCAACTTAAAGTCTTATTCAAATCACAAACTAAGAAAAATTAATAACTAGAGGTCCACGATTTACATATTAAATGAATAAAGAAAGTCTGCATCTAAGTTCATCTTAATATAAGTTTACATTAAAAAGCGATTAGGGTCTTTTAATGTTTTTTTTCTTTTTTAAGTTTTCACATTGTTACACTATGCTACAATTTAGCATAATGTAACGCATATAACAATGAAAAACGTAAAGCTAAGTTGATTTTGGGTTACATATGTGTGTTACACAATAAAACAGCAGAGTTAGGTTACATGACGAGTTATTTCAAGTTTGTAATAGGTTTTTCACACATGCACATACATGAGAAAACCGAGTATCAGATAATCACGAAGGAAATCCTTACTTGGATACTGTCAAAAACACTACCCCTCTTTTTTTCTGACAATCGAATCTGTTCTTGTTGATCTTTATGTTCTAAAATACTAAACCATCAATTTTCAAGTAAACCCAAGGGGTTTTGCTCATGTATCAGTATATGACAAATTTAACAGTTTCATAGTAATATAACTTTTTGCAACAGCTAGATCAACGAGTAAAACCTTTTGTTTTCACTTGAAAATTGATAGTTTCATATTTAAGAACATGAAAATCAAAATGAACGGATTCGATCTCGGAAAAAATTGTGAATGTGGGCTTTTTGCCACTAGCCAATGAAGAAATTTCATCCTTGGCTAGCTAGTACACATATGCATATATACATAATTAGAAATTGATAGGATGGGCCAATACATAAAGATTTTGCGTGTAAGCCATTAAGACACAAATTTGAATAGTTTTACATATCTGCTCTGATGACATAATTTATATAGCATTATGGCAAAAGCGTTAGCGAGCCTAACTCGAGGTAGGTGTTACGGCTTCGACTCCTCTAATGCTTTAATTAAAACATGTGATAAAGTATATAATCTCAATAGTAAAGAGAGAATGAGACAAATAGATTGAGCTTATCTCTTCCCGAATGGGAGGGTTATATAAAAGATTGTGAAGATGCATTTTAGTAACTTCTTGTAGGATGTGCCTCTTCTTGAGTGAATCAGGGCTTTTATGGTCACTTAGGAACTGGACCATTGGGCCTTCTCATAATGGATTTGTAGACCTCCTTTAGGATTATCACGCTCCGCTCTTCCAAATATGGAAGACACGTAACATGACAAGGCCGCTGTAGTATTCGGACACATGGCTTTGAGATCCTATTCCAAATACTACTAGGCATTAATTGTATTTACATTAAATTACATGACATACTATAATAGTACAGAAAAAGTAAAGTACTTAAACAATATTTAAATCCACAGACACTGAAAGGATATATAAAACTTTACATCATATTAACAAGATACGACACATACTCCTTACTGTACAATGTGTACAAAAGTACAAAGGGGAATAAAGCAAAAAAGAAACCCCAACCCACAGAAGACAAAAGTGTCCCCACCCAGTACAACACTCCCTCTAATCTATCCAGGGAAGTCTAACTGCACAAAGGTACTCTCAGTAGGCTTAATCTGTACCTCGGGTGTGCAGTAGTCTGTTGGGTAAGAACCTGCTCCGTCGTCTCTACTCCGGGTCCCGAAAATACGTAGATGGGACACGTCAATGCGTGACCCATCAGGAAACCTAACTAAACTAGATAGGACCCAGTTTCTGAACCAGTCTACCTAACTAATGGGTCGGTCTACTGAAATACGTTTCCACAAATCAATGCATAACGTAAAGCAAGGCATCTCATGCATGTGATGGAAAGAAAGAACTGCGGGATGGAAATGCATAAAGTAAATGAAAACTGATAAGCACAAAGTAAGACAGGCTGAGAAGCATAAGCAAAGGCAGGCCATAATTTTATGATTATGCTTTAATCTTCACAATTTTATAATTATAATGAGTAATTGGAAACACTGGATAATTGTAGGATATCAGAAAATGGACCTCAACTCAGGTGCATGTCTCTCAAAATACCTCGCCAGCTGTACACGAGTACTGATTATTTTTAACGGGGACTCTTGAACCTCCTCCGTTTCGGGAGAGAGAATCACTCGTCACATAGGCAACTACCTCATGGGGCATCACGAGTACACCCATGGGCCTCTCTACCTCTGCCAACTCTCCTTGACGGAAGTGCGAGTGAGATGCATATCCTCACTAATCCAGTCCTCATGCCTACACATTACTCAGGTTTCTCCCCCAACCAGTATCTGGAATTTCACTCATTTTCGAATGGCTCGAGAATTCCAGATATTTATTAACTCTCGTCTCACTCTTTATTCATCGATTCATATACTTTTATCTTTGATGGTCTCAATTACCGCATTCATACTCATTTCCAATTTCATCATTATTACATGAACATTTCTTTATGTTCATCTATTTATTTCAATTGCACATTTTTTTTCATGGCCAATTCCACACGAAGGTTTGCATATAACATGAATTACTTTTCTTGCATATGAAACATAATATCACTTCAAAGGGCAACATCATGGTGTTCACTTCTAAACATGAAGTTTACTACTAAAGCAACATACTTCTCTTTCTTGCTTGCAACATGATAACATGGTATAAACATCATAGAACCATCATTCATGATTTCAACATGTATTCATAACACATGAGGCACATTAATATGGTAACATAACCATATCAATAATCTGTCTTTGAAAAACTAGGCCACACTGCCGTTTGGACCGTTCACACGGTTGTGTGAAGTGACGTTGATGAAAGCTCAGGAAAATAACTACACGGACGTTTGGGGCAATTCACACGGATTCCAAATGTTGTAGTTCAGAATCCTCGACCACAGGTCGTGTGGAGTACTCGTTTGGAAGTACTCCACACGACCGTGTGGAGTCCGCAAATCAAGGTTCAGGATGGCGTACTAAGGCATACCCACGGCCGTTTGGTAGGCCACACGGTCGTGTGGGAGAACTCACTGCTTCGTTCGACACGGTCGTTTGGTAATCGACACAGCCGTGTCATTCGAGGGATATTCAATCGCTCGATCTCATCTAAGTCGTTGCGACTGCGTAAGCCAATGAGATGCGACACGACTGTGTCTAAGTCGACACGGTCGTGAGGGGTGAGGGCTTCTAAGCATACAGTGACACGGTCGAGGAACGACTGTGTGACACTGTTGTTGCTCATAACGACCACGGCACGGTCGTGTCTCGACCGTGTCGTAGACGACACGACCGAGACACGGCCGTTTGGTTTCATGATGTGGTCGATTGCTACGGCGATTAAAACTAAATCCTACGCTATTCTAAAACTAAATCCTATCTAATTTAGTTTCGATTCCTACCTCAATCAGTCCTCCAATCAATCTCTGGTCATTCTTCTCCTTGAAGACCCTCTGAAAAGCTTTCTCGTTTTTCTTCTAAGGCTCAAAAGCTTGATGAATAAGGTTTGGGGGTTGGGTTTTGGTGGAAGGAGAAGCAACAGGGGACCTGGGTTGAGTTGCGTATGCAGAGAGTGAGGAAGAGAGAGCTCCTTCTCTATTTTCCTTTCTTTTTCCCTTATTTTCTCCTAATTTTTCTCTCTTAAATCCCATAACATCCTTGTCACCCTCTGTCATTTCTTCTAAGCTTGACATGTGTCCTAGAGTTAGGTGGGATTAATGGTGGTAATGACACCTCTAAGTAGGAGGTGTCATCATTTAGGAATTTTAGGATTTTCATTTTCTAATTAATTAGAAATACATAACTAAATACAACATACTCCCTTAATACTAGTATTTTCTCCATATACTCCATTTATTTAATCCAAATGATATTTTAAAAATTGTTTAAAAATAATTTTATCATTACAAAAATTAGAGAAAAATTTATAAAAATTCCCAGAAATTTATACGCACGCATACATCCAAAAATATGTACTTATACACGTACATCAACATTAGGGGTCTTACATCCTACACCCCTTAAAATAAATTTAGTCCTGGGAATTTCAAAATAAGACGGTAGATACATTCTATACATCATTTCATATACACATACTTCAAAAGGATAATATCATTGTTCAAACAAGTGAGAATATTTATCTCTCATCTCCTCCTCGAGTTCCCATGTAGACTTTCTTGAAGACTGGCAGTGCCACATAACACTCACAAGGTTTATAGGCTTCTTCCTTAACATCTTCTGTCTCCTATCTAGAATGGCTACCGGTTGCTAATCATTAGTCAAGTCTGAACGTAATTCGATCTATGAGAAGTCGACGACGTGATTGGGGCACCCACTTATCTCCTGAGTTGAGATACATGGAACACATCGCGCACACCTTCGAGAGACGATGGTAGCGCGAGTCTTTAAGCGACTTCGCCAACCCGAGTCAGGTCCAATATATTTCGGGTTTAACTTCCCACATTTGCCAAAACGAACTAATCCTCGCGTAGGTGAGATCTTTAAGAATACCTGATCACCTGGCTGAAATTCCAAGTGTCGTCTTTTCATATCTGCCCAATTTTTGTAATGGTCTTGGGTTATACGTAGGTTATCCCTGACGATCCTCACCACATCTACCGTCTCAGCAATAATCTCTGGTCCCAATAGTTCACGGTTGCCAACGCCATCCCAATTAAGAGGAGAGCGACATTTCCTCCCATACAATGCCGCAAATGGTGCCATGACTATACTCCCCTCGTAACTGTTGTCGTATGCAAATTCCATTAAATTTATGTGTTCTTCCCAGGAACCCTTGAAGTTTAGCATACAAGCTCTCAACGTATCCTCCATGATTTGAATATTCTGCTCCGATTGACCGTCTGTCTGAGGGTGATAGGTAGGACACTGTCATTTCCACTCTGGAATGGAAAGAGGTTGTAGTAGTCCTGTCGTTCTTTGGTGCTTTTCCTTTGCTTGTTGACAAACTAAGCATGAAGCCATACTCCTGGATACACTACGCTTCATCTCATGCTACCAAAATGTTGTCACATATCTCGATACATATTGGTGCCTACGGGATGAATAGAATAATGGGAGCTATCAGCCTTTCTCAAAAGTTCATTCAGAATGTCACCAGATGGCACACATATCCTACTCCCAAAGCGTAGAGATCCATCCTCATGAATACGAAAATCCGCACGAAGTCCAGTCTTTGTTTGTTCTCGGATCTTCTTCAACTTCTCGTCTCCCGATTGAGCAGCCTTAATCTTCTCAACCAAATCAGACTGGACTTGCAAACTCATCATCGTTTGCCGATGTGCCTGGAAGAACAACTTCAATCTTCATCTGACGTATATCTCCATAAAGTTCTCTGCGCTGTCATCACCGTTAATGTTGGCATACGACTGAGAGCATTATGTACGACATTAATCTTTCCAGGGTGATATTGAAGATCAATATCGTAGTCCGCCATCAATTCAAGCCATTGACGCTGCCTCATATTTAAGTCCTTCTGGGTGAAATCATACTTCAAACTCTTGTGATCAGTGTATATCTTTACATGCTCACCAAAAAGAAAATATCTCCACATCTTCAATGCGAATATCAATGCTGCTAACTCCAGGTCATGTGTAGGATAGTTTCACTCATGCACCTTCAATAATATGGAGGCAGAAGCTACTCCCCAACCATGTTGGTGAAGAACACATCCAAGTCCTCTGCCAGACGCATCACAAAATATCTCGAATCCACCCGTGCGATCTGAAATCGTCAGTACATATGCAATGATCAACCTCTGCTTCAGTTCATCAAATGGTTGACATTTCTCAGACCAATAGTAATCAACATTTTTCTTAGTGAGATGTGTCAACGGTGCATGGATCTTAGATAAATCCTTGATAAACTTTTGTAATATTCAGACAATCCTAGAAAACTTCTGATCTCTGTGACTGATCGAGGAATCGGCCATTTCTTTACATCAACAACCTTCTCTGGATCCACAGCTATTCCTTCTTTTGATATAATATGTCCAAGAAAAAACAACTTTGTACATCCAAAACTGACATTTGTTATACTTGGCATATAATTGGTGTTGTCTCAAAGTCTCCACGACGATCTTCAAGTATTCAGCATGGTCTTCTTCAGACTTAGAGTATACCAAAATATCATCAATAAAGACTACCACAAACTTATTCAGACACTCATAAAAGACTTGGTGCATCAACCATGAAAGTAATTAGAGCATTAGTAACGCCAAAGAGCATCACAAGGAACTCGTAATGGCCATAACGAGTTTGAAATGCAGTCTTTGGAACAACGGATCCTCTGACTTTCACATGGTAATACCCACTTCTCAAGTCCAGCTTCGAGTACACTCGAGATCCATCAAGCTGATCAAAGATGTCATCAATAGGAGGGAGATGGTACTTGTTCTTTACTGTAAACTTGTTCAACTCCCTGTAATCAATGCACATTCTTCGAGAGTCATCCTTCTTATACACCAAAAGTACTGGTGCTCCCCACAGGGACATGCTGGGTCGAATTAGCCCACGTTCCGACAAATCCTTCAACTGATTACGAAGCTCAACTAGTTTTGGTAGAGCCATACGATACAGAGCTATCGCAATCGGTTAGGTGCCTGATATAAGGTCAATGTTGAACTCCAAGGATCTATCTGGAGGAAGTACATAAATGTCATCTGGAAAGATATCAGGAAAATTTCGGACGACTTTTGGTAAGACTGGTTCGGCTTCTATCACCATCATTACATCTTCCACTGGATTGGCCTTGAACTTCACCGGTCCATGTGAGCTACTACCACTAATAAACTCAAACTCTGGGTGATCTGGTATCCAGAATACTACCATCCTAAGTCTACAATTTATGGTGGCATAGAACATTCCTAATCAATCCATCCAAACACAGCTTCAAAACTGGGCATCTCTATCACTAAAAAGTCAGCATACAACTCTCGCCCACAAATCTCTACAGGACAATGACGGCATCCAGAAGAACTACAGAGTATTTCATGCTCTCTGTGTGTGTGTCCTAACTGGTGGCAAATAAATCTACTACTATAGAATGTCTAGCCACGAATTGTTGAGACAGGAAGCAATGAGAAGATTCCAAATCGAAAAGTGATAGAGCAAGAAAAGAGGCAATTCTAACAATACCCAAGGGAAATGATATAATACTAGAATAGGGGTCTAACATGCTAGTCATAGCAAATAACATACAATACTAAAGCAAGGTTGGAAGGACAAGCATAACTTAAAGAAAGGGTAGAGTAATACCAGCGATGACTCTCCTGGTATCCTCCGCCTCAAAGTTGTCATAATAAAGGCCTGCCGCTTCAGAGCTACCTTCTTGAAGTACTGCTACTGAGTAGGCAAGGGTGGTCCTTTAGGAGCTATGACACTGGGATCGGTGGTGTTGGAAGTGGAAGCCTCTGCAGAGCAGACAGAAGGGTGCTTTGCTGCATCGGTCTAGTTGCCACAGGTGTCACTGATCCTAAAGGCTGACTCTGCTGAGGATAAAATCCACTAATTTTCCCGGTTATACCACAAGTGTAGCACTGCCTGGCAAGGAATTTGCAGTCCTTCTCATGCCTAGGCTTGCCACAGTGCTGGCAAGATGATCACCTCTGTGGGGCGGATGGAATTCCAGTCCTCCTGAACTGGGTAGTCTGCACTGGCCTCGAAAAGCTCCTCTGATGTCCTATAGGGCGTCTATCTGCTGCTACAGGTGCCCTTCCCACACTCTTTAGATGTGTCTCATGCATCCTGGTCGCATTCAGTACGGCTTCATGTGCAGGTAGATCCAGGGTGGACAAAGCTGCACTGGACTGTCTAACGCATCTTGTCTTCTGAGCTAGGATACTAGCCAGCTTCTCTTCCTGCTGACTCAGATACTCTAGTACGCCCATCAGAACCTTCGCCATCAGAGACGACTCAGACGAGACCATATCAGAGGCTGATGTCTCATTCCCAGACATCCTGTTCCCGCTCTCATACTGCAGGAAGGAACAGAATAAATGTGGTTTAGAACAAGGACAATGGATTATAATGTTAGATCTACATCCATACTATTCTTACTATATCACAGTGTGAGCTGACCTGCATGTGCCACCACAAAAACCATGTCACGCTTTTCCAAATACGGAAGACACGAAGCATGACAAGACCGTCGTAGTATTCAGACACATGGCTTTGAGCCCCTATTCTAAATACCACTAGGCATTAATTGTGTTTACATTAAATTATACATGCAAGCCACCATGACATACTATAATCGTACATAAAAAGTAAAGTACTCCAACAATATTTAAATCCACAGGTAGGTAGCGAAAGGAAATATAAAACTTTACATCATATTAATAAGATACACCATACATACTCCTTACTGGACAAGGGGTACAAAAGTACACATGGGAATAAAGCAAAAAGAAACCACAACCCATAAATGACAAACGTGTCCACACCCAGTACAAGACACAGTCTAATCTACCCTAGGGAATTCTAACTGAACAAATGTACTCTCAGTAGGCTCCATATGTACATCTGGATGTGGAGTAGTCTGCTTGGTAAGAACCTGCTCTGTCATCTCTACTCTGGGTCCTGAAAAAACATAGATGAGACATGTCAATGTGTGAACCATCAGAAAACCTAACTAAACTAGGTATGACCTAGTTTTAGAACCGGTCTACCTAAGGGGTCGATCTACTGAAATGCGTGTCCACAAATCAATGCATAACGAAAAGCAAGGCATCTTATGCATGTGATGAAAAGAAAGAACTGTGGGATGGAAATGCATAAAGTAAAGGCACAAAGCAAGACAGGCTGAGAAGCATAAGCAAAGGCAGGCCATAATTTTATGATTATGCTTTAATCTTCACAGTTTATAATTATAATGAGTAATTGGAAACCCCGGGTAATTGTAGGATATCAGAAACTGGATCTCACCTCAGGTGGGTGGTTCTCAAACTACACCGTCAATGGTACATGAGCACTAATTATTTTTAACGGGGCCTCTCGAACCTCCTCTTTTTCGGGAGGGAGAATCACTTGCCACATAGGCAAACTACTACATAGTGCATCACGAGTACATCCATAGGCCTCTCCACTCTGCCCAACTCCCCTGACGGAAGTGCGAGGGAGATATATCTCCTCACTAGTCCAGTCCTCATGCCTACACATTACTCAGGTTCCCCCCACCCGTATCTGGAATCTCACCCATTTTCGAATGGACTGAGAATTCCAGATATTTATTAACTCTCATTTCACTCTTATATCATCAATTCATTAACTTTCATCTTTGTCGGTATCAATTACCGCATTCATACTCATTTCCAATTCCATCATTATTACATGAACATTTCTGTATGTTCTTCTATTTATTCAATTGTAAAAAATTTCATGGAAAATTTATTTATTTGAACATTTCATGGCAAATGTATGTTCATCTATTTATTTCAATTGCAAATTTTTTCATGGCCAATTCCACATGAAGTTTTGCATATAACATGAATTCCTTTTCTTACATATGAAACATAATATCACTTAAAAGGGCAACATCATGGTGTTCACATCTAAACATGACATTTACAACTAAAGCAACATACTTCTCTTTCTTGCCTGCAACATGAGAACATGGTATAACATCATAAAACCATCATTCATGATTTCAACATGTATTCATAACACAAGAAACTGGACTATAATTATCACATGAGGCACATTAATATGGTAACATAATCATATCAATAATCTGTCTTTGGAAAACTAGGCCACACGACCGTTTGGACCACTCACACGGTCGTGTAAAGTGATGCTGATGAAGGCTCAGGAAAACAACCACACGGTCGTTTGGGGCAATCCACACGTACGTGTGCGTTCCAAATGTTGTAGTTCAGAATCCTCGACCACACAGTCGTTTGGAAGTACTCACGACCATGTGGAGTCCACAAATCAAGGTTTAGGATGGCGTACTAAGGCATACCCACACAGCCGTTTGGTAGGCCACACGTTTGTGTGGGAGAACTCAATGCTTCGTTCGACACGATCATTTGGTAATTGACACGGTCGTCTTGTTCGAGGGATATTCAATCGCTCGATCGCATCTAAGTCGTTGCGACTGCGTAAGCCAAGGAGATGCGACACGACCGTGTCTAAGTCGTGTAGGGGAGGGCTTCTAAGCTGACAGCGACACGGTCGAGGAACGATCGTGTGACACTGCTGTTGGTCGTATCGACCACAACACGGTCGAGACACGACCGTGCCTTTTACGACACGACCGGGACACGGCCGTTTGGTTTCATGATGCAGTCGATTTCTAGGGCGATTAAAACTGAATCCTATGCGATTCTAAAACTAAAACCTATCTAATTTAGTTACAATTCCTACCTCAATCAGTACTCCAATCAGTCTATGGCCATTCTTCTCCTTGAAGAACCTCTGAAAAGCTTTCTCGTTCTTCTTCTAAGGCCCAAAAGCTTGGAGAATAGAGTTTGGGAGTTGGGTTTTGGTGGAAGGAGAACCAGCAGGGGACCTGGGTTGAGTTGTGTGGGCAGAGAGTGAGGAAGAGAGAGCTCCTTCTCTATTTTCCTTTCTTTTTCCATTTTTTTCCCCTAATTTTTCTCTCTTAAATCCCATAACATCATTGTCACCCCTCTATTTCTTCTAAGCATGCCATGTGTCCTAGAGTTAGGTGGGATTAATGGTGGTAATGACACCTCTAAGTAGGAGGTGTCATCATTTAGGTATTTTAGGATTTTCATTTTCTAATTAATTATAAATACATAACTTAATACAACATAATCCCTTAATACTAGTATTTCCTCCATATACTCCATTATTTAATCCAAATGATGTTTTAAAAATTGTTTAAAAATAATTTTATCATTACAAAAATTAGAGAAAAATTTATAAAAATTCACACAAATGTATACATACGCATACTACACATACATCAACATTAGGGGTCTTACAAGGGTGGTGGTATAACATCATTAGTCCACCTTCCAATCCAGTTTATACTGCGTAGAATTGGATTTGTATTTGTTATTCTCACAGTCATGAGCATGTAAAAAGGTGCTTATCTTATGGTGATATGGTGTTTGGTCCAGCATGATGATTTTGGCATGATGGTCAAATATGGTGCTCTAGGGAAGAATTTTGACTTGTGGATAGATCATTTGGATAATGTGGTTTTGAAAGCTTGCATAGGTCGCTCGGGCTAGAAGTTTGGTTATAACGCATATGCATCGCTTTTGGGTGGAGCTCTTGGATATGTAAGAATTATTATGATGGGTTTAGAGTTACATACCTTCATAGAGTCGATGGCAATTCCGCATGCGTTAGGGTACATGGGCATGAAGAGCAAGCACCCATGCATAATCAAAGCCGGGGTACATGTGCATGAAGAATAATGCGTGCACTCCAATTTGGTCGCTCACTAGAGCCCTTTTATACATTCAATGACAAACGAGCTTGGCATTATCACAAACACTTGTCATTCAAAATGAAGTAATGTAGGCTCAACGTCACAAAGTACAGCCAGTGTTTTCCAACTTGTTACCGCATGGTGGGCCATAGGCCCCCTAGCGTAGAACCAATGGGAGTTGAGTCTTTCTATTTTTTTTGCAAAGGGCGTGAGGAAACCCTTCTGCCCCATCGGGGAGCCGAGTACAGTAGTTTGTCCCCATGTAAGGGTTGGAGTATGCGCTGGAACATGAGTATCGTTCAAGCATATCCTTAAGCATGCGGTATGCAACTCGCTCAAGCATACGATGTGCAACGTGTTATGATGTTCATGAAGTCTTTTATGGTGACTACTGCTATTGCTAACAGGTATGTGTATCATAGCCATTGAACAGATTAGGTAGGGAAGGTTCGGGGCAGTGAATGGCCATGGTCAATGTGGTGACAATTCGAGTAGAGTGCCTGGCTTCTGTACGACTTGAGTGTCATTTCACTTGGTTTGTAGGGGTACACATCATACCACATGGGGAGAAGCCCTTACACCAGTGTCGATCTTGTAGGATATGGCTGTTGTGTCGATATGATGGGAAGTGTTTGATTCTGATATGTTTTTTTGTAAGGAACTTATTCTACCAAAGATGCTCATGAATGGTCAGCGTGTAGCATGCTGCACTCGAGGTAGTCATCCATAGGGAAAGCCTTGAACCCAAAGTTGTGCATGGGAAGCATGTCATGCACAAACTAGATAAGCACCTAATAGTCCTTTCCACCCATATGGGGGTAGGAGGTTGTGTTTTACTTCATATGGGGGTAGGAGGTTGTGTTTTACTTCCATATGGTTAGTTTGCATGAGGGTGGGATGTTGTGTCGGTATTCAAAGGCAATAAGCTTATGGTGCTGGATGTGGTCGTTTACCTCGGGCAAGTTGTTTTTTTCCTAGACTGAGCGATTAACTATCATTGAGTATAATACGAGGGAGGCATACTTCTAGCTCTAAGCTCTTTTCATGCCTCGCAGCTTTGAGCTTCAGCTCCATCTTAGAAGTTGTTAAAGAAAGCTTTCATACAAGTAGCAACATATTGTGTTTGAAGTCCCAAGAAGAACAAGGGTCCGTATCAAGCGCATATATCACGGAGAATATAAGTTTATCATCCATTCTCACAGTAGATTAGTTGATCCTCGACTAATGAAAAGATGTTTATTTAATCGAGGGAGAACATACTATTCTACCTATGCATTTCAGATATTTGTCCAACTTGCTATAGTAACAATATAACAAAATGGTAGAAGGATAACAATTTCACCATTTGAAAATTTCATGTAGCAAAACAAAACCTTATGTCTCGAGCGGGTCAGGGGTCGGGCACCCATGGCTCCTCCAAGTAAGGGGTCGGGGGTACGTCACTCCCTCACGTAGGGGTGCGATATAGGGACGTGCTTGGTTGTAGCTGGCAATATGAGGTTGCCCGACTATGTGAGTAGGTAGTGCAAAGCCATGCTTTCTGAACTTAGTATGCGGGGACCTACTGAGGCATCCAAGTGCACGGCTTAAGGTCATGCTTGCTAGTTACAATCAATCACTACATGGGCAAGTTGATATGGTTAATATGAATTTGATGTTCATCGTCGTTTCCTCGCGTTGATACTATTATATTGGCAGCCAGTTATATCTTGATGTCCATCACTTGAACCAACAATATTTTTCCCATTGGCAAGCATTTAACGCTTAGAGCCTATCCCTAGAACCCACAATAATTTATAGGTTAGTGGGTAGTCAGCATTCGAAGAATATCCTTTGAACCAATGATGAGATTTAGGTTGGCAGGTTTGGCATTCGAAGTATATTCCTTGAACTAACTATAATTCCATGTTGATAGGTAGTTGCCGTTTGAAGCATATCCCACTTGCAGCTGTTAGATGTATATGTCCCTTTGTATAGGGTCTTTTGTGCTTATTTACCATTCCCTGTACTCTATATATATCGGGCTATTGCCCTTGGAATAATACAAGAGAGTTTATTCCTAACATGGTATCAGAGCCAGGTTTAACCTGAACCCTAGCCGACTTTCTCTCTCTCCCGCAAAATCCAAAATTAAAATTATTACTTTAGGCCTTCGCGCCGCCGCGTCCGATCACGCGCAGCATCGTCCGCCTTCGAGTGTTCGATCCACACGCGTCGATCCGCCTTCGAACGTCCGCCTGCAACATCGTCCGCACGCGTCGATCCGCCTTCGATTCGAGCATCGTCCGCCTGCAACATCGTCCGCACGCGTCGATCCGCCTTCGGCATCGTCCGCCTTCGCGCCGCCTGCGGTACCCACTGCTTGATCTGCGTCGATCCGCGCCTTCGAGCATCCGCGTCGTCGGGCATCTGCCAGATCTGGAGGCGCCTTCGAGCATCTGCAAGCCTGCTGCCTCGTCGATCTGCCTTCCGCTGCGGGCACGTCTCTTCGTCTGCGGATCTTCTCCTTAAGCGCCTTCCGCGCCTTCGATCGCGCCGTCCGAGGCAGGTGCTGCCGCGGATCTTCTCCTTCAGCGTCCCCACCTCCGATCGCAGCGGATCTTTGTCTGCAGCATATCCGCAGCAGCCATCGCCGCGCCCAGATTCGCGGATCCCCCTGATTTGCGCCCAGATCCGCAGCACCCGCTCGCGCCTTCGCCTGCGCCCAGTCCCGTTACCGGTTCCCCCCTGTGCCGCTGCCGTCGGCCGTCTGCCACAATCTAGACTCCGTCTCCTACGGATCTGATCTCTTCATATGGCGGCTCCCACGGATCTACCTCTTCATCATCATCATGTTGCTATCCCTAGGTGTTCATTGATTTTTGATGGACTTAATTAAAAGGAGTGTGTACAGCACATTCGTCTCCATATGCGCGGTCAGCGCCTTTGGGACCTTCTCACTGGCGATCGTCCTTGTCCACCGCGACCGGTGCTTCCCAGCGAAACATCACTCCCTCCCACTGCTGATGACACCGCCAAGAAGGCGGCAACCGATACGTTTGCGACTGCTGTTGCTGCTTATTCCTCTCAGGATGTTCTCTATCGGCGGTGGTGTGATGACGATGCTCGTGCCGCCAACATCCTCATCGCTAGCATTGATGTGTCCCTGACTGGCGACATTGTGAGTTTGGCGACGTCTCAGCTGATGTGGGATCATCTTCGCTCTCACTATGAGCCTACCGGTGACTCCCTCTACCTTGCTGTCGTCAGACAGGAGCAGGCTCTTCAGCAGGGTGATGCCACGGTCGATGAGTTTTATGCACAGATATCTTCTATCTGGCGTCAGCTCGACTCTTTGGGACCAGCGATCTGTCGTATCTGCCAGTGTTGCCAGCATCAGCACTCCCACCTGCAGCTTCGTCGGGTCTATGACTTTTTGACCCGACTACGGCCTGAGTTCGAGCAGATACGTGCTCAGCTGCTTGTCCGTAACCCACGCGTGACGTTCTTGGAGGTACTTGCTGCTATTCGTACTGAGGAGACTCGTCTTCGTACTGCTGGTCTTTTGGCACCTTCTGCCTCTGTTTTGGCGACCCGTGCTCCTGCTTCTCCTGCTCCTATCACACCAGATCTGCCTTCTGCTACAGCCCCCGTGCGTGGTGACACCAGACGCTGCACCTACTGCCACCGAGACAGACATGTGGAGGCGCAGTGTCACAAGAAGCGGAGGGATCAGGCTGCTGCCAAGAGGAAGAAGGAAACTGACACTGGGGGTTTCACATCTCAGAGGAGGACTACCCCTTCTGATTCTGAGCAGGAGCTTCTCGCGTTATTTCGTCGGATGTCTGCTTCTGGGGCATCAGGCTCTGCTTCCTCTGTCAGTCAGCCTCCAGGTACTGCGACACCATCTTCCACCACCTCAGGTACCTCTCCTTGGATCCTTGACTCTGGTGCTTCATTTCATATGACTCCTGACCCTACCACTTTACATTCCATTAGTACTCCCTCCCGCTCTGTCACAGTTCTCACTGCAGATGGCACCCCACTTTCAGTTACAGGGCTAGGCACACTTTCTAGTCCCACTTTTCATGTCCCTGCTGTGTCCCTCGTTCCAAAACTCACAATGAAGCTTATGTCGGCAGGCCAACTTACTGATCTTGGCTGTCGTGTCATTATTGATTCTGACTCTTGTTCTATCCAGGATCGTCGCACGGGCACTCTAGTTGGTTCTGGCCCCCGCAGGCGTGATTCTCCACGTCTTTGGGAGCTCGACTGGCTTCATATTCCTTCCGCTGCCTCTGCCAGTCCTCCCATCACGCCTATCGCCTCCGCATCTGCTGCATCGTCTACCGGTTCGTTTACCCAGTGGCATCATCGCTTAGGACATCTCTGTGGTTCGCGTCTTTCTTCTTTGGTTCGTAGAGGTTTATTAGGGTCTGTCTCTGGTAATATGTCTTTAGACTGTATGGGCTGTAAACTTGGCAAACAGTTACAGCTACCTTATCCTACTAGTGAGTCTGTCTCCCAGAGTCCTTTTGATCTTGTTCACTCAGATGTATGGGGTCCGGCCCCCTTCGTTTCGAAAGGGGGTCATCGCTACTATATTATATTTATAGATGATTTTTCTCGCTACACTTGGATATACTTCATGTCCTCTCGTACTGAGGTTTTGTCTATTTATAAATCTTTTGCTACCATGATCCGTACACAGTATAGCACTCCCATTCGGATTCTCCGTGCTGACTCTGCTGGAGAATACCTATCTCGGCACCTTCGTGCCTTTCTTGATACCCAGGGCACTCTCTCACAGTTTTCCTGTCCTGGTGCTCATGCCCAGAATGGTGTTGCTGAGCGCAAGCATCGTCATTTACTTGAGACTGCTCGTGCCCTTATGATTGCTTCCTCTGTTCCCCCTCAGTTTTGGGCTGAGGCTGTATCTACTGCTACATATCTCAGCAACATGCAGCCATTCTCTCCTCTTCAGGGTGCGATTCCACTTGAGCGCCTTCCTACACCACCTCCAGATCTGCCATCCTATCCTGAGCTTCGTCTTTTTGGTTGTGTCTGATATGTCTTGTTGGCCCCTCGTGAGCGTACCAAGTTGACAGCCCAGTCTGCTGAGTGTGTCTTTCTTGGTTATAGTGCTGTGCACAAGGGATATCGGTGTTGGGATCCTGTAGCTCGACGGATGCGGATTTCTCGTGATGTTACTTTTGATGAGTCTCGTCCCTTCTTCCCTCGTCCTTCTTCATCTTCCAGTCCGGCTTCTATTATTGAGCCTCTTTTGTTTCTCACTTTTCCTGATAGTCCCCTATCCACCATTCCACCACCCATACCTCCATCACCTGTGTCCTCAGCTCCACTACCAGTGCCCCCTGTGCCTCCGGTCACCTCTGCACCTACCCCATGACATGTTTCTCCCTTTCCTCTTCACTACACTCGTCGTCAGCGAGTCGAGGATCCTCCTGCAGTGCCTTCTCATGAGATGCCCTCCATCACCAGTGACCCTCCTGAGTTGCCCTCTTCCTCCAGTGACCCTCCTCGTTACCACCTTCGTGATCGTGAGTCACTACGCCCTCCTGGTCGGTTTACTTCTCTGGGTGCTATTCTTGCTGAGCCGATCTCTTATCGGGATGCCGCTGCTCACCAGGAGTGGCAGCATGCTATGGCAGAGGAGATTGCTGCGCTTGAGCGTACTGGTACGTGGGATCTTGTACCCCTGCCTGCCCGTGTTCGTCCTATCACGTGCAAGTGGGTTTACAAGGTCAAGACCAGATCTGATGGTACTCTGGAGCGCTACAAGGCTCGTCTTGTAGCGCGCGGTTTTCAGCAGGAGCATGTGATATATTTTGAGGAAACATTTGCCCCTGTTGCGCATATGACTACTGTTCGTAGTCTTATTGATGTTGCTGCTGTTCGTTCATGGACTATTTCCCAGCTTGATGTCAAGAATGCTTTTCTCAATGGCGTTCTTGATGAGGAGGTTTATATGCGACCACCACCTGGTTATTTTGTCCCTGAGGGCATGGTTTGTCGCCTTCGTCGCTCTCTTTATGGTCTTCGGTCGGCTCCCCGTGCTTGGTTTCAGCAGTTCTCTTCTGTCGTCACTGCAGCTGGTTTTATTGCGAGTGATCATGATCCTGCTCTATTTGTTCATACCTCATCTCGTGGTCGGACGCTTCTCCCTTTGTATGTGGATGATATGATTATCACTGGAGATGATCCCCAGTTTATTGCTTTTGTGAAAGCACGGCTGAGCGAGCAGTTTCTTATGACGGATCTTGGCCCTCTTCGTTACTTTCTGGGGGTTGAGTTTTCCTCCACACCTGATGGCTACTATCTCTCTCAGGAGAAGTATATTCAGGATCTTCTTGATCGGGTTTCTCTTGTTGATCAGCGTACCGCTGATACACCGATGGAGCTGAATGTACATCTATCAAGAGAGTTTATTCCTAACAGCAGCTTCCTACAACATTGGTTTGTTAATAAGGTTGGTAAGGAGTTTGTGCTTATTACATCTCCTGTTTACAATACGTTTACGTTAGCAGGCTGTTAGAGCTCGAAGTCTAGCCCTTGAATCAACAACAATTTCTAGTTGGTACGAATCAACGGTCGTCGCCTCTTGCTAAACCATCAATTTGTTGGTTGGAACGAGTCAGCGCATGTTCCCTCTCGATAGAACCAACGATAAATTTAAGGTCGGTTGGAATTCAACCGTTGTTGCCTATTCCTTGAACCAATGATAATATCCAAGTTGATTGACATACATCACTTGAAGCTTATCCTTTATTTGCTTGCAGTTTATTATTTCACTGGTAAATAAAATGGGTTGAAAGGGGAGCTAGTGCTTATCACCTCATTTTTCCTTCTAATTCTTTTATATACCTAGGCAGTCAGCATTCATCGCCTATGTCATGTTTACTTACAGTCTATTGCCAAACTGACAAGTAGACAAGATCAGACGGGAGCTAGCACTTATCATCTCTCCTTACCTCCGGATGCTATCATGTAGTTTGGCAATCAAGGTTTGTAGCCTATCTCATGTCTGATTGCATTTGCCTAGAGAAAAAACTATCTTACAGTGTTCTCTGATACTTAGAGGCATGTTGTCACATGTAGGTGATCATGTTATCGGTTGGTGAGTACAATGCATGTAGGTGAGTTGATACATGTAAGTGAACATGATGATCATAAGGAAATTGGTGGATATAAGCAGTCATCACACATGTAGAAGAGTTGGTGCTCGTAAGCGATTATGATGATCATATGCAAATTTGCACATGTAGGCAATCATCACACATGTAGATGCATTGGTACCAATAGGCGACCATGGCACCCATAGGCAAGTGGTGTCTATAAGTGGGTCGACACGATGTAATGCAACATAAGAACTTGTATTTTCTCTTACCATATGCATGTGCATATCACTATTTCACACGCTCTTAACTTTATTGTGGCCTCAAAGGCTCTTTTTGATAGGGGTTTGCACAAGTGTGATGGGAAAGCGTTATGATCGATGACACCCTTTAGTGCACTCCCGTTTCTCTAATACACTTGGCCAACTTTATTGTATACCGCGACTGTATGGGACTGTGCAAATAGGCATAGTCGTCTACTGAGACTTCCAATGCACAGACATCTCTCTCAAAGTGAGAATGATTAATCAACATGTCTTTGAGTATTTTGTCGAGATATATTGGCATATTGGTGGGTTAGCTCTTTATTTTTTCTTGATCAAAATCAAATTGACTACCTCTAGACCTTACTATTGACGGTAGGTACAGTGACTCTAGTCATTAACAGCGTCAAGTGTGGAATTCTAATTGCATGCTCCCATCAATTCCTTTTGATCTTGGATGCGCTCTTTTGTTTTTTTAGGTTCTTATTTTGTTATGGGTACCACCCTCGCCTTAGTAGAGGGAAGAATGTTCTCAACATGTACTGGAAGCATCTTTGCTTGACTTTCAGGAGTATTTTGTACACACTATTTTGTACACACGGACTAAGTAGGAAGTTTCGAATGTATTTGTTCAAGGCATATCTATCTCTATTAGAAGGAAGACATAGTGACTTCTTCATGGTAAGTTTGTTAAAAATTTTATTTGTCTGACTCGGTAGTGTTCTGATCCACGTATCTTTTCATACACTCCTGCATTCTGCAAGGATCATACGACGTCCTCTGTAAGTGGTGTTTAGGATGCTGGTGGTGAATGTGTAGTCTTCTCCCATCTCTTTTTGGCCTTTGGTCTATTAGCTCTTCGTTTTCCATTTAGTATCGGTAGAGTTAACACCAACTATTATTGAGACATCACCTTCATGCTTCATCCTCCTTATTTGGCAGACTTCTATCAGGTTGCTACATAACAGGTATTGTTGCTGGGGGTTACTTCTAGCTACTAGGCAGCTTAGGACAAATTTGTTTTTGACGGGTTTCAACCAGTTTTTTTGTCGAGAAGTTCTATACCAAGGTATTGTCATGCAGGATTCTGTTAGGTTGTTGTATATTAACTTTTTACCAGATTGTTATATGACGAGCTTCCATTAGGCTACTACCTGGAAAATGTTGCTACATGATGAGCTTCTGCCAGGTTGCCTCCTGGCAGCTTATTACCAAATTGCTGCATGGTAATATTTTACTTGGTATGCTTTTGGCAAGCGTTGTTTGCAAAGCGGCTTCTACCCCAGTGTTGATGTATAAGCTTTTTCCAAGTTATTGTCTGGCAGCTAGTAGGCTTCTGTCCAGTTATTGAGTTGCTGCATGGCGAGCTTTTCCCATGTTACTACCTAACAAGCATTGCTGCATAGCACACTTCTACCAGGTTACTTGCAAAAAGAAGGGTGTGCAACATAAGGACTTTCCAAGAGGTCCACTATCCTAGTACTAATCTCACCTAAGCATGCTTAACTATGGAGTTTTCTTTGGATTTGGTGTGTTAATGTTTTTTTCCTTTTTTGTTTATTTGTAATAATTTTTTATTTGTTCCTGCTTCAACGGATTATGTACCAGCGATATGCAAATACCGTTGCTCCAAGTATCGACAAGCTCATTTGTTTAGACACCACATAATCTGGAGCATCTTCATTAGCATAATCACGTGTTGTCGCATTGTGTTATCGCCAAACATAATTAAGAGTGAAACTTAACTTTTCGGTCCTTGTAATATGCTTCATATGACCATATGGTTATTGGGATCAAAGACAACTTTCTGTGAGATAAAATTGGTGTCCGAGTCTGCTTGTGGGTCACCCTTCCTTTAGTTTATATACCATCATTCTTATTGATGCTTGATTACTTGGTGTTGCTTTTTCTACATGTTAGGATGTCTCGAGTGCCTCAGAGAGGCTGGTGTTTCTTTGTTGTGTTCTGTTAGATCTGGCCCAAAGGTTACCTATTTAGGGGTGTTTTGTGTGGTTTAAATAGGGGTATTTGGGTAATTAGACATTTAATTAGAAGATTATAAATAGGGGGATAGCCGGCCGGCCGGCCCTAGTCATGTGAAATTTGATTATTGTGATTGAGAGGAGAGATCTCCTAGTTCTTCGAGAAGGTACGGACGTCCCTTATCAATTGGCGTCTTGGGAGGGAGGGTACCCCTTTAATTCTAGCCAGTTATCTTATTTTATTTTCAGTTTAATCAATACAATTTCAGATTCTCTTTAGTTCCTATCATTTTGATATCAGAGCACGTCGATCCATAGCGACGGCTACAAGATCCAAAGATCGGATCGATGCGGTGGAGAAGAAATTGACGGGAGAGATCGAGGGCATTAAGAGCGAGATCTCGAGAATGAAAGAAACCCTAACGGATCACGGGGGACAGTTGAAGCAACACGGCGAAGCCCTAGCACAAATCTTATTCCAACTTGGTAAGATCTCGGCGCAATTGAAAGGAGAGAACACGAACCCTAAAACAGCGACAAAGGAGCCACATTTGGACAAGGATAAGCACATGGCGAAGGAATCGAAAGATTGGAGGTTCACGGATCCAGAGGATAGCGAATCGGAGGTGGAGGAACATCGCTAGGAGGTCGACGGCCCCAACAGGAACCACCGATGGCTACAACAAGCAGGAGGGCCGGCGGCAACAACCTAGGAAGCCGCTGGCCCCCATGGGCCTCGGCAGACCCTAGGGCCCCTCCCACGGTGCCCTGGGGGCCAGGCGAAGCAGCAGCAGGCCCTATCGGGCCCTGCCGAGCAGTGGTATGGCCGCTGGGGCCCCGGCAACCACCGGCCTCTTTCAGGGCCCCCGAGGCCCCGCCGACCAGAGAGCACCCCCATGGGGGTTTTGGTGCACGTCAGGATGGGTTTCAGCCCCGCGGTGACTATTAGTCCTATTTGGAGGACCCGGTGCATGGATTCGACGATGGATTTGAACCGAGAGTTTTTCAGAAGTATGAGGATGATGGAGAAGGGTTTCGTGACCCACCTGACCCTCGGTATGGTGATAACAGATGGCGACCTCCACCCCACACCCATGAGGGACGCCCTGGAGACTTTGTGGGATGTTACAGAGACTTTCAAGAGGGGCACGAGGGCAGGTTTGGAGGCGACATTGGGGGAGGACATGAGGGTCGAGGAGGAGGCCCACGAGGGGGTCACGGTTTCTATGATGGAGGCCAACGTAGGGGTTATGCGTGACACCATGAGAGGTGACAACACTATCATCAGCCTAGACACGCCGGGGGACGAGGAGACCAGGGGACATTCAATATAGACATGCTGTGGAAGCTGAAGATGCATGTTTTCGAGGGAGAGTGCCCAGTGTCGTGGATCTACAGGGGAGAGAGGTTTTTAGGGTCTCCCGCATGACAGGAGCAGAAGATGGTGGCATCGTCAATTTGTCTGGATGGAAAGGACATCGCTTGGTTCTAGTGGAAGGATGAGAGGCGTTCTTTTCACTCGTGGTAGGAGATTAGGGACTAGATGGTGAAGAGGTTCAGATATCCACATATGGGGAATGTGAGGGAGCAGTTGTTGTCACTCAGGCATGAGGGCACTATAAGGGACTATCTTGTGAGGTTCGAGGCACTGTCAGGACAGGTGTGTGGGGTGTCTGATGAGATGATGGAGATCACCTTCATGAAGGGGCTACCTTCATGAAGGGGCTGAAGGCTACTATTCGAGCATCGGTCCCCATGCAGAAGGCTCAGAGCCTGATGGATGTCATAGAGTATGTTCAGATGATGGAGGACTGTCAGTTGGAAGATAGGAGAGCGAGGGGTTGGTTGGAGTGGACCGGTTTCCTGCAGTGTTCCGACTGCGACTAGAGAACAGAAGACATCTACATGGACGGATCAGACGAGTATTGAGAAGATTGTGGAGAAGAACAACGCACTGCCAGCAGGGGGTCAGTTTCGGAGGATGGCTGACGCTGAAATGAGGGAGAAGAGGCAGAAAGGGATGTATTTCAAATGCGATGAGAGGTTCACCCCAGGGCACCTTTGTGGGACACGCAAGCTGCAAGTGCTGATAGCCAGAAATGACGATGAATATGTCGTGGAGGATGAAGAGATCGTAGTGGACGACGACTCACACTTGGAGTAGGACCGCCAGCGACTTCATATACCACTTTGAGGATAAGATGGATTTTCGAGGGCGGAGTAATGTTAGATCCGGTCCAAATGTTACCTATTTAGGGGTGTTTTGTGTGTTTTATTAAAGTAGAGGTATTTGTGTAATTAGACATTTAATTAAAAGATTATAAATTTGGGGATAGCCGACCGGCCCTAGTCATGCGAAATTTGATTATTGTGATTGAGAGGAGAGATCTCCTAGTTCTTCGGGAAGGTGTGGACGTCCCTTATCAATTGGCGTCTTGGACGGGAGATTACCCCTTTGATTGTAGCCCATTATCTATTTTATTTTCAGTGTAATCAATAAAATTTCAGATTCTCTTTAGTTCCTACCATGTTCATGGTTTTTGAGTATTATCTGAAATAGTAGAGTGTGTTATAGTCACATGAGTCCTATGGTTTCTTAGTACCTGGTCACAATGTGTTATGGATCTTTAACCCCATCGAGATAGTTGAGCTCTGTGAAGATGATTATCTTTTGGAAATGGAGATTCTAGCCCATCTTATGTGAATGTTGGTTTCCTCAGTTGTTTCGAAAAGCTACCATTTTCCCTTTCTTGTGCTTCAATTCTCTAATCAGATGCAACTTCTTGCTCGTACCACCTTTTGTAGAGTTAGGATTACTGATTATATGAATTGGTACACTGTAGGCAAGCTCATCTTAAGCATTTCTTGGTTGCAATTGGATGTTGGAGTAATGGTAAGCTTGATGATACCATTAAAAATAGGAGAGGTGTTGTGATACTGGCTAGTAAAGATGTCAAGACTAGAAGAGTTCATCTAGGTCTTCCTTCAATTATTGGAGTTGCTGCAGCAAAAGCTAGGTTAGTAAAACATACATTACTTGTACTTTACCATGTACGTTATTTGAATTATCTGGTAGTGGCATTTCCTGATTAAAAACGTATCTACTGACTACCATTATGCTAGGGGTATGTATCATTTATATGCATGTGCACTAGCGTGGTTTGTATGAGCATTCTCTCCACATGATTTGTGCTCAGAAGTTGGTAGTGTGTAGGGTTTAATCACCATGGGTTATCTTTTATCTATGGATGTCTCAACGGGGTGACATCTGAATGTGCAGCTGAGCTTTGTACCTTATCCATTACTGCAGTGCTTAGGTTGGTGGTTGAATTAAAATCATCTATTCCTACAAGACATTCACGTCGTGTCCTTGCAATTGGAGAAGTGTTTGCAGCAGCTGCATTAGTGCTTTATGTCCCTTTCCATTTGCTACATTGGATTTGATATCGCATCATGCCATTTGATCTCTCGTTCCTATGGGGGTAACAGGGCTTCACGTCCTTCCTCCCCTCAATGTTGAACATGTTCCTACTAGCATTCTTCTTTGCTCCTAATGAATTCTATTCTATGTATTATATGAGTTGTCTATGGTTGTATCTGAGTTCCCATAGATGGCACGAATGAAGATGTAATATGCAGATGGATCTGGATGTATTGGATAGGACTTGATTCTACTTATCATGTAAATTGCACATCATAATCGGTAAGAGAGTTAGCAAGCTTAATCCAGGATGGCGGTTCTGGTTCCGACTTCGACTCCTCCGATGCTCAAATTAGAAATGGAGAGATACAATATATAATCTCAAACGTAAACAGAGAGTGAGAAGACTAGAATGAGCTTACTTCTTCCCAGATGAGAAGGCTATATATAAGATTGTGACCGTGCATTTTAATAACTTCACTTGTACGACGGGCATCATCTTAAGTGGGCCGAGTCTTTTATGGTCACTTACGAGTTGAGACATTAGACCTTCTCATATTGGGTTTGTAGACACCCTTTAGGATGATATAATACCAAGCTCCTTATAACAAATATTTTCACATGCCAACATGTGGAGTTTTTGCATGTAATCTGTCAAAACCATTAAATTTGCATAGTTATATTAGCTCCTCGTAACAAATATTTTCACATGCCTAATAATGAGACATAGATGGCATGCCTAATAATGAGACATAGATGTCATGTGGTAGGAAAAATAATTGATAGTTCTCTTGCTCATCTTTTCCACAAGTATGAACAAGGTGTTGCATGGAAGCCCCTCACAACCAACAATGTTTATATGCAAATCCAAAAAGTGTGGTAGAATTAATATATTTCTTTTGACAAATATACTATTAGAATTGTAACGTGTGTGCACGCATGCTAAATCTATCCTCACAAATGATGAGTACTGGTGAATATGAAAACACCAATTTGTCTTGCAACATGTGCATTTGCACGTGCCAGAGATATAGTTTCCTTAAAACCTATATAGATGCTTTTCTCCATTTTGCCAACATCCTTATAGGACTATGGGTGATACCCCCCACCTTATTAGGTTAGTGTATGACATGGCAGGAAGGAATACAGTAAAGCTACTATCTGTATCTCATGAAGTAAGATTTTTGTGTGTTGTGATACAGGGCTTCATCTACGTATCTTCAGTAATTGATGAAGATGACAATGGAGCACCTTCAACCCGATCAGGGCTGGCATCTCTCTACAAGGAAGCGGAAAGGGCATCAAAGCTGTTGGTGATCTCAAGGGTGTCGAATGAGAAGGTGCTGCCTTGGATGGTATCTTCGTCTGGAGCCATTAGGTGCTTTGACACAGTTTCGCTCAGCCATAAGCTCTCACTGCACCGCCATGCACTGCGGCCCATCCTGATCCACGTGCTTATGTGGGAGCAGCCTTCAGCAACTCTTGCCAGAGGTGTTGAACAATTTAGAGACACACCACGGCCTTCTTTGCCCCTCCCGCCTTCACCCCCAGCTGAGCCACTCCAGAATTTATCGCACAATGATGCATCAGAGGCAGCACTTGGCAGGGACACGGCAGGGAATGCGTCCTTCAGATTTCATGATTTCTCGTTTACAAACAGTTGGGTATGACTTCACGTGATCCCCTTTGTACATGTATAGTAGTATCATGTATCATTTAACGGCGGAGGAGCATGTTTGAGTAGTACATTTGAGACGCTCGGCATTGCTAGGAATGTGTCAGCTGTGATACCGATTCTTAGTGAAGATGTGCAGGATGAGTATGGATTGATGTAACAGTACAGAGATTGAACAAAGCCATGGGGGAAGCAGGGCTTGATTAGCATGTTCTAAGTTGCTGGTTGCATGACCCAGTGATGCGAATAGGGATGGGTGTACGCTTGGTCATCATGTATGACTCTTCATGAACCTTTGATCATGTAGAAACTTGCGTCGAAACTGTCTGCATTTATCATGTCATATAGATATCTCGTATATGCTACCCATTATTCTTTTTTGAATAATTTATTTTATCTTTACTAATTTTTTGGTTGAGCTGGGTACTGTTAACCTATTGGAAACTTTTAGGCCGAATCTAAATTAATCTGTCATTGAAATAATAGATTTAACAAGCATATGGGAATCATGAACTGATATGCAATGGAAAGCAAAATTACTGATTTAAGTGGTATTTGATTCTCATATTTAACTTTTGAAGATCGTCTAAAGTTGGAAGCCAGAAAAAGGTGCAAAATTTCCATTATGTATGTATTCATATACATATATGACATGTATATGAATTGGATTTTTGAACGGATATTCTTAAAAAAGGAAACGAGTTATGGATAACTGTTGTAAACTTTGTGGCTACGGTATCCGTAGCCCTGTATTTATAGCAATAGGGTTACATAATGTGTGGATACCCATTACACAGATGGGCCTCCAAAAGCCCGTTTATAACGCTTCCCTTTATCCATCCATTGTTGTAAGCCGTGTATGACCGCTTCAGGGTTCATAGAGCTTATCTGACTATGGGGGTATGGATACTTCTGGATCCTAAGTTAAGAGTTCTTGCCTCGTTAATACCTTTGATATGGAAAACCCAGTGGGAAACACCAGTGGCTAAGGGAAAAGAGTACAAGTCTCTGTAACTTCCCCTGATCGATGGATATCATCAGAGGTGAATACTTCTGGATCCTTAGTTAGGGATGACTGCCTCGTTAAAACCTTTAGCTATGGAAAACCCAGTGGGAAAAACCAATAGCCAAGGAAAAAGAGTACAGTTTTCCATAACTTCCACTGATTAGTGGAAGTATTTGGGGGTGAATACTTCTGGATCCAAAGTCAATGAGGTTGCCTCGTTAAAACCTTTAGCTATGGAAAACCCAGTGGGAAAAACCAATAGCCAAGGGAAAAGAGTACAACACTACATTTGACTCCCACTGATCTGTACAAGCTGCAGGCTTGCAGATCTCCTAGGCAACTATACATCAATCTCTTACAGTGTTCCGATAATAAGTACAAAGTACAAGGCATCACTCATCTATACAAGACATCGCTCATCTATACAAGTTTCGCTCATATATGGCAGCTATTGAATCTGAGGGAGCTCTTCTGAAGAGGAGTGGTCTGCAGACTCGGTAGGTAGCACCACGTCTCTAACCCAGTCGTCACTGTGTCTGCGAGGTACTGCAGGACCTGGCTGTGCGTACTTATGATTTGATTCTTGGATCGATGAGCCTCTCGGGATGGTGGGATTGATGTTGCCTTGGAAGCATGCTTTGCTGGTCTCCAGGAGTTGGTCGTTCCTTTGTTGTAGTCATCGCGATGATCTATAACCTGTATCTGCAAATACATTTAACATGTTGGATGATCCTTGACCCATGGAGGTAGCGCAGAAGCTACATATCTCTGGTCCAGTGGTGCGCTGCAGGCGCTGCACTGTATCTGGTTAAAGGGTTTACTGCCAGATAAAGGAGTGTGCAAAAGACACTTGAGTAAGGCACTTCAGGACCTAGGATATCCTTCTCCTCTTCCAGCGAACGGAAGGGGTCTTAATGTGCATCCATACAACAATAGGTGTATTAGTGGATTGCGATTATCTATCTTTCTTCATCAAGTGGATGATAATTTCATCTTCAGGATGATAATTCATCTGCTGGATGATTATTCATCTGCTGGATGATTATTCATCTTCTGGATGATGGTTTCACCTTCAGGATGATAGTTTCATCTTCAGGATGATAATTCATAAGGGTATGTTGTTACATCATCCATATCAGCATAGCCTAAAATTTTCTTTGCCAATCGCATGGTTTTCGCAATCATGACCAGGGAGTCTGATGCATCAGTTTAAATAATTTTGTAAGTAAGTTAAGCTCATCTTACATGGTTACTTTTTGGTTTCTGCGAAATAAACCTCTAAGCTATAGCGTTTTGCTTGTAGCTTACGATTTTATTTATTTATACAATACTCGGTAACCCACAGGTTTGATATCTTTTGATATCAGGACTTCGGGTCCAAACACTTCACATTTCAAAAGTGAGTCCAGCTCAACTTATTATTGCCTCGTTCCACATAATCTGGCCAAGTCTCTGCGTTTGCTTCAGGAAACGGAGATTGGGAAACGATATCTATGGCAAAATGAAATGCGAGTAATTGTCGACACGTGTGTTTTATCCAAATACCTCTTCATGTACGTACATTATTCAATTTATTTCAGATTCATCTCTTCTGGAGGTTCTGGAAAGGGAGAGGATATGGGGATGAGCTCACTTTCGTGTGGTGGTATTGTTTTAGGGTCTCAGGAGTTATTTCTCGCTTTGGAGCCTCGTGGTATGTCCTCTCATCCATTGAGGATATTCACTTCTGCTACTGGTGGATTGCATCCATTATATTTGGTATGTCAATCCTAGCTGGATTTTTAGTAGCAGGGATATGTGAATTTGACAATATTTATATTGTCAGTGGCTATGTCTGATAACTGTTGAACAGTTTCATAAGTGTGGATCTTCAGGATCTTATCATTATTCATGATAATCAGATCATATGTATTAATGTTTTAAATGGTCAAATTAAGCTTCAGGCTCATGGATGATTAGATTATTTTTGTTAAACCTAATACTGGGGAATTAAGGTTATGAAGGATCTTCAGAATCACATCAAGTCTTTAAAAGAGGGCCCATCAATGCACGTCTTAGGAGAAGTGATTTTAAATGCTTCCACTGTTCAGAGTGCTCAGAATCAATTTATCTGGGGTAATTACTTCCGATAAATAGTTCTATGTTCTGATGGTCCATAGTGGTGATATGGGGATGTATACTCATCATGGCTCCATCGATAAGATGTGCTCTAAACGCTTTCCCCATTAGGGGTTCTCGGAAACTGTTTATATGAGGTGATCAGGCTCATATAAATAGGTTCTAAGGAGGCGTTTTGATGGTTTGCATTGTAATTGCATGTTCCCGCATGGTCACATACAACTGGATTTTTAATGGATAAGTAATCCGTTTAAATCATTTAATGATTTACATATAACCCATTTCTGGGTGTGAACACAAAACTTCAGGGTGTTCAATTATCTTCCAGTTGTTAAATATAATTGATTTCCCAGTGTTATCCATACAAAAATCCACAATAAGCTCGACTTCAATGAAGTTGAGCATAGAACTGGGGATATGAACCCGTCAAGGCACGATCTATAAGATGTGCAGTAATGCCTCCCCCGTTTGGGGATCTCGGAATATATTCATCCAGGATGGTTAATCCCGATGAATAAATTCCACTGCGGCATTTTTGAGGGTGGTATACGGGTAAGTAAAAGCCCAACCAATATCCCAGTAAGGTAATATGTCCTAATAATCTGGACTGCGGTTGGATAACAAGGTTTTGATTATGACCATTTTAAGAGGATATATAGATGAGTACTCTAAGGTACATCATCAGCCATATGTAGGGAGTGTGTGAGTCCACTTTTATCCCTCAAATACTCTCAAGAGGCCTAAAGTTCTCATTCTTCTAATGATGATAGTATATTATCTTAAATTTGTTTGAGGAAGTGAAGAGAGTCAATGACATCCTCATTTTAGGAGTATTCAAGATGACAAATCATTCACAGTAAAATAAAATGTGTAAAAAGCATGAAATCAATAATAAATATTGTGGTGATGCATTTAAACACATGTATACTGCAAGAGAATACTACTGATAATTTTGTTGCAGTAACAAGTTTCATATTATGATGTGTGTTCTAGAAAATATACGTCCACAATTGTGCTCATTTTAGACTCATATTATGACAACAGATCAAATTTGTTTTCAAAGTTTATTTGTCCTCGGGGAGTAGCTAAATATACATACAGTCAATTTGACTTTCGTCGTTTAGACTAGATATGTATATATTTTTATATGGCATAGGTTAATGCACATTCATATTGCAAAAAGCATTATGGGTCTTGTAAGAACTTCTGGTCTGATATTGGGTTGCCATTGCATACTCCATGTCGAGGTATATCATATCTTCCCTTTCTCATTTAATTCAAGACTTCCCTTGTTTCCAGTCTTCCTTATTGTCGTTTATAAGGAAGAATGAATATTGGTCTTACGAAGTAGACATATACAAGGGAAATGAAATAGTTTCTATATTTCCACTTTTCTAATTTATGAGCGACTTTTAAAAGTCGACTTGAATGCTTAATTATGGTCTGTAGGCCATTTTTTTAATTGAGTCATTCAAGTATTGTGTGAATATAGAATCATGCTCAAGGGGAAACTAATACGTGGCTACGAAGTTTATAATTTCTCGCTTATCTATTAAGACACGACTTCGGGCATACCCTTAAAATTAAGGTTAGATTAAAGAATTATACCTTGTAAAGTGAGATTACTCTAAAGGAGTTTAGCGGTGTTATGACAACTGCTGGTGTCATTATTGGTTTATATAAACCATAGATCTGAGAGATCTATCTACCGCAAAATGCGTATCTCTAAAAGAAATCGCATAAATGTTTTTCGCATAATCCACCGTATTTGTTAATCTTTATTTTATTAGGGTGAAAGGGTGTTGACTTTTGATTTGATTTTGAACTTCAGGTTCATTTTGTCAAAGTGGATATGATGTTAAACTTTTTGAAATCATGATTGGTTTGTTGTCATAAAATATCGTCATATCATGAGCATGGGATGATCATATAAGAGTGCAAAATGCAACAATTAATGATTTATCATACACATAATATGAAGCTTGTAAGCTAAAAGTTATGCTTAATAAAATAGTTGAAAGAAACTAAATTATCATTGCAAATAAATCAAGCATGTGTGCTAAGAATGTATGCTCAGCTAACATGAATTGAAACATATACACATGTTATTATATTCTGCAGGTATATAAATAATTTTATCTTAGACATATAATCATCACAAGCGGTTTTAATTATTACAGGCAGTTTTATTCATCACAGGCATTTTTATAGTGGAAATGAAAATATTTTCGTTTAATAATTATTGGACCACTAGGCAACGTCATGCACCGTTAGGTTAGTTGACTAACGGCAGAGCGGTCGCAGGATCTTCCTAATTATTAAACGCATGATAATCAGATAATCCAACCAAAAATACGATGAATTAAAAACGTGTAATTTATCCAGATTTTTAACGGAAAAGAAATCATAATTAAATCTGAAAAATATTACGGAAATGAAATTGGTCAAACCATACTTAGGGTTTTTAGGTTCGATCTGCCGTGCGATCCCGTGCACCCGATTAGGGTTTCAGGCGCGTGTGTGGCCGCGTCTGGCGGCTAGGGTTTCGGACACATGCGTGCTCGAGGGGGGCGCTGTTGCAGGTGACGGGGCCCGTTCGCCACAGCTGGTGGTGGGAGGGACCGCCGCGGCAGGCGGCGGTTCCGCCCGCCGTCTGCAGGCGGCGGTTCTGCCCACCGCTTCGAGCGACGGGGGTAGCCATCGCTGCGGGCGGCGGATCCGCCCGCCGCTTTGAGCGGTGGGGGAAGCCGCCGCTTCGGGCGGCGGATCTGCCCGCTGTCGTGGGCGGCGGGTCTGCCTGCCGCTTCGAGTGACGGGGTTAGCCCGCCGTCGCGAGCGGCGGGGGGGGGGAGCCGCCGCTACAGGCGGCGGCGGGTGCCGCCGCTTCAGGCGGCGGTGACGGCGTGAGTGGGGGGGAGGGGGGTTTCGCGTGGCGGCTTCTGGCCGTGTGGCGATGGAGAATCCCACTAGGGTTTAATGGTTTTTGGGAAAGAAGATGATAAAAATCCGATTTTTATGGGGAAAAAAATCTATTTTTGATCTTCAAAATGGCGTTTTTATCGTAAAAAGTTGATTTTTAACAATAAAACGATGATTTTCCATTAAACAATTGATTTAGCATGTAGATCTAGGTAGAAAAATTAGATCTATACTAATCAAGATATCGATCCAAGTATTTGGATCTCAACATATGCGCATACGATTTTAAATCTAGGGAAAAGAATTACCTCTAGATCATACCCGCCGGATCTAGCGACGTTCGGTGAAGGAAGCCCGTTCGCGTCGCGTTCGTCCGTCGGTAAAGGTTCGGCTCAGTCTCGAGTATGCTGATAACGTGTTGTAAACTTTGTGGCTACGGAATCCGTAACCCTGTATTTATAGCAATATGGTTACATAATGGGTGGATACCCAATACACAGATGGGCCTTCAAAGCCCATTTATAACAATAACATAATATTTGTTCTGCTAAATATGCGCGCCACGTGTGCGTGAATAAATAAAAAATATATCATGCAATCACAATTATAAATACTTTCAATATATATTTTTGTATAATATTAGTTTCTAATTAACACAATCATTAGTTATATAGAAAATATTTCTTTATATTTATTGATTTTACTTATATGTTCATATTTCATATAGTGATTAGTCCAAAACACATGTACAATCAAAGGTTCTTCTTTCTCTATTTTTTCCCGTGGTTTTTTTAATTTTAAGATAACGGCAAGTCGGCAAGATGTAAGGTGTGCACGTGCATAGCTAGGTTAAGCTTTGCACGTGCACAAAAACACATTTTCTGTTATAATTTTGGAGAAAAAAGAGTAACCATGGCCATGAGCCATGGTTCTATATTTATTTATCTCCTACGGAATGTGAAAGAGCATGAACACCAAAGGTCCCCATTACTCAAATAAATGGGGAGTAATGAAGGGATAAAGTGGTCGGGAGGCCCAAGGCCTCTCTCACTCACAACACTCCCCCTTATCGATCCATTACTTTGGTCTTAGCGTATAAAGCTAAGGGGGTGTATACTTCCGGATCCTGAGTAACCGTGTTTGCCTCGTTAAAACCTTAGCTGTGGAAAACCCAGTGGGAAAAACCAACAGTTTAAGGGAAAAGAGTGCAACATACAAGTTACTCCCCCTCATCCGTACAAGCTTCAGGCTTGTAGGTCTTTTAGTTGTCTCATACCGATTCCTTTTACAAGTTTTACAAAAATACATCTTGGTAAAGATTTAGTAAAAATATCAGCTAAGTTGTTACAGGACTGGATCTATTGAATCTTGACCTCCTCGTTCTTCTGTAGATCGTGCGTCAGAAGAATTTGGGAGAGATGTGTTTCGTTCTGTTGCCTTTGATGTAGCCCTTTTTGAGTTGTGCTATGCATGCAATGTTTGTTTTCAAACAAGACAGTGGGCTCAAGATCACCCATCTTCAGGCCAGTGGCATCAAGGATTGTTGGACGACGGAGCGAAGCCAAAAACACTCTTTACTCGCTTTATGGATCGCAATGAGTTCAGCGTGGTTAGATGATATTGCTGTGGTGGTTTGCTTTACCGATCTCCATGAGATAGCAGTCCCTCCATAGGTAAACACAAAACCAGTTTGTGATTTTACTGTGTGAGGATCAGATTGGTAACCTGCATCAGCATAACCAAGCAACTGGGAGGAGGAACCTCTCTTGTAGTATAGTCTCAGATCTATAGAACCTTGGAGGTAGCGTAGAAGATGATTTACTCCGTTCCAGTGGCGCTTTGTAGGCGCATCACTATGTCTGGCAAGTAGATTAACTACGAATGTCACATCGGGACGCGTGCAATTTGCCAGATATAGAAGTGCTCCAATGGCACTGAGGTAGGATACTTCAGGACCCAGTAACTCCTCCCCCTCTTCCATCGGCCGGAAGGGGTCCTTATGAATATCCAGTGATCTCATGACCATAGGAGTACTTAAAGGATGACGTTGTTCCATTCTAAACTTGTTTAAAAGTTTTCTTGTATAATTTGATTGGTGTAACAGGATTCCACCTCGTAAGTGTTCAATCTGTAAGCCAAGACAATACCTTGTTATGCCTAGGTCTTTCATTTCGAAGGTATGCTTTAGGCTTTCAGATTTCTCATTGATCTCTACGGGAGATCCTATGAGATTTAAGCCATCAACATAAACTGCAACGATGACAAATCCTGTTCCCGTTCTTTTGATAAAGATACACGGGCAAACTTCATTGTTTTTGAATCCTTGCTGTGCAAGGAAAACACTTAGTCTGTTATACCACATCTTTTCTGATTGCTTTAGACCATATAATGATATTTGAAGCCTTACCGAGAAGACGTCCCGATGTCTCTCTTTCATCTCTGGGGGTAAATTAAACCCATCTGGAAGTCTAATATAGATTTCTTTATCTATATCACCATATAGATATGCAGTCACAACGTCCATATGGATTGCATCTTTCTCATCTAGAAGCCTTACTATTGCATGAGGATTGCATCTTTCTCGTGAAGCAAGGTAAATGTCTTTTCCAACATGCAATGCTCAGTCACTTCTTCACCACACAACTTCAGGAGTGAGGTGATATTATGAAGTGCGGAGTTATACTCAGCAACGGACTTACAGTCCTGAAGTCTAAGGTTTTCCCACTAATAACTGGCACGTGGTAATATTACATCAATTTGATGTTTATAACGTGCCTCCAGCGCTTGCCACAACTCCAAAGGGTCTTCTACCATTAAGTATTCGGCCTTTAAGGTCCGATCTATGTGTCTCCTGATATAGATAATGGCTTTCGCCTTATCTATGTCGGAGACAACGGTAGGAGAACTGCTAGATGGATGTGCCACTTCAGGGGCACTGCTAGCAGGTGTCTCGACCACTGCAGGGGCCAGAATCGAGTGGATAAATGCCATCGAACGCAAGTGGAACTTCAGGTCCACTCGCCAGCTAAGATAGTTCTTTCCCGCTGCATCAAAAAACTCAAAATCGACTCTTGCCAATTTTTCCATTTTAATCTATACAATTTAAATAAGCATGTATTAATAATTAAACATCATGCTTAAAAGAAATAAATAAGAAAAAAATGCGAGGATCGGCCAGATACCCAAAACATAAAATGTCCAAAGTCCATATTATAGTCCATAAAGCAGATAAAGAAAAATACAATTTGGAAACCCTTTTGGGTCCCAGAATTATGCAATCTTCTCCTCCATCTTCATAGGTAGTAACATTGGTCTTTAGCATTATACATAAATTCCTCACTACAAAATTTCTCTCAGAAATGAAAAAGAAATTACAAAGAGAAGGAATATAATAAAAGGGTATCAAAAACTGGACGATCCCAAAAATCGCATTTTGACTTATTTAAACATCCATGCAGTTATATATGCAACATGCAAATAATAATAGCGCAGTATCACAGACATTACAAAAATCATCAAGCCCAAATATTGGATAAAACAATTTTATTTAAGTTAAAAGGATTAGTTGGACCATGGGGAAACGTCATTCGTCTTTAGGTTAGGTAACTAAAGACAGAGCGGTCTCAGGATCCGTTTAACCAATTTAACTTAAATTAATGTTTTATCCAATGCTAAAGAGAATAATAAATGAAAAGAAGCAGATAAAATAACATAATCCGCAAGTCCTGTGGGCTAGAGGCGGGCATCATGCCCGATATCAAAATAATAATCATATTAAATATCAATGTTGTTAACTGGGCTTCTGGCCCAAAAAAACATCCTAAATAATTTATTATGCAGTTTTGGGCTGCAGGCCCATGGGCTGTAATATTAAAAGTAAATTTAACCAAGCCCTAACAACAAACTTTAGGGTATTAGTTAGGGAATGTATAAAGCCCCCAACCCTTCATCTTACAGATCGTGTCCCCCCTCCCTCCCCTGTATACGTAAAAACGGCCAGAGCGGTCGGCGCAACTATCCCCCCGTCTTCCGGGGGGTGCTGCGGCAGTCAGAGGATCTCCTCCCGCCGGAGGGGGGGCAGTTGCACAGAAGACCCCCCTTGTCCGGCGGGGTGTGCGGTAGGATAGGCCCCCCCCGACGGGGGGGGGGGGGGGGGGGGAGGCGCACAGAGGCCCCCCCCCCGTCGGGGGGGAGGGGGGGGGGGGCTCAGAGGCCCCCCGTCGGTAGGGGGGCGTCGCACAGACCCCTCCGACGGGGGGGGGGGGGGGGGGGGGGGGGTGGGGGGGACAGATGCCCCCCCTGTCTTGGGGGCGGTGCAAGCAGAGGCCCCCCCGTCGGGAGGGGGGGGGGGGACAGAGGCCCCCCCCCGTCCGGGGGGCGCAAACAGAGGCCCCCCGTTGGGTGGGGGGGGGGACAGAGGCGCCCTCGTCGGGGGGGGGGGGGGGGGTGGCCATCGGGGTGCCCTCAAGCGCAGGGGGGGAACAGTTTATTGGGGGTTTTATTTTGATATTAATCGGAATATTGCAGATTTATACAAGCCTCTAGATCAAAGCTGTGTAAAATCATTGCAAACTATATTTTGTAATTATCCGCGGGATCGAAAAATTATACCTCTAGATCAAAGGTCTAGGGACGGTCGTAATTAAAAAAATCCGTAGATTGAAATCCCAACTCCCGATACGCCTAAAAGATCGCCGCAATGGTTCGCCGCAAGCCGGTTCGTCGCAACAATAGATTCTTTCGCGCGTAGGAGGTTAACTTTGACGGGATACGGGAGAAAAGCTCAAAAGATGAGAGCTTCGGTGCTGATAACGTGTTATAATTTTGGAGAAAAAAGAGTAACCATGGCCATGAGCCATGGTTCTATATTTATTTATCTTCTACGGAATGTGAAAGAGCATGAACACCAAAGGTCCCCATTACTCCAATAAGTGGGGAGTAATGGAGGGATAAAGTTGTGGGTTGGCCTCACTCACTCACAACATTTTCTTTATTATTTTGTATTTTTTTTACAAGATTATTGTATACATTCTAAAAAATACAAAACCCTATACATGAGTGAACAATATTGGTATTTGACGTTCGATGCTCTCGTTGCAAAAAGTTCTATTGTTTTGAGGCCGTTTGAAATTAAAATGGATAGATCGATGGCCAAATAATATTGGATTTATTTGATTTTTGGTGGGATGATCATACATAAGATGAACAACATGACCTTAACGGATTTTCAAAAGAAACAAGAGAGAATGGATTTTCTGCGACTGTACACGTGGCTAGAGCAATTTTTCCCTTGAGTAATCCAGGAATCGATAGACCATTTTAGTTGAGCAATTGCCGGCCCCTAAAAGGCTAAAACACGAACCAAGCAAAACGGAACCAACGTCATCCATCCATTCATTCTTAAATTTGATTGGCCACAAGCTCGAGTCTTGGATCGATCCCCGTGCTCTTACCCAACAAGATCCTAGCCTGTCATTCACTTTAAATCCGACGCTCCACCGTTGTTATTGCAACCTCGCGCAGTCCCTCCAAAATTTCAAAACACTACGCGAATAACATTTTCCCACCGCGCGAGCGAGCGCTCACCATAAATTCACATCCCCAACTCCGCTTTCTCAATCAATTCCAATTCTCAATTTATTGTTCTTCTCTCCTCTTTTTATCTGCAACAAAAAAAGAAAAGCAAAGAGAATGGCCCGCACGAAGCAAACAGCCCGCAAGTCCACAGGCGGCAAGGCCCCTCGCAAGCAGCTGGCCACCAAGGCCGCACGCAAATCGGCGCCGGCGACGGGAGGAGTGAAGAAGCCTCACAGGTTCAGGCCTGGCACCGTCGCTCTCCGTGAGATCCGAAAGTACCAGAAGAGCACTGAGCTCCTCATCAGGAAGCTCCCCTTTCAAAGGCTTGTCCGAGAAATCGCCCAGGATTTCAAGACCGACCTGAGGTTCCAGAGCTCTGCCGTGGCGGCGCTGCAGGAGGCGGCGGAGGCCTACTTGGTGGGCCTGTTCGAAGACACGAATTTGTGCGCCATCCACGCAAAGAGGGTTACCATCATGCCCAAGGACATTCAGCTCGCAAGGAGGATCCGAGGGGAGAGAGCTTAACATTTTCGATCCTCAAATGTTTCAGAGTTTTCTGGTCTTTGTTTGTAACACTGCTTGAGAATTGTAGTTCGTTTTCTAGTCTTATTATTCGAAAACATTGCTTGTTATTGTCTCCTCAATCCAACGGAATTTAAGTTTATCAAATTGCCTATCACCTGTTTTCCGAAATTCCTCAATCAGTTTCTTCTTGTGAATTGCTGTCTGCACCCATACTTTCAAGGGTGCATTGACTTTTCCTTTACTAAATTGGAAAATATTAATAAGTCTGACTAGAGAGAGAGAGAAACTTACATTTTAAGTAAATTTTTGCACTAAAAGTAATATGCACTCTGTTGTGAATGGAAATAACCAGAGTTGGTTAGGATTGCGGGTATCTTAGAGATACGCCTATATCTATGTATTTGATGTATCTACTCTCCTACCATGCTTATAAATAAAGGGCTGGGGGTTCCTCCCCCAGTAGTTGATTCATAACACGTTATCAGTACCAGTCTCTAAAATTTTTTTTCCCACAAATTTTTTCCGTTCGTTGCGAAGGCGAAGGCGAGACGGGAGATCCACGAGCGCGGTGCAAGGCTTCCTACATCAAGGGTCGTCATCCGCGTAGGGCTTCGAGCAACCGTCGCTATATCCGGAGGACGGATATAGAGTTAAAAACTCTAAAAACAAAGTTTTTAATCATACGTATAATTACCCCTCCCCTAGATCTCACAAGATCGTCATGGGGATTCATCGTCGCCTTGAAAACGACGGATTTTTTTTCCCAAAAATCAAATTTTTTTAGGGTTTTTTGGATTTTGTCAAACCCTAAATCAAAACCCGCCGGCGGCCTCGCCGCCGCCCACCCCGCCCACCCCCGGCCACGCCGCCCACCCCCCCATAGGGGGGGGGGGGGGGGGGGGGCGGCAGCCGCCGCACCCCCCCTGCAGGGGGGGCGGCCCCCGCCGTCCCCCCACTGCAGGGGGGGCGGCGGCCCCCTCCCGTGCCCGCCGTCCCCCCGCAGAAGGGGGGCGACGGCCCCCGCCGTCCCCCCCGCAGCGGGGGGCCGCGGCCCCCTGGCCACGCCCCCCTCTGCGGGGGGCGGCGGCCCCCGCCGTCCCCCCGCAGCAGGGGGCGACGGCCCCCTGGCCGCGCCCCCCCTCTCTGCGGGGGGGGGGGGGGCAGCCGCCGCACCCCCCCTGCAGGGGGGGCGGCCCCCGCCGTCCCCCCACTGCAGGGGGGGCGGCGGCCCCCTCCCGTGCCCGCCGTCCCCCCGCAGAAGGGGGGCGACGGCCCCCGCCGTCCCCCCCCGCAGCGGGGGGCCGCGGCCCCCTGGCCACGCCCCCCTCTGCGGGGGGCGGCGGCCCCCGCCGTCCCCCCCGCAGCAGGGGGCGGCGGCCCCCTGGCCGCGCCCCCCCTCTCTGCGGGGGGGGGGGGGGGGGGGGGGGGCGCCGTAACCCTAAACCGCAAAAACAGACAGACAAAAAAAAATTGTGCCTGAGCTGTGGGCCTGAAGCCCACAGCAGATCTGTGGGCTTCAGGCCCACAGAATTCAACAACAAAAAAAAATTTTCAGATCTGTGGGCTTCAGGCCCACAGATTTCCCAAAAAAAAAAAACTGTGCCTGAGCTGTGGGCCTGAAGCCCACAGCAGATCTGTGGGCTTCAGGCCCACAGATTTCCCAAAAAAAAAACTGTGCCTGAGCTGTGGGCCTGAAGCCCACAGCAGATCTGTGGGCTTCAGGCCCACAGAATTCAACACAAAAAAAAAATTTTCAGATCTGTGGGCCTGAAGCCCACAGAAGATCTGTGGGCTTCAGGCCCACAGATTTCCAAAAAAAAGCCAGATCTGTGGGCCTGAAGCCCACAGCAGATCTGTGGGCTTCAGGCCCACAGATTTCCAAAAAAAAAGCCAGATCTGTGGGCCTGAAGCCCACAGCAGATCTATGGGCTTCAGGCCCACAGATTTTCATTCAAAAAAAAAAATTGGGGGGAGGCAATAGGGCTATAAATGTGCATCAAAAGGCAACTTATTAGCCTAAAATTATTTTAAAAAGGGGATTTAAGGGCAAAATATTCGTGAAAAATCACGGTAGATTACGGGACAAATATCGGGCAGGCGAGGACTATTTGGGGATTCTTGGGGGCTTTTGGGATGATGAGGGAAACTTTTCCCTCTGACAAAGAAAATGTTTATTTTGGGCTCTTTATCAATTTAATTGATTAAACCCCATTCAAATTACAATCTGTGCATTGTAATGATGTTTTCTGCAAATATCATATTTACATGCTTTGCATCTCTCGTATATTCTGTTGGATATTATATGCGTGGTTGTGCATTGTATTTAAAACTTAATAATTAGGAAGATCCTGCGACCGCTCTGCCGTTAGTAACCTAACGGTGTATGACGTTGCCCAGTGGTCCAATAATTATTAAGTGTTTAAATTATTTATCCATCTCTGCGAATATTAAATGCCTGTGATGCCTGTGATGAAAATGTCTGATGAAAATGTTGATGAGCACAATATTTCTGCATGAATTGCTAAATGTGGTTTTTGGATCGGCCGTTTAGTCCCACAGTTTATTTCCTGCACTTTTCTTTTATTTTTGAGAGAAATTGTAGTGAGGAATTTATGTAAATGTCAAAGAAAGAAGACCAACTTCCATGAAGACGGAGGCCACGCTTGAAGATGGAGATATCATATGGGACCCACGGGGTTTCCAAAGTTGTATTTTCATTTTCTTTAAGCTGCAAATTTGTATAATTTGGACTGTGGACTTTTTTGGACTCTTTCTTGTGGGACTGGCCGATCCACACATTTAGTTTTTCGTTAAATATTGCCTCCGCATGAAAATGTTTTCTCTGAATTAATTATTAATTCATGCATGTTTGTGCTCTGCTAGATAAATGGCTAATATTGCAAGCGTTAATTTCGAAGTACTGGAAGCATCAGGTAGAAACTATCTAAGCTGGCAGCTAGATGTAAAGTTTCACCTGCGGGCAAAGACCCTCATCGCTGCTGTGACTGAAAAAGAAAATGTTAGCGATATAGAGATGACGCAAGCCATCATCTATATTCGCCGCCATGTGGACAAGACCTTAAAGGCTGAATACCTTACGGTCGAAGATCCACTTGAGCTATGGACTACCCTTGAGGACAGGTATAAACATCAGAAAGATGTTATACTCCCAAGGGCACGATACGAGTGGGAGAACCTGAGACTGCAGGACTTAAAGTCCATTGCTGAGTACAACTCAGCACTTTTTAAGCATCACCGCACGCCTGAAGTTGTGTGGTGAAAAAGTCTCAGAAAATCGCATGCTGGAAAAGACGTATACGTCCTTCCATGAAAAAGATGCGATACTCATGCAGCAATACCGTGAACGCAAGTTCACCAAGTATTCCGAGCTGCTGTCATGTTTACTCATGGCTGAGCAAAACAGCGAGCTTCTCCTCGCCACTCACAATATGCGCCCTCCCGGCTCTGCCCCCCTACCAGAAGCTCACCATTCCTCTTCCTTCAAAAAGAAGAGAGATAATAAAAGAAAAGAAAGACCACAGAAGGGGGGTCAACAGAAAAATGCCAAGGGCCATGCACAACAGCAGCGAAATAATGAAAGTGAGCGGAAGTTCACGTGGCACAGAAATGACAAAAATGATTCACCCCCACCCAAGAGGGAATGGGAAGACCAGTGCCATAATTGTGGCATGAAAAGCCACTGGTCCAAAATGTGCCGAACTTCGCAGCACCTCCAGGATTTGTATATTAAAAAAAATAATAAAGCTGAAACAAACCTGATGACCTCTGATGCTCCAGTCAAGTTTTCAGCTGACAACTTCGAAAAATGATGACTTGCTTGATTAGCCTTTATTTTTATCTTAGCAATTTGTTTTGAGAATAATTTATGAGAGCATTTTAATTATGAAATTTGTTCTGAATGAAAATGTTTAGTAGACAATAAATGAAAATGTTTATATGCATGTGCCTAACGATTCATCTTTTAATAGATGAAACTGCTCTCATAAATAATTAGTAGACAATAAACACGTACGATCTCTTTCAATACAAAGCCCAATATCAGGGCTATATTGAAGATCCAGGGAATGCAACACAGTTGCTCCCAAACGACACAAAAATAATGGATGCACTAATCCCTCCGAATTCCAAAAAGAAACTTTCTAAGTTTCAAGGACATCCGTTTCAACGGATCCCACTTGGAAACAACAAATGTAAATGAAAAATTACCGTATGCAACGTCTCAAGAAAAAGGAGTAAAATCCACACTTGAATGTTTTGAGAGCCTTATAGGCCTCTACCATACGAAGATTCGGAGAAAGGAAGCAGAATTAAACGGAGCACCTGAAGTGCCCTACATCAGCCGAGTTTTTACTCCGGCATGATGGACTTGGCCACCCTGGATTTGTGATGATGCACATCATCTTATCCTATGGGTATGACTTGAAGAACCAGAAGATTCTTCAGAAGGGAAAATTCCCTCGCATCCCTTACTATAAGGGAAGATTAATTACAAGGCCATCTCCACGAAAAGTTGAAAAAAGGATCTCCACGCTTCCTAAAAAAGAATGCAAGGAGACAGATGTGGATAAAATCCACCACCCCTAGTGGGATATTTTGGTACTTCATTGTACTGATAAATGCATCCTCAGAATATTCGTACGTATGTCTACTACAAGACCCGCAACTTAGCTTTTCCAAAGCTATTGGCATAAGGATAAAAATGTTGCGGGCACATTTCCCAGACAATAAAATGTTGTAAATAAGTCTGGTTAATGTTGGGAAATATATCTCCCAGTCTTTTCAAGAGTACTGCCAATCAACGGGAATTGAAAATGAACATACAAGTGCCGCATGTTCATACCCAAAATGGGTCGGCAGAGTCACTGAAAAGTAGACTCCAATGGACTGAACGTCCATTAAATCCCGATTGCCTATGGATGCATGGGGACATGCAAACTTTGCATGCTGCATCGTAAATGTAAATAAGACCCTCTGGAGGTCAGAGTCTCCAATGCAATTTGCATATGGAATGCCACCGAACATTTCTCATCTGAGAATCTTCGGTCACGCAGTCTTAAATCCCCATTGCACCACCAAAGAGGACCAAAACGGTACTCAACGTCGCCTAGGTATCCATGCAGGGTTTGACTCACCCTCACTTATAAGATACCTAGAACCCCAACCGGGGGACGCATTTAAGGCATATCTTGAAGACTGTGATCTCGATGAGACGAGTTTCCCAAAAATAGGCCCAGATACTAGAAAATCTGGCGCGAAGAAAATTATAACGTGGGATACAAAAAGTTTGACCCACTATGATCCGGTAACAATATAATGTGTAGATGAGATCCCGAAGATCCTCCACATACAGAAAATTGTCTACCAATTACCGGAATCATTTATTGACAACCAGAAGATTGTCAGATCACACATCCCTGCTGCAAAAACTCCAGCTAGAATTGACATCCCCGAGAATGGATGCAATCCACCAGCAGCAGAAGTGGCTGATCCTCAACAAAAAAGAGGCAGACCACCAGGCTCCTAGGACAAGAAAGTTCTGGAGACCTTAAGACAATACTACCACAGGACAATGAGCTCCTGTCCACACCATCACCCTTCCTGGAATCCACTGCAGAGGAATTGCCGGGAAAAAGTGAAATTAAGTAAATGTTGTACGTACTGGGGAGGTGTTGGACAGATAGAACAAAAATTGTCGACAATGTATTCACGTATCATATTGCCATATACATCGCAATGGCGATGATGTTTATAAATTATCGTTCCACACTCCGTTGCTAGAAGGCAAACGTAGAGATTGGCCAAACGTGGAACGTGGAAATAAAAGATGAGCTGGACTCACTTATGAAACGTGAAATGTTCGGACCTGAAGTCCAGACACCAAAAGGTGTCAAACCTGTGGATAAAACAAAGTATTGCTAACATAAGAAAAATAAATACAAAATCGTATGCTATACGGTACAACCTATAACCCAAGGAAAACTTCGCTGAAACTAGGGATCGAACAAATTCAAATGAGCATGTCTCATAAATGATGCATCTGTCTCCCTAAGTTATCAAAAGCGAATACCTTACGATTTGGCGAAGGAAAATTTTTGATATGCCGTTATTGGATGTTGTGACGGCATACCTTCGTGGATATCTTGTAAAGATAATTTCCACATTTCCTTAAAAGCCCTGAATAGACTTCGGGACGTCTATTCAAATGAAGAAACAATAAGTATAATAAATAAATGTACAAGCAAGAGAATCACTTGACAAGTCAATGATTCCTACTGAAGGTTGTCTTTGCATCTGTGCAAAGAACAGGATTGGAGATCTTAGTTGTAGACAACTAACATCTCATCGGATCTCCTGAAGAGAAAACCGAAATAAATGTACAAGCCTGACTTTTAAACATGAAAAGACCTAGGCAAATATAAAGTCATGGCTCATAGAATCCTGTTACAAACGCCCAGAAGTGCGTTGGAGAAATTAACAGGACCATAGTCATCCAAAGTACACCTACGGTGGTACACTTACTGGATGTATAAAAAGAACCCTTCCGATCGCTGGAAGAGGGGGAGGATATAACTGGTCCTAAAGTCCCTCATCTAAGTGCAATCATGCACTCCTGGCTAAACTGCACGCGTCCCGATATAGCAGTTGCAGTTAACTCATTAGCCAGAGATAGTTGGCACCTCACTATGGCCATTAGACCGGAGTCAAGCCTTCTGCGCTTCCTCCAAGGGTCGAAAGATTTGGACTTACAAATTATAGTAGCATCCTCCAATATTTGTGCAAATGCAGGTTACAGGTCCGGTCCCTATACTGTGAAATCACAGAACAGGTACCAACAGTGGGATGACCATCTACTGCAAATATGCAAAGCAACTTATGAAGGCAACATCATCCTATAATTCTGAGATCCTCACCATTCCAGAATCACACCAATGGTGTATTTAAGGGCGCCTGGTGGTACATCACATCCAAGTGACGACTGGGATAGAGGCTGGTTCCGTGGAGCTGACCATATAGTCTGAAGACCACATCAGAGGCGACGAAACTTAGCACACCTCTCCAGAGTTTCTGGATTCAGCAGCTGCTTGATGGTGACAAAATTTGTAATCTGTGTACATTTTAGGAATATTGTAAATAGGAGTGATGAGATAAGCCTACGAGATCTGAAAGCCTAAGAGCTTTTACAGATCAGGGGGAGTTGACAGAATTTGTACTCTTTTCCCTTAGCTATGGTTTTTCCCACTAGGTTTTCCATAGCCAAAGGTTTTAACGAGGCAAATCACATCAACTCTGGATCCTGAAGTATCCACCCCTCAGTGACGCTCAGAATCCAGAAGTATTCATGAGCAGAGTCACTTGTAAAAATCAGGGGGAGTTAAAGAGCGTTTGCACTATTTTTCCTTAACTATGGTTTTTCCCACTGGGTTTTCCATAGCTAAAGGTTTTAACGAGGCAAACCTCACCAACTCAGGATCCCGAAGTATCCACCCCATGTGAGACTCTTATTACGCTCTTGAGTGGAGTCCACACCTATGGCTGGATAAGGGGGAGTGTTGTGAATGGAAATAACCAGAGTTGGTTAGGATTGCGGGTATCTTAGAGATACGCCCATATCTATGTATTCGATGTATCTACTCTCCTACCATGCCTATAAATAAAGGGCTGGGGGTTCCTCCCCCAGTAGTTGATTCATAACACACTCCTAGTTGTTAATAGCAATTCTCTTCTTCTTTGGCTTCTGTTTTCCAAAAAATGTCATATGACCATAAACAGATCCACGAGTCTTATATCAGACTGGTAGATTAGATAGCTTGATATGAGATACGTTGTATGTCTGAACAGATTGTACCATTGCAATGGGCTTACTAGTTGAAAGTACCAGAAGGCATGTTCTTTTTGTTGATAGTTGGAAGAGAGTGTAAAATGTTATTGTTCACACATTATTACGGTACTGTTCATTGGATTCCAGCTTGCAGATTTTTGTATCTGTTCTTTTGTGGTCTTGAGAATTTGGGGAAAATCCGAATCCTATGTCAGTGGGAATCTGAACCCTATTTTGAAATCCACAAAATTTACTCGGATTACAATGGATTCTCAGTGTGTGGCCTGATTTCTTTCGCTGGCCAATAAGAACGCACGTGCCTCGCGTGAAAGCCAAAAAAACAAAAAACAATTTTCCGCTTTGATTTGCTCCCTAGCGTGAATTCAAATGGGCCTCCGCTATATACACTTTTGTTTAGCATTTTTGCACCCAATTAACCTTTTAAGTATTAATTAGATATTATATTAATTAATTAATTAAAGTTTAAGTATTTAGTTTAGGTACAAATAGAACAAATTAATTCTGAGTAGATCCTACGTTATTTTCCACCTCCAACTTTTTTTAACTAAAAGAACACACTACACGGAGTGATCCACCTCAACTTTTCAACTCTACAATCCAACCACATTTTCCAACAAAAGAACACACTACACCAATTTCTCTCTCATCAGATTCTATACTTTCTCAACTTTTCCAATTATACTTTCCTACAAAAGAACATGCCCTAAGCCGATTCCAACCATATCGAGAATTTGATCATCGAACCCCACTCGAGAGAGTCATGAAGCATCTTGAGGATACAATTGTCTACGATCTATGCTTTGAAGGATTGATTTGCATCTCCAAGAATACATAAATGTATATTTGGGCTGGTGACCTCGATGAGTATATGCCAACTTCAAATTAAATCTTTTTGTTGGATGATAGGGAAATCTCATGGTGCTAACAAAAAACAGACAATGGTAGTTTTGTCAATTGTGGAAGCATATAATGTAGCATGTGGAACAATAGCACATGAGTCCAGGTAGTTTTGTTGAAAAAAGCAGAACACATTTCACATACATCGGTATCATATGAGTTGATCGTAGCTTTTTTGATAATAGAAGAAAAAACACATAACACGTACATTGATAACACGAGAGACTATATGTCAGCGTGGCTAATGGGCCGGCCTGGTTGACTCGTTCAGGCTGTGGTCTGCAAGTCTAGCCCGAGGCCCGGACAGTGCCGGGCCCGGGCTTGGCCGGCTCGACCTAATTAATTAAATTTTTTTTAAATAAAACCCGAAAAAATTCAAAAAAAAATCTTTAAAAATCTAAAATATTGTAAGTATATATTTACCAATTTACAATTAATAAATGATACTTATACATAGTATTAAATTTTTTAAAGATGTATACTTTTATAAAAACATAGTATTTTAGAAAAAAAATTAGAAATAGTTATGCCTTTGTAAATTGTAAATAGCACAAAATTTTATAAATGAGAAATAATTAACTTATATTATTACTAAATAGATACAGTAGTTCCACAGTACAGAAACTTATTTAAGCCCGAAATTCTCAAAGGTCCTAGGATGAACCTTTAAATTTTATTAATGAATTTTTTTAGGGGGGGTTTAAGTCGGCCAGCTTTACCCCTCATACAATGGAAAAAAAAGAACACTACTACAACTATGAAAATAATAATATACGGAAGAAATGAAAATCACTCATCTTGTGCCTCTTCTTCGTTGGAATCTTCGGAAAGGCCCTTCTTGTCTTGCGAGCGGTTGGAACCAATCCTTCGAACAAACCACAACTTCAATTATGTCTTCATTCAGCCTTGACCTCTTGTTGATCAGAACGCGACTACTTACACTAAAAGCAGATTTCGAAGAAACGTGGACATCTAACAAATCACGAGACATGATGGAAAGAATAGGATAAACTGTTTCATATCCTTTCCACCAGGCAAGAGCATCAAAATGCAAATCGTCCATTTCTGTCTCAGAAAAGGGAATCAGATTTGCTAAATACCTAGACAGTTCACTTTAAGGACTATCTAACTCTACTATTTTTGTTTCTTCTTCCGTAACATCTATATGATCCGACTCGAAAAAGAAGTAGTAGCAGTCATAAAAGAAGTATGTGAAGCCCTACTGTTTGAGTCCGCAAGTGGACGGTGTCGAGGCTTTGTAATATAGAAAGGTTGTCGATCCTACATGGAGACGATTGGATAAGGCCTTGGTTTTTTGTTCAGAGTTATATGACTTTGTTGGCTATGGGATTATCCAAGAAGTTTTTTCACGGTAATCCTCTTACAAATACTATCAATTAAATGAAAACTAGGTCCACTAGGATCGTTGGATTTCGATGCTAGGTTATAATTTCTTGGTTGGATTGGGTTTATAGGGCGAGATTGTCGCATCTTGAATGTGCAATTTGTAGCCAACTATCATTGTACTACTCATCTAACGTATCTCGTACTTAGCCCCACCATCGTGGATGGCCTTCCACGCGATACATGTATTACGATCGACAATTTTTCTAAATATCCACTCACGTCACTATCGTGAATTAGAGCTTCGATTTGTGACGTGATGGCTCTTATTGATGCTACTATCATAGATCATCAATTAGTAATATATGGCATTGGTGGAGACCATTAAAGTGCGTGCCAATATTGTGGATCACGGACTCCAATTGAATTCACTAACGACACTGTTAAGGCCAAAATTGAATGAGGCAGTTGTCAAGCTGACGTAGACCCTTGATGCCGAGTCGAAGACTCGTCAGCAAATGAAGTGGGACCCTGGTTGGGAGAACCTGGGTCGAGTGAAGGTAGTTGACGATGATGCAATGCTCGATCAACCTTTGAACGACGAATGCGTCGTTCGTTCGAGGCTAGGAAGCTCGATAACGACCCTCGACGCGGGATGATGACCGTCGATCTGCACCACAGAGAGACGTTAGGGAGGTCGGATCTGGCTACCGACCCAAATCCCCTCTGATGCTTAAGTAAGATGGAAACTTAAGAAAGAGTGGGAGCTTGGTACAGCTGGGATCGACCCACGGAGGTTCATCTCAGGACTGACGGTGCAAGCTCAAAAGTATAAGAAATATCAGCAGAGAAAGTAGAGTTCTATGTCTTAAACCTCGTACCTTGGAATTGTAATCTTTTTACCTGTGTCCTTTGGTCCATTTATAGGTTATTCCTCTTTGATTGTGTGTAACCGTCCATCATTGATTCAGACATGATCTCCTCCGGGATTCGAGATAACGGCTGCCCATTTACTCATCCCCATTAACCTCCCCCTGAATATCAGCGCCAGCCTAACGGTCGAAAGACCCGTTCGTCTGACTCGGAAATACCGTGCAATGAGCGGCGGGTATCAGGTTATGGGTGCCAAATGGATCGGGTACACGGATACTCCAGTAGGATCCGTACCTGTGCACTAACTGTTGGATTTTGAGGGACCCTTAGGGCACATTTCTATGCACGTCCTACGTCGAACGAACGATAGAGGCAAAAGAAAAACAAGCAGCGGAAAAATGTTAAACTATTTATCGTACAAGCCCTAAGGATTTCAAGACCCTAGCCAGGATCTATACTATCTTGAGGTGGGTCTGACCACCCCAAGATAGATCTAAGCTACTGTAATAATATAAATGAAGTGCTTAAGTAAACTACATACCCAGAACCTTGCGTGCACCGGCAAGGTGCACTGAACTGCGTCCCGAGCCACTCCCCGTCCTGAGCTGAACCGCTTCCGAAACCGCACCGCGTCCCTAGGCGAGCAACCCCTTGTCGTCGAGCCAACCACGTGCCGAAATAAGTTTCACTTGAGTGGATCCTTCGCCAAGACTCCAGATCGAATCCGAGCCCCTTCGTAGCTTTGCTAGAGCCCTTCAGAAGCAAGTGAGAATTATAGGGAGAAAAGAAAATATTTATTTTAAGCTTAGATCCGAGCGTGCTCCAAACTTTTTGGGAGCCGCTCAGATCTAGAGCTTGGGACGAGTTATGAGGAGGGGGCATGCCCCTATTTATGTAGGCGGCTAATCCCTCCCCTTTACTTTACTTCCGATATGGGACTAATGGTTTGGAGTTAAAAGATTCAAGTTAGTTTTCATTAACGAAAGGCCAAACTTCCATGAATTTTAACTCCCTCACCGTTGAGCTTCGCATTCGATACAACCTATCAAACCGAAGAGCGCAGAATGGTGAACGCGTAGGAAAAACGGAGAGTCAATCCGAGTCTGTTTGACCGCTCAAACGCATGTCCAAAGATCAACAAAAAACAATAAAATTCGCAATAAGCCAGCAGCTGCATTTTCATGCAGCCCTAGGCTGCGTGTGGGGCCCACCTTATGCCAGCCGCATGCAACGCATGTGCCTCGAGGTGCATGCACTGCACGTGCCTCAAGGCGCACGTGTCACACCCCGCTTCCCAAAACGATGGAGGCGAAGCGTGATTAAGGCCCGCTTAGGCCAGAGCTGAGAAGCTCTGACCCAATAAGCGTTTGTAGGGGTACCATTTTGAAAGTTACAGGTTCTTGCATTAATAAAGTTCGAAACAACAGAAAGTACAGAAAGGAAGTTGCATTCATTAAATTAGAGATATAATATCTAACGAGTACAAAGTCTAAAAAGAAGCCTAAGCATGGCAACAAAATATTTAAAAGCAAACTAAAAGCAGTAACCTCTGAAAGTGACGACTAAAAAGACCTCTAGGTCTGGTCCTCGTCGGGCACGTACTCTGGGTCGACGTCCTCGGTACCTCGTACTCCTAGTGAGTCTGCCTCGTCCACGAACTCTGGCTGAGCACCTGACGTACAGCACCCAAGAGAAAGGAACTGTACGTCAGGTAAAGTCTACAAGAAGGGTTAAACTTTACTGCAAGTGCACCGAACTTAAACAACGGTTTACTGGTTGATTAGCATGCTGAGGTTCTATTACACAACAGTTTACTGGTTGATTAGCATGCTGAGGTTCTATTACAAAACAGTTTACTAGTTGATTAGCATGCTGTGGTTATAACAGAGTAACACAACAGGAAGTAACACAGCAGGAAAGTAAAACGGGACAGGTAGTAATCATAGCGTGTGCTACAAACTACGGGACTAACCTACAGGTGTCATGACAAGTCGAGACGTGAAGGAACAAGACGAGACAAGACAAGTGAGACACGAAAAGGTTCACGCCTTACGGTTCGAGGGGGATCAGACCCTATTGCCGTGCATATGCTCAACCCAACCCTAAACCCCAAGGAAGACAAGACAAGACAATCAGTACAAGGGATCACTCGCTCTAGCTTGGCGAGTGCCCTATTGCCCTCGGGCTGTGTATCAGTACAAGAGATCACTCTCTTTAGCTTGGAGAGTGCCCTATTGCCCGCAGGCTGTGAATCAGTACAGGGGATCACTCGGAGAGTGCCCTATTGCCCGCAGGCTGTGCAAGAAGGGACGTGACGTGACAAGACGGGAAGGGTTATTCTAGGGTGTCCACACACACGCACACACATGATGGCCCTACAATATAAAAAGTTGTTGTTGTCTGGCTCAGACTTCGTCGTTAAGTCTGAGCCATCAGGAGTCGTCCCAGACGCTATCATTTCACGTCCGGTTCTATTTCTTCACAATTTACAATTCTAAACAACTAAGGCCTAAGCACGGCAAAAAGTGCAAGTGGGATACACTTGCCTGCGATGGCGAGTGTGTCGTCCTCCCGAAGCGTCTCGTCCAATCGTTGCGTCCGCGGTAGTCCGTCTGAAACAGTGTCACGACGACGGTGTCAGGTCTCAATTTCATCAAATTCTATTAGGGTTCGTTTCTAGGTTATCGGGACTACCCTATTTTTCAAAGTCACAATTTGGTGTTCTTGTCTGCCTAGATCGACCACTATCCTATATGCACAGAAAATTTGTCCGATGGTCGATTTCTACAGTGAGCAGCGTTTTACTGATGCAGAAAAGTAAATTTAATTGTAGTTGTCCAGTTTTAGTTAGGTTTTCGGTTTTGCTACGGTGTGGGTTGTGCTATAAGTTAGGGGGAACCAACCTGGTGTGAGGAACACGTATTTAATCTGGCGTCAGGTCTGAAAACGGTGGCGGTGCTCGTGTCCCCGACTGCGGGTAGCGCAGTGGAGATCGTCTGGGTGTTCCGGTGATAGAACGAGAATGGGTCTACCAAAATCCAGAACGGCTACCTCGACATATTGAACTAGCGGCTTTGGTATGATAATTGTAGTAAGTCCAGCATATGCCATCAATAAGGGAAGGGCGGCGAACGATGGTTACACCAATTTTTACTCGCCATGGGAGGTCAAGAACATCATCAACGAATCCAAGCAGAATCATGAAACAGATAGATCGATGCTACAGCTGCATTATATTCCACAAGCCAATTCGAGTCTGATGTGAATTCGAAGTGCTGAAAACGTATGGCGATGACCAAGTAGATTGTTCTTACAACAATACCCAGTGATTTCAGGCACTTGGTTGAACCGCGAGAAGTCCCGTTCTTGTTAATGTCATAAACACGCATGTTCCTTCTCAACAATTATCTCGCTGCCACGGGGAGATCTTGGCCGGAGAAACGTCGGGGTGATGGCCGGAGATCGTAGCCGCCTGCTGCTGCTGTCACGCACGGGAACGCCGGCAACGAGAAGCGCTGCGCAGCAACGGGAGACTGGAGACACGAATGGCGGCACGGCGGGGGCTGAGAGGGTGTTGCAGCGGTCAGGAGCTCTGAGAGGGGAGGAGGAGCGGCGGCGCGGCCTTGCGCTGGGATCAGCAGTGGCGGCGCAGCGCTCTGCGCGGTGGCAGAAGCAAAGCACAGCGGCGGTGCAAGAGGGGGATGCGAGATCTGTGCGGCGGCGCGGGGATGCTGCGACGGCGTGCTGGCGGAGAAGCGATCGGGGGCTGTGATCGCGGGCGGCGGGATCAGGCGGCGCCTCGATCGGTGGCGACGGGGTCGTGGAGCGAGGGATCTCACGGGGGAGGCGCTCGGGGGATCGAGAACGCCGGAGCGGTGTCACGGGGAAGCGGCAGCCTTAGATCGCAGCAGCTGAGGGCGGCGATCACGTCGTGAGGGAGAGAGAGAGAGCGAGACGGGGTGATCGGGGGTTTGCTCTGTGAGATGCAGAGCGGCGACGGTGCACTGCGAACACCGGCGATCGGGGTCGGGGACGCCGGTGGTGCTGATGCGAGGGCAGCGCGGAAGACGCACGATGCGGTGTCGGAGGGGGTAAGCTGAGGGGGAGAGGGAGGAAGGAGATCGGGAGGGGGATCGTGTGGTAATTGGGGCCGGCGGCTGTAGAGCAGCCCCTAGGGCTTGGAAACGTGAAAGGGTCTTTTAGCTTTAGGGTTGGGGTTATTAGATTAGGGTTATTATAATAATAGGTAAAAAGCTATTTAGTACTAAGTTAATGTTAAAAGAGTGGAGATATGGGGTAAGATGGTGTACAGGTTGGGGTAAGTCTAGGGGAGATTAGAGGAACAGTTTAGAAAGGTTACAAAACAGATTATTTAGAGATATAGCCAGATTTGGCTAACAAATTCGAATTTGAATTGATTGGGGAGATCGACGGTCGAGGTTTATCCGGGCGATAGCTTTCAATCCGGGCGTCAGAAAAATAATCCGAAAATACCGGTGCGATCGTGGAGACGAGACGCATAGATCTACGGAGTCCGATCGTGCGTAACACCTACCAAGAATTTACGTAAAATTTGAAACGGCGTTTTGAGACAAATGACTAAAACGCCCCTATCGTTCAAAGTCGTTTTGCGAGAAAACGAGCCGTGAAACGACGTTCCCAAAAATTACTATAAAATCCTACACCCCATAACGATCGCAATGGCATATCACATCGTATATGCCGGAGCTCAGAAATAGCCGAATAAAATACGTGCACGATGAAGCACGTGCACGCAGAAAATACGAACGGTCGGAAAGCGGCCGTTACATTCTACCCACCTTAGAAATGATTCCGCCCTCGGAATCACTCATACTAAGACTAATTATAAAATCCATCAATACTTAAGCTTATAACTCCCATCTCTCACACCAAGATCTCTAATCTTATAACTTCAATATCGTCCCTCAAATAATCCATCATAACCCTTCTTTTCACTGGATAATGCCACGACTAATCTCACATCCTAAAACTCAACCATAGATCCATCACTGCTGTTAAATTTCCAACTCCAAGTCCTCATAAAAGAATAATAATCACCTTCTCTTACCATACCACTCTACTAAACATCATCGCTCCATAACATCTTTAAATTTTCTCAATCTCTTCCCAATATTAATCAGTCGCTAAAATGGTGTTCTAGTCGATCACCAATCCGAGACGAAAACTTTGTCGATCTTATAACACCTTTCACAAATCAACAATCGTCGTGTCCTCAAAACATTCCGTATCATATCTTCCCATAAATTTATCTGCCAAATAATCGAACTATCAAGATCACATCTCCTCCTACTTATTATAATTATTTTCAACCAATATTAAATCTGACAATCTAACCATCCATTTATCTCAACACGTCGTGTAACTCCCAATGTCTTCTCACGTCAACTCAACAATCAAGTCTCGATGCTAATAAAAAGCTCTACCCAATCTCATGATCACCCTAACTCCCCCCATACTCTGTAGCCATCCCTATTTGCCATTCGTCTAAGCCTCAAATCTGATAAGTTCTCATCTTCATGCATATAATCTCATTCAACCAGAATTCTCCATCGAGTCCGCCACACTTCGGTTTTATAAATAAGTCTTGAACAACCCATTCTTTTCATCCGAAAGAAATCTATTCCAATATCATATTGTTCCAAAATCGGTTAATCATTGCTATAACAAATCTCATCTCTCCCTGAGCCTACCCGCAAACAAGATCCTACAACAATAATAGCTAGTCCCAAAACTATAACAACCATAACATAACATTTCTAAATGGAGAGAGAGGGAGAAGAGAAAGGGAAACTTAAAACCAGTGACACATTTTTTTAAACCATTTGGAAAAATGTGTGGAGTCGTGGTAATGGATGAGAAAGGATAATTGATTTGTGATCTTGTGAGCTAATTTCAAAAACTTTAAAGGCTTGGTTTAAAGAAAAACAAAGTTTTGATACAATCACATGCAGCCAAAGATAAGCTATTCTATAATCGCGAAAAACTACGTCTAAGGAAATTGCCTGCTATGACCATATTCATATACGTATGAATACCGTCATTCAGACAACTTCAATCATATCATAGTTAACACTGAGTACACACTCAAGACACAAAAAGGCAAATATCAGGGTCCTAAAGATGACACACTCATACAGGTCTACACACTCTACTTATACTCATGCATCACGACATCATCACCTACCAAGGGCCTAATCCTATACTGGAGATAGCACGGTCAACTACAAGGACTAATGTCTACACCACCTAAGGAAAAACAGAAGCCAGGAGTGTAATGAAATGAATCGGAAGGAACGAGTTCAAATAAGGCGGGATAAGGAGATAGTTGATTGGATGGAACGAAAAAATATTCTTCAAAATAACTAGATTGATGACGGGAGAATTACGTGTAAAATATGGTATCATATACTTTTATACTTATAAAAATATGTAGGAAAAAGTAAGCAGGCGATAAAAATCTTTACGGTTTGGGAAAAAAATTAGATGAATAAATAAAAGTAGGATGAGATAGCGATTGTTTTGCAAATGAAAGTAAGTTTAAACAAGAATTCTTGAAGTATGAGCACGATGAACATATGGCTGCTATATATATGTGTGTGTGTGTGTGTATATATATATAAAAAGAAATCTAACGTCCCCTTTGGTTTAGAAAATATTCTAAAGTATGTACGGTAAGTGATTTAGAAATAGATCTTGTAGTCCAGAAAAATATAAATTGAATTATCAAAATGTTAACAAGGTTTTTTTTAAAAAAAATATGAAAGATACCGATTAGAAATAATTACCAGATAGTAATTTGAAAATTGACGACCAAGGAGATTTCAAAATCCAAGAAGGAACTTTCAACCGAAAAGCAAGAAATTTTAAATATATATATATATAATAAAGGGTTTTCAAGGGAGTTAAACTGAGCGAAGAATTTAATAATGAGTTTCGAAAACACTCTTTTTTTATTATAAAGAAAGCAGGATTTGCAACAGAGGGATTTGAAGAATTATTGACAAGTGTCATGAAACGATCACGTGAATCGAAACATGATCGTATAAGAATACGCCTAAGATATGATTCGTGAAAGCTATGATGAATTCTACAGCTGATAACACAAAGGTGTAACGATAGGAAGATGCTAGAATCCAAGATTCCTAATTATCGGGCTGTCTAAAGATCAGGGAAAGCTCAACACTAAGACTTCCTAGTGAACTAGGCTGTAATAGGGAAATCTCAGGGAAGGGCCCTAAGAGAATCAAGATCACGTTCTGTCGGACCCGAAGTCGATGGAGCTGGGCGGGCGACTAAACTAAAAGAAGGACTCTAGAAATCTAATTTGGCCAGAACTAGGGAGGGAGAGGCTACTAAGGTATCCTAAGACGGGTGCGGCTAAATCTTAACCAAGGTGTCGGACTATCCAACTAGGACGTCTACCTAAGTTTTCCTACCACCTAAGACTGGGAACCTAATTCAGACTGTACGTGGATATTAAATGAATGTGGTACTTTTATTGTTCCGAACTTTGGCAAGACGTGCATGTGCCACCACTAAAACTTGTTACGCCCCGCTTCCCAAAACGACGGAGGCGAAGCGTGACTAAGGCCCGCTTAGGCCAGAGCTGAGAAGCTCTGACCCAATAAGCGTCTGTAGGGGTACCATTTTGAAAGTTACATGTTCTTGCATTAATAAAGTTTGAAACAACAGAAAGTACAGAAAGGAAGTTGCATTCATTAAATTAGAGATATAATATCCAACGAGTACAAAGTCTAAAAAGAAGCCTAAGCATGGCAACAAAATATTTAAAAGCAAACTAAAAGCAGTAACCTCTGAAAGTGACGACTAAAAAGACCTCTAGGTCTGGTCCTCGTCGGGCACGTACTCTGGGTCGACGTCCTTGGCACCTCGTACTCCTAGTGAGTCTGCCTCGTCCACGAACTCTGGCTGAGCACCTGACGTACAGCACCCAAGAGAAAGGAACTGTACGTCAGGTAAAGTCTACAAGAAGGGTTAGACTTTACTGCAAGTGCACCGAACTTAAACAACGGTTTACTGGTTGATTAGCATGCTGAGGTTCTATTACACAACAGTTTACTGGTTGATTAGCATGCTGAGGTTCTATTACACAACAGTTTACTGGTTGATTAGCATGCTGTGGTTATAACAGAGTAACACAACAGGAAGTAACGTAACAGGAAAGTAAAACGGGACAGGTAGTAGTCGTAGCGTGTGCTACCAACTACGGGACTAACCTACAGGTGTCAAGACAAGTTGGGATGTGGCGGAACAAGACGAGACAAGACAAGTGAGACACGAAAGGGTTCACGCCTTACGGTTCGAGGGGGATCAGACCCTCTTGCCGTGCGCACGCTCAACCCAACCCCAAACCCCAAGGAAGACAAGACAAGACAATCAGTACAAGGGATCACTCGCTCTAGCTTGGCGAGTGCCCTATTGCCCTCGGGCTGTGTATCAGTACAAGGGATCACTCTCTCTAGCTTGGAGAGTGCCCTATTGCCCGCAGGCTGTGAATCAGCACAAGTGATCACTCGGAGAGTGCCCTATTGCCCGCAGGCTGTGCAAGAAGGGACGGGACGTGACAAGACAGGAAGGGTTATTCTAGGGTGTCCACACACACGCACACACATGATGGCCCTACAATATCAAAAGTTGTTGTTGTCAGGCTCAGACTTCGTCGTCTAGTCTGAGCCGTCAGGAGTCGTCCCGGACGCTATCATTTCATGTCCGGTTCTTTTTGTTCACAATTTACAATTCTAACCAACTAAGGCCTAAGCACGGCCAAAAGTGCAAGTGGGATACACTTGCCTGCGGTGGCGAGTGTGTCGTCATCCCGAAGCGTCTCGTCCAATCGTTGCGTCTGCGGTAGTCCGTCTGAAACAGTGTCACGGCGACGGTGTCAGGTCTCAATTTCATCAAATCCTATTAGGGTTCGTTTCTAGGTTATCGGGACTACCCTATTTGTCAAAGACACAATTTGGTGTTCTTGTCTGCCTAGATCGACCACTATCCTATATGCACAGAAAATTTGTCCGATGGTCGATTTCTACAGTGAGCAGCGTTTTACTGATGCAGAAAAGTAAATTTAATTGTAGTTGTCCAGTTTTAGTTAGGTTTTCGGTTTTGCTACGGTGTGGGTTGTGCTATAAGTTAGGGGGAACCAACCTGGTGTGAGGAACACGTATTTAATCTGGCGTCGGGTCTGAAAACGGTGGCGGTGCTCGTGTCCCCGACTGCGGGTAGCGCAGTGGAGATCGTCTGGGTGTTCCGGTGATAGAACGAGAATGGGTCTACCAAAATCCAGAACGGCTACCCCGACATACTGAACTAGCGGCTTTGGTATGATAATTGTAGTAAGTCCAGCATATGCCATCAATAAGGGAAGGGCGGCAAACGATGGTTACACTAATTTTTACTCGCCATGGGAGGTCAAGAACATCATCAACGAATCCAAGCAGAATCAAGAAACAGATAGATGCTACAGATGCATTATATTCCACAAGCTAATTCGAGTCTGATGTGAATTCGAAGTGCTGAAAACGTATGGCGATGACCAAGTAGATGGTTCTTACAACAATACCCAGTGATTTCAGGCACTTGGTTGAACCACGAGAAGTCCCGTTCTTGTTAATGTCATAACCAAGCATGTTCCTTCTCAACAATTATCTCGCTGCCACGGGGAGATCTTGGCCGGAGAAACGTCGGGGTGATGGCCGGAGATCGCAGCCGCCTGCTGCTGCTGTCACGCACGGGAACGTCGGCAACGAGAAGCGCTGTGCGACAGTGGGAGACTGGAGACACGAATGGCGGCACGGCGGGGGCTGAGAGGGTGTTGCGGCAGTCAGGAGCTCTTAGAGGGGAGGAGGAGCGACGGCGCGGCCTTGCGCTGGGATCAGCAGTGGCGGCACAGCGCTCTGCGCGGTGGCAGAAGCAAAGCACAGTGGCGGCGCAAGAGGGGGATGCGAGATCTGCGCGGCGGCGCGGGGATGCTGCGGCGGCGTGTGGGTGAAGAAGCGATCGGGGGCTGTGATCGGGCGGCGGGATCAGGCGGCGCCTCGATCGGTGGACGGCGGGGTCGTGGAGTGAGGGATCTTGTGGGGGAGGCACTCGGGGGGTCGAGAACGTCGGAGCGGCGTCGCGGGGAATCGGCGGCCTCGGATCGCAGCGGCTGAGGGCGGTGATCACGTCGTGAGGGAGAGAGAGAGAGAGAGAGAGAGAGAGAGAGAGAGAGAGAGAGAGAGAGAGAGCGAGACGGGGTGATCGGGGGTTTGCTCAGTGAGATGCGGAGCGGCGGCGGCGCGCTACGAACGCCAGCGTTTGGGGTCGGTGACGCCGGCGGTGCTGATGCGAGGGCGGCGCGGAAGACGCACGATGCGGCGCCGGAGGGGGTAAGCTGAGGGGGAGAGGGAGGAAGGAGATCGGGAGGGGGATCGTGTGGTAATTGGGGCCGGCGGCTGTAGAGCAGCCCCTAGGGCTTGGAAACGTGAAAGGTTCTTTTAGCTTTAGGGTTGGGGTTATTAGATTAGGGTTATTATAATAATAGGTAAAAAGCTATTTAGTACTAATTTAATGTTAAAAGAGTGGAGATATGGGGTAAGATGGTGTACAGGTTGGGGTAAGTCTAGGGGAGATTAGAGGAACAGTTTAGGAAGGTTACAAAACAGATTATTTAGAGATATAGCCAGATTTGGCTAACAAATTCGAATTTGAATTGATTGGAGAGATCGACGGTCGAGGTTTATCCGAGCGATATCTTTCAATCCGGGCGTCAGAAAAATAATCCGAAAATACCGGTGCGATCGTGGAGACGAGACGCACAGATCTACGAAGCCCGATCGTGCGTAACACCTACCAAGAATTTACGTAAAATTTGAAACGGCGTTTTGAGTCAAATGACTAAAACGCCCCTATCGTTCAAAGTCGTTTTGCGAGAAAATGAGCCGTGAAACGACATTCCCAAAAATTACTATAAAATCCTACACCCCGTAACGATCGCAACGGCATATCACATCGCATATGCCGGAGCTCAGAAATAGCCGAATAAAATACGTGCACGATGAAGCACGTGCACGCAGAAAATACGAACGGTCGGAAAGCGGCCGTTACAGCACGCACAGCACGCGCTGGGCGGGCACGTACCCCGCACGTGCTACGCTTAGGCGGGGACCCTCCCGCATGGAGCGGGCGGGGACCCGCCCGCATGGCCTGATCCTTCCCATAAAACTCCTTTTATGGGCTATTTTGGCTATATCTTGTGCATTTGGACTCCGTTTTTGACACGGTTTGAACCTGCGTTTAGACAGAGACGATCCCTCCATCCAGGTAACCTTTTCAACATGTTTATTATATTAAATATTGCCTTAAACAATTTAAGACACATTTAATGTCATTTTGCATCATATGCAAAATTGTCCCAATCTAAGCTTAAAATCTCCCACTTGCACTCAACATCTTTTATCCTTAATGCAGAGGCTAACTGAAAACTCTTTGCAGTTTTCTATTTCTGGCATCAAATGCATATTCTCCCTAATTTTCTACCTATTACTTGACGAAGGTCGCACTCTGTGTGAGACCCTACAACCTGACCATACTACATGTGGGACTTGAAGCCTCAGACGATAGTAACCGCGAGCATCAGGTGCCGTCCCTGTTTCAGTATCATACTTATGTGATTAACTCATTGACAAGATTATTATCGGGACCACCCTAACTGTGTCTGTGATGAATACCGCAGTGTAACGACTGGTTTTCTTGTATCAAAATTTATTATAATATAATATATGTTTTGGTGGATTTTCTCCTCTTGTGTGGTTTTCGTCTCCGTAACTTTCATTTTCGATCGATTCGTCGTATTTTCTCGTTTCTTCCTTAGGATCGTCGATTTCAAAGTATGTCATTCGTGACGGGCTTCATAACGGTCATATCTAACTGTTAGATCAAGCCTAGGAGTCTTAGGAATCGATCCCGGGGCTCCGCGCTCCGTATCGGAACTTTTGGTGCTTATTAACCGGTATAAGAAGGGGCACCGACCGACTAGATGACGATCCAGTCGGTCGACAATCCTTCTTGGACCGACTAGTGAGCTTTCTAAATTTCTCAGGAGTTACTATTTATCGTTAGTCGGTCTAAGAACGTTGGTTGACCGACTAGGTTGCAAACTAGTCGGTCAGCAATGCTTCTTTAACCGACTAACACATCATCTTAATTTTAGTTGAGTTATTGTTTACTCTTAGTCGGTCTAAGAACGTTCATCGACCGACTAGTTGCTAAACTAGTCGGTCAGTACTTGTTCATGGACCGACTAACTCTAAATCCTATTTTCGTTCAGGAGTTACTGTTTACACTTAGTCGGTCTGCGTTGGTCGACCGACCGACTAGTTGCCAAACTAGTCGGTCAGTGGTTGTTCTTTGACCGACTAACCAGTGTTGAAACCCTAATTTCTGGGCAGCCGCCAGCCCAACCTATTTAAACCCAACCCAAACGTTTTCTTCTTCTCCAACACGACCCAAAACCCTAAAATCACCCCCATCAAGCCCCCATCTTCTTCCAAGCTTCATTCCTTCATTCCATGCCCTAGATTCATCATCTAAACCCTCCATCAACTCATTCCACCTCTCATCTTCCCCAAAAATCTCATCAAACCCCAAAATCCCCCAAAACCCTAGTTTCCTCAAACTTCTCCTTTGGCTTCCAGATCTGGTCCTAGGGTTCCCCGGAGTGTTTCTTCCGCCTCCTCTCGGTAAGAAATCGATCTACCGTTGTTTTCATATCCTATTGTAATTTTTATGAAACCCTAATAAAATACTTGTGTTTTGATGATTGTTCCCCATAACAGCGATTCCCCGTAGGCTATCATCCGCGGAAACGAACTTTCGTAACCATCATCCCCGGTGATAGGCAAGTGAAACTTGCATCTCTTGATTTGGGCCATGCCTTAGGCCATTTACCATGCTTTAGCGTAAAAGAGACTAAACGGTGAAAGGATAGCCGTTTACACGTCATTGACCTAGCTTGACAACGAAGCTTGGTCCGTCACCCCCATCATGCTCATATGTCACGTTTACTTTAAATTAACAGTACGTGAATATGTTCATGTCATTGCATTTTGCCTGTCACGTTTAAATTCCATTAACGGTACGTAATTATCTGCTCATGGCATTGCATATTGATTATTTATCGTGATTGCGTAGCACACGCTACTATACTATGTTTCCTTACTCGTGTTCCAGAAGCGAGCCCTGTAGTTGCTAACCCCAACGCTCGGATACCGGCTAGGTGTACCCCTATGCCAAACACACACTTCTTTTCCTGGCTCGTGACCAGAAGCAAGCATAATGAGTTGCTAACCACAACGCTCGACACATGTGGGTGGGGTAAGAGATAAGCAGCCACTTAAGCACGAGTGGCTTGATCCGCCACTCCGGCCAGCAGGCGAAATCTCTAGTGTTTAAGTGATTGATAGTGATAGAGATAAGCGGACTGAGCCACGAGCTGGCCAGCAAGTGGACTCTCTATGCACTAAGTGTTAAGTGATAAGTGATAAGTGTTAAGTGATAAGTGATAAGTGATAAGTGATTAGTGAATTGGTAGCTTTTGCTACATCGTGCATGCTTGTCACTCTTTTAAACTGTTGCATCATATTCAACTGCCATGCCATTGTTTAACATTTAAATGCTAGGTTGTTAGTCACTTTTAGTTTCCTTGCCCAAGTCTTTTTAGACTTGCTGACATGTGCCCCTTTCTCTTTTGGGTGACGCATGTTAGACCCTGAGCCTGAGTTGCTTGCTGAGGGTGAGGTGTTTGCGGACGCCGAGCTTGCGCCCGTGTTGGACGGGGAGTACGTGGACACTGGGGACCAGTCCTAGTGTCTTCGTGGTGTTTTACTTTTGTTAGACAGTTGTTTTGTTGTCGGTGCGTAGCACCTTTACTCTGTTATGTTGTTGCTTTTGTTTGGCCTTGTTCTGGGCCCTTAGACTCTTCCTTTTAGCCTGGAGGCTTTTCTGTGATGTTGAATACTTTGTGGACAACTGTGGGATTGGTATTTTATATCCGTCTCATATTATTATTATTGTTGTTGTTTCGTTTGCACTTACAGGGACATGCTTATACTAAATTTACGCTTATCAGGTGTGAGGCTTCACAGCTCCACGCTTGAGCGGACCTTTTCACGTCTTGCCTCCATTTTAGGGAAGCGGGTCGTGACACGCAGTTTTAGTCTCTTCGTCAAAACTATGTCGTTTGATTCAAGCCTAGGGTACGGTCAAACTGTCCATCCCAATAGCTCGAAGCCGGTTAGTCTCCATCGATCTTTAGTCAAATAATGTTGGACATCTTCCAACATACTCTGGCCAGAGTTTTCACTAAAGATTGAACTAACACTACTGATACGACTACTTTGACCGGGTCCGGAGGAGCCAAGTCAACCACGACCAGTCAACCAGTCAAACTACGGCCTCGGGCTCCGGCCCAAGGATCTTACGGGCGGGTCGCGTTTCTCCACCCACGACGAAGGCCCAAGAGATTGCCCACTTCTGTAGTGGAGGAAATCGGGGCCCAAAACGAGGAAGCCTTCGCCAAATATGGCAGCCGCCCCGTGCCATCATGATCCGCCAATTATGGCAGCCACCTTCATGGCTCGCCAAATATGGCAACCGACTTCATGGCCATGACTCGCCAATGATGGCGGCCACTTTCAATGCCATCACTCCACCTTCATGGCATTTATCCCTCCATAAAGCATGGCAATTATTGGGGTCAACATGCCCCATTAGCATGACCTCATCAATGTCGACCATGATGTCTCATCATGGCCCATTACTATGGGACTCGCCTATATGAAGAGGCGGGAGGCATCATCACCAGGGGTTGGATCTTCGCGATCGAGAACAATGGTATCGCATACAAACACTTTTACTCCTTCTTCCACCTCAATATTTCTCCTCCATAACTCGGCCCGAGGGTCGGGTATCGGTCTCTCCGCGAGCCATACTTGTAACGACTGGTTTTCTTGTATCTGAATTTATTATAATATAATATATGTTTTGGTGGATTTTCTCCTCTTGTGTGGTTTGCGTCTCCATAACTTTCATTTTCGATCGATTCGTCGTATTTTCTCGTTTCTTCCTTAGGATCGTCGATTTCGAAGTATGTCATTCGTGACGGGCTTCATAACGGTCGTATCTTACTGTTAGATCAAGCCTAGGAGTCTTAGGAATCGATCCCGGGGCTCCGCGCTCCGTATCGGAACTTTTGGTGCTTATTAGCCGGTATAAGAAGGGGCACCGACCGACTAGATGACGATCCAGTCGGTCGACAATCCTTCTTGGACCGACTAGTGAGCTTTCTAAATTTCTCAGGAGTTACTGTTTATCGTTAGTCGGTCTAAGAACGTTGGTTGACCGACTATGTTGCAAACTAGTCGGTCAGCAATGCTTCTTTAACCGACTAACACATCATCTAAATTTTAGTATCAGTACTGTTTATTCTTAGTCGGTCTAAGTTCATCTTTCGACCGACTAGTTGTTAAACTAGTCGGTTAAGTTTTGTACTCAGACCGACTAATTCTTGGTTCTACTGTACAGTCTAGTTACTGTTTACTCTTAGTCGGTCTAAGAACGTTCATCGACCGACTAGATGCTAAACTAGTCGGTCAGTATTTGTTCATGGACCGACTAACTCTAAATCCTATTTTCGTTCAGGAGTTACTGTTTGCACTTAGTCGGTCTGCGTTGGTCGACCGACCGACTAGTTACCAAACTAGTCGGTCAGTGGTTGTTCTTTGACCGACTAACCAGTGTTAAAACCCTAATTTCTGGGCAGCCGCCAGCCCATCCTATTTAAACCCAACCCAAACGTTTTCTTCTTCCCCAACACGACCCAAAACCCTAAAATCTTCCCCCTTGAGCCCCCATCTTCCTCCAAGCTTCAATCCTTCATTCCAAGCCCTAAATCCATCATCCAATCCATCCATTCACTCTATCTACCACTCATCTTCCCCAAAATCTCACCAAAAATCTCATCAAACCCCAAAATCCCCCAAAACCCTAGTTTCCTCAAACTTCTCCTTTGGCTTCCAGATCTGGTCCTAGGGTTCCCCGGAGTGTTTCTTCCGCCTCCTCTCGGTAAGAAATCGATCTACCGTTGTTTTCATATCCTATTGTAATTTTTATGAAACCCTAATAAAATACTTGTTTTTTGATGATTGTTCCCCATAACAGCGATTCCCCGTAGGCTAGCATCCGCGGAAACGAACTTTCGTAACCGTCATCCCCGGTGATAGGCAAGTGAAACTTGCATCTCTTGATTTGGGCCATGTCTTAGGCCATTTACCATGCTTTAGCGTAAAAGAGACTAAACGGTGAAAGGATAGCCGTTTAGACGCCATTGACCTAGCTTGACAACGAAGCTTGGTCCGTCACCCCCATCACGCTCATATGTCACGTTTACTTTCCATTAACGGTACGCAAATATCTGCTCATGGCATTGCATAGTGATTATTTATCGTGACTGCGTAGCACACGCTACAATACTATGTTTCCTGGCTCGTGTTCCAGAAGCGAGCCCTGTAGTTGCTAACCCCAACGCTCGGATACCGGCTAGGTGTACTCCTATGCCAAACACACACTTATTTTCCTGGCTCGTGACCAGAAGCGAGCATAATGAGTTGCTAACCACAACGCTCGACACATGTGGGTGGGGTAAGAGATAAGCGGACTGAGCCCGAGTTGGCTTGATCCGCCACTCCGGCCAGCAGGCGAAATCTCTAGTGTTTAAGTGATTGATAGTGATAGAGATAAACGAGCTGGCCAGCAAGTGGACTCTCTATGCACTAAGTGTTAAGTGATAAGTGATAAGTGATAAGTGTTAAATGATAAGTAATTAGTGATTTGGTAGCTTTTGCTACATCGTGCGTGCTTGCCTCTCTTTTAAACTGTTGCATCATATTCAACTGCCATGCCATTGTTTAACATTTAAATGCTAGGTTGTTAGTCACTTTCAGTTTCCTTGCCCAAGTCTTTTTAGACTTGCTGACATGTGCCCCTTTCTCTTTTGGGTGACGCATGTTAGACCTTGAGCCTGAGTTGCTCGCTGAGGGTGAGGTGTTTGCGAACGCCGAGCTTGCGCCCGTGTTGGACGGGGAGTATGTGGACACTGGGGACCAGTCCTAGTGTCTTCGTGGTGTTTTACCTTTGTTAGACAGTTGTTTTGTTGTCGGTGCGTAGCACCTTTACTCTGTTATGTCGTTGCTTTTGTTTGGCCTTGTTCTGGGCCCTCAGACTCTTTCTTTTAGCCTGGTGGCTTTTCTGTGATGTTGAATATTTTGTGGACAAACTTTGGGATTGGTATTTCATATCCGTCTCATATTATTATTATTATTGTTGTTGTTTCGATTGCAATTACAGGGACCTGCTTATACTAAATTGACGCTTATCGGGTTTGGGGCTTCACCGCTCCACTCCCGTGCGGACCTTTTCACGTCTCGCCTCCATTTTAGGGAAGAGGGTCGTGACAATACTCGATCCCACCGAGCCCCTACACAGATCCGTTCTGACTTAGGCATCGGAGGGGAATTGGTCGGAACCAAGGTCCGACCCTGTCACGATCCGCTTCCCTAAAATGGAGGCGAGACGTGAAAAGGTCCGCACGAGAGTGGAGCTGTGAAGCCCCAAATCCGATAAGCGTCAATAAAACATAAGCATGTCCCTGTAACCACAAATGGAACAACAATAATAACACAAGGAGAGACAGAAATAAAATTCTCATATCTCATAATTTGTCTAACACGGAAATAAGTCCAACATCCAGAAAAGCCACCAGGCTAAAAGAAAGAGTCTAAAGGCCCAGAACAAGGCCAACAAAGCAACAACGTAACAAGTATAGGTGCCACACACCGACGACAAAACAGCAGTCTAACAAAAAGGAAAACACAACGAAGACACTAGGACTGGTCCCCAGTGTCCACGTACTCCCCGTCAAACACAAGCTCGGGCTCGGCGTCAGCAAACACCTCGTCCTCAACATGGTACTCAGGCTCAGGATCTAACATGTGTCACCCAAAAGAGTAAAGGGGTACATGTCAGCAAGTCTAAAAGACTTGGGCAAGGAAACTGAAAGTAAGGCAACTAGCAACCTAGCAGTTTTAGTATGCATGACATGGCAGTTATAACATGAGTGCACAAGCAAGACATGGTGAACAATAAGCACAGGAGAACAATTATCGGGACAAGACAGGAGTAGCCAAGCTACTAACAATCTCAATCAATTCACTATTCACGTTTCACTGTTGTTTGTAGATGTTTACGCCTTACAGCTGAATGGTTTCACATTCACGCTGATTGGCCGCTTAACACTACCCCAAAACCCAGAGTTTACGCCTTACTACTGCAGTTGCTGATCGGGCAGACTCCCAGTTGATTGGCCGCTTAACTCTTACCCCCAATACCCACATGTAATCGAGCCAGGGTCCCTGCACACGAGCTCAGTAAATGAGCCAGGGTTGCCCCGCACAGGAGCTCGCATTCTAGTTCACGATTCATAAGCATTTGGCGTAGGGGTGCACCTAGCCGGAAACAAGCAATTCGGGCATTGGCTATCAACCAACACATGGCCCGCTTCTGGAACACGAGCCAGGAACACAAGCATTGTAGCGAAGCTATGCATTCACGGAAACACTTTAAGAATGCAATGACATGACAATTAAATTGCGTACCGTTAATAGAAATTAAACATGACATGGTAATTGTGCAACATGATATATGTCGGAACTAGCTTCGTTGTCAAGCTAGTTCCTCAATTTGCGCCTAGGCGAGTATCATTTCGTCGCCTAGCCTCTTTTACGCCTACAACAAGCAAATGGCCTAAAACATGGCCTAAACCCTAAGTGGCAAGTTTCACTTGCCTAGCACCGGGGATGACGATCACGAAGGTTCGTCTCGCGGATGCTAATCTACGGGGAAATCGCTGTTATGGGGGAAACAATCATCAAAACAACATTCATTTCATTAGGGTTTCATAAAAACACAAAAGGGTATGAAAACATCAATAGATCGATTTCTTACCGTGAAGAAGCGGAAGAAACACTCCGGAGAACCTAAGGACCAGATCTGGAAATGAAAGGAGAAGTTTGGAGAACTAGGGTTCTTGGGGGATTTTGGGGGTTTGATGGAGATTTGAGAGAGATGAGAGGTTGAATGTGTTGAGGGAGGGTTTAGATGATGGGGGATGAGCTTGGGAAGAAGGAATGAGGGTTTGAGGAAGAAGGGGGCTCAATGGGGGAGAAACTAGGGTTTTAGGTCGTGAGGGAGAAGAAGAAAATGTTTGGAGGGGTATTTATAGAGATTGGTGGCGGCTAGGGCAAAACTAGGGTTTCCTGCACAGCTTAGTCGGTCAAAGAACAACTGCTGACCGACTAGTTTGAGAACTAGTCGGTCGGTTGACCAACGCAGACCGACTAAGTGTAAATAGTAGCTCCAGTCGAAAACCTGAACTAAGAGTTAGTCGGTCAAGGAACAACTTCTGACCGACTAGTTTGACATCTAGTCGGTCGACGAACGTTCTTGGACCGACTAAGAGTAAACAGTAACGATACTAAAATTTAGATGATGTGTTAGTCGGTTAATGAAGCATTGCCGACCGACTAGTTTGCAACCTAGTCGGTCAACCAACGTTCTTAGACCGACTAATGATAAACAGTAACTCCTGAGAAATTTAGAAAGCCAACTAGTCGGTTCAAGAAGGATTGCCGACCGACTGGATCTTCATCTAGTCGGTCGGTGCCCCTTCTTACACCGGCTAATAAGCACCAAAAGTTCCGATTTGGAGCGCGGAGCTCCGGAATCGATTTCTAAGACTCCTAGGCTCGATCTAATAGTAAGATACGACCGTTATGAAGCCCGTCACGAATGACATACTCCGAAATCGACGATCCTAAGGAAGAAACGAGAAAACACAACGAAACGATCGAAAATGAAAGTTACGGAGACGATAACCACATATGAGGAGAAAATCCACCAAAATATATATTATAATATAGTAAATCCGGATACATGAAAACCAGTCGTTACATCCTCCCCAACTTAAGAAAAATTCCGTCCTCGGAATTTCCCAACACTCACGTGTCTGGGAACAAAAGTGGGAAACGCTCTCGCATCTCATCCTCATTCTCCCAAGTAGACTCTCCGGGCGAGCCGTGTCGCCACATCACCCTCACAAGGTTGACAACCTTGTTCAGAAGTGACTTCTGACGCCTGTCCAGAATCTGCACTGGATGCTGGTCATACGTCATATCGGGGCGAACGGTAATCTCCGAGAAATCCACAGCATGAGATGGATCGCTAATGTATCGACGAAGCTACGACACATGGAAAACATTGTGAACTCCTTCCAAAGATGGAGGCAATGATAAACGATAAGCTACCTCTCCAACCCTCTCCAAAATGTCAAACGGTCCAATGTATCGCGGGCTCAACTTCCCTCGCTTCCCAAAACGAATCACACCACGATTCGGGGAAATCTTCAAGAACACATGGTCGCCCGGCTGAAACTCCAAAGGACGATGTTTAGCATCCGCCCAATGCTTAAAACGGTCCTGAGCAATTCTCAACCTATCCCGAATGTTCCTGACAATATCCACGGCCTCCACGATCATCTCAGGTCCCAACAACTCCCGATCACCAACGTCATCCCAACTCAATGGCGATCGACATTTCCTCCTATAAAGAGCGGCGAAAGGCGCCATGCCAATACTCGCCTAGAAGCTGTTGTTGTAAGAAAACTCCACCAAATGTAGATGGTCCTCCCACGAACCCTTGAAATCCAACATGCACGCCCTCAGCATGTCTTCCAAAATCTGAATCGTCCTCTCGGACTGGCCATCCGTCTGCGGATGGTACGCCGTGCTGAAACTCAGACGCGTACCCAAGCTCTTCTGCAAACTCTGCCAGAACTGAGATGTGAACCTCGTGTCTCTGTCTGACACGATACTCACGGGGACTCCGTGAAGTCGCACGACCTCCTGCACGATTCACGTTACATCACTATCCAAACTAGGAAAAGGAAATAAAATGGAGAGTAAAAGAATTTACCTCCATATATCTCCTTGCTAGCGCCTCAGTGGACTGTCCCACTCGGAACGGAATAAAGTGCGCAGATTTGGTCAATCGATCTACGATCACCCAAATCACGTCATTCTACTTCAGACTCCGAGGTAGTCCAGTCACGAAATCCATAGTGATGTGTTGCCACTTCCACTCCGGAATCGGAAGCGGTTGTAGCAACCCGGCCGCACGCTGATGCTCCGCTTTCACTTGCTGGCAAACCAAGCACTTGGCTACACTCCGAGCCACACTCCTCTTCATACCATGCCACCAATAATTCAGACGAAGATCCTGGTACATCTTGGTGCCACCAGGATGCACAGAATACGGCGAACTGTGTGCCTCCACCATCAACTCCTCTCTGATATCCCCAGCTGGCACACACAACCTGGCTCCAAACCTCAGCGAGCCATCCTCATGAATCAAAAAGTCAGTCCGCATACCGGCTTCAACCTGCTCCCGAATCTTCACCAGCTTCGGATCCTCAGCCTGGCCAGCCTTAATCCGATCCACGATCATCGACTGTACCAGCATGTACATCAACGAAGAAGCCTCTCCAGGAAGGAAAATCTCAACACCAGACCCGCAAAAGTCCCGCTGCAATCTCCACTGCGAGGTCAAAATCATCACCGCTGGAAGCCTACTCAGCGCATCAGGAACCACGTTCACCTTGCCAGGGTGAAACTGCAAATCGATCTCATAATCCGCCATAAGCTCCAACCATCGACGCTGTCGCATGTTGAGCTCCTTCTGAGTAAAAATATACTTCAAGCTTTTGTGATCGGTGAAAATCTTCACTTTCTCACTCAGCAGGAAGTGCCTCCAAATCTTCAGAGCAAACACGACGGCAGCCAACTCCAAATCATGCGTCGGGTAATTCTTCTCATGAACCTTGAGCTGACGAGAAGCAAAGGCCACAACATGCCCGTGCTGATGCAACACACAACCGAGACCCTTGCCAGAAGCATCGCAAAAGATCTCAAATCCACCGCTGCGATCAGGCACAACAAGAACAGGGGCAGTCGTCAACCTCTCCTTCAGAACGCCAAAAGCATTCTCACAATCACCCGACCAAGCAAAAGCAACATCCTTCCGCGTCAACCTGGTCATCGGCTCAGCAATATGGGAAAAGTCCTTAATGAATCGCCGATAATATCCTGCCAGACCAAGGAAACTCCGGATCTCAGACGCAGACGACGGAACGGCCACTCTCTGATGGCCCTAATCTTCTCGGGATCCACAGAAATACCATCTCCAGTCACCACATTCCCGAGGAAAGCAACTCTGTCCAGCCAGAACTCGCACTTCGAAAACTTAGCATACAAACGATGCTTCCTCAAAATCTCCAATACCGTCCTCAAGTGCGATGCATGCTCTTCCTCCGACTTTGAATAGATCAGAATGTCATCAATAAAGATAACGACAAACTTATCCAAAAAGTCGTAGAAAATCAGGTTCATTAGATTCATGAAAACTGCGGGTGCGTTAGTCACGCCGAAAGGCATAACCACAAACTCATAGTGTCCATACTTCGTCCTGAACGCTGTCTTCGGAACATCACTCTTCTTCACCTTCAACTGATGGTAACCACTCCTCAAATCCAATTTAGAAAACACCCTCGAACCTCCAAGCTGATCAAAAATATCATCGATGCGAGGCAACGTGTATTTATTCTTGATGGTCACCGCATTCAACTCCCGATAGTCCACGCACATGCGACGCGAACCATCTTTCTTCTTCACTAGCAGCACCGGTGCTCCCCACAGAGACACACTAGGATTGATATAACCCTTCCACAGAAGCTCATCCAACTGCTTCCGCAACTCTTCCAATTCTGCAGGCGCCATACGATACGGCGCCTTCGAAATCGGCTGCGCACCTGGAATAAGATCAATAGAAAATTCCAAAGCTCGATCAGGTGGCAAACCCGACATCTCCTCGGGGAAGACATCATCGAAATCACGCACCACAGCTGGCCTCTCCAGCTCCATCTGCATAGCCACAACCTCCTCCGGTCTGGCCCGAAATCTGACAGGACCAAGCGAACTGCTACCTCGACTGAACTCAAATACTGGATGTCCGGGAATCTCGAACACCACCTTCTTCCTCCGACAGTCGATCGTAGCATATAAGCTCGCAAGCCAGTCCATCCCAAGAACCGCATCATAGTTGATGATGTCGTGGACAATGAAATCAGCGAAAAGCTCATGTCCACAGACCACCAATGAGCAAGAATTGCAACCACGATGCACCGAGACCACGCCATTCCCTGTAACGATATTCCAACTCTTGGGAAGAGGGGACGTCGACAAGGAATGCCTCTCCACGAAGCTCCGAGAGATAATGCACATCGATGCACCAGAGTCAAAGAGGACTCGTGCAGGAAATGTGCACACCAAAACCACACCTAACAAGCAATTAACAATCAAACCCTATTCTAGCAGACAATCATGCTCAAGCAAACAACCACAATCTAACAATCAAAACCAGCTAGGAAAATAACAGCTAGATTGAGGATTACCTGCGATAACCTCATCCACAGCCTCGCTCTCCACAGCGGTCATCAGAAAAGCCTGCCTCCTTGGCGGAACAGCCTGCTGAAAGGCCTGCCTCTGCGGAACAAGAGCTGCTCCACGTCCAGCAGGAACAGACGCTCGCTGCTGCAACGGCTGTGATGCAACAGGTGCCCTCCGCAGCTGATTCGCATGCCGACAATCCTTCGCGACTTGAGAAGCATCGCCACAAACCAAGCACTGGCACAGAAACTTCCTACACTGATCCTTGATGTGGCCAGGCTTGCCGTAGAAATGGCAAGTCTTCAGAATAGGCCCTCCTGGCCTCTTAAACTGAGCTGGCTAATTAGGCTTGAAACCAGGCCTAACCACCGCCCTGGCCTGCTCCATAGGCCTCTTCCTAGCACCAGAAACATGTCCTCTCCTCTGACTCAGGTTCAGCTCCTGCCTCCTGGCAGCGACCAGAACCTTCTGATAAGAGTCCAGATCGGAGGAAGACACAAAACTCTGGAGCTCCAAGGCAAGTCCCTGCAGGAACCTCTGAGCCCTCTCATCAGCATTCTGCACCATCTTCGGTGCGAACCGACTCAGCCTAGTGATCTCTTGGTGGTACAGGTCCACCGTCAAGCTCCCTTGCTTCAGATCAATGAAGCGCTGCAGCATCTCCTTCCTAGCAGCCTTCGGAAAGAACTCCTCATCAAACCTGGACTTAAAGGTAGTCCAAGCTATCAGCTCCACCAGCATCTTCTCTTCCGCATCCCACCAGTTCCGAGCGTTATCCTTGAGTTGCCTCTTCGCCAAATCAACCCATCCAGCCGGGGTGATCTTGGCCATCTTCAGATTATCCTCAATGTTCCAAATCCACTCATCGGCAGCCAGAGGACCCTCAGACCCATCGAAATATGCGGGACCCAGCTCCCGAAATTGCTTCGCTCCCGGCTCAGAGCGAGGGGCATCCGGAAGTGCCCGGGCAGCTCGAGCAAGTGGAGCATTCTGGACTTGCAGGAGCACGCCCTGCTACACTTGCATCATCTGGAGCATCAACCGCATCATCTCCCCATTGGTGGGTTCCCGCTCAGGCTCCTCATCATGAGGGAGCGCACCACTACCTCCACCACGGGTGAATCGCCTTCCTGCCATCTAGTGACACAGAAAACGAATCAGATTAGACTCATAGCTTATGACTCGGACGTCGAACTTAGTTTATTGGACATCTAATGTTATTATCACATTTCCGATAATCGCAGTTACAGAAGGACCTGCATGGGCCACCAACAAAACCTGTCACGACCCGCTTCCCTAAAATGGAGGCGAGACGTGAAAAGGTCCGCACGAGAGTGGAGCTGTGAAGCCCCAAACCCGATAAGCGTCAATAAAACATAAGCAGGTCCCTGTAACCACAAACGGAACAACAATAATAACACAAGGAGAGACAGAAATAAAATTCTCATATCTCATAATTTGTCCAACACGGAAATAAGTCCAACATCCAGAAAAGCCACCAGGCTAAAAGAAAGAGTCTAAAGGCCCAGAACAAGGCCAACAAAACAACAACGTAACAAGTATAGGTGCCACGCACCGACGATAAAACATCAGTCTAACAAAAAGGAAAACACAACGAAGACACTAGGACTGGTCCCCAGTGTCGACGTACTCCCCGTCAAACACAAGCTCGGGATCGGCATCAGCAAACACCTCGTCCTCAACAAGGTACTCTGGCTCAGGATCTAACATGTGTCACCCAAAAGAGTAAAGGGGCACATGTCAACAAGTCTAAAAGACTTGGGCAAGGAAACTGAAAGTAAGACAACTAGCAACCTAGCAGTTTTAGTATGCATGACATGGCAGTTATAACATGAGTGCACAAGCAAGACATGGTGAACAATAAGCACAAGAGAACAATTATCGGGACAAGACAGGAGTAGCCAAGCTACTAACAATCTCAATCAATTCACTATTCACGTTTCACTGTTGTTTGTAGATGTTTACGCCTTACAGCTGAATGGTTTCACATTCACGCTGATTGGCCGCTTAACACTACCCCAAAACCCAGAGTTTACGCCTTACTACTGCAGTTGCTGATCGGGCAGACTCCCAGTTGATTGGCCGCTTAACTCTTACCCCCAATACCCACATGTAATCGAGCCAGGGTCCCTGCACACGAGCTCAGTAAATGAGCCAGGGTTGCCCCGCACAGGAGCTCGCATTCTAGTTCACGATTCATAAGCATTTGGCGTAGGGGTGCACCTAGCCGGAAACAAGCAATTCGGGCATTGGCTATCAACCAACACATGGCCCGCTTCTGGAACACGAGCCAGGAACACAAGCATTGTAGCGAAGCTACGCATTCACGGAAACACTTTAAGAATGCAATGACATGACAATTAAATTGCGTTTGGTTAATAGAAATTAAACATGACATGGTAATTGTGCAACATGATATATGTCGGAACTAGCTTCGTTGTCAAGCTAGTTCCTCAATTTGCGCCTAGGCGAGTATCATTTCGTCGCCTAGCCTCTTTTACGCCTACAACAAGCAAATGGCCTAAAACATGGCCTAAACCCTAAGTGGCAAGTTTCACTTGCCTAGCACCGGGGATGACGATCACGAAGGTTCGTCTCGCGGATGCTAATCTACGGGGAAATCGCTGTTATGGGGGAAACAATCATCAAAACAACATTCATTTCATTAGGGTTTCATAAAAACACAAAAGGGTATGAAAACATCAATAGATCGATTTCTTACCGTGAAGAAGCGGAAGAAACACTCCGGAGAACCTAAGGACCAGATCTGGAAATGAAAGGAGAAGTTTGGAGAACTAGGGTTCTTGGGGGATTTTGGGGGTTTGATGGAGATTTGAGGGAGATGAGAGGTTGAATGTGTAGAGGGAGGGTTTAGATGATGGGGGATGAGCTTGGGAAGAAGGAATGCGGGTTTGAGGAAGAAAGGGGCTCAATGGGGGAGAAACTAGGGTTTTAGGTCGTGAGGGAGAAGAAGAAAACATTTGGAGGGGTATTTATAGAGATTGGTGGCGGCTAGGGCAAAACTAGGGTTTCCTGCACAGCTTAGTCGGTCAAAGAACAACTGCTGACCGACTAGTTTGAGAACTAGTCGGTCGATTGACCAACGCAGACCGACTAAGTGTAAACAGTAGCTCTAGTTGAAAATCTGAACTAAGAGTTAGTCGGTCAAGGAACAACTTCTGACCGACTAGTTTGACATCTAGTCGGTGGACGAACGTTCTTGGACCGACTAAGAGTAAACAGTAACGATACTAAAATTTAGATGATGTGTTAGTCGGTTAATGAAGCATTGCCGATCGACTAGTTTGTAACCTAGTCGGTCAACCAACGTTCTTAGATCGACTAACGATAAACAGTAACTCCTGAGAAATTTAGAAAGCCAACTAGTCGGTTCAAGAAGGATTGCCGACCGACTGGATCGTCATCTAGTCGGTCGGTGCCCCTTCTTACACCGGCTAATAAGCACCAAAAGTTTCGATATGGAGCGCGGAGCTCCGGGATCGATTCCTAAGACTCCTAGGCTCGATCTAATAGTAAGATACGACCGTTATGAAGCCCTTCACGAATGACATACTCCGAAATCGACGATCCTAAGGAAGAAACGAGAAAACACAACGAAACGATCGAAAATGAAAGTTACGGAGACGATAACCACATATGAGGAGAAAATCCACCAAAACATATATTATAATATAATAAATCCGGATACATGAAAACTAGTCGTTACAGACCCCCCTGACGAGCTCTCTCGTCTATTCAGGTCCAGAAGATTCTATGGCGTCGAGGCTACCCCTCCGCGCCATCACAGCCGGAGCCGAGTGTCGACGTCCCCGAGCCCGTTCGTCCCCACCGCCACGAGGACATCGCTCTGCCGAGGCTACCACTCGCCGAGCCGACACGAGGATCTGTGCACCCTTCACCGAGCGACTCCGCCTTCAACCGATCCTGGAGGTCATCGTCCCGCCGAGGCTGCCCCTCGGCGCGTCAAAGATCAGATCCAGGCCTACCCGCTCGGGTGAAAGCGCCACCGGCCGACCCCTTGGGTCATCTCCGTCTCACGTGACAACCACGACAACACGAGGGTCCCACATGTCCCCCTTTTTTTGACCGCGTTGACCTCGCACCCTCCATACTATCAATGTGTTCTGCGGAAAATGGCAGAAACATTTGGCGCCGTCTGTGGGAACGAGTCAACATCTACGATGTCAACCACACCGGTAGCGACTCCTTCCATAATCTAAAAACCGTCTCCCTGTCAAGACAGAGATGGGATTCCTTGTCCCGCCATCCAAGATTGATACTGTGGACAGAGCGGAAGACTATATCGATTCAACCCCCGAGGGAGATCGTTTTTCTCATCTCTTTATTTCGAATGAATTTATATACCATGCGTTGTTATTTCGTGATCTCAACGAATCTCCCAGGTGTTATCAAAGAAGGCGCTCTGATTCTGTGCAATCTTATTCATCGTCCTTGGCCACCTTCGCCCTTCGATCTCGAAGATCACTTTGCCGCCATCGAGGAGTCCTCCGACAACAGATTCAAGGCTCTGCAAGACCAACTCAAATGCGACAGCGGAGGGGGCGAAGAGGAGAAGCCGGAACCGGAGCGGAAGCAGCAGGAGGATGCTGCGAAGGTAGGCTTCATCATCGCTGCCAACGGCAGCGACCGGTGACGAGGCTACCCCTCGACCGGATCTGAGATTCTTTTGTGCTAGCATGGACGCCAAAGGCCCTCGAGCTTACATATGCGACAAATGAAACAAGCTCGGGGTCATAATGGAGAAGCTCGCCCCTGTGATCCGATGTGCTCTAGCCCTCCTCGTCCTTGATGCAATGAAAGGAGAAGACGTCCAGATTCAAATGAACTTAAGGATGCGCAGGATGCGCTTCACTCTTCTTGAATAGCTCCATCACATCCCCTAACCTGTGGAGAAGGCTGGCGGGTGTGTTTTCATCAGACGCTTCGCCTTCACTCTCCGATCGCCCCGGAGATTATTCTGATCGTCAACATCAGCAACAGGATGCCTCTCCGGGTGATGGACACCGCTCACGCCTCGGCCTCCGCCCAAGAGACAGCAGATCCATTCTCCTCCATGGAGCCTTCTAGACGGCGAGGTCCGGTGATGGATCCGAGGTGTCAAGCTTTCTGTTTGCATTCCCTTCCCGAGCAAAATGCCGTCTCTCCAATCAAAACTTTGTGGATCTCACACCCCGTTGTGGATCTCGCCTCCGCCAAGTCCTGCCACGGATCGGTGATCTAGCTCCTCTATTTCACCGAAACATCTCGCCATCAGAGGCAAGCCGCCGGAGTGCCTTGTCTTGATGATGGGAACTCGGAGTGGTGGCCGCCAGGATTCAGATTTTATGGACCGACGAGGAGATGGCTCTATGTTATCTTGAGCACGCGATCTGCGACCCTGAGATTACATTCTGAGTAGTCAATGTCAGTGATGCCCCACCAGTGGGACGCCTCCCGTCCAAGATCCGCCTCAACTCGTTCGGTCAAGCTTCCCTACGGTATGAATCCACCCAAACCGAGCTCGACCGACTAACGGGGTGTGTGAACGACAGAGCTATCCTCATATCAGGTCTCGTCGTCGTCCGACTGTCGATCTTCCAATCTAGTTCTGACCAATATCTGAGCACCAAGCTTGAGAGCCCCCCGCGAAGGTTGTCCTGCCAAGGCCCGAATGTCTCCATGCCCGCTTCTCCCGCTCAAGGAAGAAGACAATGTTGAAGACATCAAGAATGGTTCAAGCTTCGAGCTTACCGATCCCTGGTTCGAGAGTTTTGAAGCGCTCTTGCTAAGGATCCAAGGCCACGCTTGTACTTAAACAAGACGCATTGATCACTCCACCTGCAGATCGAGGAAACCCACGATCTCCCTCGATTGGTGGAATTTGAACAGCTCCCAATTTCTACCTTCTCGCCATCTCGAGAGCTCGATCCAGATACGATCGCATCGAATCCTTGATCAGAACGAGAAATCGGAGCCCCAACCGATTGATTCAAATCTCGACTCAGATCGAGACTGGAGCTCGCACCTGCCGAATGGATCTCAGAACCCATCCTACCTCCGTCGAGCGTGTGAGGACTCGCCTTAACTACGCCGAGCTGGAAGCTCTCCCTGTCGAGCAGACTTAGAGGCTCACTGCATCCTCCGACGGGGTGGAAATAATGTCAATGAATCAGCGTCGGTTATAACACCGACCGCGTTGGGGTCCTTGTGCGCAGAAACACGTTCGGTGGCGCCATCATTCACGTTGTCCGTGGAGATGACGGCGGCTGCCTTTCCAATTACTTGATTGATCAAAAATTGTTGGTCTAAATCCCACACCAGTTGGTGGAATGAAGGAAGAGAGCACAACTTATTGTTTGAGAATCAAGACAACGTGGATGATCTGTTTGCATCTTTTCTGAAAAGCCACCCTCAAGAAGCAGATGCTGCGAAAACCATTTGAACTTGGGTTCGCTGATATAGCTGCGATGGTGTCACCCTCTGATCAGGATGACCAATTTTCTGACAGCAAAGATGGCGCCAGCGTGAGTCAGAGGGTTGGCTGCGCCGAGCTCTCCATGCCGAGCAAGTGTGCATCCGTGCCGAGCTCTCCATGCCGAGCAAGTGTGCATCCGTGCCGAGCGCCTGCGGCTCCTTGCGGAGCTGTATCCTTTTGACAGAACTTCCACAAAGGTCAACTATCATCCCCCAATTAATTAATTTTCCTCTATCACTTGAAAGTACTCTCTTAACAACTCTCCTTTCTTCGATTTCTTGCAAATCTGAGAGAGTTTGTACTGGGCTCGCCATACTCGGCTCATGGATACATATGAGAGCCTACCGGTCGAGGCCGTCACCGATGGCAATGGCACTCCGTCCCACCACCCGTTGACCTCGCGGTTCGCATTGCTGGAGATCCCTAAGATTTGTGCTCGTGAACATCAAGGATCGACTTGCCCATACTTCCACTTCATAATCGGTGATATCGGCACCCATGATCGGTGTCTCCACCAAATTCAGGCAGCCCGCGCATGATGATGCCCTCGATCCAGGCACGCCTCAACACCCCCTCAGCAAGCTTAGTTCGAGGGAAACTCGCCTCGGATCTCTTCAACCCAGCGTCATAGATCTCGATCGGCCCTCCCTTAATCGAAGATGGCTCGTTCGACTCTCGTCGTGGAATGCTCGGCCAACCTCCTCTATCTTCCGACGACGGCTCGCCTACAAGGTCGATCTCCCGTCTTCGACCGCCCGAGGGCTCATACATGAGATGAACTCGATCTCATCATCCAACCACTGAAGAAGCCTGGTCTGCATGACTGAAGCTAAAAGCTCGATCATGCCGAGCTTGGGAAGCAGCCCACCATCCGGATCCTGACGGCTGAGGCGCTGACGAGGCTCTCACTTTCGAAATCTACTTTTTACAATCTTTGAGCAACATTCGAGTTCCTGAGCTCATCGACTTTGAGACGAGGACGTCGACCGTCGCCTAATCCTCAGACATCGTCGATCCACCAACTGAATCCACTAGACTCGGACATGAGCTCATCGATCTTTCAGAGCTCGTCGGCCAGGTGCCTCAGGATCGCAAGCTCTCTGGCGGGACAACTGTCCGCCACCCAGGATGTCTCAACAAATGGCGAATCTCGACCTGAGCCCCTTGATCCGAGACGACACACCCAGGATGTCTCCAGTGCTGGAAGAGTTCGCTTCCTCATCTCTCTGCTCCCAGCAAATCTCTGTGGCCGCGATGAAAGTCCCCCGACAGATCTTTCTTCAACAGAATAAGAAGAGTGATCAGGTCAAAACCACAAGATTGGAGGGCAGCTCTTGAGTCAAGGCCCCCGTCTGATCCAGCATAGTCCGAGCTCAAAGCAGAGTAACCGGCCATGCCGAGCCCTCTTTGCAAACCAGGCCGAAGCGCAGTCGTCTGAGTTCGAGCAACCAAGCAGCTCATCGGACTGTGGCCGAGCCGATCTGGCCGAAGCACCACCGTCCGAGATTCAAGCATCCAGACCGCTCCTCTGACCGTGGCCGAGCCGATCTGTCCGATGCCATCTGGCCGAGGTGACACCGGCCGAGTTCGAGCATCCAGACCGGTCCTCTGACCGTGGCCGAGCCGATCTGTCCGATGCCATCTGGCCGAGGCGACACCGTCCGAGTTCGAGCATCCAGACCACTCCTCCGACCATGCTACTGGGTCCCTGCTTGCAAGCTGCTCCTGCATCTATCCGAGCTGGACGAGGTAGCGGCAGAGCGCCACCATGGAATCTACGAGAATCCTCACAAGGTCCCCACTCCTTCGTCGGCCGTAAGTTGAGGGGCAACTCCCCTCGCCATCGAACGAACGAGATCGATCGTAAGGCTGGGGGCAACTCCCCCCCGCAGATCGACCCACTCCTTCGTCGGCCGTAAGTCGAGGGGCAACTCCCCTCGCCACCGAACGAACGAAATCGATCGTAAGGCTGGGGGCAACTCCCCCAGCAGATCAACCCACTCCTTCATCGGCCGTAAGTCGAGGGGCAACTCCCCTCGCCACCGAACGAACGAGATCGATCGTAAGGCTGGGACAACTCCCCCAGCAGATCGACCCACTCCTTCGTCGGCTGTAAGTCGAGGGGCAACTCCCCTCGCAACCGAACGAACGAGATCGATCGTAAGGCTGGGGCAACTCCCCCCGCAGATCGACCCACTCCTTCGTCGGCCGTAAGTCGAGGGGCAAATCCCCTCGCCACCGAACGAACGAGATCGATCGTAAGGCTGGGGGCAACTCCCCCAGCAGATCGACCCACTCCGTCGTCGGCCGTAAGTCGAGGGGCAACTCCCCTCGCAACCGAACGAATCTCGGACCGACGATCTATCATCACTAGCCAACTCCGCAGGACGGACCAAATTCTACAGAAAGAGCAACTTCTTCCCCATTATACTACATCTCCCGACCTCCACCTCAACAACGGTAGAGCTCAGAAGATGGGGGCAATTGATACGACTACTTTGACCGGGTCCGGAGGAGCCAAGTCAACCACGACCAGTCAACCAGCCAAACTACGGCCTCGGGCTCCGGCCCAAGGATCTTATGGGCGGGTCGCGTATCTCCACCCATGACGAAGGTCCAAGAGATTGCCCACTTCTGTAGTGGAGGAAATCGGGGTCCAAAACGAGGAAGCCTTCGCCAAATATGGCAGCCGCCCCGTGCCATCATGATCCGCCAATTATGGCAGCCACCTTCATGGCTCGCCAAATATGGCAACCGACTTCATGGCCATGACTCGCCAATGATGACGGCCACTTTCAATGCCATCACTCCACCTTCATGGCATTTATCCCTCCATAAAGCATTGCAATTATTGGGGTCAACATGCCCCATTAGCACGACCTCATCAATGTCGACCATGATGTCTCATCATGGCCCATTACTATGGGACTCGCCTATATGAAGAGGCGGGAGGCATCATCACCAGGGGTCGGATCTTCGCGATCGAGAACAATGGTATCACATACAAACACTTTTACTCCTTCTTCCACCTCAATATTTCTCCTCCATAACTCGGCCCGAGGGTAGGGTATCGGTCTCTCCGCGAGCCATACTCGATCCCATCGAGCCCCTACACAGATCCGTTCTGACTTAGGCATCGGAGGGGAATTGGTCGGAACCACGATCCGACCCCCCTGACGAGCTCTCTCGTCTATTCAGGTCCAGAAGATCCTATGGCGTCGAGCCTACCCCTCCGCGCCATCACAGCCGGAGCCGAGTGTCGACGTCCCCGAGCCCGTTCGTCCCCACCGCCACGAGGACGTCGCTCTGCCGAGGCTACCCCTCACCGAGCCGACGCGAGGATCTGCGCACCCTTCACCGAGCGACTCCGCCTTCAACCGATCCTGGAGGTCATCGTCCCGCCGAGGCTGCCCCTCGGCGCGTCAAAGATCGGATCCAGGCCTACCCGCTCGGGTGAAAGCGCCACCGGCCGACCCCATGGGTCCTCTCCGTCTCACGTGACAACCACGACAACACGAGGGTCCCGCGTGTCCCCCTTTTTTTGACCGCGTTGACCTCGCACCCTCCATACTATCAATGTGTTCTGCGGAAAATGGCAGAAACAACTACGACACTATAACTCCCATTGACCGGGAGAGACGAATCCTATCTTGGTCATTATTCTCCTCGTACATTTCAAATGTCACCCAACCAAAGACCTTTCGACAGGCCTTGCCTCGAAGCTAGATCAGGAATCTAAGTGACACTGTTCACATACATGTTCGTATAATGAACTCAAGTCAAAGGACCAACTTACCTATCACGAAAATTAGAACCGACCAAGCCATTAAAACATCTACCTACCAGAGTCGCATGAAAAAAAAAACATTTGATCCGCCAGTAATTCCCTCAGCTGCTTTAATGCGGGATGCACGCATGACCATAACCACCACACACCCTCTCTGTTGGTGTCGTCAATTCCTGGTAAGGTTTCGGTCACACAGATTCTTTTCCGAAAAAAAAAGTGAAAAATATAATAGGGATAAAAGCCGGTTTCAGTGGCGGGTAGTAGTTTCGAAGGTGACACTGTGCGGGATGCGTGCGGTGCGGCTACCATTAATTGGGTAGTTGCCATACACAACATACGGAATTGGTTCACACTCACACACCTACTTCACCAACTTCCCTCGAGGTGGGTGTGTGAAGCAAGCTGGGATGTGTGTGTAGCTACTCCCTCCAACCGCGCTGAAGGACTGGAGCCAATCTTATGTCTTGTCAAATTACACAAAATTGGATCTTCGCATCACTACAAGTACCAGGCGTTGCCGCACTGCGATGCATGCAATCAAGTAAACAAGTGTGCCAGGGAGGAAGTGGCAATGGGATTAAATTAGAGGAGGACTACACACACCGGTTAGGGGAGGGTGCATATAAGCGTTAGAGCCCGAATTTGCCAAAAGTAGGGGGGAGAGAGAGTGAATTGACTTGCTATGATTTGATTTTCACAATTTTTTTGCCAAATAAAGCCTAAATGCCGTCCTGCTTCATTCTCCTCACCATAGCCCTCCTCTCCATCGCCCTCCTCTACAAAACCCTGGCCACCAGAAGAACCCGCCGCCGCCTCCCCCTCCCGCCGTCACCATTTGCCATGCCGATCATTGGACACCTCCACCTCCTGCCTCCCATCCCACACCAGTCCTTCCACTCCCTCTCCCTCCGCCTTGGCCCCATCTTCCACCTCCGCCTCGGCTCCGTCCCTTGCATTGTCGTCTCCTCCCCCGACATTGCCCGCGAGATCCTAAAAACCCAAGAGACCTCCTTGCATTGTCGTCCCTTGCATTGTCGGCGCGGAGGATCATCAACGAAGTGGGGGAGTTGGCGGGGACGTTCAGTTGGGGGGATTATATTGGCGTGTTCAGGTATTTTGATTTCCAAGGGATTGGTAAGAGGGCGAGACAGGTGCATGCGAGGTTCGACAGGATGATTGAAGGGATTATGAGGGAGAAGGAACAGAAGAGGGAAGAAGAGGGCAGCGAGGTGGAGGAGGTGAAGGATTTGCTGGACATAATGTTGGATATAACGGAAGATGAGAGTGCGGAGATCAAGCTTACACGGGAGCATATCAAATCAAGGCGTTTATTCTGTTATGTCTTGCATTTAATTGTTTCGGAAATAAACAAAGCTGATTACCATGTACACATGAAATTTGTGACTGAACGGGTTAAAATCATTTAAAATGGTTATCCAGTACTTTAAATATGTGTTGAGCGCATTTTACAAAGGGGTGACTTTCGACCTCGCAGGATGTACTTCAAGGCGGCAGCGAGACGTCCGCGATCGCCATCGAGTGGGGTTTATCAGAACTCATCAACCACCCTGCTGCCCTCCAAAAAGCCAGGGCAGAAATAGACGAGGTCGTAGGCAAGACCCGCATCGTGTGCGAATCAGACATCCCCAAGCCTCCCCTACCTCCAAGCCGTCGTCAATTGAGAGACACTCCGCCTGCATCCGAGCGGCCCGCTCGTAGTGCGTCAGTCCACACGCGACTGCGAGGTTGCAGGCTACCACATCCCATCGAACACCCACGTCTTCGTCAACGCATGGTCCATCGGCCGCGATCCTGATCACTGGGAGGACCCTCTAAAGTTCCAGCCGGAGCGTTTCGTGGACGGAGGAATAGACGTGAAGGGTCAGCATTTTCAGCTGCTGCCGTTCGGAAGCGGGCGGAGGGGTTGCCCTGGCATGTCGTTGGCGTTGCATACGATTGGTGTTGCGTTGGGGATAATGGCACAGTGCTTCGAGTGGAGGGTCGAGGGGGAAGACGGGAAGCCGACTGTTGATATGAGCGAAGGGGTGGGGTTGACACTTCCTAAAGCGAAACTGCTGGTGTGTTCATATAGCTTAAGCTGAATCCGATGCCGTTGGCTTGACAGAAAGCCGGCGAAATTTACTGTTATATAGCTTAAGCTGAGATAAGGACGATAATATGGTGTATAAATGAAGCGCTTTGCGTTTCAACTGAATAAATCCTTTTCTGAATAAAGAGATCAATAATGAGCATGCGTCTCTTGTAATCTTATCCTTTTTCCTATCGCAGTGAAATCTTTCATGTTGTTCTCGCTGGATGTAAGTTATTGTTGGGATAAAATCGTGTAAACAGAAGACGAACGGCGGAAGCGACCTCGTTGTTTGGTTTCGGATTTGCACCCGGAAGTACGAATGTCGTTTTACCGCAAGCGCACGGTATATGTATATCGGCAAGCGGGTATCGTATCCACATGGAGGCAGTGTCACACTACCTATCGATCGTAGGTTGGGTAATGCTTCGATATTTTATTTAGGTGGAGATGGATTATGGAGTGTCGTAATGATGGTGGATATGGAATGCGAAGGTGTCACTTGGCAAGGCGCATCAAGACACATAAGAAAATAAAAAGAACAAAGAGAAACGAATAAGGGAAATATCACTAGGGTGTCAGAAATCCCCGCTAGGACTTTCGGGTTTGGATAACAGGTTAAGGATCACTTCGTTGGACGATCGATAAGGGTAGGAGTGTCACATCCGTGGATGAGAACAAGTACTTATCTTTCGTTGTTCATACTCGTTTAATACATCCCTATGCGAAACTGTGCTCTCGCAGTCGGCTTCGTACAGGGACGCGTACATTACGCTTGACACTTGGTTCCCCTATCACAAGTCTACGGACTTCGATACCACACTACGGTTGGTTCGAGCAGTTGGGCTACTCTTGGAATCACCGACTAGCAGATCGAGGATTAGTGATCGTCTCTAGCTCTCGAGTCACTCTTGTGATCGTCAGCCCTAAAAATAGCCACTAAGCCCAAATCAGATTCGTGGGGATCGTCCCTAGAACGTGGATTTACTTTCACAATCCTCCAATTCTAGGGCTAATCCTCCAAAATCCTTATTCAAACTACCGTAGAGCAACCCTAGATTCATCCAACTAAGGTTAACCCATCATCCTAACCCTAGAATCCTAGGGTTCAACCCTAATTCTAGCAATAGATCTACTCAATCATAGGAAAAGATATGAACAATAGGAATTAACATCATAAGCATATAAGAGAGACGCAATGAAAGATTCAAACCCAAAAAACAAATAAAACAAATAAGAAAAGCAAGAGAATGAAGATTAATGAAGAATACTTAGCTTATACAAGATCCGATACAAAATCAGCGAGGAGGGAGCCTAGAGCATGGCCTAGCCTCTGAAGAAATGTTTTCTAACCTAAAAAATGAGCCCCCTTTAAATAGCTGCTTAATACATATATATAGCCCTCAAACCCCCCCAAAATAACCCTAATTTGAGTAAGACCCGTACTTGCTGCCAGGGAGCTCGGGCTGGTTGTGCAGAGCCGCTCGGCCGAGGGTATGCACAGTTTGCCCGAGCACAGATTTCAGCACAGATTCGCCAACTTGCAGAAATTCCCTAGGGCTCATCCGACATCCGATTGGCGTGTTCTTGGTGGAGTTAGAATCGTTATGAAGTCTATTACCTGGGAATAGACCTGAAGTCATCAGTACGAACATGTGAATAGATAGTGTCACTTAGATCTATGATCTAGCTTCGAGGCTCGGCCTGCTGAAAGATCTTAGGTTGGGTGACACCTGAAACTCACGAGGGAAGTAGATGACTAAGATGTGATTTGTATCTTCTGTTAAAAGGAAGTTATTGTCACTGTATTAGTACGGTTTTTGTATTAATCCTCGGCTGGGGTACGTTGTAGGATGTACAACGCGAATACAACAAAGACCGATGTATACTGACTGATGCTTGCTAGTGGGGTTAACGGTAAACTATACCCTAGGCCATGTAGAGACACAATCTTGACGAAGGGACTAAAGCTGCGGAATTCATCATTGACACAGTCAGAGTGATCCCGACCACACGTTTGTCAAATGGGTCGATCACGTAAGTATGATTCTGAAACAGGGACGACGCCTGCTACTCGTGGTTACCGTCATCTAGGGGTTTCTAGCTCCAACCTGTAGTAGGGTCAGGCTGTAGGGTCTCACACCGAATAGTATCCACATCTTAGTAATAGGAAGAACGTTAAGAGGAATTCATTCGATGAAATGGAATACTTAAGTCCACTAGTTAGTTTTGAGTTCAAGGGGACAAATTTTGCATATGATGCAAAGCAGATTAAATGTTTCGTAAATTGTTTACGACCATATTTAAATGGAATAAACGTATTGAAAAGGTTACCTGGATGACGAGATCATCCTAGTCTAAACACAGGTTCAAACTGCGTTAAAAACGGAGCTCAAATGAGCCCAGAAAGTCAAAAACTGCAGAGAAGCGCCAAAGTGGGTCTGACCCAGTTTAGGGGAGACAAACCTGCAAGGGAGGCAGGTGCACCCGCTTTCGAAGTGTAGCCCGCCTGCTAAGGAGGGCAGGCGTGCCAGCTTTAGCAGCAGGTGCACCTGCTGTCGCCAGCGGGCGCAAGCCCGCTTGGTGGGCTGGGGCGCCTGCTCGGGTAGTGGCGCCCGCTAGGCGGGCTGGAGCGCCCGCTCGAGCAGCAGGTGCCGGCCCGCTGATCGGGCCGAGCGCCCGCTATGGGTGTGCACGCCTGCCCGCTAAGCAGGCAAGCGCGCTCGCTCCGGGTGCCCCCAATGTGGGCGTGCCCATTACCATTGGCAGGTGCGCCCGATAGCTTAGCAGGCATGCCTGCGACTTAAGTTGTTTTTGCTAGGGGTTTTTGAAACCCTTGAAGGCTCGAAAGTGGGATTTTTTGTCCAACTTTGGGCAATTATTTCAGGGGTCAAACGTGTAAGGATCATGTCTATGGGGAAAACACTAGAAGGGGGGTTGAATAGTGTTTATACAAATTTAAAAGGAATTTACGCCAAATAAAATGCAATCCAACAAATAGTGCGGAATAGAAAAACGACCCAAAGTGAAACACACGTAAACGCAGAGATGTTTCAAGGGTTCGGATTACACAAGTCAACTCCCGACTTGTTCCCGGTAATCCTACGTCCCTACCACCCGGATATCACCAGATACTCAAGTTAGAACCCTAACTTGAGGTTTCCTTAAAGCCCACTTGTAGCAACCCTACAAGTGCAATCGAATACAATCTGTTGGTTATGGAAGACATTAGTACACCCTTGTAGGGGATGTACGAGGGAATACGGACCTCGAACGTCGCATACACGAAGTCGTGTGCAAAGGGAATATGTTCCCTTGCGGAGAGGATCTCTAGATTGATGGGAAAGTCGCATTATATGTGCATAAGTGCATGCGACATATGGCTAATAAAGGGGTAATATCTTAAGCTTATGTTGTACCATGCATATGGTACAACTTAAGCTTATAATATGCCATGTACGATGGTACACCTTAGTTAAATTGTTCCAAAGGAACAATTACTCCTAAAATAACTACCTTGGGGGCTATAAATAAGACCCAAGGGTTAGCCATTTCTTCACACTTTTGCATGGCATTCTTGCATGCATTTTCATTCTAGCGAAGCTCTGCCGAAATACTTCTTCTCTCTTTATCCAAGTTCTTAATCTAAAAGTAGAGATTTAGATTGTGGATTTAGTAGCCTTACTCCGTTCGTGAGAAGACTCGATCCGTCGTGGCAAATCCGAAGGCGAAGTTCCTAGACTACCGTGCCGCATACGCAAGCGTAAGTCTCAACTTCATTTATCGATCCTAACTCTGTTTTGGCAGGATCCTACATTGGTATCAGAGCCATACGGATTCGCTCCGGTCAAACCGTCGCCCCTTTGAAACTATGAACGAGTCGTTGTCTTTTTCACGAATGGGTATCCTACCATTATGGATATGGTAGGAACGCTTCGTGACGGAGAGAACGCAGCGGTTGTTCTTTTCACGTTAGGGTCTCCTATCATTACGGATATGGTAGGAACTCTCCGTGACGGGAAGAACCGACCCTTCATATCGTCAAGCTCGCTCTCTTCATGGATGCTGAGTCTCCATTCATAGGGAATGTGAACTCTCTTCATGTGGAGCGCGTAGTTTACGAATTTTTGAAGTGGGTTCATTTTTTGGCACACGGCCATTGGAGGACAACTACTTCCTCGATGAACGGGTGCTTCACCGGAGAAGAAGGTGGTGGTTATTCCCATCGGGGAAGATGAGTTTTAGTGCATGTGCACCATGGCCAAATGGGCTATGAAGGCCATGCACCCCCTCCCCATGCGGAGGGGGTTGGCTACGGCCAATAACCACCGCGGCAACCCCCTCCGGTGGGGGTGTGCGGCCACCCCACACAAGGGGAGGCCGGCCATGGCCAAAGGGCCATGGCCGGCCAAGGCAAAAATGGCCTTGGCCATGACCGGCCATGGCCAAGCTATGGCCGGCCATGGCCAGGCAGGCAGTGGCCGGCCAAGGCCAGGCCGGCAGTGGCCGGCCCTGGCAGAGGCCAGGGCCGGCGCCCTGGCCTCGGCCAGGGCCTGGCCGGCCTTGGCTGGCCTCGGCCAGGGCAGAGGCCCTGGCCGAGGGGCTAGGGCCCCTGGCCGAGGGGCCAGGGCCCCTGGCCGGTCAGGGCAGAGGCCCTGGCCGGCCCTTGGCCAGCCTCGGCCAGGGCAGAGGCCCTGGCCGGAGAAATTTCAGACCATTATCATTGGTCGACCAATTCGGGTGTTTTGGTCGACCAATTCGGCAAAAGGCCTTGGTTGAATATGAATGTGCCGACTAGCCCATACGGGGCCAAACGACAGTCGTCTGCATCAAAATTCTCTCATACGGGGGGAAACGCCTGGATCCATACGGGAGCCGGCGACGATAGTTTGCAGAAAAATCCCAAAAGGGGGATTCGACCTTGGCACGAATACGGCTCATTCCCGACAAATGGTCAGGAAGTGCCGAATGTTTCACTAGAATCATAAGGGTACTAAGATGAAATATATATTTTTTGAAAAATACGTTTTCATACGTTTTGAAAATACGTTTTCAAAAACGCTTTTCCGTTGTGAAGTACTATAAGAGTACTAACATTTGATAAAGTGAGGGAGAAATATTGAAAGTTACTCTAGATGGTGATTGGAAACATAGTGACCTTTCCGATTCTAGAGTAACATCTTCAATATTTTTCGAAAGTAATTTATCAAATTATAATATCATTCCAAGTGGGAGTTGAAATTAGAACTATCCAAATGGGATATTCTACTATCAATTCAAATGGGAATTGTATTTTAAGAATTTTCAATGCAATTTTTTGATCAAACCTTTGGTTTTATGTCTTTTGCAGCATTTTAAAAGTAAAATGTCATCCGCTTCAAAGAATATCGTCGCTGAGTTAAACAGAGGTGAAAAACTCAACGGCGATAATTACAAACTTTGGTCCATCAAAATACAATACGTTCTAGAGGAGTAAGAAGTGCTCGAAACTCTAAAGAACGTTATGATTGAACCCGAGTTGGGCACTACGGCCCAACACCGACGAGACAAGGAAGCTTTTGATGCTTGGTCTCGGAAGAACAAGATAGCGCGCATTACGTTATTAAGCAGTATGGCTGATGACATAATGCGCATCTTCCGAGAACATGACCTAGCCATGGACATATGGTCCAAGCTAGAGGAGAAGTTCGGTGGCACATCGGTGTCCAAACTTCGCTCCTTAACTATAAGGTTCGATTCATATAAGAAACGTCCAGATCATTCCATGGGGAAACATCTGCGACATATGGCGAACCTTATCTCGGAGTTAAAGGACGCAGGTCATGTGCTCACTGATGAGCAACAAATCCAAGCAGTCATACGTTCCCTACCAAATGGGTGGGATCAAATGAAGATGCATCTCACTCACAATGAGATCATCAAGACCTTCAGTGATGTTTCCAAGCACCTCGAATTAGAGGAAGAGCGGCTTGCGGCTGCCAAGCCAAGTGCAGAAGTGCACATGGTTGCTAGTTCCTCACACGGAGGGAAAGAAACGGATAGATCGTTCGAAGTTCACTAATGAACGTAATAAGCAACCTGAGTCTACCAAGAAACCCAAACATAAGGGTGGGCACAAGAAATGGCACAAGAAGAAAGACTTGAAGAGGATCAAGTGCTTCAAGTGCAACAAGCTCGGTCACTATGCTCGTTCGTGTATGAGTGGAGGCGACGAGGTAACTTGTAAATATACTAGTTACATATGTGTTTCTAGTTCAATATTTCTTGTGGAATCTAATCCATTTTGGATAATTGATTCAGGTGCCACCGACCACATAGCAAGGGACAGACGGTCCTTCGTGGAGTATCACCGGATACCCCAAGGAACGAAGTGGATCTATGTAGGAAACAACACACGTGTTGAAGTAAAAGGCGTTGGGACTTGCAAGCTAGTCTTGGACAACGGCCGCACTCTCCTACTTCATGATGTCCTCTTCGCACCAGATATTCGAAGGAATATAATTTCTGTGGTCGTATTAATGGGTCTTGGCTATAACTGGTTTTTTCATGATTGTAATGTGGACTTAAGTTGTAATAATACTCTTATTGGTACTGGGTTTGTATTTAAAGGATTTATTGTAATGAGTACAATGTATGATTCCTCATGTAATGAAAATTTCCTTATTGCAAATTCTAAGACTTATGAGTCTGATGTGATTTGTTGGCACGCAAGGCTTGGTCATATTGGACCAACGCGTATGGATAGACTTGCCAAACGTGGCCTTCTATCCAATGTTTCAAAGGTTGAAATGTCGACCTGCGAACATTGCCTTGTGGGGAAATCTTGTCGCAAGCCGTTTGGAACCGGCACAAGGGCCGAGGTTCCATTACAGCTTATCCATTCGGACATATGTGGTCCGATGAATGTCAAGGCAAGACGCGGAAAGTCCTATTTCATCACTTTTATTGATGATTTCACCCGATTCGGATATATCTATTTGATATCCCACAAAAGTGATGCTTTGGCTTGCTTTAAAAACTATATGAGTTTAGTGGAGAATTAATTAGATTGTAAGATTAAGGTCTTGCGAACCGATAGGGGCGGTGAATATCAATCAATAAATTTTAAGGAACTTTGTGATGAAAAAGGCATAGTACATCAGGTAACTATGCCTTATACTCCTCAACAAAACGGTGTTGCAGAAAGGAGAAATAGGACTTTAATGGAAATGGTCCGTTCAATGATGGCGCAATCTAACTTGCCAATCACCTTTTGGGGTGATGCATTATTGACGGCCGCTTTCATTTTAAACCGCGTACCCTCGAAATCAGTTAGCTCCACTCCTTATGAGTTGTGGAACCAAAGGTCTCCTGACTTAAACATTTTGAAACCTTGGGGTTGTGCATCCTACGCACATATTTCCTCCCATAAGTATGGCAAACTTGGGCCAAGGGGAAGGAAATGTATCTTTATACGATACGCAGAAAACTCCAAAGGTTATGTTTTTGTTAGTCAGGAAGACAATGGTGGGCTAATTGAGTTTGAGTCGAGGGATGTCACTTTCTTGGAAAACGAGTTTCCAAGACAGGGCGAGATAAGTCAGGACTTATCTCTATTTGAGATTTATGATCAAGAAGGATTACCTCATTCGAGTGGGAGAATTCTTGGTGAAAACGAAAATACGTTTCAACCTTCACCAATGGATTATACGAATGACGATTATCCTATTCCATACGGGAATAATGATCCAAGTGGGAGCAATTCTAACGACATTCCAAGTGGGAGTGATATTAGAATTGATCTAAACTCAAGTCAACAAGGACTTGAAGAATCTCAAATACGATGTAGTAGTCGTACAAGGTTGGCTCCTCTAAGATTTGAGGATGAATTTCCGCAAACCTTTATGACTTTACTACAAGAAGATAACGAGCCTGCTACTTTCAAACAGGCCGTATCTTGCCCTGCTAAAGACAAATGGATGGAAGCGATGCAAGAGGAGTTAGAATCCATGAAAGTTAACCAAGTCTGGGACTTAGTTGACTTACCCAGAGGACGTAGAGCTATTGGGAACAAATGGGTTCTCAAGATCAAGCATAAGGCTGATGGCTCTATTGACAGATATAAAGCTCGCCTTGTCGCGAAAGGTTTTACGCAACAGGAAGGGATAGACTACGAAGAGACCTTCTCACCTGTTGTTCGTTTTACCTCAATTCGCCTGATTCTGGCAATGGTAGTTTGCTTAGACCTCGAATTACATCAAATGGATGTAAAGACTACCTTTCTCAATGGAGAATTAGACGAGGAGATCTATATGGAACAACCAACAGGGTTTGTAAAAGAAGGAAACGAACATAAGGTTTGTAAACTTCTTAAATCCATATATGGTCTTAAACAATCCTCGAGGCAATGGTATATACGATTTCAAGAAGTTGTCTTATCAAATGGATTTTCCATGCTTGATGAAGATAACTGTGTATATATCAAGAGGAATAAGAACAAGTATGTTATTATGTCTCTATATGTAGATGACATTTTAATAGCCGGAAATGATAAGGGCTTTGTGATGGATATCAAGGCTTGGCTTTCATCAGTTTTTGAGATGAAAGAAATGGGAGAAGCCGCATATATCCTTGGAGTTAAGATTTCAAGGAATTGTTCAAAGAAACTTCTTTCTCTTTCACAGGAGACTTATATAAAGAAGGTTCTAGAACGTTTTAATATGCAGGACTGCAAGTCCATTGATACTCCAATAAGCAAGTGCGACAATTTATGTCTGAAATCATGTCCGAAGAACCAAAAAGAGAAGGAGATTATGGAAAAAGTTCCATATTCCAGTGCAGTTGGTAGTCTAATGTACGCTATGATGTGTACAAGACCGGACATCTGTTTTGCCGTTGGAATGGTAAGTCGTTACCAATCCAACCCAGGGCAAGTACACTGGAAAGCGGTTAAGAGGATAATGCGGTATCTCAAAGGAACTGCAGACTTTGCTTTATGTTATCAAGGAGATGCCTTGAGGCTCGAAGGCTACACTGATGCTGATTGGGCGGGTGATCTCGATGAGCGACGATCGACCTCAGGATATGTTTTTCTACTCGGATCTGGTGCAATATCCTGGAGTAGCAAGAAACAATCCTGCATCGCACTTTCAATCATGGAAGCCGAGTTTGTAGCATTTAGCATGGCAGTCCAAGAGGCTGTTTGGCTTAGGAAGTTCTTAGACATGCTAATTAATGCAAGTGATTCAGGTGCTGTACCCATACACAGCGACAGTCAAGCATCTATAGCCTATGTCAAAGATCCGAAATTCCATTGTAAGACCAAAAACATAGATATCCGCTACAAATTTGCAAAAGACTATGATAAGACCAAGAAGGTAGACATAAGGTACATATCTACACATGAGATGATAGCGGATCCGCTTACGAAGGCGATCCCCAGAGATGTGTTTTACAAACACTTATCATCTCAAGGATTGCGTAAGAGCTGAGTTGTATCAATGTAAATTCCCATGTCTGTAAATGATCAAAATTAATAAAAGAATAAGTTCTTTTTCAAACATTGCATATGAATTTCTTAAGAAATGTTTGTGTACATTTTGAAATCTCAGCTGAATTCTAGTATGTCGGACAGATTGAGGTTGGCTCTCTCACATGAGCAACCGCCTTATTCTATCAGACGGATGGAATAGAGATGAGACCTGTTTGAAGTCAAAATCATCAGACGGATGATTTAAGAGTCATGACTTAAACAATATGGTCGCATGAAAGATCTGCATCATATGGATGCTTACAAAAGATCTTAGAGGATTTTTTTTGAAATCATATCTGCCTAAATGCGGGATGTGAGTCCAAAGGATTATTTGAGTAGAATAAGGGACTCAAAGTCAGACATTGTGGTGTCTGATCATCATCCTTACAACATCATTGAGACATACACTCCCTGGGAAAGGAGCGATGTTGTAATACGTGTTCATACCACGTATGCATTTCGACCACTGAGTTAGTAGCAATAGTGTTTGCTATTATGTGAGACTCAAAGGCCATATGAGCCTTAACTCTTACCCTCAAGGACTCCAATTGGTTCCTTTAGATTTGACGAGATGATCGCTATCTTAGCGTGTTGCTAATGGGCTATGATAATTCGGCTCGGCGGGGCACGTTAGAAAAGCGAATCAAGTCAAGATCAGAAGGTTCGCAAGAAGAGGAAGATTGATTTCATATTCACATTTGGACTTTAATGATTCAAAGCTGGCCAGCCAATTGTGATCCAGATGTGATTCAATTGTTGAATTAAAGTATAAGAAATGTGAAGAAATAATCTAGGGTAAAGCATGCGTTGAACTTCTCAACTTTGCACCTTCGAGGTCGTTGTGTATCTCTAACAAGTGCACAACAACAGACTCTACGCGCATGACGGTCGCACGGTCTATTTCTCGGTATGATAGATGAAAGAACTAAGAGAAAGACGTTCTCTTACAATCCCCTCAAGTGTGAGTGTGAGATGTTGGATATGGAAGACGTTAGTACACCCTTGTAGGGGATGTACGAGGGAATACGGACCTCGAATGTCGCATACACGAAGTCGTGTGTAAAGGGAATATGTTCCATTGCGGAGAGGATCTCTAGATTGATGGAAAAGTCGCATTATATGTGCATAAGTGCATGCGACATATGGCTAATAAAGGGGTAATATCTTAAGCTTATGTTGTACCATGCATATGGTACAACTTAAGCTTATAATATGCCATGTACGATGGTACACCTTAGTTAAATTGTTCCAAAGGAACAATTACTCCTAAAATAACTACCTTGGGGGCTATAAATAAGGCCCAAGGGTTAGCCATTTCTTCACACTTTTGCATGGCATTCTTGCATGCATTTTCATTCTAGCGAAGCTCTGCCGAAATCCTTCTTCTCTCTTTTGTAGGAATATTATGCCCTCGAGGCCATTTATTCCTGTGTGAATAGCACAAACATCTTGTTCGAAATAACAGTAAGCTGTTTGGTAATAATTTATCTAAGTTATATTGTAATGTAGTTAACATTAGATATCAACTTAGGTAAAGTCCTGAGACTTTATGCAAGGTCAAACGGGTATCGAGATGAGTATCTCGATCATGGAGAAATGTTTGACCGTCTGTAGCATAAGTCTAAAATGGTTCGTGGTCGTAGATGTTCCGAGACAAGGATATCGAAAAATCGGATAGACCATTGTGTCTTAGTCTTCACCGTTTAGCGGTGGCGATGATCTCATGATCGCTTGACTTGGCGAAGTCGAAGACGAGACACAGGTGCTCATTAGAATGAGTTCACTGAACGATCCACTAGAGTTATCATATGGTTATATTGACCAATCTGTCAGTGATAACTCTGAGTGATGATAGGATAGTTGGTCTTTTGACTTGAGGTCATTTTGACAAACCTGTGTGTGAACGGTGCCACTTATATCAACTGACCTAGCTTCGAGGCAATGCCTGTCGAAAGATCTTTTTGATTGGGTGTCACTTGAAACGTACGAGGCGAGTAATGACCAAGAGAGGATTCGTCTCTCCCGGTCAATGGGAGTTAGTGTCGTAGAGTTAGTTCGGTCTTTAGTAAAAACTCTGCGCAGAGTATGTTGGAAGAAGTCCAATATTTATTGACTAAAGATTGATATAAACTAACCGGAGTCAAGTTATTGGGGTTGACAGTTTGACCGTACCCCAGACTTGATCCACACGACATATTTAAGACGAAGAGACTATAACTGCGGAATTCATCACGGAAACAGTCAGGTGGTCCCGACAATACTCATGTCAATGAGTTAACCACATAATGATGATTCCTGAAGCAGGGACGGCAACTACTGCTCGTGGTCACTGCCGTATAGGGCTTCGAGCCCAACCTGTTGTAAGGGTCAGGCTGTAGGGTCTCACACAGAGTGCAACGCTTCGTCTAGTAATAGGTAGAAAATAGTTAGGGAAAATATTTGCATTTGATGCAAAAGAAGAGATAATTGCATTTGATGCAAAATGGTAATTTAAGCTTAGATAGGGACTACTTCATTTGATGCAAAAGCGATTAAATGTGTATTAAATTGTTTAATACAATATTTAATAATATAAACGCAAGGAAAAGTTCACGGGTAAGACGGGAATGTCCCGGTCTAGACCCAGGTTCGAACGGCGTCCAAATCGGAAACCAGATGATCAAGTTATGCTCAAAACAGCCCAAAGGGTCAGATCAGACCAGACCAGACAGACCAACTTAGTCTGGATCTGGTCTGGCCTGCTGACCAGACCCAGGCTGCCCAGACCTGGGCGCCAGGCCCAAACAAGGGCCTGGGCGCCCAGGCACCTGGGTACAGGCCCAGGCGGGCCCGCCTGGGCGCCCAGGCGCCCAGGCGCCTGGGCCCAGGCACCCGCCTGGGCCCCTGGGCGTTGGGCCCAGGAGCCCTGGGCGCCAGGGCGCCAGGCCCAGGAGCCCAGGGCGCCAGGCCTGGCGCCTGGGCAGCGCCCAGGCCTGGCCTGGGCTGCGCCCAGGTCCAGGTCTGGGCTGCACCCGGGTTCAGGCCTGAGCAGGCTTTGTGGGTCCCACCTTTGGGTGTGGAACCCTAGGTTTAATGGGCAGTTTTTGACGGCTCAGTTTTTTCGAAAAACTAGCCTAGGGCTGATCTTTGGACACTCAATTGGAGGGTCAAACGAACTCCGATTGACGAACGGTTTTTTCCTATGCATTCACCGTTGAACGCTCGTCGTATTGATAGGTTGTATCAATCTTGAAGCTCAACGGTGAGTGAGTTAAAATTCACGGAAGTTTGCACTTTGTGAAGTGCAAACTAACTTGATTTTAATTAACCCATAATTTAGTCCCACATCGGATTTTGAGAAAAGGGGAGAGTCCGCCGCCTATATAAATAGGGGTCTCCCCCCATCCTCAAAACTCGTCCCAAGCTCTAGATCTGAGCGGCTCTCGTAAATGTTGGAGCACGCTCGGATCTAAGCTTAAATTAATATTTCTCTTCTCCCTAAATTTCTGCCTTACTCCTGAGGGCTCTAGCAAAGCCACGAAGGAGTTCGGATTCTGAATCTGAAATCTTGGCGGAGGTTTCACTCGCGTGAAACTTTCTTCGGCGCGTGGTTGGCTCGGCGGCACGGGGATTGATCGCCTCGGGATGCGGAGCGGTTCGAGGAGCAGTTCGGGGAGCGGTTCAAGGAGCGGCTCGGCGTGGGACGGGAGCAGCTCGGAAGACGGCGCGGAACATCTCGCCTGCTCCAGGGCTGAGATTCCGGGTATGTGGTTAAAGTATTTTATTAGCATTAGTTTAGTTTAATCGCAGTAGGCTAGATCCTTCTTGGGATGGTCAGATCCATCCCAAGTCGGCATAGATCTTGGCATAGGGTCTTGGACCTTAGGGCTAAGTTAAAAATGTTTTTAACTGCATGTTAATTAGTTAACATGGTTTTTCTTCCGCTGCTATTGTTTTTCTGTCTATATTCCGTCCGACTTAGGACGGGACTAGAATTTTTGTGCCCTAAGGGACCTCCAATTCCCCAACAGTGGTATCAGAGCCTAGGTTTGCGTAGTCGATCTAGGTACTGCGATTTATTAAACTTGTTAATGCTTTTAAATGCTTTTCAAATATTTTTAAAGTTATGGGATAAAATTTTAAAAATGTTTTAGATGTTCAAAAATTTTATTTTGATATTTTTGAACATGAAAATTTTAAAATGACGTTTTAAAATTTATGTGATAATTTTAAAACTAATTTTAAATCTTTAGAAGTTTAAATTTATTTTAGATGCCTAAAAATTTTTATATGATAAAATTTTTTTTAGCATGGAAATTTTAAAATGGTGTTTTTTAATTTATGTGATAAATTTTAAAATTGATTTTAAGGCTTTAAATTTATGCGATAAGTTTAAAATATTTTAGATGCTTAAAAATTGTATTTTTGAACATGGAAAATTTTTAAAAGTAATGTTTTAAATTTATAAGATATTTTTAAAACTGATTTTAAAAGTCTAAAATTTTTTTTATACGATTAACTTAGTTTATTTAATTGTTAAATAGATATACACTTTCATTTTATGTTGATAAAATTAGTGTAGCTTTATTTTAATGGCTTGTTAATCTTGTCCCTTATTGATAACACAAGACAATCCTTTAGGTTAGCCATTAAATATGATTAAAATTTATTAATTGAATTTTAATGACATGCTATGTTTTAATAAATTATTAACAACAATATTAAGACCTAATTTCTGATTAGGGTAGTCCTTTAAATGAATTTTCAATTCTAATCGTTATAATTAATTTTCATTAAAGGACTTCGCTTCTAGCGTTGTTAATAAAATTTATTAAAATCCTGATAATGATTAGGGTAGCACGTGAACCTTATAGTTGATAAGGACTTAATAAAAGTTATTAAACAAATCCTAAAATTTTGAATTTAAGGATTCAACTAGTTGATATGATTAATTAGTTGTTAATAAAAGCTGTTTAGTCTATGGCATACATACAAAAAATGACAAGCTTCATTCAATGGACCATGATCCAGTCAATGTGCTTGGCTAAGAGTTCTGGGTCAACCCTTGCTAGTCCAAGGGGTAGTGATCCTGGCTTAGTCAATTCCCTGGCTGAGTTCCGCTGGACCGCAATGTCGCGAATCATGATTGTATGACACCCTGGACTATATCTAAGTCAAATACGTTAATGATTTTTTTTCAAGATTAGCCGTAGCCCTCCTTGTTTTAGGGGTTAGCAACTATAGGGCCCATGTTATAGTTGTTGAGATACACTCAAGCTGTGACATGGCAACCCTGTAGAAACCAACTCCTTAAATACATAAGATGAAATCTTGACTAACCCTAACCGTCGTCTCGTACCCCGAGCGCCGGCGTAAGTTAAGTCAACGATGTAGTCTGACTTGATGTAAGTCTAAGACCTGACCCAAACCGACGTGTCGTGCATACACCGAGCTGAGGGGCAAGTCAGGCTAGACATGAAAACAAGGGTCCGACTAGACTAGACATTGTGATTTGGATGAGCACACTCATGATCACGAATGGCTAGGGGCAAAAACCGATTAAGAGAGTCATATCCGATATGATCGATGAAGAGTCATCTTCCGATCGCCGAGTCAATCAACTTGTTGAGCTACACTCAAGGTTGTTTAGACTCAAGGTGATTGGAACTCTTACCCATTAATTTTGATTCGATTAAATCGTTCGTTATTAAGCTTTAAAACGATCGTAAAAATAGTGGGAGGATATAGATAGATAAAAGCCAATCTACCTATATTTAATATTGAACATATGCTAAAACTAGGGCAAGACTATGTTTACCGTAGGAATTAAAATATAATATTTTAATAAGTTAATTGGTCAAAAAGTTGATTAATTGAATATCAAGTTAAATTCTAATTGATATAATTAAACTATATTCTCGTTGACATTAAATGAACTTCTAAAGAACAGACTTAAGAAATATGATTTCATTAAGTTCTGGGTCCAATAAATAAATTAAAGCTACATGTCACTCGTCTCTATATGAGGCAGCTTGAACATATAGGACATTCAAAGTATGTTTCTCCCTACAACTTGTCGAGCTACCCTCAAGGTTGTATGGACAAACAATTTTGATCCGCAAAGTTCGAAAATTCGATTAAACCGTTTGAGTCGAATACGAGTACATGGGCGATGCAAGACTATGTATCCCAACCGGATCTTGAGACAAGCAACTTCTTGAGCTACACTCAAGATTGCAAAGCTCAAGCGTTTGGATACATAAGTTGCTTGCATATCTATTTATTTATGTTAATATCTAAATGTGATTTAGAAAAGGGAAGAAGGCACTTCGGAAAGTCAATTGAGAAAGTTAGTTTAATTTATCATTAGTAAAGGCATAAGTAGGAGGAAATGAAAATGTGACATATTTTGATGTCACGATTTCATAATGAATTGTTATACAAAAGACGTTTAACACATTTTGACGAATGTCGTCACATTGCTTCTGAAGTAATGTTTTGCGTTAAGTAATTTGTAAATAACTAAATATATATTAAATGTTAATATATAAATACACAAGATAGTAGCAAACTTATAGTGTAAAATTAGACTAGGCCGTATCAAGAGATTAAGCTTCACAAGTCACATAAAGAGTGGTCTGACCTCTCGTATTATGAAGTTTACGGACACTTGTGAGTCTTAGCCTCTTAGATACAATGGCCGAAACCCATCTGTGAGACAGTGGGAGAATGAGTTGTCGAACTCAGTCTAGTACATACTGATGTACCCGAGTCTAGATTAACCAAAATAAGTTATTCGTATATTTTATTAAGACACGTGTTCTTGATGAAACACAAGTCTGATAAAATAAAGAACGAAATGACTAAAGTATTTAAACTGATTCGATTAGATCGAATGGTCAAATACTTAGCTACATAAAATCTTGTGTAATTAAAAGAAAATGTGATTTTCTCTCAGGTCAAGTCTGTTAACACATCAGAGTGTTAAAAGGTATGAATCACACTTAGTTAGACTTGGTGCGATCCATAAATAAGTGACTCTGAGTTAACTCCTCCCTCTGGGTTAAGTCCCAAATAGTAATGCCTAGGTTTTGATAATGTTCTTTGAGGACATTATCAATAAGATATTCATTAAATCAATCGTAAGGAAGTTGTATATTTACTCGAATTTCGCAAGACGAAATGTCGAGTTAGACATCATAACTGATGATGACTTAGTCAACTTCTAAGATGAAATTCGGAGTAGTAACTCCGATTTAAAACTTGATGCAGGTCCGTGTGCGTAAATAAATTTGAGAATTTAGTTTACGTGCCCAAGGAAAATGTTTCCTCACTTTTTGCAAGTAAATCTTTAAGTTGAAAGGTTGGTGCAGAAAGAAAATAGTGAAGTACAATCTTGTTGGACGAGAACGGTTTTCATCCTAATTTCTTTAAAACGGATTAGTTGAAACCGTGTCGCCAGCAGATGTGTACAGATCTACTCGGACCAAGCTCGATGTAAAACGTTCATGTTGACCATGAAAATTTGAGCATTTACTTATAAGTTCGTTTTTCTAAATATGATTTAGACGGACCAACTTATATGAATTAGCCAGAGAGTTTTCAAGATCAGTGGGAGCGTGTAAATTACATGCGAGACATCAAAGAGATGGAACATATATTTTGATTAAGTAATCAAAGAGTTTGATTATTTATCAGAAATGAATATGAACCATTTGAAATGACCAATAACTAATTTGAAATTATTATCGTAAGATACGATGAACTGGATAAGATCCAGGGAAATAAAGTATTATAGATTCCGATAGACCAAGTGAATTATTTGAATGAGATTCAAATGGTTGGTCTAACATAAACATAGAAACCCTTTAAGTCTATAGAGTAGACGGTTTTAGCAGATCCACTCACGAAGGCTCTATCACATGAAGTCGGGAAAACTTATGTGTAAAAACGATATTAGATATCGAGATAAATGGGCCTGAGTGCAAGTGGGAGATGTAGGAATATTATGCCCTCGAGGCCATTTATTCCTGTGTGAATAGCACAAACATCTTGTTCGAAATAACAGTAAGCTGTTTGGTAATAATTTATCTAAGTTATATTGTAATGTAGTTAACATTAGATATCAACTTAGGTAAAATCCTGAGACTTTATGCAAGGTCAAACGGGTATCGAGATGAGTATCTCGATCATGGAGAAACGTTTGACCGTCTGTAGCATAAGTCTAAAATGGTTCGTGGTCGTAGATGTTCCGAGACAAGGATATCGAAACATCGGATAGACCATTGTGTCTTAGTCTTCACCGTTTAGCGGTGGCGATGATCTCATGATCGCTTGACTTGGCGAAGTCGAAGACGAGACACAGGTGCTCATTAGAATGAGTTCACTGAACGATCCACTAGAGTTATCATATGGTTATATTGACCAATCTGTCAGTGATAACTCTGAGTGATGATAGGATAGTTGGTCTTTTGACTTGAGGTCATTTTGACAAACCTGTGCGTGAACGGTGCCACTTATATCAACTGACCTAGCTTCGAGGCAATGCCTGTCGAAAGATCTTTTTGATTGGGTGTCACTTGAAACGTACGAGGCGAGTAATGACCAAGAGAGGATTCGTCTCTCCCGGTCAATGGGAGTTAGTGTCGTAGAGTTAGTTCGGTCTTTAGTAAAAACTCTGCGCAGAGTATGTTGGAAGAAGTCCAATATTTATTGACTAAAGATTGATAGAAACTAACCGGAGTCAAGTTATTGGGGTTGACAGTTTGACCGTACCCCAGACTTGATCCACACGACATATTTAAGACGAAGAGACTATAACTCCGGATTTCATCACGGAAACAGTCAGGTGGTCCCGACAATACTCATGTCAATGAGTTAACCACATAATGATGATTCCTGAAGCAGGGACGGCAACTACTGCTCGTGGTCACTGCCGTATAGGGCTTCGAGCCCAACCTGTTGTAAGGGTCAGGCTGTAGGGTCTCACACAGAGTGCAACGCTTCGTCTAGTAATAGGTAGAAAATCGTTAGGGAAAATATTTGCATTTGATGCAAAAGAAGAGATAATTGCATTTGATGCAAAATGGTAATTTAAGCTTAGATAGGGACTACTTTGCATTTGATGTAAAAGCGATTAAATGTGTATTAAATTGTTTAATACAATATTTAATAATATAAACGCAAGGAAAAGTTCACGGGTAAGACGGGAATGTCCCGGTCTAGACCCAGGTTCGAACGGCGTCCAAATCGGACACCAGATGATCAAGTTATGCTCAAAACAGCCTAAAGGGTCAGATCAGACCAGACCAGACAGACCAGCTTATTCTGGATCTGGTCTGGCCTGCTGACCAGACCCAGGCTACCCAGACCTGGGCGCCAGGCCCAAACAAGGGCCTGGGCGCCCAGGCCTGGGCGCCCAGGCACCTGGGCACAGGTCCAGGCGGGCCCGCCTGGGCGCCCAGGCGCCCGGGCCCAGGCACCCGCCTGGGCCCCTGGGCGTTGGGCCCAGGCGGCCCAGGCGCCCTGGGCGCCAGGGCGCCAGGGCGCCAGGCCCAGGAGCCCTGGGCGCCAGGGCGCCAGGGCGCCAGGCCCAGGAGCCCTGGGCGCCAGGGCGCCAGGGCGCCAGGCCCAGGAGCCCTGGGCGCCAGGCCTGGCGCCTGGGCAGCGCCCAGGCCTGGCCTGGGCTGCGCCCAGGTCCAGGTCTGGGCTGCACCCGGGTTCAGGCCTGAGCAGGCTTTGTGGGTCTCACCTTTGGGTGTGGAACCCTAGGTTTAATGGGCAGTTTTTGACGGCTCAGTTTTTGCGAAAAACTAGCCTAGGGCTGATCTTTGGACACTCAATTAGAGGGTCAAACGAACTCCGATTGACGAACGGTTTTTTCCTATGCGTTCACCGTTGAACGCTCGTTGTATTGATAGGCTGTATCAATCTTGAAGCTCAACGGTGAGTGAGTTAAAATTCACGGAAGTTTGCACTTTGTGAAGTGCAAACTAACTTGATTTTAATTAACCCATAATTTAGTCCCACATCGGATTTTGAGAAAAGGGGAGAGTCCGCCGCCTATATAAATAGGGGTCTCCCCCCTTCCTCAAAACTCGTCCCAAGCTCTAGATCTGAGAGGCTCTCGTAAATGTTGGAGCACGATCGGATCTAAGCTTAAATTAATATTTCTCTTCTCCCTAAATTTCTGCCTTACTCCTGAGGGCTCTAGCAAAGCCACGAAGGAGTTCGGATTCTGAATCTGAAATCTTGGCGGAGGTTTCACTCGCGTGAAACTTTCTTCGGCGTGTAGTTGGCTCGGCTGCACGGGGATTGATCGCCTCGGGATGCGGAGCGGTTCGAGGAGCAGTTCGGGGAGCGGTTCAAGGAGCGGCTCGGCGTGGGACGGGAGCAGCTCGGAAGACGGCGCAGAACATCTCGCCTGCTCCAGGGCTGAGATTCCGGGTATGTGGTTAAAGTATTTTATTAGCATTAGTTTAGTTTAATCGCAGTAGGCTAGATCCTTCTTGGGATGGTCAGATCCATCCCAAGTCGGCATAGATCTTGGCATAGGGTCTTGGACCTTAGGGCTAAGTTAAAAATGTTTTTAACTGCATGTTAATTAGTTAACATGGTTTTTCTTCCGCTGCTATTGTTTTTCTGTCTATGTTCCGTCCGACTTAGGACGGGACTAGAATTTTTGTGCCCTAAGGGACCTCCAATTCCCCAACATCTTTATCCAAGTTCTTAATCTAAAAGTAGAGATTTAGATTGTGGATTTAGTAGCCTTACTCCGTTCGTGAGAAGACTCGATCCGTCGTGGCAAATCCGAAGGCGAAGTTCCTAGACTACCGTGCCGCATACGCAAGCGTAAGTCTCAAATTCATTTATCGATCCTAACTCTGTTTTGGCAGGATCCTACACAATCGATGTCCTTGACTCCCACAACCAGGGAGCAAGCAAAACCACTCTCACAACCGAGAGCACAACTTAAATAACGAATGTTATGAAATAATAAAAACAACACTTACAATCACCTATGCCTTGAAGTAGAACTTGAAGTAGGAGTGTGATGTGTGTTTAAGAACTCTCTTGGAAGAGAGGAGAAAGCCCTTTCTCTTGACTGCACCAATTGTCTAGAGGATCACTCTTTGGTTCTAGGTTGGAGAGCAAGAGAACAAGATATGTAAATACTTAGGGCTCTTGGATTTGAGAGCTTTGATCTTTGGAAATAAAAGCTTGAGAGATTTTGCAATGAAATGAGTAACCTTCCAATGGAACAGTAGAAGCTCTATTTATAGCTTTCTCAAATCCACAAAATAGTTTAGGCAAAAACCCAATTGAAATCCGTGAGAAAAATCTCAACGGATATAATCTGAACTCGTGACAGTCGACTGTTGAAAAATCCACAGTCGACTGTTGCACAGTCAGCAAGGGTAGGTGAGAATTCATAACGGTAACTTACCACATGGACAGTCGACTGATGAAGCAAAGACAGTCATCTGTTAAATCAACAAGCGACTGTAATTTCTTCGACATGCGACTGGCCAAGAGAAGAGTAAGTTAGACAAATACTGGAAATCTCACAAGATACAGAACAGACGACTGATTCAAGTAATACAGTCGACTGTTAATCAGAACAGGCGACTGTAAAATCTTAAACAGACGACTGTCAAAAGCAAGAGAAATTTTCAGAGAGCTGAGTCAAAGAAATGACTTACAAATAGGCGACTGTTTCAGCATAGACAGTCGACTGATCCAATAGACAGTCGACTGTATATACAACATTAGTCGACTGGCCGTAAAAGTCAGATCAAAAAGAGTTTGGGCAAGGATAGACATGCGACTGATTTACAATACACAGTCGACTGTCAATATGACAGGCGCCTGTGAATCGTTCAACAGTAGCCTATGCGAAATAATCAGAGAAGGCCCAAAACTATATTGTAATAGTCTGTGCATAACAGGCGACTGTAGAACAAAACACAGTCGACTGTTTTTGAGACAGGCGACTATAAACTGTTCAGCAGTCGACTGTTATAAACAATCCTAGCACAAACAAAAGAGAATTGAATTGGGATCAAAGGAGAATTGATCTAATGAAGTCCTATGACAGAATGTAGATGTGTGTGAGTGCTCCATCAAAGTTCTACTTCTAAGCTACATACTAGAAAGATAAAAGAAAAATTACATTGACGAATAATCTCTTCTTTCCATCGTATGAGCTTGAAGTCTTTACGGAGCTTCAATCATCAATCTACGATCATCCAATTCATGTCATTTGCCTTCAATAATGTTTGTGAGTCATCCATTGCTAGTTGATCTTCATAATAAGCCTAGGCAATGGATTAACTACAAAATCGGGGATTAGTCACAAGTATTTATGTTCGCTCATCATTAACACCAAGTAGGGAGAAGTCCAATACTCAACATTCTCCCCCTTTTGATGATGACAAACAAACATAAACAAAAAGATAAATAATTGTGCGTAATAAAAACTTACTCCCCTTACATAGATGCCAATCAAGTTAGTCAACAAATATTAGAGCATCTACATAACAGTTGAAGCAAATGAGTGAGATATGGATGAATTCAATTCAAGAAATCTAGGAAATAAAATCCATATTCATTGTAATCTTACTCCCCCTGAATCTAAGGCAACATAAATCTTAGATTCAAGCGTTAGAACATACTTAGCACATCCATTATGAATCTTGTATGTTTATTTCTCTCCCCCTATGGCATTATCCAAAAAGGTGGGGGCAAATAACCACAATAATAATAGTGCTTAACAATAATCAAGGAGTATAAAGATATATCGATTCAAAACTCATAAAATCACATCATATACACATGTGAGTAATGGAATTGAAGTCCAATATCAACATTTTAGATATACGAAATGAAAATAATTTCCAAAAATTCATCACATCAGAGATAGTATGAAATAACCAATATGAAATCCATATATTGTCTCAAAAGCACATCAAAGAGAGTATAGCATACATGGAGACAACATATCATACATCACACAGTTAAGATATACAGTATAGCATAGTGTGACACAAGATAAACAACAACATCATATATAGATATATAGAAAAAGAGTACATCAACGGATGGTCATCTACATGGCCATTACAAAAAGATACATCATGATCAAGACAAAAAAAATACATCATCATGACGACATCGAAGTACATCACCATACATATAAAAAGTCACTGACAACAACATCCATCATACATCACAAAAAAATATCATCACCAAACTAACACCACTCAAACATCTATCTAAGAGTGAGCGTCTCCAGGGGCTGCAGAAGAGGAAGCAGTCTCTGTAGCAGCTGGAGTATCCTATGGAGGAGGGTCAGAAGGAGAAACAGTAGCAGTTGCAGCAACATCCTGAGTAGAAGCCACACCAGGAAGCTCAACGACATCAGTGGGCTGAGGAGGATCATGATGCTGGGGAACAAACTGTCTCAGATTCTCAGGGAAGGGTATTCCCTGATGGAGGAAAGAGAGGGACAACAATCTGTAAATACCTGAGACCATCTCCAAAAGAATATCACGAGATGGTGGAGCAGAGGTGGAAGGCAGATCAGCTGGAGGAACAGTGGATGAGGATGGAGCTGAAGTAGATTTCCTCTTCTTCGAGGCAGTCTGCAGAGACGAAGAAGATTTCGACTTTGCAGAAGAATCGAGGAGAGGACCAAAAGGCATGGGCTCGTAACGAGTCAAGTCAACACCAAAATGACGGAAGACACGAGTTAGAAGACCACCATAAGGAATGTGAGACGAGGAGGTCGTGAACTCAACCCTGTCCATCCTATCAAGGAGGACACTGGCCCAGTTCACGGGCATGCCAGAGAAAATATCATACACACACTTCAGGATATCCTTAGACGGCTGGTCAGACGATCCATATCTCGGCAGGATGTTGGACTTCACCACTAGGTGAACAGCCCAACCTCTCGCAGAGAACATAGATGATCTAACACCCGAATCAAGAGCTAAAGGTACCTTTCGAAACATATCCCGGAGGATAGACTGGTCAAGATCGTCAATCACAGAGATGTAGATATCAGTGGGAAGGGAACCAATAGAGGGAATCCTAAGAATAGTCCCTAAGAGAGAGTGAGTGATCTGAATGTGGGTTCCCTGAATGACAGTATCGAGGATGCCGGTAGACGACTACTCACCGCGAACGCGGTTCGCATAGAAGAGCTTCACCAGAAATGGATATGCTTTAGGGGACTCGCTCTGAGAGAAGCGGAAAAGGTCGGCTAGGTGAGTAGCAGAGAGAATGTCAGAAAGCTTCTTAGCAGTGAAGGCGGGGAAAGCAATGTACAGCTCCCTAAGAAGGTTGATCCCTAGAAGAGAGTGAAATTTTGCCAGACAAAGATCATCTCGGCAAACGGGAACTAGTGGATCAGAGGGGGGGGGGGGGTACGGCAGGAGTCACTTTAGAAGAACTCGAAACTGAAGGGGACAGATGAGGAGCGTCAGTAATAGGCTCATTGATGGCAAGATCAATGCGCTTCCACTGACGCTTGATCAGGGGCTGAGCGTCGCTTGAAGAACCTGAAGGTGAGTAACCCTGTGAAGACGAAAGCACGGGTGACTCGGCATGTTTGGTTCGGGCTTTGTGGGGTTCTTTCTTCTTGGCTATAGGTTTCTTGGGTGCCCTAGGATGTTTAGGAGCAGTAATCTTCTCTTTTTCCTTGGGTTTGGGAGCCATGGAAACGAGAGAAGGAGAAACAAAGCAAAGGAATTCGAACGAAGGGCTAGAGAGAGAGAAGCAAACCAAGTATAGAAGCAACGACGAACGGGGAGGAGGAGATCGACGGCAACGACAACACGAGATCGACGACAAAGTTAACCTTGTAACCTTTGTCACAAAGTTGACTAATGGAGATAAGGTTACGACACAAACCACTCACTAAATATACATTAGTAATTAAAGGTTTGGAGGTATTACCGACTATACCTACTCCAATGATAGTTCCCTTTTGATTGCCTCCAAAAGTGACCGTTGCACTATCCTTGATGCTAATCACTTCGGAGAGCAATGAGGGATCTCTCGTCATGTGTTTAGAGCAACCACTGTCGAGTATCCATCCTTTCCTTTTAGAGCTAAGTTGACCTTTATTGCTCTCTTTCTTTTTCTTGGGTACCCACATAGTATACCATTAGCTCATGGTACCCAATTTTTGTTGGGTCCAAGGGGATTAGCCCTTTGGAAGCCAAGTCCAAGTGGACTTCCGCTTTCCAACATAATTATCATTATTAATAATATCATGTAAATAGGAATCAACATAGGCATTCCTATCATTTAGGCTAGTGTTCTTAGGACCCCAAATTGTGTATGTTTTGGGAGTCCTTTTCCTAGTTGTATGCAAATTTATTTGATTTTTACGTGGTGCATGCTTCTTAGGTACATGAGTTCTAGCATAAAAATGAGGAGGAGTATATGCATTTGACATATGTGGGTTGTATGCATGTTTAGGAACATGCATGTTGCATGAAACATATGGAGCATTCATGACATATGGAGGATGTGCATACATGTAAGAATGATGTGTATGAGCATACGAGTGTATATGGTCACGTGCATGAGTATTTCTCATGTGTGGTTTTGCACGTGTCCGTGGGTGTGGAGCTTAAAATGTGTCAAGTGTCCACTTGTGTAGGAGATTTCCTACGTGGATGATGGTTGGTGTACATGTAAGCATGGCTTCTCTTTTGGTTTCCACCCTTAGCGGGTTTCTTGCCAAAAGGAAGTGAAGGTGAAGTGATGGATTTCTTGGTAGGTTTGCTACCCATAGTGTCTTTGACACCACTTGTGGATGCACCGGAGGATGGCCTCACAAAGTCTATAGTAACACCACTATAGGAGGTGCGAGCATTGGATGTATTTGCTTCCACATAACCAAGACCAACACGATGTGTAGCCAAAAATCGGTTTGCTAGCAAATCATCCAATTGTCCTTTCCCCTTATTAAATATCATAATACGGGAGGACATGAGCTCATATTTCTCCTTAAGAGAAGAAATATTAGTATCCAAGGTGGACACCCGTGCTTTGAGCTCGTGCACTTGGATTTTACGAGAATCATTCTCTAGACCCAATTGTGTGTGTCGTGAAGCTAGATCAATATTATTCTTAGGATATGTTTGATCTAGTTGAGTTTGAGGGTATTCACCTGTAACGGCCTGTTTTCTAGTCACATTTTGATTGTTGTTTGCCTATATTTTACCTCGTCGATTTTGTTACTTTCGTCCGAGTAGATTTTTCGTCCGTGCGTCGACGCGAGCACATCGTTTTCAGTTTTTCCGTAGCGTAAATTTTTAAATCGTAACTTGATGAAAAGTTAAAATACTAATTAAATTATCAGCTTTAACTAATTAAATCATTAAACTAATTATTTTCAATTAAAATAAAATTTCTAATTAACTAATTAGTTCTAAGCAAGAGTTAATTAACTAATTTAAATCCCTATTACTTTTAAAACAAATTTTATTACTAACTAAAATTATTATCATTAAATATTTAAACTACTAATTACTTTTAATTAAAAGTTAATTTATAATTAACTTATTGTTATTTTAACTAAGTCTTTTTACAAAATTACTTTCACTAAGTTACTTTACTATATTACCTTAACCCTACCCTAATTAATTCTCACCAGTATGTTGGTGAGATCCAACATCAGCCTTAAATCTCTCTACCTCACAACCATCCCCTTAAACTTGTCTCCCCCGACCATCAACCAACTCTATTCAACCTGTCTTCCCATCCTCTCCTTCTTAAGCAAACTACAGAGAAAACAATCAGACAACCAAAGCAATCCAAGCCAACAATCAGCAGCCTCATCGTCGCATCCTCCACCTTCAGCCACCATCACACATACCACCATCATCTCCCCCATTCAAACCAGCCTCCACCATCCCCCTTACAATCCAAATCAGAACAAACAGAATCACAAAATCTGATACCAAAACACAAATCACAGATCAAACCCCAAAATCTCCACCCTGACCTCAGATCATCTCGTGCTCGCCGCACGTCGCCGTCAATCAGCCGTCGTCGCGCGGCCTTGGAGATCGCCGGAGCCCGAAGCCGCGCCACCGCTCGATCAACGCGTGCCCGCCTCCGATTAAAGCCCCCGAGCGCCCCGATCTCGAAGCCGCCGCCGATCACGCCTGCGCCGTCTCCGATCCGCCGCCCCACGCCTCAAATCGCCGCCCCCGAGCACTCAGCCGCGCCCCCGCCTTGACCGCCGTCAGATCGTCGCCCCGATCTCGCCGTGGGAGCCCCCGCCGAGCCGCTCTCGCCGTGACGAAGCCGCTGCCGCGATCCGTCGCCCCCGCCGAGGCCGCGCCCCGCCGTCGCCGACCCGAAGCCGCCGCCCCCCCTTTCGCCATTCGCCTGCAGGTGAACAAAAAAAGAAAAAAAACAAAAGAAAAAGAAAACGAAGAAGCAGAGGAGGGGGAGAACGAGACAGAGGGAGAGAGAGATTGGGGGGGGGGGGGTGTTATTCAATGTTGTATTAATATTAAAGTTATTTATTATTATTATTATTATTATTATTATTATTATTATTATTATAACAGTAAGGTTTTATAAATTTTTTTTAAGTTTTATAAAGTTTATTATTATAAAGTATTTTATTAAGATTATTAATTAAGTTAGTAACTAATAAGTTTAGTTGATTAAGTAGTTAACTTAACTTAATTCTTAGCTACTGTAAGTTAGTACTAAATTAAAGTTGTCACTTAAGTTAATGTTAGTGAACTAGTCCAACTGGATGTCGACCATTAAACTGATACCACTAGCCTATTCATGCAGATAAAACGTACCTCGCGTCACCACCACCTGGACGCCCACACCCACGTCAAGGCAAGTATTTTGAGTAAATGAACTGCAGCCCTGACCGTTGAAACTTATTGCTAAATTTGTGGTGTTTGTCAAACTCTGGTAGTCAGATATCATATTCCACATTGCTTAATGTTTTTACTTAACTATACTGCTTCTACCATTCGCATGCTAACAAGATAAACAATTGGAAAAGATGGGTGTGTTACAAACACATATGAGATGACCATTGAATACAGATGGGGTGAAACCTAGTCGGGTACTAGACATACACTTTGGGTGGGGTTGGTTCTTGTAGTAGAGTCTGTAATTGTTGCTTGAACACCTTACGGCTACCTCCAAAACTACACTAACGGAGGCAAGCAGCTTGACCATATTCCAGGTTGGAATGGCAAGAAGCGTCACGGTAAGCCCCCGATGATAGGGTGTATCGAGAACATTACTTTCTCAGACATGGACTTATCACGAGCACAAATACTCAATTTACAACTACCTTACTTTTAAAACTGCAAAACTCATGCATACTTGTACTTTACTTTCTGCACTTATTATTCATAACTGTGTACTAACGCTTTTTGTCCCTTATAGTTGTTCTTCATTCATTGCTTTAAAATATCTTGCCGAGCTTATCGCTGACATATATTTCAACGTGTTTTGAAATATATGTTAGGTTTAGAGACAGAGTACCCAGAGGACACTACTCTTGAGGATACCACCTTAGAGGTGGACCCCGCTGACCAGAGTTACGAGGACACTGAGATCATCCCTGCGGAAGACTAGAGCGGGACTTTTATATTTAGTATTGTTGTATTTTATTTTCAGGTGTGTTTGCTTCAGCAGTTTGTACGGCCATGCTAGGCCTAAATTATATGTGTGTTTGCTTTGGACGCTGGTGTTGTAATGTAATGAATGATTGTGCTGCTTGTGAAGATTCGCGTGCAGGGACTTGCCTTCGCTAAAATCACGCTTAGTGTGCTTAAGTCAAGGAAGAAGAAAAAAAAATATACCTCTTCTTTGCTTTAAGCACATGCGGACCCGCTCACGTCCTCGCCCCAAGTATAATGGGAAGCGGGGCGTGACATCACCTCATTTCTCAAAGTGACATTTTGAGAAGCCAAATTTGCTTTCTCAAGAGTTAGTGTATCAACAATGGTATCATTGTTGATAATGCATGGTATGGATGGTTTGCTAACAGATAGTTTCTTTAAGTTAGTATATCTAAGCATTAAAGATTGATACTTAGGAAATAATTCTTCATTAACAAAACGCAATTCATCCATTGTTACCTCGGGTTCATCCATGTCGGAATCACTCTCATCGGAGAGTGGATCTTCGCAGGCCAAGAAACACATGTGGAGGCTTTCACACTTCTCATCATCGGATTCGCTTGATGAGTCTCTACTTGAGTCATCGAATGTACCGACTAGTCCTTTCTTCTTATCTTTCTTATTCTTGTCGGACTTGTGATACTTCGGAGCTTTCCACTTCTCTTTGTTTCGGAGCATTGGGCAATCCTTCTTGATGTGCCCTGGCTTATTACACTTAAAACAAAGAGAGGAAGTGTTATTAATAGACTCAAATCTATTCTTAGAGGGAAATTTATCTTTGTGAAAGAAGCGTTGGAACTTCTTTGCCATTTATGCAATTTCCTCCAAATCCATCTCATTTTCTGATTCTTCACTATCGGAGGATGAAAAATTAGCTTTAAATGCTAAAGCTTTCTTCTTGGCCTCCGAAGGGTTCATCATAGCTCGAATCTTCAGTCGGTTCTCCCATCTTACTTCGTAAGACATGAGAGTACCGATGAGATTCACGACTGTGTAAGTCTTCAAGTTGTTGACCTTCTCGATGGCGATAACTCTTCTTTCATACTTGGAGGTCATTCCCATTATGATCTTCCTTACCTTATCTTGTTGGAAATATACTTGTCCAAGAGCTTCCAATTCATTGGTGATATCAGTAAAACGTCCGTACATTGATGCTATGCTTTCATTTTCCTGCATGTGAAACATATCAAAATTTTGCACGGCAACATATAGTTTAGAAAGTTTTACATTGTTCGTTCCCTCATGGGTAACGATGAGATGTTTCCAAATTTGATATGCACTCTTACATGTGCATATCTTGTTGAACTCATCCGGGTCCAACGCACAATGAAGAGCGTTCATTGCCTTTGCATTGTTGACTTCGACAGACTTCTCGAAAGGCATCCATTTGTTGAAATCCTCTTCGGTGGGCTTGACATATTCCTTGTGGAGAGTTCTCCAAAGGGAAGCACTCCTTAGGAACGTCTCCATCCGGCATTTCCAATAGCCTAAGTTTGTGCCATTGAAACACGGAGGACGCACTGTTGATAGTCCTTCGAATAATGTGGACGCTCCATCACGATCGTGATTGTTATACGAAGTCGGTGGAGGAACGTTGCTGTTGTTGGATGCCATAGCTTTAAACCAGTGCTTCGATACTGTTACGAGGTGGAACTCGCATACAATGACTTTGTATTGAGGGAAACCAAGGGCACGGTGGTTATGTTGATAAGAGGGTTTAGGTGGGCTATTTAACAGGTGATTAGTGGGGTGAAGAGGCTGGACTTGTCGTCGGGGTGGCCACGGAGCCAAATCTCACCGGACACGACGGAAGAAGATCGGGTGGCGGGAGCCAAAGGTTGACGTCGACCAGGGGGCGAGCTTTCCTGCACCACGAGCAACTCGTCAGAAGGGCGGGGTTGGGGTCCAACTCTTAGCCCCTCCGATGCCTAAGTCAGTAATAGGGCTTAAAACGGGGGCTAGACACGCCGGTCGGACTGAGGGTGTGTCGACCGTACGTGGCGAGCTATAAGTGGGAGAACAAAGATATGGACGACCTTTGCTCTCGTGTGTGGGTAATGGATTGAGAGAGAGAATTTGCCAACCCCCCCTCTGTAAGAGATGAGAGGGTATTTATACCTGATGGGAGATGATTAGGTGGGGCTGACCTGGCAAGCTGACTCGACGTGCTGAGCTGGCTCGGCTGTCAGCGGAAGCTTCGGACGAGGATGTCAGGAACATGAGTGTCTACCCCGCTTTTGTCAGATGGCGCAACGGCCAGGGGCACTTTTGTCAGGGTGTCAGGACCGAAAGCATTAAGTGTCAGGAGGCTCAGCGGACAGGGGGTGCTTTGTCAGATGGTCGGACGGCGTTAATGTCAGTCGTGTCCTTGCACTAGGTTGTTTGTCGTGCGTGATGAACTATAGGTCCGGCCATGTTATCCCCGGTGGCGGGGTTCGCAGGGACCCGTCGGGTCGATCTGTTCGAGGGTTGTTCGGCCCGGCCGCGTACCTCTTCGGTCGCGGGTCATGGATTGCTGGCAGGGTGGGGTATGCCCACGCCTCCGTCAGCATCCCGGGTGGCGCTGTCGGTGCGCTCACCAGGTGCCCTGCCCTTGGCGGGTCGAGCGACTGAGGTTATTTGCCTCGACCGGAGGGGGGGGGGGGCGCTGCGAGGTGCGCCCATTCCCATGTTGCCTCAGACCTCTGGGACGGCGGCCCCCTTTACAAAGGGGTGAGTCAACGAGGTATATCAGCGGATCGGGGAGGAAGTCAGACTCCCACGATCTTTAGGTCGTAACAGATACCAATTGTAAGGTCACTGGCTATGAGGAAAATACTAGAAGGGGGTTGAATAGTGTTTATGCAATTTAAAACGATAGTTACACCAAATTAAATTCCTAACCAACAAAAATGCGGAATAAAAGTAAACCTTATAATGATACACTGCAAACACAAGGATGTTTCAAGGGTTCGAATTACCCAAGTCACTTCCTGACTTGTTCCCGGTAACTCTACGTCTCTTCCACCAACAACCGGATACTCAAGTTAGAACCCTAACTTGAGGTTTCCTTTAAAAACCCCCACATGTAGCAACCTTACAAGTGAAATCGAAATACACTCGATTGTCCTTGACTCCCACAGCTTGGGAGTAAGCAAACCACTCTCACAACCCGAGAGTAAATCAAATAACAAAAGTTATAAAATTTGAAATAAACAACACTTACAATCACATATGCCTTGAAGTAGAACTTGAAGAAGAGTGCATTGTGTGTTGAATGACTCTCTTGAAAGAGAGGAAATCCCTTTCTCTTGATTGCACCAAATGTCTAGAAGATTTCTCTTTGGTTCTAGGTTGGAGAGCAAGAGATTAAAGATAGGAATTCTAGGGCTTTTGGATTTTGAGAGCTTTGATCTTGAGAGAAAGAAAGCTTGAATGTTTGAGCAAATGAATCTTAAGTGAGTCAAACTCTCAAAGAAACAGTAAAGCCTTCTTTTATAGTTTTCTCAAACCCTTCAAACAAAATCCCCAAACCCCCCTTTGAAATCCGTTGAGAAACAACCAACAAATAGAATATGCACTCGCGACAGTCGACTGTTGAACAACACACAGTCGACTGCTGCACTGTGTCAGAGGGCAGGTGAGAATTCAAATGGTAACTTACCACGTGGACAATCGACTAGTAGGGAGTGGACATTCGACTGTTAAATCAACAGTCGACTATACATCCTTATACAGGCGACTGTCCGTAATGAGGGTAAGTCAAGAAGGTCCTAGAAAAGTCTGGAAATACAGGACATGCGACTGATGAAGAAAAGACAGTTGACTTTAAATCCAACAGGTGACTGTAAGTCCTTCTACAGATGACTATCACAAACCCTGACATTTTTCAAAGAGTTGAGTCTTCATGAGGCTCAAAGACAGACGACTGTTGAAACATTGATAGTCGATTGTACCATTGGACAGTCGATTGTAAATACAACATTAGTCAACTGGCCCAATCAAACTAAGAATTGGTTTGGGCTGAAGATAGACAGGCGACTGAGTAACAAACCAAATCGACTGTTACTAGGATAGACGCCTGTAAAATGCACAGGAGTCACCTGATAGAGTTACAGCTAAGAAGCCCAAAAATTGTCTGATTAAGTATGTGCATAACCGGCGACTGTAGAACAAAACATAGTCGACTGTTTTGAGACAATCGACTGTAAATCGTTCAGCAGTCGACTGTTGAAATCATAACATGCACATTCTTGATAGAAATGAATTGGAGTCTAAGAAAATTTGATCTAATGATTTCTTAAGACTGAAATGAAGATGTGTGTGTGCTCCAACATAGTTCTACTTCTAAGCTACATACTAGAATAGAAACAAGAAGATTACATTTGAAGAACTCTCTCTTCTATCCAACACATGAGCTTGAAGGCTTTTAGGAGCTTCAATCACCATCTTTTGATCATCCAATCCACTTCCTTTGCTTTCATTGATCTTTAAGTGTCATCCATTGCTAATTGATCTTCATGGTATGCTTAGGCAATGGATTAACTGCCAATATGGGATTAGTCACAAGTATTTAAGTTTGCTCATCATTAACACCAAGTAGGGAGAAGTCCAATACTCAACAGAAACTTGATGACGACACATGCTCTCCACAAAATAAACCTTTTAGAAGGGTTTAAATAGATTCATGGATCGTGTGGAATACCAGTCGTCCGATTTGATTAGGCTTTAGATCAAAACACTAAGCTAAATCTCATATTTGGGCCAACTACAGGTGATACGACCATGCTAGAAAGCGACACGGCCATGTTGGGCCTGCAGGAGAAAAACTTGCAGACACTCTGACACGACCGTGCTGCCGGTCGTGTTACAGTTTGACTCTCTGTTTTGATGACACGGCCGTGTGGCACAGCCGTGTTGCAGTCTATTCCTCTGTAAAAGAAGGCACGGCCGTGCTGACCATAGCACGGCTGTGTCAAGCCAAAAACATAATTTTGAAGCATAAAAAAACACAGGCTGCGTGTGGTTACTTACCAAATTGATTCACACACACCTACTTCACAAATTTCCCTCAAGGGAGGGTATGCGAAGCATTTTGGGATGTGTGTATAGCAACTTCAGCCAACCATGGTGTAGGACTAGAAACAATCTTATGTCTTAACAAGTACAAAACATTGGATCATACCCGGTTCCGTACCCGAATTCGATTCCGAATATTCGGTTAATTGGAAATTGGAATCGGATTCGGGTAAAATTTTGCAAACCGATTTGATTTGGAATCGGAATTCGGATCTCACCCGTGAAATACATGTCCTATCCGAATCCGATTATTTTGCTTCAACTGCGTAGCCTAAATAGCATATTTAAATGTTGTGAGTCTCTTAGTCCCACCGATGTGGGACTAAACACCAGCATATGTCGGTGCTCAGAAAAGAGAATTACGAGTGTTGCTGGCGTGTGGATTGATTTGTCCCACATCGGGTAAACAAGAAAGATTAGTGTACATTAAATTGGAGGGAGATGGACAGTTGATATGAATTGGGATTTGACCTCGAGAACGTTGGAATGAATGAATTGGGATTTGACCCCGAGCACGTTGGAATGATTGAATTGGGACAGTTGGGATAAATTGCTAGGGCTTGGAATTTTTGAGTTCGGGTTATCTAACCCAAATAACCATTTAAATAAATATTATGATTCTCTTTAATCCCAATGATGTGGGACAAAACACTGAAGAGAACATGGGCTCTCGCAGCAGAGAGCGAATGCTGTGCAGATTCTTTAGTTCCACATTGGGCAAAGTTGGGAGATAAGTGTTCTATAAGTTAGAGGCTGGGTCAACCAGCATTGCAATTGGGCTTTGACACGGGTAAGATTTTGGCGCTTGGTGTTCTAGGGGCGAATCCGAATCAGATGCGGGTCGAATATTGTGTTACGATTATAAAATCGGACCTTTTCAATACAAACCCGATTAATCAGAATCGGGCTTCAGACTTTATTTCCCGGACTGAAATAATTCGGATTCGGATCCAGATCCGCTCAAAAAAATCGGTTTTACCCGATGCCCACCTCTAACTATATGTAGTAAAGCGTTGCTACACTAGGATACATGCAATCAAGTAAACAAGCGCTAGGGAGTTGCTTGCAATCTGATCAAATTATTATGACATGCCTTCCTACTTCATTCTCTTCTCCATAGCCCTCCTCTATCTCCATCCTCTACAAAACCCAAGCCACCATAAGAAACAGTCGCGATCCCCCTCCCGAAAAAAGCCATCCCGATAATTAGCCACCTCCACCACCTCCCATCCCACAGCAATCGTGGTACTCTCTGGTGATCCTCTCCCTCTGTCTGCTCCCTCTTTCATATTCTCCTTGTTTCTTTCCCTTGCATCGTGGTTTTCTCCCCTACATTGCCCGCGAGGTCCTCAAAACTCAAGAATCCTCCTTTCTCACCAGCCCTCCAACGAAAACATTATTCAATATGACCTACAACTCCAGATTTGCCTTTGGTCCCTAGGCGCATACTGGCGCTTCATGCGCTCCTAAGCCCTAAAACCATCGATCAACTCAGATCGGTCCGACATGATGAGATGTCTAAGTTTGTTGAAGGGTTACACAAGTTGTCGATGCAAGGGACCAGTGTGAACGTCAGGAAGGAGTTGATTAAGCTGACAAATGACACATCAATAAGGTTGCGATTGGTAGGAGGTTGTTGGCATCATAGAGAGCACTACAAGAAAACTAACTATTGGCAACGACTTTTAGCAACGCCCTTCTTCGTGTCGTTGCTAAAAATAACAATGGTAACAGGTTAAAAATTAGTCGTTGCCATAAGTTGTAGCCAATACTCAGATGCTATGGTAACGATTAAATGTCGTTGCCATATCCATGATAATATAGTGGCAACGGTAAAAATCGTTGCCATTTCCTTTTAAATTGAAGGACATTTTGTTGTTGCCAATACCTATGTAACAATGACAACGAATAATTGTTGTTACCATAGCCATTGGAAACTCCGACAAGGAATTGACAAGGAATTATTCATCTGTTGAGATACTATCTTCCTCCTTGTAGGTCGGCTTGAGAACTAGCTAACGACCTCTCAACTGGTCGGACATAGTTCCACCAAGTATCCCTTAGTCATCTATTGACTTAAGCATCGGAGGGAATTTGGTCGGAACCCAGATCCGACTACCTGACGAGCTTCCTTTGTTGTAGGTCGATGTGGAGATCACTCAGTAACAGCTCGGTCTAGTATCCTTAGCTCGACCCGGAGTCCTTTCTACCCGCAAATAAGCTCGTCCGATGCCCCGAAGGCTATCCTTCAGCAACATCCATGATGAGAAAACACCCTTGAACACCATGGATGTGATAACAGTAACAAGGATTAAAAATCCTGAATATTTCGCACAAGATGAACACAAACAGCCACACAGTCCAATACAAGAACACCAATATTGTTATATGGCTCAATACTAAATTTCACTTACATATCCAGCGAGCACAACATGAAAGATTTCACTGTGATAGGAAAAAGGATATGATTACAAGTGACACATGCTCATTAATGATATTTTTATTCAGAAGAGGATTTTAGTCATTCGAAACGCAATGCGCTTCATTCAACAGTATACACCAAGTTATAGTCCTTATCTATGTTTAAGCTCTCATACGACTCCATGTTGCTGTTGATTTAGGATAAAATATAACAATCGTAAATTTCGATGGCTTTCTATCAAGCCAATGGCATGGGATGAAGCCTAGCCACGGGGGTGCACACCAGCGGTTTCGCTTTCGGAAGGGTCAACCCCACCCCTTCGCTCATATCAACAGTCTGCCTCCCGTCTTCCCCCTCGACCCTCCACTCGAAGCACTGCGCCATTATCCCCAACGCAACAACAATCGTATTCAACGCCAGCGACATGCCAGGGCAACCCCTCCGCCCGCTTCCAAACGGCAGCAACTGAAAATGCTGCCCCTTCACGTCTACTCCGCTGTCCACAAAACGCTCCGGCCGGAACTTTAGAGGGTCCTCCCAGTGGTCGGGATCGCGGCCGATGGACCATGCGTTGACGAAGACGTGGGTGTTCGATGGGATGTGGTAGCCTGCAACCTCGCAGTCGCGTGTGGACTGACGCACTACGAGCGGGCCGCTCGGATGCAGGCGGAGTGTCTCTTTGACGACGGCTTGGAGGTAGGGGAGGCTTGGGATGTCTGATTCGCACACGATGCGGGTCTTGCCTACGACCTCGTCTATCTCTGCCCTGGCTTTTTGGAGGGCAGCAGGGTGGTTGATGAGTTCCGATAAACCCCACTCGATTGCGATCGCGGACGTCTCGGTGCCGCCTTGAAGAAGATCCTGCGTGGTCGAAAGTCACCCCTTTGTAAAATTGCATGTGAAGTACTCGATGATCCGAATTAATTAGTTTAATAAAATGGCAGGACATATACCAGAATAAACGCCTTGATATGCTCCCTTGTAAGCTTGATCTCCGCACTCTCGTCTTCAGTTATATCCAATATTATGTCCAGCAAATCCTTCACCTCCCCCACCTCGCTGCCCTCCTCTTTCCTCTTCTGTTCCTTCTCCTTTATAATCCCTTCAATCATCCTGTCGTACCTCGCGTGCACGTCTCTCGCCCTCTTGCCTATCCCCTGGAAATCAAAGTACTTGAACACCCCAATGTAGTCCCCCAATTTGAACGTCCCCAACAACTCACCCACTTCTTTGATGATACTCCTCGCCTCTTCGGCCCCGCTCTCGGACCCAGAACACCTCCGGCCAACCGCAACCCGGCTGATTGCGTTGTTCGTCAGCTTAACCAACTCCTCCCCGACGCTCACGCCCACCCCCAGCGTCGACTTCTCGCGCAACCCTTGGACAAACTTGGACATCTCGTCGTGCCGGACCGGTCGGAGTTGGTCGAGGGTTTTAGGGCTGAGGAGCTGGTGCAGGGAGATCCTGCGCATGAAGCGCCAGTATGGGCCGTAAGGGCTAAAGATGAAGTCGGAGTGGTAGGTGAGGAAAGACACTGTCTCAGATAGAGGGCGGTCGAGGAAGGAGGTCTCTTGGGTTTTTAGGACCTCGCGGGCGATGGCGGGGGAGGAGACCACGATGCAAGGGACGGAGCCGAGGCGGAGGTGGAAGATGGGGCCGAGGCGGAGGGAGAGGGAGTGGAAGGACTGGTGTGGGATGGGTGGCAGGAGGTGGAGGTGGCCAATGATCGGCATGGCAAATGGGGACGGAGGGAGGAGGCGGCGGCTTCTTTGGGTGGTCAGGGTTTTGTAGAGGAGGGCGACGGAGAGGAGGGCTATGGAGAGGAGAATGAAGCAGGACGGCATCTCAAAATAATCTGATCCCATTACACCCAACTCCCTTGCGAGTTTTACTTGATTGCATGTCTACTTAAATGCTTGCGATTAGCCGACTTTTTATGACTATTAATACTTATCATTGGTTCGGTCCTGCTGTTGAACGGTAGGCGCAGACGCGGCCCTTTTTTTTTGGGTACATCGGAAAATCACAGACGCAGCCTTGATGTCGCCACCTTCTGGATTTCTTTCCCTACGTGGAACGTGTTTTTTAATTTTTTTGTTTTTGTGCGTGGAAAAGTATCTCTTTGGCAAAACTTTCCTTTACGTTGGTATATGAAGTCGGGAGATATGCAATTTTTTATAATTGGTGGTAGCTAACATTGGTTCCGGTCCTAAATGGCGCTGAAGGGTGGCTGCTCGGGCCAGCTGTTTGCCGTCATCATATTCCACAGCTTTGAAAGTTGCTCCCATGTGTAGAACCGGTTTTTTTTCTTTTCCTTTTTAATTTTCGGGCTCTTAGGATCAAAATTAACCTAGGGAGAAGAGAATAAAAATATTAAATACGGAATCAACCTATTGTACCAATCAATCTCATAATTCACCAGTAGATACGAGGAAGAGAAAACTGTTGCCGATCTTTTTGGTTACCACGTCAAGTACAATAAGGTTTCAGTAGATGGTTGATGGCTGACCGAGGGTTGGCCGAGCTATCCCCATGCTGTACAGGCTCAATCCGAGGTATTGGCCATTGACCTAGCAATGGGCGAGCTGTCCCGGGCTGAGTAGGTCATAATCTGATCTGTTGGAATCAGGTCCGGGCTTTCTCTAGGCTGCCCCCTGCGGGTTGGTTCAGGTCAGAGCTGTTGAGTGCAATTCCGAGCTATCTATGAATTGTCTTCCCCAGTACCAAGCTATATATCTCTTCCTGCCTCGAATGGTTTGCCTGCAATACAAGGAGCTCATTAATGGGGTCGGATCTGGGGACCGATCCGAATCCACTCTGATGCCAAATTCAGTTACTTAGTGACTCAAAGGGGGCTCGGTGTAACTATGTCCGACCTATTGGGAGGTCAGCTAGTTATCGCGCCGAGATATGGTGGAAATGTAAGAGTTTCGGTTGGAGCAGATTCTAGAAGAATGTCTCCAGAGTTGTGAACCATGTTTCCCCTTTCTCCATTCGTCCGGAAGATTATATAGGTGCGGCTAATGAGAGACATTGTAGAGTAACGTCGGAGCTGTAAATGGTGCTTTATTGCATTTAGGCTGAGCTGACAGCATTAATAAAGAGCTGAACGGTCAGTCATTAAATGCCCCTGCATCGATGAAGGAGTCCAATAGCCCGCTCAGCTGTCGCCTTGACTGGGGAGATGATCGACCGCACACGAGGGCCACAGGGCTGCTGGGTTGAAGCCGTGGGCTTTGACTGGTTTTGTCTGCTCAAATAATTGACTTATTGAGAGTCAGGCCAATGTTTTATTAATGGCCCTCATCTCCCGAGTTCAATCGACATGGTGGTTGAGGTCGGGTGATACGACACTTCTTAACTAGGCACATGAATCAAGGCAGCACATTTAATTAGGGTCATTAGAATGCACGAAACCCGAGAAATTTCCCGCCAAGAGAGCACGAATCTCGGAGCACCTGAGTCCTGCGATGTCAATACGTGTTGTAGTGCCCTGTGGTAGCTACTGCACACGTACTAGAGGGGGGGTGAATAGTACTTAAAATAATCAAGATAGTTATTCCTAATTATTGTGCAAGAAACAAACGACAATGCGGAATTAAACAACTATCAACAAGAATTAAAACATACGCAAACAAACAATATTACTGGGTTCGGATCCACCCAAGTCTCCCCGACTTGTTCCCGGTGATCCTACGTCCCAACCACCCGGATCCCCTCCGGATACTTGAGTTAGAAACCCTAACTCAAGATTTCCACTAAACCCACTTGCGGAAACTCCACAAGTGCAATCGACCTACAATCGATTCCCGTGAATCCCACAACCCGGGATCACTCAAACTCTCACAACCGAGAGTGTACAACAATTCAATGAAATGAAATGAAATAAACTCTTACCTTACAAAATCCTATGCCTTGAGTATACTTACCAAATTAGGGCAATGATGGATTTTGAGGAAGATGATGACACCAAACCCTAGCTTCAAGAAGATGACCAGCAATGGAAGCCTAGGGTGGAGTATGGTGACTAGGATCAAGCTCTTGGCTTGAGAAGCTCACAATGGAGAGAATCTCTCTTGAGGAATTAGGGCTCAAGGTGTTGAGGGAGAGATTCTTGTGAGGGAGAGAGAGCTTTGAAATAGCTTGGAAGAGCTCTTCTCTTAGGTCTGAAAATTGCTTGGAAATAGGACCTCTAACCCCTCTTCAAACGAATCAGGATTCTATTTAAAGGGGCAAGAGAAATCGAGTTTGAAAGAATCCCAACGGCTCTATTCTGAAGCAGACTAGTCGGTCAAAGAAGGATCACTGACCGACTAGTTCATCAACTAGTCGGTCGGTGATACAACGTAGACCAACTAACGGTAGAACAGCCAAGAAGTCGAAGTACAGGCAAAGACAACTAGTCGGTCTAAGAAGACTTGCCGACCGACTAGTTTCACAACTAGTCGGTCGGTGAATGTTCTTTGACCGACTAACGTCGAAATAGAATAGGCTGACTTCAAGTTTGACTTAGTCGGTTTAAGAACAAATGCTGACCGACTAGTTTCTCAACTAGTCGGTCGGTAAACGTTCTTTGACCGACTAACTCGAAACAGTAGCTCAGGCTGAAAATGACTGTACACAACTAGTCGGTCTGAGAAGGACTCCTGACCGACTAAATCGTCATCTAGTCGGTCGGTGACTCTTCTTTGACCGACTAACTGTAGTCATGGAAAGAGCTGAATATAGAGAAGGCAAAGTAGTCGGTTCATGTAGAGTTGCCGACCGACTAGATCGTCATCTAGTCGGTTGGTGACTCTTCTTGAACCAACTAACATGCACTCGAAGCCGAGGGAAGAAGCGATAGGCTTCGGGAAAGTTTCTAATGGCTTCTATGAATATCCTAGCTCTAAGATATGAGCGAAATGATGTATATAATGTAAGTCCAACTCAAGGCTTAACATTCTAATCTATGAAGCTAGAAGACTATAAAATAAACCTTATGAGCCGTCTTCAAAGCTTCAATCTTCATTCCTCTTGACTTCTATATTGCTCCTTGAGCTTCAACGAAGCTCCAGGCACACGATCATGTGTATTGAGAAGTCTTGAGACGTCGCTTTTGATGAACGTGGTATTTTGGCGACGATCTCCATAACTGCGCTCACAAATAAGTTAGTATACATTATTTATGTTTGCTCATCATCCAAAACCAAATCCGGGCAATCAGATCACAACATTCTCCCCCTTTTTGGTGATGACAAACCAATCATAAATAATAATCAATAATAATGATTCAATTGAAATTTACTTACTCCCCCTGCATTGATGACACGTTAGTTCCATATTCAATAATATTCATATGCATCAAGCAGCGAGGGAAATATAAAATATGAATCCTACTATTGCACATATAGGATCTAAATCCATTTTATATCTTTACTCCCCCTGAATCTAACACATCAAATTAGATTCATGGTAAATTCCTTTGAATTATTAATTAGCACATTGTCATTATTATATCTCTCCCCCTTTGGCATTAGCAAAAAGAGCGGGAGGAGACAAAACCAATGGCTAAAAAAAATAACGCATGGGAGTCGAAGAATACGACCAAGGTCCAAAATAACACCAAAGCAAAATATTAAATACAAAATACCGAATAAAAGCAAAGCGTGTCAAGGAGACCAAAGTCGAAAATCGAAAACCGAAATCATCAAACCATAGGCGAAATTCGAAATACCAAATCATCTAGCCATAGGCGAAACTCGAAAACCAAAATCATAAAATCATCGGCGAAAATCGAAAAACGAAATCACCAAGCCATAGGCGAAAATCGAAATACGAAATCATCAAGCCATAGGCGAAAAACGAAATCCGAAATCATCAAAACTCAAATCGATTTTACTTATTGAGTTTTGGAACATGCTCTCCAAAATCAATAGAATGCATGGAAAACAATTCTATGTTCCCATAGAAAGAATTCTATTAAATCCATAAAATCGTCGAACGACGAAATCAACATCAGAGACAAAAATAATCCGATGTGCATACCAAATATAGCATGCAAGATTGTTATGCCAAAAATAGATAGAACATCATATAACAATGGCATACACTAATCTAGCATACTAAATGAAGCAAAATGATACCAATCGTAATATATTCTACCAATGGATACCAATATGAATCAAAAGTATGAACATACTTACAACATTAAGCTCCCCCTATTTTGGTGCATCACTCACGCACCATCAACTCCAATCGAATGAAAATCCTTGCAAATCATGGAGTTGGTAGGGTTGGTATCTCATGGTGGATTTAACCTAGAGAATATCATTTTGGTATCCAAAAATCTTTTTGGATCTTATGGGTTAGGCAATAAATTTAGCTAACCAAATTCAAATTAAATGTAACCCATACAAACCACAATTGCTTTGGTACCCATAAAATGAAATTAAACTTATGGTACCAAGCAATGAAGGGTCAAAGGAAACTAACCCTTCGGAAACCAAGTCCAAGAGGAACTTGATTTCCCAACATAATCATCATTCAAGATAACATCATTAATAAACGATTTCACATACAAATTTTTATTATGCATGCTTGTGTTCTTCGGACCCCAAATGGTGTATGTCTTGGGAGTCCTAATCCTATTGGGAACATGCATATGTTGTTGGTTTCTATGTGATGCATGTCGTGGGTAAGCATATGGAATTCGATGCAATGGTGCATGATGATAATTATTCATATGAGAATGAGGATGAACATATGAATGTGGAGGAACACGTGCATGAGTGTGTCTCACATGGTGTGCACGTGCTCGTGAATGCGGAGCATAGAAATCGGCATATGTGCTAACATGTGGGGTAGGATTTGTGTTCCTACGTGGCATGGTATACATGAAAGCATGACCCTTCTTTGGAGGTCCACCCAAAGTGGGTTTCTTTCCAAATGGGGGCGTGTTCCTAGCGGAAGCACCATTGGTAGAAGATCTACCCATGACGTGTTTACTTCCACTAGTAGAAGCATCGGAAGATGGCCTAACAAAGGTGGCGGACGATTTGGATGACTCTCCCAACTTATACCCCAAACCAATGTGATGATTGGCCGGAAGTAAGTCATTTAGGATATCATCCAACTTGCCCTTACCTTTGTTGAATTCATGAATTCGGCCTAATGTGCTCTCATGCTTCTCGGTGAGAGAATGCAAAGAAGCATCCAAAGTGGACACTTGCGATGCGAGAGCACAAACACGTGACTTGAGATTTTTATTCTCAATACTCAAAGTTGAGATTTGAGACGTCAAATCCGCTATCACATGTTCATCCGAATCCTCGATATGAACATGCTCAAGTTGAGACTTGAGATTTTCAATCTCATTTTTCAACCCATCAACAACGGTGTCGTTGTCGACGATGAAAGGCTTAGGCGAGTTTTTAAGACTATCTAATTCATTTTTAGTCTTCATAAACTTAGTAGCCATATTAGAAAATTTATTCCATAGTTGTTCATTGGCTATTCTAAGTTCATCATTGGTTACCTCTTCGCCTTCATCCTCGCTTCCATCCTCGCTTTCATCGGAGGAAGTCTCTTCATCATGATCCTCTTTTCCCATGAAGCACGTGTGTGCAATCTCCGTTCTTTCATCGTCCGACTCTTCACTTGAGGAGTCAGAGTCGGTGAAGGTACCTACAAGTCCTTTCTTGTGCTTTCTCGACTTGTCGTGCTTGGATGCCTTCCACTTCCCCTTATGTTTATAGAGAGGACAATCCGGCTTGATATGTCCTGGCTTATTGCATTTGTAACACACTGGAGTAGAAACATTAGTCGAAATAAATTTAGATTTACGATTCAACTTACCTTGTCGGAAGAATCGGATGAATTTCTTTGCCATATTGGCCAATGTTTCCATGTCCAATTCTTCGTCCTCTTCTTCTTCCGAATCTTCATCATCGGTAGATGGGGCGGCCTTGAATGCAATTGCCTTTTTCTTTGGCTCGTCTTGCTTCAAGTACGCCTTCATCTTTTCCCTCATCCGGATCTTACTATCCTTGCGTACCTCATAAGACAACAAGGTACCCATTAGTTGTACGACGGTATATTTATTCATGTCATTACCTTCCTCGATGACGTAGGTACGCTTTTCCCAACATGATGGAAGACCGTCGATAATCTTTGAGCATTTCTCCTTTTGGGTGTAGGTTTTCCCAAGAGCTTCCAAGTCGTTGGATATATCCACGAAGCGAGCGTAATATTCCTTCATGGTTTCGCCCTGCTCCATATGAAACAACTCAAATTCTTTATTAGCAACGACGAGTTTAGAATCTTTTACCGTACTCGATCCTTCGTGCAATATGAGGAGTTGGTTCCATATTTGATATGCACTCTTACATGTGCATATCTTGTTGAAGTCCTCGGGCTCCAACGCACAATTCAAGGCATTCATTGCCTTGGCATTGGCAATTTCTGCGGTGACCTCCGCGGGTGTACACTTCGCGAAATTTTCTTCGGAAGGCTCGACATACTCCGTCATGGTGGCTCTCCATAGTGAAGCGCTCCGGAGGAAAATTTGCATCCGGCATTTCCAGTACCCGTAGTTGGTACCGTTGAAGTGTGGAGGCCTGACGGAGGATAGTCCTTCCATAACTGAAGAAGCTCCATCGCGGTTCTTGAAGACGTTGTAGTCGTTGTTCGTCATAGCTTTAACCTTGGCTTTGATACCAATTGTAGTGCCCTGTGGTAGCTACTGCACACGTACTAGAGGGGGGGTGAATAGTACTTAAAATAATCAAGATAGTTATTCCTAATTATTGTGCAAGAAACAAACGACAATGCGGAATTAAACAACTATCAACAAGAATTAAAACATACGCAAACAAACAATATTACTGGGTTCGGATCCACCCAAGTCTCCCCGACTTGTTCCCGGTGATCCTACGTCCCAACCACCCGGATCCCCTCCGGATACTTGAGTTAGAAACCCTAACTCAAGATTTCCACTAAACCCACTTGCGGAAACTCCACAAGTGCAATCGACCTACAATCGATTCCCGTGAATCCCACAACCCGGGATCACTCAAACTCTCACAACCGAGAGTGTACAACAATTCAATGAAATGAAATGAAATAAACTCTTACCTTACAAAATCCTATGCCTTGAGTATACTTACCAAATTAGGGCAATTATGGATTTTGAGGAAGATGATGACACCAAACCCTAGCTTCAAGAAGATGACCAGCAATGGAAGCCTAGGGTGGAGTATGGTGACTAGGATCAAGCTCTTGGCTTGAGAAGCTCACAATGGAGAGAATCTCTCTTGAGGAATTAGGGCTCAAGGTGTTGAGGGAGAGATTCTTGTGAGGGAGAGAGAGCTTTGAAATAGCTTGGAAGAGCTCTTCTCTTAGGTCTGAAAATTGCTTGGAAATAGGACCTCTAACCCCTCTTCAAACGAATCAGGATTCTATTTAAAGGGGCAAGAGAAATCGAGTTTGAAAGAATCCCAACGGCTCTATTCTGAAGCAGACTAGTCGGTCAAAGAAGGATCACTGACCGACTAGTTCATCAACTAGTCGGTCGGTGATACAACGTAGACCGACTAACGGTAGAACAGCCAAGAAGTCGAAGTACAGGCAAAGACAACTAGTCGGTCTAAGAAGACTTGCCGACCGACTAGTTTCACAACTAGTCGGTCGGTGAATGTTCTTTGACCGACTAACGTCGAAATAGAATAGGCTGACTTCAAGTTTGACTTAGTCGGTTTAAGAACAAATGCTGACCGACTAGTTTCTCAACTAGTCGGTCGGTAAACGTTCTTTGACCGACTAACTCGAAACAGTAGCTCAGGCTGAAAATGACTGTACACAACTAGTCGGTCTGAGAAGGACTCCTGACCGACTAAATCGTCATCTAGTCGGTCGGTGACTCTTCTTTGACCGACTAACTGTAGTCATGGAAAGAGCTGAATATAGAGAAGGCAAACTAGTCGGTTCATGTAGAGTTGCCGACCGACTAGATCGTCATCTAGTCGGTTGGTGACTCTTCTTGAACCAACTAACATGCACTCGAAGCCGAGGGAAGAAGCGATAGGCTTCGGGAAAGTTTCTAATGGCTTCTATGAATATCCTAGCTCTAAGATATGAGCGAAATGATGTATATAATGTAAGTCCAACTCAAGGCTTAACATTCTAATCTATGAAGCTAGAAGACTATAAAATAAACCTTATGATCTGTCTTCAAAGCTTCAATCTTCATTCCTCTTGACTTCTATATTGCTCCTTGAGCTTCAACGAAGCTCCAGGCACACGATCATGCGTATTGAGAAGTCTTGAGACGTCGCTTTTGATGAACGTGGTATTTTGGCGACGATCTCCATAACTGCGCTCACAAATAAGTTAGTATACATTATTTATGTTTGCTCATCATCCAAAACCAAATCCGGGCAATCAGATCACAACACGTGTCACTGATCAGACGGCTGAGCTTGCCTTAGTGGACTGATGCTCTTTGTATAAATACAAGGCAATGGTTGGAGAAACTCATTGCTCTGGTGTGCTTCTTATTCGTTCAGCTCTGCCTCCGTCAGATTAAAGTAGTCCTATTTATGTACCATTCTTCTTCTTCTTCTTCAGGCTTGTAAGTAGATTAACTATGGGCTAATATGGAATGGACTTAGCGATGTACAACGATTTTCTACCATCATGAGCTAGTGTTAATCTTAACAACGTAGTGATGGAGATCGCATGAAAGTTTCCCAACTCCGGAATCGTCTTCGAATAGCTCACACAGGTCACTTCGTAGTGCTCCAGCGCAAGACGTCAGCCCCACTGTCACTGAGGAGACTACAGTCGCTGAGGTAAAGACTATCGAAGCAGTCCCTTTTCAAGCACTCAACTTTCGATGCCTCGTCCTCGTGATTGTTTCTCTTCTGTTATAGGAGCTCTACCCATTTAATGTGTATGGGCATTGCCTCCTTTTAATTAACAAAATTTCTTTTATTAAGAAAGAAGTATTAGCTCGTCTCATGTCGTATCTCGACCATGGTGCAATATCTGCACCCCTTGACAGTTTGGGTATGTGCATTGTGATATGGTAAAGAGTCCCTCATGTTCATGGCCATATCGGTCATAAAGAAAAATCAGCCTTGGTCGCATGGTTAGGATGGCCTGAGAGCTCTACTAAGAATGATCATCGACCGTATAGCTAGATCGGTCCGCGCGGGAGTGGCCCCTGATCGTATAGCTAGATTAGCCTATGAGATTTTCTGAAAGTGATTTATGCAACATGTGATCATATAGCTAGATCGATACGTGAGAGAGTGGGCCCCCAATTGTATAGCTGACCAACCCGAGAGGCCTTGAGAGCAATCCACGATCTCATATAGGTGGTTGACCCATAAGGGAAGTGGCCCCTAACCTACAGCCAACCCAGAGCTAGGTCGGCCCGTGATGGGAGTGGCCCCCGACCTACAATTGATTTCGAGCTTGGTCAGCCCGCGAGGGGAGTGGCCCTTCGACCTACAGCCGACACAGAGTTAGGTTGGCCTACAAGGGGAATGGCCCCTAACCTACAGTCGACATATAGATAGATCAGCACGTGGAAGGAGTGGCCCCTGACTTACAGAGCCGACACAAAGGTAGATCGGCCCGTGAAGGGAGCGGCCCTCTGACCAAAAACCGACACCAAGCTAAGGCCCCCCGCCAGGGGATTGACCCCCCGACCTACTGCAGTTGTCGAGCTAGGTCAGCCTATAAGTGGAGTGGCCCCGACTTACTGTCGACATATAGCTAGATCGGCCTACAGAGAGAGTGGCCCCCAATATACAGTTGATAGAGCTAGATCGACCAACGAGGAGAGTGGTCCCCTGACCTACAACAGACCTAGAGCTAGTCGGTCAGCGAGGGGAATGGTCCCCTAGCCTACAGACGACTAGCCCACCTGGTCTTCAGAGTTATCTCCGTTTGTATTGCTAGGTTAGCCAGCGAGGGCGCCCCTACGATCATATAGCCGACCAGCATGTAAGGTCTTCTAACATATCCTGAACACTCCAGAAAAAGTGAAACGGGGAAAACCGTTTGCGATTTTCTTGTTAGTTCTCTTTCAGAGTTATCAGCTCAGCAAGATAGAAATTTCTGTGAAACAAAGAAACGAAAATGAAAAAATAGCAACAGTATTTGTTCGGTTTACTAGCTTTGTGTTGAAAATACCTTTGCAGAGGCTCCATATTCCAAGGATGGACAAAAATATCCCAAGGATTTCATCTGGCTAGGGGAACCCAAATGTCTCTTATGGGTCGTCCTTGTAATGTCCTTAAATGGGATATACTATGTAGTGTGTAAATGCTTGGGTACTTGGGTGTATTTATGTAGTGTGTGGATTGTTTATCGAATGTGCATATCTAATGGTATTGAGCTAGTGTGTTTTGTGGCGTGCTTATAAGGTTTTATGGTGTGTGCTCCATGGTGTGTGCATATCTAATGGTTTACGTGTCACCATGTGAAGTTTCCAAAATTTTAATTTTTAGGAAATTAGAAATTCATAATTGTTAGAGCATGGGTACATATCATGGTGAAGTATCCACGTACCCGACCCATTTGGCACCCACAACCCGATACCCGTCTCTCAAAGCGGAGTATTACCGAGTCAAGCAAATGGGCTCGTTCAACCGTTAAGCTTCCACCGATATTCAGGGGAAGTTAATGGGGCCGAATATATGGGCAGCCGTTATCTCGAATCCCGAGAAGATTGCGCCCGAATCAATGAGGGACGATTACACACAATCAATAGGGAGCTGCTTATAAATACCCGAAAAGACCAAGGTAACGTGGTTCCAATTCCGAAGGTACGAGATCTAATACATAGACTCTACTCTTTCAGATTATATATCTACTGCAAAAGAGCTTGTGACGACAGATCTGAGACGAACCTCCGTAGGTCGATCTCAGCTGCTCCAAGCTCCCTCTTATCCTTAAGTTCCAATACTAACTTAAACATCGGAGGGGATTTAGGTCGGGACCCAGATCCGATTGACGTCCGCTAGATTTGGCACTATGCAAAGTCAGACGGGGATACCAGGATTAAAACTTATAACCGCAAGCGCACGGTGTACGGTGTTGTAGTGTGGCTAGGGGGTCGAACACGGGGAGGCATGTGATGTGCTTGTGATCAAACAGTAACCGGATCACTTGGTGGGTGAGCTATCCCTATCGCTTGGTGGGTTGTCACGATATGAAACTATGGAAAGGTGTAAGATATGAAAAAGTTGACCCAGTACTTTAGTTTCTGCCATATCATGAGTTCTCTCTATTACGACCGACGTATAGGAATACGATCGGATTCTAGGGTTTAGTGGTGAGACGTTGCCTCTAAGAGTGATACCTAGCGTCCCATGGGCCCAATATTCCGGTCGATGTCCAAGATGATACGCTAGGTCTACCCGGGTTCGGACGGTGGGTATTCCCATGTCCTGTACCGATCGACTCCGGGAGCACTAAGCTCGCAACAATTGCTCCCGACATTTCATCCTGCCGTTCCCAAGCGCTAGGAGTCAATGTCTTCGATAGGGGTGTGAGCTGTGGCTAGGGAATCAAACTCCCGTTTTATTTCCCCTTGGTCCGATGGTCAAAGGCGGTCTTTCTCCCGCCAGAGACAATAAAACACCCCGCGTAACCATTTAAATCCCTATATCCTATCGAAACCCTAATCCTATGTTCGTTCTAGGGAGAACCCATGAAGGGGCTTCCACCAATGTCCCAGATTAGGAAAGTACTCACTAATCATAGCAATAATTTCAACAAAACAAATTTTAGCCATTGAAATGAAGATCAAGCAATAAATAACTAGAGCAAACGGTATTATAAATGCAATATCAAAGTATTAGAAAGATCAGAGAACTAACAAAACAAGTTTAATTGAAAGCAGCCAAAAACCCCGAAAAACAGTTAAGAAAATGGGATCCTTGTTTTCTGGGAAACCTAGGGCTATATGTACACTTTGGCAAGATGCCAGGGAATATTCCCACAAGAAGACAAAAATAAACGTCCAACCGATCGGTTGAAACATCAACCGATCGGTTGACACATCAACCGATCGGTTGACACATCAACCGATCGGTTGACACATCAACCGATCGGTTGACACATCAACCGATCGGTTGAGACGACCGTTTGACTGGGTCTTCAGCTTCTGAGATACTTCACCCGATCACTGAACCGATCGGGTGAAGTCGTTGGATTCTTGAGCTTGTGAAGAAATGCTACATGTGACCCGATCGGTTGACAAGTCAACCGATCGGGTGGAGTTCGGCATCAAAAACAGAGAAGACTGTCGCACCCAACCGATCACTGAACCGATCGGTTGGGGTTTGCTTCATTGATGCCTCTCCTCAGGTCTGATACATGTGCACGAACTGATCGGTTGGAACTATCCACCCGATCGGTTGAGGGCTGATTCACGATACGAATTGATGTATGGCCCTCAGGATCTCGTGCGACTCCTCCCATTGCTCCGGGGACTCGTGGTGTTAGCGTTGTATGTCCCATACGCTAGCAATCCTGTAAAAAACACAAAAACACAACGAAAGTGAAAAGGAACTAAAAATCACAAAAATGCGGACTCAAAATAACGAAAAACAACAGAAAATCACGGAGAAGACGTGCGTGAATATATAAAATATAAACGCACGTCAAAATCCCCCAAGCTGAACCCTTCCTCGTCCTCGAGGAAGACGAGTGAGAGTAGGAGCTCGGAGGGAAAAATAGAAAGGAAGGATCAGAAAAAGAAAAGAAAATCCTAGATCACCCGTCAGAGCCAACGAAAACTAACACGTCACACTGAGCAAGCATGCGAAAAGCATATCACTAAAGCCAGGAATATGAGTCCAAACAAGTGTCGTGGGTACACGCGGTGAAGCGCGAGTGAGTGAGGTCGTGGATTAGCAGACGGTGTAACTATCTAAATTGTACAATAATGCTCCATATACGCATACCCAAGGAATGACCCAAATATCGATTAAATTCGAATACGCGGCAAATAATAGCTCAAGCATGTATGAGAATAGAGTAGAATAGAAACATATCATGTGTCAGGGATTCTACTGCTAGGAACTAGGGAATCACCACACGATTGACTAGATAATCGCTAGAAAATTCCTATGCCAAGTGTGTTCGAAATCGAAGGGGGTTGAGTAGGTGTGGAGGAGAGCACTCGGTGCAAATTCTCGCCTTCCCTTTATTCATGGTGGATAGGAGCGATATTCACAACGGGAATTTTTTTTGGGTTTAGGGTATTTGTATATTTTTTGGATTTTTGTTATACATATTTTTTTCTTTTTACCTTTTTTTTCTTTTTGAATTTTTCTTCTCTTTTTTTGGAAGTGGGATAATGAAAAGTGTGCACTCCCCCAAATGGGAGAGCGATGCACGACGAGGGGATCTGCACCAAGTAAAACAAAAAAGAATTTGAATTCGAAACACTTGGCAAAAGAAAAAAATTCGCAGATTAGAACATAAGCAAAATGGTTTATCCTAGTCCTATTGGTAGAGTCCCGACACATGTGATTTGAAGCGTAATATATATAGATTCATGCATAAAGAAGCAGACAGTGGAGCCAAAATACCGCATATTCGAAATTGAAGCATGATAGTCGAGGGGTCATCCAAGACAAACATATAAAATAAAAGCACAACGTAGAAGCACACCAACTAGCTAGTCATGACATACAACTGACACAAAAGCAAAGTGAACCCACGGAGCATGAAATGCAATAGGACTCGGCTTCCTAGGGTTAGTGAGAATGATTATCGTAGCTAAGCTAAGTGTGTGTGTGTGGTTCTGTGGCAGTTCATCATGTGGGGTCATTTCTAGGAGAGGGAGGATAAAATGATGGAAAGAAAGAAAGAAAGAAAAACACGACGAAAACCACTCAAAAACTGTGAAAAAGACACAACTGATGCACAAAGTGCGACTCCCCCAAGCTGAACGTTGCATTGCCCTCAATGCAATAGGGGTAAATGCGGGAGGGCAACGAAAGATGGGAGGGAAGTACGCACCGATAAATAAACGAGAAAAACATGAAAAACACACAAGAAGAGATATAGAAAAATAAAGAAATGAATATCGAAACCAACTATACAAAACACATACACACGAACACACAAAACAAATATACAACAACGACATGACACGACAACAATCACAAAAGATTGATTTCCCCCAAGCTGATAATGACAATGCTAGAAAAAAGATATGATCAAGGTGATGCAGAACAAATGGCTAGGGAAAAATCAGGAAAAAGGGAAATCAAGGTGCAGGAGAGGCAGTCTCCTCATCCTCATCAGAAGAGGCTGGAGGGGTGTGGAAGGGAGAGATGATGGGTGTCCGAAGAAGTGGAGAAAGGGGTGGAGATGGTGGACGGATGGGTGCGGTGGTGGTGTGAATGATGGGTGGAGTGTCGGTGGTAATGGGAGGTGTGAGGGATACGGCGAGTGATGAGGACGGTGTGGGTAGTGATCTCGCGCGCACAGCGGTATGCTTGTGACACGAGTAAGAGGCGGTGATAGATGTGAAGAGTGGAGGGAGGGAAGGATCAACGGTAGTGGTGGTGGGAGGAGAAGATGATCGCCTAGGGGTGATGGAGGGGGTGATGGGGATGGAGATGGAGGTGGAGGACCATGAATGTGTGTAAGAAGGTGGACTATGGCGGCGACGTTTCGCTCGAGAGCAAGGAAACATGGATGTGTTAAGAAGGAAGTATATTGATCTGAGGAGGTCGAGGAGGATGCGCCAGCACGCAGAGCAGCCAGCTCAGCCTCAAGAGTGAGGCGAGCAGAGGTGGCCTGGTGGACAGCAGAAGTGGTGCCAGCGGTAGTGGTCGTGCCGACACCGGAGGCTAGGCCAAAGAGGGCCGTAGTAAGTGCCTCAGAAGAAATAGCGAAAGCAGCCGGGGTGGTTCCACTGGGTCCAGCCCCGGTGTCCTCTCTAAACGCAGGGATATACTGCTTGCCCAAGTGGACGACAGGGGAAGGTGGTCTAGGTGCGTCAGGGAGAACAAACTGTAGTTGTAACCTGCCTACAAACTCAGGATCAGGAGGAAACAACCAATCTGCCTCAAGGTGAATAGACATGCGGCCATGATTTGGCAGAATGGTATATGGTGCAGGAGGATGGCTATAGTAAAAAGCAAACCGACCGTTGCCTCGTGGCCGGATCAATGGGTGTGCCTCAAGACATCAAGATCGAGATATGTAGATCTTGGGGCACGTGGCAAATCTACGGGGATCACGATGTTGAACGGAGGGTGTAAGGCTATGAGAGTAATGAGGCCGCCGCAGCAATATTTACCCTTGTTTGTGCGGCTAATATCAATGAGCTTTTGAATTAGCCACGCAGCGACGTTTATGCGTATGCACGGGGCCTCGAAGGTAATCCCGTCAACAGCGGGAATGAATGGGAAAGTCATCGCCGAAAGGATGAATAAATCTGGGATGGTCACGATACCAGACTCATCCCTAGAAAAGAAAGTGCTCGATATGATACGGTGGGCGAGACGGAAGACCGGGTGGATGATGGAAGAGGCCTTGGCCTTGGCTCTAGGAAAATGATCGTGAAGAGTGAGGCGTCCCCAAAAGTGGTCGACATCGAAGTCGTCAGGCAATTCATAGGGTGAAGCCTGCCTTCTAGATTGGGGAAACCGAAAATATCATTGATTGTGGTCATAAGGACACGGAAGTTTCAGTTTCGGAGGCGAAAATCAATATTGAACCCCCTCTCAGTTTTGATGGTAAATAGAAATTCTAGGGTGAGAGAGGGGTAGGATAGGGCACGGGAGTGGATGAAACTAAGCCAACCTAGGTTTGCGAATGTGGACTCGACCTCGGAGAAAACTTTGAGGTCGAGCAGGGTTTGATTGTGCACAAACTTGGCGGCTAAGTGAGATCTTTGGCTGAGTCGAGAATAGAAATCTTTATGGTCCTGACTCATGAAACGAACTTCCTGTGGTCCCATCAATGGGTCCACCACAGGTATGATAGGCTGGGATGGTGGTTGGGTAGGCGGTGGTGGTGGAGCACGTCCTCGTGTGGAACGTGTGGATTTTTGTCTCTTGCGAGACGGCTCCTCTTCCACCATGATGCGCTTACCCTTGTCCTTATCTTTTGCCATGATTGTGTGGCAATTTAGTGTGTTACGCAAGATTACATAAGTGTGCACACAACCAATGACAAAGGAGCAAAATAATAATAGTTGGGCAATGTAAAAATCAAGCTAAGGAGCGAGTTTACCCAGTAATGAAGTGAGTCCAAACTCCCCAAGGATCTCACGACATATAATGGAGTGATTTGGAGAGCCGCTGCTTGCTAATCCAACAAGAACTGAAATTTTGAAAATTGGGGGCTAGGGCTAGGGTTTTGGGGCGATTTGTGGATCGAACGTGGTTGAGGAGGGTTTGGATGGTCAGAGAGTGGTGGAGGAAGTGGGGAAAGCGATTGGGAGTGGTGGGAGTGAGGAGGGACATCGATTGGGAAGAAGTGAAAATGAACCGCTCGAATCACGAAGTTGGTGGTCGGGTGAAATGGGGTCTGTTAGGGGGTATTTATAGGGGTTGGGTGAACCGATCGTGTGAAAGTTCATCCGATCGGTTGGGTTGATTTTCGAAAAATCACTGTTGGATAGCAGCTACATGCGAACCGATCGGTTGACCGCTCCCAAAAATACACGATGCTTCTATCATCATCACCTGATCTGCGACCCAATCGTCGCTTCTATCAACCGATCAGTTGACCGCTTTCCAAAAATTCTTGAGGCTTCTGTCATCATCACCTGATCTACGACCCGATCGCCGCATGTGTCACCCGATCGATTCGCTCGTGTGTTGAAGTTGGGCACTTACTGATACTGACCACCCGATCGGTTGATGCATGAACTGATCGGGTGAGGGCAATTCCTGCACAAATACAAAAAAATCGTCTACGTATCCCAACGAAAATCCCTACAGTAGTATTTATTCACAAAAATTAGTAAACTAATCCTATAAAAACGGACAAAAGTTAGAACATGGGTTGCCTCCCATGAAGCGCTGTTGTTTATAGTCGTTTGCTCGACTCCTGATATATGATATTCATGGGGGTTTGTACGGGTGATGCCCAATGATCGGCATCCTCTCAGCTGTTGGGGGTAGGGCCTCTTGTTGTTGACGGCGATGACATGTGAATGGTCTCAACGACTCTCCCGCTGGTGATGTCCGGGGGCTTATCCATCATGTTGGTGTCAATCGCCACTCTTCTCAGAACTCGGACTTCATCAGCTTTGAGCTCCAAAGCCTCTTTTCCTTTGCTCTTTGTTAGAGCAACCTTCCCAAATCTGGGGGAGTCGACCGGGAGACACATACTTCTTCAACGACTTCTTCTTTTTCCAACCCAATGTGCTCCTCGAGCCCATTCAAGACTTCAGGGGGGTTCCTTGAAAGAACCTCCCATGATCCTGTTTCAACAATTCTCTTTTCCTCTACCTCCAGCAGGTTACATCTGGGTTCCTACGGCGGAAGCTTCATCGACAACGCCAAGTTGAATTCTACTTTTTGATCTCCCACGATCAGGGACAGTTTCCCTTTCTTGACGTCTATGAGTACGCCTGTGGTTGCCATAAAAGGTCTCCCAAGGATAATCGGAGTGTGATTATCCTCAGGCATGTCCATAACTACGAAATCGACTGGCACATGCACACCGCTGACATTGACCGGCAAGTCGTCGACTACCCCCATCGAGTACTTTACTGATCTGTCTGCCAGATGCAGAGTTATTCCTGTGGGTTCAAGCTCACCCATATTTATCCTCTTGTAAAGCAACAGGGGTATCAGACTTACGCTTGCACCCAAGTCGACAAGCACTCGATTGATTGATACCTCCCCTATTGAGCATGTGATAGAAAAAATCCCGGGGTCTTTGAGCTTTGGCGGATTGGCTCGTTGAATTAGAGCACTGCATTCCGCCGTGAGGACAACTTTCTCTTTTCTCGTCCCCTTCGTAACTAGGTCCTTATAAAATTTTGCATTCAAGGGGATGGTCTCGATTGCTTCCAGAAAGGGGATCTGCAGAATGAGGTCCTTCACCATTTCAAAGAACTTGCCGTACTTTTCATCGATTATTGCTTTGGCCAGCCTATGTGGGAATGGCACTGTAGGCTTGAAGACCCTTGGGTTGTCGACCTCATTTTTCTTCTTCTCTTCAGAAACTCCCTCCGGAGTCACGGGGTTTGACGTCGAAGCTCCATTGTCATTTACTTCCAGATTTGGTCTCTCACTGACCAATGGAACTTCAGGTTCTTTCACGGCCTCCCACACCGGAATCTGTGTACCACTCCTCAAGACTATTGCGGAAACATTTGCTTAACCATGCATCAAGGCAAGAGTTTGGTTCGGTCCCCTTGGGTTCACCTTCAGCTGGCCTGGCAGCTGCCCTTGTGTCCTCTGAAGGTTGGCCACTTGTAACCCCACTTGATCGATCAAAGACTTCTTCCCAATCTGCAGCTGTAGGTTGATCTTCTCCTTATTTGATATATACTGAGTCAAGAGGTTCTCAATAGGAGAGACCACCTGTTGTTGATTGTATTGTTGTTGCTGAGGCGTGGGTTGCTAATTTCTAGGAGGGTACTGCTGATATCTACTGCTGAGGTGGATGAGGCTGATATAGCTACTGCTGAGGTTGCTGGGGCTGCTGGTAGGGTGCCCTGTAGCTGAAGTTTGGGTGGTTCCGGTTGTTAGGAGAATATGCGGGATTGGAACTTGTCCTCGATGGATAGGGTGCATTACCCGTGAGATTATAAAAGAGGGCACTCGCTTGATCCACCGGTGCCGAGATATCTCCACCATCAAAGTCTCCCAAGACTTCAGTTTCTACCGCTGCTACATGTTGAGTGTTGGCGCCACCGACTCCTACCATGAATGCTGAGATCTGGGGGGGAAAGCAAATCAAATTTGCTAGACAGTTTGTCAACTTCCTCTACCCGATGCATTCCTCCAGCCTTCGGTGTAGCTCACTCGTCACTCCACCTTTCATTGTTTGATGCCATATTTTCTAGAATATTTTCGGCATCTATTTCATTCCTTGCCATGAAGGATCCTCCGCTGCGTCATCCATTGAAGACTTTAAGTCGTCCCTCAGCCCATTGTAAAACAAGTTGATAATCTGCGAGCGGGGGAGCTTATGGTGAGGGCATTTCCTCGGCATTTCCTTAAACCTCATCCATGCTTCATGCAATGATTCATGGCTGGCCTGGGAGAATGAGGAGATTTCACTCCTTAGCTTGATCGTATTCCCCGGAGGGAAGAACTTGTTCAGGAAAGCATTTGAGAGCCGCTTCCAGGTTGTGAATGTATTGGGGTCCTTTCCCTTCAGCCATTGCTTTGCCTTGTGTCACTCCCCGCTTCCCAAAATGGACGGAGGCGAGGCGTGACTAAGGCCCGCTTAGGCCAGAGCTGAGGAGCTCGGACCCAATACGCGTCTGTAGGGGTACCATTTTAAAAAAACTTCAGGTTCTTGCATTAATAAAGTTCGAAACAACAGAAAGTACAGAAAGGAAGTTGCATTCATTAAATAGAGATATAATATCCAACTGGTACAAAGTCTAAAAGAAGCCTAAGCATGGCAACAAAAAATTTAAAGGCAAACCTAAAAGTAGTAACCTCTGAAAGTGTCGACTAAAAAAAGACCTCTAGGTCTGGTCCTCGTCGGGTACGTACTCTGGGTCGACGTCCTCGGCTCCTCGTACTCCAGTGAATCTGCCTCGTCCACGAACTCTGGCTGAGTACCTGACGTACATCACCCAAGAAAAAGGAACTGTACGTCAGGTAAAGTCTACAAGGAGGGTTAGACTTTAGTGCAAGTGCACCGAACTTTAAACAATGGTTTACTGGTTGATTAGCATGCTGAGGTTCTATTACACAACAGTTTACTGGTTGATTAGCATGCTGTGGTTATAACAGAGTAACACAACAGGAAGTAACGCAGCAGGAACGTAAAACGGGACATGTGGTAGTCGTAGCGTGTGCTACCAACTACGGGACTAACCTACAAGTGTCAAGACAAGTCGGGACGTGACGGGACAAGACAAGACAAGACAAGTGAGACACGAAAGGGTTCACGCCTTACGGTTCGAGGGGGATCAGACCCTCTTGCCGTGCGCACGCTCAACCCAACCCCAAACCCAGGAACTCAGGACAAGAATTACATGGATCATTTCCCCTAGGGAAACATCCGAAACGCCCGAAGGCTTTTTGTGTAACAGGGATCACTTCCGTGGGGAAAGCATCCGAAATGCCCGAAGGCTTTTTGTATCAAGGGGATCACTTCCGCTAGGGAAGCATCCGAAACGCCCGAAGGCTTTTGTATAACAGTCACGGGGATCACTCTCGCATGGAGAGCATCCGAAACGCCCGCAAGCTTTTTGTGTAACAGGGACATGACATGACAAGTGTAAGGAATTGTTATTCTAGGGTGTCCACACGCACACACACAAGATAGCCCTACGGTGTCAAAAGTTGTTGTTTGTCGAGCTTAGACTTCGTCGTCAAGTCTAAGTCGTCAGGGGCGTCCCGGACGCTATCATTTCACGTCCGGTTCTATACATTCACAGTCTAACAGTTCTAGCAATCTAAGACCAAAGCACGGTCAAAACGCAAGTGGGTACACTTGCCTGAAATGGCGAGTGCGTCGTCTGACCGGGGCGTCTCGTCCAGTCGTCGCGTCCGCGGTAGTCCGTCTGAAACAGTGTCACGGCGACGGTGTCAGGTCGCATTTTCAATAATCCTATTTAGGTTTTGTTTCTAGGTTGTCGGGACTACCCTAATCATCAAAGTCACAATTTTGGTGTTTTATCAGTCTAGATCGACCACTAACCTATATGCACAGAAAATTTGTCCGATAGTCGATTTCTATAGTGAGCAGCGTTTTACTGGTGCGGAAAAGTAAATTTAATTATTGTTGTCCAGTTTTAGTTAAGGTTCAGTTAGCTACAGTGTGGGTTTCACTACGAGTTAAGGGAGACCAACCTGGTGTGAGGAAACGCGCATTTAATCTGGCGTCGGGTCTGAAAATGGTGGCGGTGATCGTGTCCCCGACTGCGGGTAGCGCAGTGGAGGTCATCTCGGGATCGCCTCAGGATCGTAACGGCTGTGGGTAGCGCAGCCAAGATGTCACGGCTACGGGTACGGTATCGAGATCGTTTCGGATGCGGGTCCCGGCAACGAAAACGCCTACGACGACAGGAACGATTCGCGACGACAGGAGGCCGCGGAATCTGTGGCATGCAGACGCAGTGCGGCAACGAGTATGATCGGTCAGACAGCAGGAATAGCGAATAATGGTGCGCAACGGTGATGAAACGCCCGTTGGAACGCTAGTCCAAAGGCCGTTTGGCCTAGAAGCCGTCGCGGGGTGCCTTTGGCCTAGGGTGCTTGGCCGGATCTGTGAGGCCACCGACGACAGTCGGGGGCTCTGCGCGCGGTGTGCGTGGCGGCTGCAGGTGGCACAGTGGCGGTGGGATCAGCAGCAACGACGCGGTGAAGAGCGCTGCGCAGTGCACGGGAAATAAGCGGCGCCCGGCTGAGGATCGCATGGTGGAAGCAGCGCGCTGTGGCTGGAGGATGAGGGGAGATGCGGGGATCGCATCAGAAGCAGAGCCGCAGAGGCAGCACAGCGGATCGCGGCGCGGCGGGGCTGTGCGCTGCACCGGGGAGACGTCGGCTGCATGGGTCACCGAGCGACGGCGGCGCAGGGTTTGCACGACGGCGGGGCGACCGAGAGAGGCGGCCGAGAGAGGAGATGCGGATGGGGGCACTGCGGCGGTGAAGGGGGCCACGGGGGCGGCGGATCACCGCGAGGGAGAGACAGGGATCAGAGATCGGGGGGATTGGGCAATCGGGGCGCCGGTGGCTTCGGGCCGAGAGGGCGGTGCATCGCGGTGTGGCGGAGCGCGGGCGACGGCTCGCCGCGGGTGTGAGGGAGGAGGGGCGATCGGGGAGTGGGATCGCGGCGAGGATCGGGCGGATCGCAGGTCGCCGGTGTCGGATCGCGGGGAGAGGGGGAATCGCAGCTGTGGCGGCGAGTGCGGCATCCTCCGGTGTCGGGGAAGAGAGGGAACATCGGCATTGGGGTCTCGAACGAAGAAGGCGAGAGAGGGTGATTGCTCGGGCTTCCTTTGTTTGTGGCGACGACTGAGGGAGGTGTTAACCCTAGGCGGCTGCGGGATTGGGAAAGAATTTGGGTTAGGGTTTTTTTGTAGCTAGGGTTAAGATTAGGGTTAGATTATTATATAATAATATTCAGGGTTGATAAATAACTATAGGATTGTGGTTAAAAAGAGGGGGGTTTAGTGTTAGAGGGTGTAGAAGGAGGGGAAAAACTAGGGGAGGATAGAAGAAGCAGTTTAGGAAATATTTTAAAACAGATTTGATAAGAGATTCAGCCAGATTTGGCTAACAATTTCGAAATTTGAATCTGAATGGGGAAAAATCGACGGTCGAGGTTAATCCGGGCGATAACTCGCAATCCAGGCGTCAGAAAAATAATCCGAAAATATCGGGGCGATCGTGGAGACGAGACGCACAGATCTATGGAGCCTGATCATGCATAACGCTTACCAAAAATTTACGAAAAATTGGAAACGGCGTTTTGAGTAAAATGACTAAAACGCCCCTATCATTCAAAGTCGTTCTGCGAGAAAACGAGCCGTGAAACGACGTTCCCAAAAATTACTATAAAATCCAACACCCCAAGACGATCGCAACTGCATATCGCATCGCATATGCCAGACCTCAGAAATAGTCAAATAAAATACGTGCACGATAAAGCACGTGCACGCAGGAAATACGAACGGTCGGAAAGCGGCCGTTACATTCTACCCACCTTAGAAATGATTCCGCCCTCGGAATCACTCATACTAAGACTAATTATAAAATCCATAAATACTTAAACCTATAACTCCCATCTTCCCCACAAGGATCTCTAATCCTATCACTTCAATATCATCCCTCAAATAATCCATCATAACCCTTGTTTACACAGGACAATGCTACGACTAAACTCACCTCCTAATACTTAGCTATAGACCCATCACTTACGGTTCAAATTTCCAACTCCAAGTCCTCACAAAAGAATAATAATCATCTCTTCATACCATACCACTCCGCTAAACATCATCCCTCTATAACATCTTTAAATTTTTCTCAATCTCATCCCAATATTAATCAATCGCTAAACTTATGTTCTGGTCGATCACCAATCCAAGACGAACATTTGTCTAACTCATCATACCTTTCGCAAATCAACAATCGCTGTGTCCTTAATACATTCCTGTCATATCTTCCCATAATTTATCCATCAAATATTTGAACTATCAGAATCACATCTCATCATACTCACTATAACTAATCCCAACCATTTTAAGTCCGACTATCTAACCATCCATTCGTCTCAACACGTCATGTTACTCCCAATGTCTTCTCACGTCAACACAAAAATGAAGTCCCGATGCTAATAAAAGCTCTACTCAATCTCATGATCACCCTAACTCCTATCATACTCTGCAGTTACTCCTATCTACCACCCGTCTAAGCCTCAAGTCTGATAAGTTCTCATCTTCACGCATATAAGCTCGTTCAACCAGAATTCTCCATCGAGTCCGCCACACTTCGGTTTTATAAATAAGTCTTGGTCAACCCGTTCTTTTCATCCGGAAGAAATCTGTTCCAATATCCTATTGTTCCAAAATCGGTCAATCATTGCTATAACAAATCTCATCTCTCCCTGAGCCTATCCGCAAACAAATCCTACAATAATAATGGCTAGTCCCAAAACTATAACAACCATAACATAACATTTCTAAATGGAGAGAAAGAGAAGAGAAAAGGGAAAACTTAAAACCAGTGACACATTTTTAAACATTTGGAAAAAAACGTGTGGAATCGTGGTAATGGATGAGGGAGGATAATTGATCTGTGATCTTGTGAGCTAATTTCAAAAAACTTTAAAGGGTTGGTTTAAAAGAAAAACAAAGTCTTGATACAATCACACGCAGTCAAAGATAAGCTATTCTATAATCCCGAAAAACTACGTCTAAGAAAATTGTCTGCCATGACCTTATTCATATACGTATGAATACCGTCTTTCAGACAATTTCAATCATATCATGGTTAACACCGAGTACACATTCAAGACACAAAAGGCAATTATCAGGATCCTAAAGATGACACACTCATACAGATCTACACACTATACCTATATATACATCACGACATCACAAACTCAAGGGCCCACTACCAGCTAGGGATGACATAGACAACTACAGGCGCTGATGTCTATATACAAGAGGGAGACCGAAACCAGAACGACACGAAACAAGATCGAAAGAACGAAGTCATGTAAGGCGAGGGTAAGAAGATAGTCGGATGGACGGGCCAAAAATATTGCAAAAAGATTTAACGATGAAAGAAGGATTTTGTGCAAAATATGGTATCATATACCTTTAATATATATATATATATATATATATATATATATATATATATATATATATATATATATATATATATATATATATATATATATATTCATATACTTAAAACTTGACCTCAGGAATCCAATGGGGGCAAGGGCATGCCTTAAACTTGACCTCAGGAAGGCTTTTGATAGCGTCAACAGGGAGTTTGTTTATTACATATTGCACCAGATGTGGTTTGGATATACATTCATTGGATGGATCAAGGAATGCCTCTCAACTGCATCTTTCTCTGTGATGGTTAATGGATCCCCGGCGGGGCACTTTGAAGGTAACAGAGGCTTACGCCAAGGTGACCCTCTTGAAGGATCCTGTCCAAAACAAAGTTAGGATCGATAATTAAAGTGGAGACTTACGCTTGCGTATACGGAACGATAGTCTCGGAACTTTGCCTTTGGATTCGCCACGACGGATCGAGTCTTCTTACGAACGGAGTAAGGCTACTAATCCACAATCTAAATCTCTATTTTAGATTAAGAACTTGGAAGGAGGGAGAGGAAATATTTCTGCAGAGCTTCGCTATGAAGAAGATGCATGCATGAATTTCATGCAAATGTGTAAGGAAAATGGCTACCCTTGGGTCTTATTTATAGCTCCCAAGGTAGTTATTTTAGGGTAAGTTGTTCCTTTGGAACAACTTAATTAAGGTGTACCATGATACATGGCACATTATAAGCTTAAGTTGTACCATATGCATGGTACAACATAAGCTTAAGATATTCCCCCTTTATTAGCCATATGTCGCATGCACTTATGCATATATAATGCGACTTTCCCGCTCATCCAGAGATCCTCTCCGCAAGGGAACAGATTCCCTTTGCACACGACTTCGTGTACGCGACGTTCGAGGTCCGTAATCCCTCGTACATCCCCCACAAGGGTGTACAAACGTCTTCCATATCCAACATCTCCCACTCACACTTGAGGGGATTGTAAGAGAACGTCTTTCCCTTAGTTCTTTCATCTATCATACCGAGAAATAGACCGTGCGACCGTCATGCGCGTAGAGTCTGTTGTTGTGCACTTGTTAGAGATACACAACGACCTCGAAGGTGCAAAGTTGAGTAGTTCAACGCATGCTTTACCCTAGATTATTTCTTCACATTTCTTATACTTTATATTCAACAATTGAATCCCATCTGGATTACAATTGGCTGGCCAGCTTTGAATCATTAAAGTCCAAATGCGAATATGAAATCAATCTTCCTCTTCTTGCGAACCTTCTGATCTTGACTTGATTCGCTTTTCTAACGTGCCCCGCCGAGCCGAATTACCATAGCCCATTAGCAACACGCTAAGATAGCGATCATCTCGTCAAATCTAAAGGAACCAATTGGAGTCCTTGAGGGTAAGAGTTAAGACCCGTATGTCCTTTGAGTGTCACATAATAGCAAACACTATTGCTACTAACTCAGTGGTCGAAATGCATACGTGGTATGAACACGTACTACAACATCACTCCTTTCCCAGGGAGAGTATGTCTTAATGATGTTGTACGGATGAAAGATCAGACACCACAGTGCCTATCTTTTTGAGTCCCCTTACTACTCGTGAAATATTCACGGACTCTCATCCTGCATAAGACAGATAGGATTTAAAAAATCCAATGAGATCTTTATATCCTTGTGATACAGATCTCAGATCTTTTGTAAGCATCCGTATGATGCAGATCTTTTATTCGACTATCTTGTTTAAGTCATGACTCTAAATCATTTGTCTAATGATTTTGACTTTAAACTAGTCTCATCTCTATCTTATCCATCTGATAAGATAAGGCGGTTGCTCATGTGAGAGAGCCAACCTTAATCTGTCCGACATACACACAATAAAATAGCTGAGACTAAAACACAAATGTACATAAAATCATTTGTAAGAAACTTGTATGCAAATTAAATTTTGATCTTCTATAGACATGTGAAATATTACATGATACAGCTCAGCACCTACGCATTCCCATAGATGATAAGTGTTTGAAAAACACATCTCTGGGGATCGCCTTAGTAAGGGGATCCGCTATCATCTCATGCGTGGATATGTATCCTATGTTTACTTCCTTCCGTTTATCATAATCCTTCGCAAACTTGAATCGAATGTCAATGTGTTTGGTCTTACAATGAAATTTAGGATCTTTGACATAGGCAATCGAAGCTTGACTATCACTGTATATAGGAACAGTGCTCGAGTCAGAGGCATTCGTCAGCCTGTCTAAGAATTTCCTAAGCCAAACAGCTTCTTGGACCGCCATGCTGAATGCTACGAACTCGGCTTCCATGGTTGATAGAGCGATGCAGGTTTGTTTCTTACTGCTCCAGGATATTGCACCATTCCCGAGTAAGAAAACAAAGCCTGAGGTAGATCTTCGCTCGTCGAGATCACCCGCCCAATCAGCATCGGTATAGCCTTCGAGTCTCAAGGTATTGCCTTGATAGCATAACGCATAGTCTGCAGTCCCTTTGAGGTATCTTAATATCCTCTTCACCGCTTTCCAGTGTGTCTGCCCTGGGTTGGATTGGTAACGGCTTACCATACCAACAGCATAGCAAATGTCGGGTCTAGTACACATCATGGCGTACATCAGACTCCCGACAGCACTGGAGTATGGAACTTTTTCCATAGCTTTCTTTTCTTTTGGATCTTTGGGACACATCTCCAAACATAGACCCTCGCCTTTGCTTATTGGAGTATCAATTGGCTTGCAGTCCTGCATATTAAACCGTTCTAAAACTTTCTTTATATACGTCTCTTGAGAGAGAGAAAGAAGTTTCTTGGAACGATTCCTTGAGATCTTAACCCCAAGGATATATGCAGCTTCACCCATGTCTTTCATCTCAAAGACGGATGAAAGCCAAGCTTTGATATCCAATATAAGACGCTTATCATTTTCGGCTATAAGTATGTCATCTACATAAAGAGACATAATTATATACTTGTTTTTAATCCTCTTAATATATACGCAATTGTCTTCGTCGAGCATGGAGAATCCATACGACAAAACAACTTCTTGAAAGCGCATATACCACTGCCTTGAGGATTGTTTAAGACCATATATGGATTTACGAAGTTTACAAACCTTATGTTTGTTTTCTTCTTGTACGAACCCGTTTGGTTGTTCCATGTAGATCTCCTCATCTAGTTCTCCGTTAAGAAAGGCAGTCTTTACATCCATCTGATGTAATTCGAGGTCCAAACAAGCCACCATTGCCAGAATTAAGCGAATCGAGGTAAAACGCACGACAGGAGAGAAAGTCTCTTCGTAGTCTATTCCTTCCTGTTGCGTGAAACCTTTCGCAACAAGGCGAGCTTTATATTTCTCGATGGAGCCATCAGCCTTATGCTTGATTTTGAGAACCCACTTGTTCCCAATGGCTCTACGTCCTTTAGGTAAATCAACCAAGTCCCAGACTTGGTTTGTTTTCATGGATTGAAGTTCTTCTTCCATTGCCGCTATCCATTTATCTTTAGCAGGGCATGTGACGGCCTGTTTGAAATTTGCAGGTTCGTCATCATCTTGTAGTAATGTCATGAATGTTTGAGGAAATTCATCCTCAAATCTCAGAGGTGTTAGCCTCGTTCGATTACTACGTCTTGTTTGAGTTTGATCACTCCCACTTGGAATGACATCACTCCCACTTGGAATAACATCACTCCCACTCGGATTAGGATTGGTATCGTTCGTATCATCCATTGGTGAGGTTTGAAACGTATTTTCTTCTTCACCAAGGATTCTCCCACTCGAACGTTCCGATCCTTCTTGATCCCAAGTCTCAAACAAGGATAAGTCTTGACTTATCTCACCCTGTCTTGGAAACTCTTTTTCCAAGAAGACAACATCCCTCGATTCGAATTCTATTAGACCCACATTGTCCTCTTGACCGACGAAAACATATCCTTTGGAGTTTTCAGCGTATCGGATGAAGATACACTTCCTCCCACGTGGCCCAAGTTTGCCATATTTGTGAGAGGATAAATGTGCGTAAGAGGCACAACCCCAAGGTTTTAGAATGTTTAAGTCTGGAGTTCTATTGTTCCACAACTCATAAGGAGTAGAACTTACCGACTTCGAGGGTACACGGTTTAAGATGAATGCTGCCGTCAATAATGCGTCACCCCAAAAGGTGATAGGCAAATTTGCCTGAGACATCATTGATCGGACCATTTCCATCAATGTCCTATTTCTTCTTTCCGCAACACCGTTTTGTTGCGGAGTGTAAGGCATAGTTACCTGATGTACTATGCCTTTTTCATCACAAAGTTCCTTAAAACTTATTGATTGATATTCACCGCCCCTATCGGTTCGCAAAACCTTAATCTTGCGATCTAATTGATTCTCCACTAAACTCATATAGTTTTTAAAGCAAGCCAAAGCTTCACTTTTGTGGGATATCAAATAGATATGTCTGAAACGGGTGAAGTCATCAATGAATGTGATGAAATAGGACTTCCCGTGTCTTGTCTTAACATTCATTGGACCGCAAATGTCCGAATGGATAAGCTGTAATGGAACTTCGGCCCTTGTGCCAGTTCCAAACGGCTTGCGACAAGTTTTCCCTACAAGACAATGTTCGCAAGTTGACATTTCAACTTTTGAAACATTAGATAGCAAGCCACTTTTGGCAAGTCTATCCATTCTAGTTGGTCCAATATGACCAAGTCTTGCATGCCAACAAATGATTTCAGACTCAGAGTTAGAAGCATTTGTCAAATGAAAACTTTCATTAATGGAAGAAGCAACATCATACATTGTATTTAAAACAATTAATCCATTACAAACATTACCAGAACCAATCAAAGAATTATTACAAACAAGGTCAACATATTGTTTATAGAACCTCCACTCATAATCTAAAGACATTAACATGACCACGGAAACGATATTCCTTCTAATATCTGGAGCAAAGAGGACGTCGTGCAATAATAAAGTCCGGCCGTTGTCGAGAACTAGCTTGCATGTTCCGACGCCTTTGACTTCAACACGTGTGTTGTTGCCGACGTATATCCACTTTGTTCCTTGAGTTATCTTTCGATACTCTACGAAGAACCTTCTGTCCTTCGCAACGTGGTCTGTGGCCCCTGAATCAATCAACCAAAAATAGTTAGATTCAGCAAGAAACACGGAACTAGAAACACATATGTAACTAGCCCTACAAGTTACCTTGTCATTTCCATCCGTACACTTACGGGCGAAGTGACCGTACTTGTTGCACTTAAAGCACTTGATCTTCTTCAAGTTTTTCTTCTTTGAGTGCATATTCTTTTGCCACTTTTTGTTCTTTGTCTTCTTTGAGGTCTCCGGTTCTTGCTTACGTTCGTTCACAAACCTTAAGCGTTTCTGCTTATTTCCTCCATGTGAGGAACTAGCGGCCACGTGCACTTCTGCACTTGGTTTTGCGGCTTGAATCCGCTCTTCCTCGAGTTCGAGGTGTTTCGAAACATCGCTTAAAGTTTTAATGCACTCATTATGAGTGAGATGCATTTTCATGTTATCCCAGCTATCTGGGAGTGAACGAATGACCGCTTGGATCTGCTGTTCGTCAGACAGCGTAACACCCGCATCCTTTAATTCAGATATAAGATTCGCCATGTGGCGGAGATGCTTTTTCATAGAATGATCTCGCCGCATCTTGTACGAATCAAATTGAATATTCAAGGAGCGGAGTTTGGTAACCGAAGTTCCACCAAACTTTATCTCTAGCTCAGACCATATGTCTTTAGCTAGGTCGAATTCCCGAAATAGGCGCATTATGTCATTGTCCATCGCGGACAGTAACGTAATACGTGCTATTTTGTTCTTTCGAGTCCAAGTGTCATAAGCTTCCCGGTCCCTCTTGTGTTGGGCCGTATTGCCCAACTCAGGTTCTACCATTATGTTTTGGAGTGTTTCGAGCACATCTTGCTCCTCCAAAACATATTGGATCTTTATTGACCAAAGTTTATAATTGTCGCCGTTGAGCTTTTCACCTTTGTTAAGCTCTGCGACAATATTCTTAGAAGCGGTAGACATTTTCGATTCAAAAAACTGCAAAGAGAATGAAAAACACGATCAAAATTCTATGCATAAAGTTTCGATTCTTTAAACACTTGATAAGTTCCTTGGATGCGTTGAAATGTTACTCTAGAATCGAGAAGTTCACTACGTTCCCAACTACCATCTAGAAGTAACTTTCAAAGTATCCCTCTTACTTATCTCAAGTAAAAAGAAATCAGAAATAATACCCGTATGGTATTAGCAGCGGAAAATCACTTTGAAAAACTTATCTTTCAAAATAGAATAGGTGAGAATTAGCGCAAAGAATTTTAACGCAACAATTGCCAAGCCACGAGACATGGGTTAGATAACCATGGCCGGATCGTGGTAGGACTTGGAATTCTAAATTGCGCTATCCCGATTTAAGGACGGGACATAACCCATTTGAAAAAACATCTTTTTCCAAAAATTTTGAAAGCACGCTGGCTAATCTCCGTAGAGTAGAGCACAACGTCACAAGTACATTGGCTAATCTCCGTAGAGTAGAGCACAATGACATGGCTAATCTCGCATGAAGTAGAGCACTATGGCTAATCTTCAAGGAGTAGAGCCCAAATGAAAAACTTCATTAAAACGTTTAGTCCCGTATGAACTATTCGGCACTGTGGTTAGCCCCGTATGGACTACTCGACACATTCGAGTTTGACCAAGGCCATTTGTTACCCCGTATGGGTCATTTGGCAAGTTTGCAATCGACCCAGACAATCTATCGGATTGGTCGACCAAAAACACAAAATTGGTCGACCAATTTTCGAAATGCAACTTCTTCCCGGTCAGGGCCTCTGCCCTGACCGGGGCTTGGCCAAAGGCCGGCCAGGGCCTCTGCCCTGGCCGGCCAGGGCCTCTGCCCTGGCCGGCCAGGGGGCCTGGCCCCCTTGGCCAGGGCCGGCCGGCCAGGCCACTGGCCGGGGCCAGGGCTCCTGCCCTGGCCTCGGCCAGGCCCTGGCCTGAGGCCAGGGCGCCGGCCCTGGCCTCTGCCAGGGCCGGCAGGCCGCTGGCCGGGGCCAGGGCTCCTGCCCTGGCCTCGGCCAGGCCCTGGCCTGAGGCCAGGGCACCGGCCCTGGCCTCTGCCAGGGCCGGCCTGGCCTCTGCCAGGGCCGGCCTGGCCCTGGCAGTGGCCAGGGCGCCGGCCCTGGCTTCTGCCAGGGCCGGCAGGCCGGCCCTGGCCACTGCCAGGGCCGGCCTGGCCCTGGCAGTGGCCAGGGCGCCGGCCCTGGCCTCTGCCAGGGCCGGCCCTGGCCACTGCCAGGGCCGGCCTGGCCGGCAGGCCCTTGGCCAAGGCCGGCCACTGCCGGCCTGGCCTTGGCCGGCCACTGCCGGCCTGGCCATGGCCGGTCATGGCTTGGCCATGGCCGGCCATGGCCAAGGCCATTCGGCGTTGGCCGGCCATGGCCGGCCACCCCTTTTGAATGGGGTTGCCGCACTCATTCCTCCCCCTTGATGGGGTGGTCGCCGGTGGTTATTGGCCGTAGCCAACCCCCTCCGCATGAGGAGAGGGGGTGCATGGCCTTCATGGCCCATTTGGCCATGGTGCACATGCACCAAATTTTCCTCTTACCCGATGGAAATAACTTCCATCATCTTCCTCGATGAAGCACCCGTTCGTCGAAGAAATTAGTTATCTCTTAATGGCCGTGTGCCAAAAATGAATAACGTACTACGTGAACGGTCGGTTCTTCCCGTCACGGAGAGTTCCTACCATATCCGTAATGATAGGAGACCCTAACGTGAAAACAACAACCGCTGCGTTCTCTCCGTCACGAAGCGTTCCTACTATATCCGTAATAGTAGGAGACCCATTCGTGAAAAAGACAACGACTCGTTCGTAGTTTCGACGGGGCGGTGGATTGACCGGGGCGAACCCATATGGCTCTGATACCAATGAAGGATCCTGTCCAAAACAAAGTTAGGATCGATAATTAAAGTGGAGACTTACGCTTGCGTATGCGGAACGATAGTCTCGGAACTTTGCCTTCGGATTCGCCACGACGGATCGAGTCTTCTTACGAACGGAGTAAGGCTACTAATCCACAATCTAAATCTCTATTTTAGATTAAGAACTTGGAAGGAGGGAGAGGAAATATTTCTGCAGAGCTTCGCTATGAAGAAGATGCATGCATGAATTTCATGCAAATGTGTAAGGAAAATGGCTACCCTTGGGTCTTATTTATAGCCCCCAAGGTAGTTATTTTAGGGTAAGTTGTTCCTTTGGAACAACTTAATTAAGGTGTACCATGATACATGGCACATTATAAGCTTAAGTTGTACCATATGCATGGTACAACATAAGCTTAAGATATTCCCCCTTTATTAGCCATATGTCGCATGCACTTATGCATATATAATGCGACTTTCCCGCTCATCCAGAGATCCTCTCCGCAAGGGAACAGATTCCCTTTGCACATGACTTCGTGTACGCGACGTTCGAGGTCCGTAATCCCTCGTACATCCCCCACAAGGGTGTACAAACGTCTTCCATATCCAACACCTCTCTCGCCCTATTTATTTGTCATTGTAATGGAAGCATTCACTCTTTTGTTGGGGAATGCTCTAACTGAAGGTAGCATCCAACCAATGCGGCGGGCAGGTTCAATCTCTCATCTCCTATTTGCAGATGACCTGCTGGTGTTCTGTCGAGCAAATGTTAAATCCTTCCAAGGCCTTAAAAATCTGTTGGGAAAATTTAAAAATTTCACAGGGCTGGAAATCAACTGGGAGAAAAGCACAGCAATGTTTAGCAAAGGAACTAGAAACCCAGGGGCACTCTCTGACCTGCTGGGAGCTAAGCTCACAAACACCATTGCCACTTATTTGGGACTGCCTTTGACTTCAAAATATCCTAAGGCTCATCTGTATGGACGGCTGATTGACAAGTGTAGGAAACGCCTGGGAGGGTGGGCCTCCTCTATGCTATCCATATCAGGGCGGATAGAGCTGGTGAGAACAGTTATTTATGGTATTATTTCGTTCTGGTCTCAAGTGTACAGAATCCCAGCAACCGTACTTCGAACTCTAACAACTATGTGTAGAGTATTTATATGGGGCAACAACAGCACCTGGGCCTGGAATGATTTGTGCAAACCAAAAAAGGAAGGGGGTGTGGGCTTGAGGCTTCTTTCAGAATTGAACTTGACTTCTGGTGTAAGGTTGACATGGAGAATGTTGACATCAAAGAGCATGTGGGCGAAGTATATGCGCATGAACTACAAAGACTCTGGGACATTCTATGAAGCTAAGGGATTGGCAACTCATTCGGGGACCTGGAAATTCCTCCTTCGATGCAGGACTCTCTCACAGAAGCTGATAGCGAGGAGAGTAAAAGATGGAAATGACACCCTATTCTGGCATGATAATTGGCTGCCGTGCGGTCCCCTTAGAAATCTCTTTGAAATACCTAGTGGAGCTAGTAATAGAAGGGTGAGAGATTATTGGGGAGAGACATGTTGGAAGGATGATGCATCAATTCAGCATCTCAAGCCCATCCTTCTTCAGGTAAGGCTGCAACTCGGAGCTGACACTTGGGTTTGGAAGACTGGACAAGAGCCTAAGTTCAAGGAAATATGGGACTGCATTCGAAGTAAGTCTCCTCCCTTCCGTTTCTCCTCTCTCATTTGGTACAAGAACCATGTGCCGAAGTTGGCTCTCAACCTCCTCCGTGCCATCAAAGGGAAACTACTCACCAAGGACCGGTTGGAGAGCTGGGGATCCCAAATCCCGACTGGCTGTGTTCTATGCAACGACGGCAGCGTGGAGACAATCAACCACATTTTTTTCGGATGCTCCTACAGCCAATACATTCTCCAGCGATCGCTTCTCAAACTGGGATTTACCGGCAGCTCGAGTTCTATTACAAACCTCCATGAAGCTACTGATCTTCTCCTTTCTAAATTCGGCAAGACATGTGCTTTGGGTCGCCTTGTTAGAACGGTGTTGGCCGCAGTTGTCTGGCACCTATGGAGAGAACGAAACAAAAGGCAGTTTGAATCGGTGTCGAAGGTAAAAACATCGGTTTTTGAGGAGATATCGGCTACAGTGCGTTTGGCCCATCGAACAGAAGCTGAGGTGGAAGAGGACGCGCGAGATGTTTTTGAGAGATGGGATATACTTGACCATGGATAGTCTGTATGCTTGGCCATTGTTTGTGTTTTTTGTTTGGTTCGCAAATTACTACAGTTGCTTGATGTAAATCAGATGTGAGGTTCATAGGGGTTGGAATTAATAGTGGAGAGTGACGACGCCTGTGTCCGCTCCTCTCTCTATTAAGAACAGCCACCCATGAACCTGCACGATGTAATTTTGTACTATATTAATATAGATACTAACTTATCTTTCAAAAAAAAAATATACTTAAAAGTGAGTAGATGTAGCAAATCAAAGTTTTGGAAAAAGTAAGACGAAGGAAGAATGGGTAGGGTGAGAAACGATTGTTTTGCAAATGAAAATAAGTTTACACAAAGATTTTTGAAATGTGGTCACTGATATAATAATAATAAAATAATTGAAGTTTCCTCTAGTTTAGAAAATATTTTTTTTTAAAAAAAATATCTACGGTAAGTGGTTATAAATAGATCTGGTAGTTTAGAAAATTAATATATATATTGGATTATAGAATTGATAACAAGGTTTAAAACTGAAACACGAAAGATGCCGATTTGAAAATTAATACAAGATAGTAAAATAATTTTACGACCAGGGATGTTTCAAGATCAGTGAAAGAATTTAACTCAAAAGAAAAACAAGAATTTTGAAATGTATAATATAGGGGTTTTCAAAGAAGTCAAGCTAAAGCGAAAAACTTAATAGGAATTTCAAAAATACTTTTAGAGGTAGCAGACTTGGCAAGGGAAGAGACTCGAAGGTTCAACGATAATCGGCAGGAAACGATCACGTGAATCGGGAGACATGAAAAATGATCGCTTGATGGATACACTTAGGATTTGATTTACGAAGCTACGATGGGGTTCTTCGGTCGATCACACGAAAGGGTAATGATTAGAGAGGCGCTAGAAGTCAGGGGGGAAAGTCCCTAAGAGAATCAAGGTTACGTTCTACTGGGCCCGAAGTCAATGGAGCTGGGCGAGCGACTAAACTAAAAGAAGGGCTCTAGGAAATTTAACACGGTCAGAGTCAAGTGGGCTACTAAGGTATTCTAGGATGAGGACGACTAATTCCTAACCCAGGCGTCAGACTATCAAATTGGAACGTCTACCTAAGTCTTCCTACTATCTGAGACTGGGAAACTATTTCAGACTTGTACGTGGATATTAAATGAATGCGGTACTTTTATTGTTCCGAACTTTTGCAAGACCTGCATGGGCCACCACTAAAACCTGTCACACCCCGCTTCCCAAAATGGACGGAGGCGAGCCGTGACTAAGGACCGCTTAGGCCAGAGCTGAGGAGCTCGGACCCAATAAGCGTATGTAGGGGTACCATTTTAAAAAAACTTCAGGTTCTTGCATTAATAAAGTTCGAAACAACAGAAAGTACAGAAAGAAAGTTGCATTCATTAAATAGAGATATAATATCCAACTGGTACAAAGTCTAAAAGAAGCCTAAGCATGGCAACAAAAAATTTAAAGGCAAACCTAAAAGTAGTAACCTCTGAAAGTGTCGACTAAAAAAGACCTCTAGGTCTGGTCCTCGTCGGGTACATACTCTGGGTCGACGTCCTCGGCTCCTCGTACTCCATTGAATCTGCCTCGTCCACGAACTCTGGCTGAGTACCTGACGTACAACACCCAAGAAAAAGGAACTGTACGTCAAGTAAAGTCTACAAGGTGGGTTAGACTTTACTACAAGTGCACCGAACTTTAAACAATGGTTTACTGGTTGATTATCATGCTGAGGTTCTATTACACAACAGTTTACTGGTTGATTAGCATGCTGTGGTTATAACAGAGTAACACAACAGGAAGTAATGCAGCAGGAGCGTAAAACGGGACAGGTAGTAGTCGTAGCGTGTGCTACCAACTACAGGACTAACCTACAGGTGTCAAGACAAGTCGGGACGTGACGGGACAAGACAAGACAAGACAAGTGAGACACGAAAGGGTTCACGCCTTACAGTTCAAGGGGGATCAGACCCTCTTGCCGTGCGCATGCTCAACCTAACCCCAAACCCAGGAACTCAGGACAAGAATTACAGGGATCATTTCCGCTAGGGAAACATCCGAAACGCCCGAAGGCTTTTTGTGTAACAGGGATCACTTCCGTGGGGAAAGCATCCGAAATGCCCGAAGGCTTTTTGTATCACGGGGATCACTTCCGCTAGGGAAGCATTCGAAATGCCCGAAGGCTTTTGTATAACAGTCACGGGGATCACTCTCGCATGGAGAGCATCCGAAACGCCCGCATGCTTTTTGTGTAACAGGGACATGACATGACAAGTGTAAATGAATTGTTATTCTAGGGTGTCCACACGCACGCACACACAAGATAGCCCTACGGTGTCAAAAGTTGTTGTTTGTCGAGCTTAGACTTCGTCATCAAGTCTATGTCGTCAGGGGCATCCCAGACGCTATCATTTCACGTCCGGTTCTATACATTCACAGTCTAACAGTTCTAGCAATCTAAGACCAAAGCACAGACAAAACGCAAGTGGGTACACTTGCCTGAAATGGCGAGTGCGTCGTCTGACCGGGGCGTCTCGTCCAGTCGTCGCGTCCGCGGTAGTCCGTCTGAAACAGTGTCACGGCGACGGTGTCAGGTCGCGTTTTCAATAATCCTATTTAGGTTTTGTTTCTAGGTTGTCGGGACTACCCTAATCATCAAAGTCACAATTTTGGTGTTTTATCAGCCTAGATCGACCACTAACCTATATTCACAGAAAATGTGTCCGATAGTCGATTTCTACAGTGAGCAGCGTTTTACTGGTGCGAAAAAGTAAATTTAATTATTGTTGTCCAGTTTTAGTTAAGGTTCAGTTAGCTACAGTGTGGGTTTCGCTATGAGTTAAGGGGGACCAACCTGGTGTGAGGAAACGCGCATTTAATCTGGCGTCGGGTCTGAAAACGGTGGCGGTGCTCGTGTCCCCGACTGCGGGTAGCGCAGTGGAGGTCATCTCAGGATCACCTCAGGATTGTAACGGCTGCGGGTAGCGCAGCCGAGATGTCACGGCTACGGGTACGGTATCGAGATCGTTTCGGATGTGGGTCCCGGCAACGAAAATGCCTACGGCGACAGGAACGAGTCGCGACGACAGGAGGCCGCGGAATCTGTGGCATGCACGGGGGCTGACGTGGGTGGAGCAAAGGAATGGGCGGCTGTCAACGGGAAGATCTGTGGCGTCAACGGTGTCTCGACTACGGGTAGTGTAGTGAGACTCATCCGGACAGCGGACGCAGTGCGGCAACGAGTATGATCGGTCCGACAGTAGGAATAGCGAATAATGGTGCGCAATGGCGATGAAACGCCCGTTGGAACGCTAGTCCAAAGGCCGTTCAGCCTAGAAGTCGTCGCGGGGTGCCTTTGGCCTAGGGTGCTTGGCCGGATCTGTAAGGCCACCGACGACAGTTGGGGGCTCTACGCGCGGCGTGCGTGGCGGCTGCAGGTGGCACAGCGGCGGTGGGATCAGCAGCAACGACGCGGTGAAGAGCGCTGCGCTGTGCTCGGGAAACAAGCGGCGCCCGGCTGAGGATCACGCGGTGGAAGCGGCGCGCTGTGGCTGGAGGATGAGGGGAGATGCGGGGATCGCATCGGAAGCAGAGCCGTAGAGGCGGCGCAGCGGATCACGACGCGACGGGACTGCGCGCTGCACCGGGGAGACGTCGGCTGCGTGGGTCACCGAGCGATGGCGACGCAGGGTTTGCGCGATGGCGGGGCGGCTGAGAGAGGCGGCCGTGAGAGGAGATGCGGATGGGGGCGCTGCGGCGGTGAAGGGGGCCACGGGGGCAGCGGATCGCCGCGAGGGAGAGACGGGGATCGGAGATCGGGGGGATTGGGCGATCGGGGCACCGGCGGCTCCGGGCTGAGAGGGCGGTGCATCGCGGCGTGGCGGAGCGTAGGCGGCGGCTCGCCGCGGGTGTGAGGGAGGAGGGGCGATCGGGGAGTGGGATCACGGCGAGGATCGGGCGGATCGCGGGTCGTCGGTGTCGGATCGCGGGGAGAGGGGCATGTAGGAACCTGTCAAAATAGCGTTAGGATCGATAAATGAAGTTTAGACTTACGCTTGCGTATGCGGCACGGTAGTCTCGGAACTTCGCCTTCGGATTCGCCACGACGGATCGAGTCTTCTCACGAACGGAGTAAGGGTACTAAATCCACAATCTAAATCTCTACTTTTAGATTAAGAACTTGGATAAAGAGAGAGGAAGGATTTCGGCAGAGCTTCGCTAGAATGAAATGCAAGGCAAGAATACCATGCAAAAGTGTAAGGAAATGGCTAAGCCTTGGGTCTTATTTATAGCCCCCAAGGTAGTTATTTTAGGAGTAATTGTTCCTTTGGAACAATTTTACTAAAGTGTACCATCATACATGGCACATTATAAGCTTAAGTTGTACCATATGCATGGTACAACATAAGCTTAAGATATTACCCCTTTATTAGCCATATGTCGCATGCACTTATGCACATATAATGCGACTTTCCCATTAATCTAGAGATCCTCTCCGCAAGGGAACAGATTCCCTTTGCACACGACTTCGTGTACAAGACGTTCGAGGTCCGTATTCCCTCGTACATCCCCTACAAGGGTGTACAAACGTCATCCATATCCAACATCTCCCACTCACACTTGAGGGGATTGTAAGAGAACATCTTTCTCTTAGTTCTTTCATCTATCATACCAAGAAATAGACCGTGCGACCGTCATGCGCGTAGAGTCTGTTGTTGTGCCCTTGTTAGAGATACACAACGACCTCGAAGGTGCAAAGTTGAGTAGTTCAACGCATGCTTTACCCTAGATTATTTCTTCACATTTCTTATACTTTATATTCAACAATTGAATCCCATCTGGATCACAATTGGCTGGCCAGCTTTGAATCATTAAAGTCCAAATGCGAATATGAAATCAATCTTCCTCTTCTTGTGAACCTTCTGATCTTGACTTGATTCGCTTTTCTAACGTGCCCCGCCGAGCCGAATTATCATAGCCCATTAGCAACACGCTAAGATAGCGATCATCTCGTCAAATCTAAAGGAACCAATTGGAGTCCTTGAGGGTAAGAGTTAAGACCCATATGGCCTTTGAGTCTCACATAATAGCAAACTCTATTGCTACTAACTCAGTGGTCGAAATGCATACGTGGTATGAACACGTATTACAACATCACTCCTTTCCCAGGGAGAGTATGTCTTAATGATGTTGTACAGATGAAAGATCAGACACCACAGTGCCTATCTTTTGAGTCCCCTTACTACCCATGAAATATTCCCGGACTCTCATCCTGCATAAGACAGATAGGATTTATAAAATCCTATGAGATCTCTTTTAAATATCCTTGTGATACAGAGCTCAGATATTTTGTAAGCATCCATATGATGCAGATCTTTCATTCGACTATCTTGTTTAAGTCACGACTCTAAATCATTTGTCTAATGATTTTGACTTTAAACTAGTCTCATCTCTATCTTATCCATCTGATAAGATAATGCGGTTGCTCATGTAAGAGAGCCAACCTTAATTTTTCCAACATACACACAATAAAATTGCTGAGACTTAAACACAAATGTATAAAATCATTTGTAAGAAACTTGTATGCAATATATAAAAAGAACTTCTTCTTTTTATTAAACTTTGATCTTCTATAGACATGGGAAATATTACATGATACAGCTCAGCACCTACGCATTCCCATAGATGATAAGTGTTTGAAGAACACATCTCTGGGGATCGCCTTAGTAAGGGGATCCGCTATAATCTTATGCGTGGATATGTATCCTATGTCTACTTCCTTCCGTTTGTCATAGTCCTTCGCAAACTTGAATCGAATATCAATGTGTTTGGTCTTACAATGAAATTTAGGATCTTTGACATAGGCAATCGAAGCTTGACTATCACTGTATATAGGAACAGTGCTCGAGTCAGTGGCATCCGTCAGCCTGTCTAAGAATTTCCTAAGCCAAACAGCTTCTTGGACCGCCATGCTGAATGCTACAAATTCGGCTTCCATGGTTGATAGGGCGATACAGGTTTGCTTCTTGCTGCTCCAGGATATTGCACCATTCCCGAGCAAGAAAACAAAGCCTGAGGTAGATCTTCGCTTGTCGAGATCACCTGCCCAATCAGCATCGGTATAGCCTTCGAGTCTCAAGGTATTGCCTTGATAGCACAACGCATAGTCCGCAGTCCCTTTGAGGTACCTTAATATCCTCTTCACCGCTTTCCAGTGCGCCTGTCCTGGGTTGGATTGGTAACGGCTTACCATACCAACAGCATAGCAAATGTCCGGTCTGGTACACATCATGGCGTACATCAGACTCCCGACAACACTGGAGTATGGAACCTTTTACATAGCTTTCTTTTCTTTTGGATCTTTGGGACACATTTCCAAACATAGACCCTCGCCTTTGCTTATTGGAGTATCAATTGGCTTGCAGTCCTGCATATTAAACCGTTCTAAAACTTTCTTTATATATGTCTCTTGAGAGAGAGAAAGAAGTTTCTTGGAACGATTCCTTGAGATCTTAACCCCAAGGATATATGCAGCTTCACCCATGTCTTTCATTTCAAAGACGGATGAAAGCCAAGCTTTGATATCCATGATAAGACGCTTATCATTTCTGGCTATAAGTATGTCATCTACATAAAGAGACATAATTACATACTTGTTCTTAATCCTCTTAATGTATACGCAGTTGTCTTCGTCGAGCATGGAGAAACCATACGACAAAACGACTTCTTGAAAGCGCATATACCACTGTCTTGAGGATTGTTTAAGACCATATATGGATTTACGAAGTTTACAAACCTTATGTTTGTTTTCTTCTTGTACGAACCCGTTTGGTTGTTCCATGTAGATCTCCTCATCTAGTTCTCCGTTAAGAAAAGCAGTCTTTACATCCAACTGATGTAACTCGAGGTCCAAACAAGCCACCATTGCCAGAATTAAGCGAATGGAGGTAAAACGCACGACAGGAGAGAAAGTCTCTTCGTAGTCTATTCCTTCCTATTGCGTGAAACCTTTCGCAACAATGCGAGCTTTATATTTCTCGATGGATCCATCAGCCTTATGCTTGATTTTGAGAACCCACTTGTTCCCAATGGCTCTACGTCCCTTAGGTAAATCAACCAAGTCCCAGACTTGGTTTGTTTTCATGGATTGACGTTCTTCTTCCATCGCCGCTATCCATTTATCTTTAGCAGGGCATGTGACGGCCTGTTTGAAATTTGCAGGTTCGTCATCATCTTGTAGTAATGTCATGAATGTTTGCGGAAATTCATCCTCAAATCTCAGAGGTGTTAGCCTCATTCGATTACTACGTCTTGCTTGAGTTTGATCACTTCCACTTGGAATGACATCACTCCCACTTGGAATAACATCACTCCCACTCGGAATAGGATTGGTATCGTTCGTATCATCCATAGGTGAAGTATGAGGGTCATTTTCCTCTTCACCAAGAATTCTCCCACTCGAACGTTCCGATCCTTCTTGATCCCAAGTCTCAAACAAGGATAAGTCTTGACTTATCTCACACTGTCTTGGAAACTCGTTTTCCAAGAAGACAACATTCCTCGATTCGAATTCTATTAGACCCCCATTGTCCTCTTGACCGACGAAAACATATCCTTTGGAGTTTTCAGCGTATCGGATGAAGATACACTTCCTCCCACGTGGCCCAAGTTTACCATATTTGTGAGAGGATAAATGTGCGTAAGAGGCACAACCCCAAGGTTTTAGAATGCTTAAGTCTGGAGTTCTATTGTTACACAACTCATAAGGAGTAGAACTTACCGACTTCGAGGGTACACGGTTTAAGATGAATGCTGCCGTCAATAATGCATCACCCCAAAAGGTGATGGGCAAATTTGCCTGAGACATCATTGATCGGACCATTTCCATCAATGTCCTATTTCTTCTTTCCGCAACACCGTTTTGTTGCGGAGTATAAGGCATAGTTATTTGATGAACTATGCCTTTTTCATCACAGAGTTCCTTAAAACTCGTTGATTGATATTCTCCACCCCGATCGGTTCGCAAGACCTTTATCTTGCGATCTAGTTGATTTTCCACTAAACTCATATAGTTTTTGAAGCAAGATAAAGCTTCATGTTTGTGGGAAATCAAATAAATATGACCGAAACAGGTGAAGTCATCAATGAAGGTGATGAAATAGGACTTCCCGCGTCTTGTCTTAACATTCATTGGACCACAAATGTCCGAATGGATAAGCTGTAATGGAACTTCGGCCCTTGTGCCAGTTCCAAACGGCTTGCGACAAGTTTTCCCTACAAGACAATGTTCGCAAGTTGACATTTCAACTTTTTAAACATTAGATAGCAAGCCACTTTTGGCAAGTCTATCCATTCTAGTTGGTCCAATGTGACCAAGTCTTGCATGCCAACAAATGATCTCAGATTCAGAATTAGAAGCATTTGTCAAATGGAAACTTTCATTAATAGAAGAAGAATCATCATACATAGTGTTCAAAACAATCAATCCATTACAAACATTACCCGACCCAATTAAAGAACTATTACAAACAAGGTCAACCTTTTGTTCATAGAACCTCTATTCATAACCTAAAGACATTAACATGACCACGGATACGATATTCCTTCGAATATCTGGAGCAAAGAGGACGTCGTGCAATAATAGAGTCCGGCCGTTGTCGAGAACTAGCTTGCATGTCCCGACGCCCTTGACTTCAACACGAGTGTTGTTTCCGACGTATATCCACTTTGTTTCTTGAGTTATCCTTCGATACTCTACGAAGAACCTTCTGTCCTTCGCTACGTGGTCTGTGGCCCCTGAATCAATCAACAAAAAATAGTTAGATTCAGCAAGAAACATGGAACTAGAAACACATATGTAACTAGCCCTACAAGTTACCTTATCACTTCCATCCGTACACGTACGGGCGAAGTGACCGTACTTGTTGCACTTAAAGCACTTGATCTTCTTCAAGTTTTTCTTCTTTGAGTGCACTTTCTTTTGCCACCTTTTAGTCTTCTTTGAGGTTTTCGGTTCTTGCTTTCGTTCGTCCATAAACCTTAAGCGTTTATCCTTCCGCTTCTTTCCTCCATGTGAGGAACTAGCGGCCATGTGCACTTCAGCACTAGGTTTTGCGGCTTGAATCCGCTCTTCCTCGAGTTCGAGGTGTTTGGATACACCGCTTAAAGTTTTAATGCACTCATTATGAGTGAGGTGCATTTTCATGTTATCCCAGCTATCTGGGAGTGAACGAATGACTGCTTGGATCTGCTGTTCGTCAGACATCGTAAGACCCACATCCTTCAATTCAGCTATGAGATTCGCCATGTGGCGGAGATGCTTTTTCATAGATTGATCTCGCCGCATTTTGTACGAATCAAATTGAATATTTAAGGAGCGGAGTTTGGTTACCGAAGTTCCACCAATCTTTATTTCTAGCCCAGACCATATGTCTTTGGCTAGGTCGAATTCCCGAAATAGACGCATTATGTCATTGTCCATTGCGGACAATAACGTAATACGTGCTATTTTGTTCTTTCGAGTCCAAGTCTCATAAGCTTCTCGGTCCCTCTTGTGTTGGGTCGTATTGCCCAACTCAGGTTCTTCCATTATGTTTTAGAGTGTTTCAAGCACATCTTGCTCCTCCAAAACATATTGGATTTTTATTGACCATAGTTTATAATTGTCGCCGTTGAGCTTCTCACCTTTGTTAAGCTCGGCGACAATGTTCTTAGAAGCGGTAGACATATTCGAATCAAAAAACTACAAAGAAAATGAAAAACACGATCAAAATTCTATGCATAAAGTTTCGATTCTTTAAATACTTGATAAGTTCCTTGGATGCGCTGAAATGTTACTCTAGAATCGAGAAGTTCACTACGTTCCCAACTACCATCTAGAAGTAACTTTCAAAGTATCCCTCTTACTTATCTCATGTGAAAAAGAAATCAGAAATGATACCCGTATGGTACCAGCAGCGGAAAAATACTTTTGAAAAACATATCTTTCAAAATGGAATAGGTGAGAGTTTGCGCAAAGAATTTTAGCGCAACAATTGCCAAGCCACGAGACCTGTTCTACACACCCATGGGTTAGATAACCATGGCCGGATCGTGGTAGGACTTGGAATTCTAAATTGTGATATCCCGATTAAGGACGGGACATAACCTATTTGAAGACACCTTTTTCAAAAAAATTTGAAATACATTGGCTAATCTCCGTAGAGTAGAGCACAATGACATGGCTAATCTCGCATGAAGTAGAGCACTATGGCTAATCTTCAAGGAGTAGAGCCAAAAAAAACTTTATAAAATAAGAGCAGACGACTGTCGTTAGCCCCGTATGGGCTAGTCGGCACATTCGCGTTTGACCAAAGCCTTTTGACACCCGGTATGGGCTAGTCGGCAAGTTTGTGATCGACCAAGACCTTTTGCCGAATTGGTCGACCAAAACACCCGAATTGGTCGACCAATGCTAATGCTCTGAAACTTCTCCCGGCCAGGGCCTCTGCCCTGGCCGAGGCTGGCCAAGGGCCGGCCAGGGCCTCTGCCCTGGCCGGCCAGGGGCCCTGCCCTTCGGCCAGGGCCTCTGCCCTGGCCGAGGCCGGCCAGGCCCTGGCCGAGGCCAGGGCATTGGCCCTGGCCTCTACCAGGGCCGGCCAGGCTGGCCCCTGGCCTTGGCCGAGGCCGGCCACTACCGGCCTGGCCCATGGCATTGGCCGAGGCCGGCCACTGCCGGCCTGGCCCATGGCCGGCCATGGCTGGTCATGGCCAAGGCCATTTTGGCATTGGCCGGCCATGGCCCATATGGCCATGGCCGGCCACCCCCTTTGAATGGGGTTGCCGCACACCCCGCCGGAGGGGTGGCCGTGGTGGTTATTGGCGGTAGCCAACCCTCTCCGCATGGGGAGGGGGGGTGCATGGCCTTCATAGCCCATTTGGCCATGGTGCACATGCACCAAAATTCATCTTCCCCGATGGGAATAACCACCATCTTCTTCTCCGGTGAAGCACCCGTTCGTGGAGGAAGTAGTTATCCTCCAATGGCCGTGTGCCAAAAAATAACCCACTTCAAAATTCGTAAACTACGCGCTCCACATGAAGAGAGCACCCATTCCCTATGAATAGAGACTCAGCATCCATGAAGAGAGCGAGTTTGACGATATGAACGGTCGGTTCTTCCCGTCACGGAGAGTTCCTGCCATATCCGTAATGACAGAAGACCCTAACGTGAAAAGAACAACCGCTGCGTTCTCTCCGTCACGAAGCGTTCCTACCATATCCGTAATGGTAGGATACCCATTCGTGAAAAAGACAACGACTCGTTCATAGTTTTGACGGGGCGACGGTTCTGACCGGAGCAAATCCGTATGGCTCCGATACCAATGTAGGAACCTGTCAAAACAGCGTTAGGATCGATAAATGAAGTTTAGACTTACGCTTGCGTATGCGGCACGGTAGTCTCGGAACTTCGCCTTCGGATTCGCCACGACGGATCGAGTCTTCTCACGAACGGAGTAAGGCTACTAAATCCACAATCTAAATCTCTACTTTTAGATTAAGAACTTGGATAAAGAGAGAGGAAGGATTTCGGCAGAGCTTCGCTAGAATGAAATGCAAGGTAAGAATACCATGCAAAAGTGTAAGGAAATGGCTAAGCCTTGGGTCTTGTTTATAGCCCCCAAGGTAGTTATTTTAGGAGTAATTGTTCCTTTGGAACAATTTAACTAAAGTGTACCATCATACATGGCACATTATAAGCTTAAGTTGTACCATATGCATGGTACAACATAAGCTTAAGATATTACCCCTTTATTAGCCATATGTCGCATGCACTTATGCACATATAATGCGACTTTCCCATTAATCTAGAGATCCTCTCCGCAAGGGAACAGATTCCCTTTGCACACGACTTCGTGTACAAGACGTTCGAGGTCCATATTCCCTTGTACATCCCCTACAAGGGTGTACAAACGTCATCCATATCCAATAGGGCAATCGCAGCTGTGGCGGCGAGTGCGGCGTCCTCCGGTGTCAGGGAAGAGAGGGAACAGCGGCGTTGGGGTCTCGAACGAAGAAGGCGAGAGAGGGTGATTGCTCGGGCTTCCTTTGTTTGTGGCGGCGGCTGAGGGAGGTGTTAACCCTAGGCGGCTACGGGATTGGGAAAAGAATTTGGGTTAGGGTTTTTTTGTAGCTAGGGTTAAGATTAGGGTTAGATTGTTATATAATAATATTCAGGGTTGATAAATAACTATAGGATTGTGGTTAAAAAGAGGGGGGTTTAGTGTTAGAGGGTGTAGAAGGAGGGGAAAAACTAGGGGAGGATAGAAGAAGCAGTTTAGGAAATATTTTAAAACAGATTTGATAAGAGATTCAGCCAGATTTGGCTAACAATTTCGAAATTTGAATCTGAATGGGGAAAAATCGACGGTCGAGGTTAATCCGGGCAATAACTCGCAATCTGGGCGTCAGAAAAATAATCCGAAAATACCGGGGCGATCGTGGAGATGAGGTGCACAGATCTACGGAGCCTGATCGTGCGTAATGCTTACCAAAAATTTATGAAAAATTGGAAAGGGTGTTTTGAGTCAAATGACTATAACGCCCCTATCGTTCAAAGTCGTTCTGCGAGAAAACGAGCCGTGAAACGACGTTCCCAAAAATTACTATAAAATCCAACACCCCAAGACGATCGCAACGGCATATCGCATCGCATATGCCAGACCTCAGTAATAGTCAAATAAAATACGTGCACGATAAAGCACGTGCACGTAGGAAATACGAACGGTCGGAAAGCGGCCGTTACACCTTGTCCCACAGAGAGAATGGGAACAACCTCAACCAAATTGCTTCGGTTGCCACGCCATTGATTTTGAAAGTCTCGTACTTCTCCAGAAAGGAGTCTAGATGCTCAATCGGGTTCTCCATAGGAGCTCCAGAAAACTGGTCCTGCTGGATCCAAGCCACCAGTGATGGCTTCAGCTCGAAATTTTCGGTCATAATGGCCGGAGGTCAGATGCTGGACGTGGACCCAATGGACGACATCGAGTACTCAAGCAAGGACTTTTGTGGAGTGATGTTTTCTCCCATGGTGGCAATCTCTTCCCTTCTTCTTCTCTCGGCATTCAGACGCCTTACAGTGGCGTTAATCTCATGATCTAGGGGAACTAAGTCGTCAAGACTTCTCGAGTTCCTGCGCTTGAAAAATCAGATATACCTATGAAGAGCGTATGGTATAATGCCAAATAAAAACAAAAACAAAGAATAAAGAATAAAAATAAAAGTGTAGAATGTGAAAATTCTCACGAGGTAGGGATATGAACTAGTCTCGAGGGTTACTGGGTCCTAACTGAAACAAGCACGTTGCCTCCCCGGCAACGGAACCATAAACCTTGACGTCCCCTAGATTTGGAACTATGTAAAGTCGGACGGGGATACCACGATTAAAATTTATAACCGCAAGCGCACGGTGTTGTAGTGTGGCTTGCGAGTCGAACACAAGGAGGCGTGTGATGTGCTTTTGATCAAACATGAACCGGATCACCCGGTGGGTGAGTTATCCCTATCGCTTGGTGGGTTGTCACGATATGAAAAGTTGACCCAGGACTTTGGTTTCTGCCCTATCATGAGTTCTCTCTATTACGATCGACGGATAAGAATACGATCAGATTCTAGGGTTTAGTGGTAAGACGTTGCCTCTAAGAGTGATACCTAGCGTCCCATGGGCCCGATATTCCGGTCGATGCCCATGATGATACACTAGGTCATCCTGGGTTTGGACGGTGGGCATTCCCATGTCCTGCACCAACTGACTACGAGAGCACTAAGCTCGCAACGATTGCTCCCGACATTTCATCCTGTCGTTCCCACGCGCTAGGAGTCAATGTCTACGCTAGGGGTGTGAGCTGTGGCTAGGGGATCAAACTCCCGTTCTCCTTGGCCCGACGGTCAAAGGCGGTCTTTCTCCCGCCAGAGACAATAAAACACCCCGCGTAACCATCTAAATCCCTATATCTTATCAAAACCCTAATCCTATGGTTGTTATAGGGAGAACCCACGAAGGGGCTTCCACCAATGTCCCAGATTAGGAAACTACTCACTAATCATAGCAATAATTTCAACAAAACAAATTTTAGCCATTGAAATGAAGATCAAGCAATAGATAACTAGAGCAAATGGTATTATAAATGAAATAGCAAAGTATTAGAAAGATGAGAGAACTTACAAAACAAGTTTAATTGAAAGCAGCCAAAAACCCCTAAAAACAGTTAAGAAAATGGGATCCTCGTTTTCTGGAAAACTTAGGGCTATATATACACTTTGGCAAGATGCCAGGGAATATTCCCACAAGAAGACAAAAATAAACGTCCAACAGAACGGTTGAAACATCAACCGATCGGTTGAGACAACCGTTTGACTGGGTCTTCAGCTTCTGAGATACTTCACCCGATCACTAAACTAATCAGGTGAAGTCGTTTGATTCTTGAGCTTGTAAAGAAATGCTACAGGTGACCCGATCGGTTGACAAGTCAACCGATCGGGTGGAGTTCGGCATCAAAAACAGAGAAGACTGTCACACCCAACCGATCGCTGAACCGATCGGTTGGGGTTTGCTTCATTGCTGCTTCTCCTCGGGTCTGATATATGTGCACGAACCGATCGGTTGGAACTATCCACCCGATCGGTTGAGGGCTGATTCATGATATGAATTGACGTATGGCCCTCAGGATCTCGTGCAACTCCTCCCGTTGATCCGAGGACTTGTGATGTTAGCGTTGTATGTCCCCTGCGCCAGCAATTCTGCAAAAAACACAAAAACACAACGAAAGTGAAAAGGAACTAAAAATCACAAAAAGGCGGACTCAAAATAACAAAAAACAACAGAAAATCACGGAGAAGAGGTGCGTGAATATATAAAATATAAACTCACGTCACCGACCCCGCAACGCGTCTTTGTGGTGTAGATCGACAAGTCCCCATCTTCCACAAGGTCGCTTCCAATCTTCCCAACCTCAAGCGATCGACGTACAAGCTGTTCGAGGGTCGATCGAACACCGTAACCCAACCAACATCCATCAACCAACCCAGGTTCTTCCAACTTAGGATCCCATTCAACCTACTGACAAGGCTCCGACTCAACACGAAGGGTCCATATCAGCTTGACACTGTCTTGGTCAATTTTGGCCCTAATAGTTTGGCGCCGTCTGTGGGAAACTTCGAGTTGACATCCCAGTCGACAGACCATCTCAACCATGCCAAATCACCCGCCAAGATCCTCCATTGATGCCATGGAACCTCCCAGCATCGGCCTTCTCAGCATGATAATGGGAGGTCCTTCTCACACGGAGCTGTCAAGCTCGCTTCAAAGCTCCTATGCCGGAAGGTTGATGACAATTTCCGTGGGGCAAAAGTGGTCCAGAGATTCTACACCTCCTATACCCTTCTCAGATGAAGATCTAGAGGGTTGTAGAATTACTGCATGATGATGCCATCGTCATCACGGCTACCACCAACGAGATCGCCGTGAAGAGCTTACTTGTCGACAGTGGAAGCTCGTGCGACGTGCTTTTCTTCACCACATTAGAAAGAATGAGGCTGTCCTTTACAGAGTTGAGACTTTGTTCGGGACCTCTAGTGGGGTTCACCGGACACTCAGCCCCAATAGCAGGCATCATCAACCTGCTGTGACCTTTGGTATGCATCCACGACAAGTCACTCGCCTGACCGATTGACAGACCACTTATAAATGCTATAGAGGTTGTGGTCTTCCCTTTCCGTCAAATGATCAAGTGCCAGACTCCTGTAGGGGTAGGAAAAGCGAGAGGAAATCAGAAGAAAGCATGGTCGTGCTATACTCTGTCCACCGCATTGAGAAGGGTTGGGTAGGTAGACCCAGTCGATCCCAAAGGCGAGGATCGACGATCCGCGACCGTCGAAGAGACGGAGAACATCCGAATCTCTGAAGAAGAAGGGAAGACTGTCTCTATTGGGTCAATGCTCCTTTCGACCTAATGGTGCAGCTGATCACGCTTTTGAGAGAGCATGCAGACGTTTTTGCCTGGTCCCCAAAGGATAAACCCGGTATTAACCCCAAAGTGATATCCCACAAGCTGGAAGTCGACCCGACATCCAGACCCACGAAGCAAAAGAAAAGGAACATGGAGGTGAGAAGATGAAGGCCGCAATCGAGGAAGTGGATCGACTTCTAGAGGCGGGTTTCATTCAGAAAGTCAAGTATCCAGACTGGCTCTCGAATGTCGTGATGGTGAAGAAAGCGAGCGACAAATGGTGAATGTGCGTCGACTTCACCGATCTCAATAAATCCTGTCGGAAGGAAGTTACCCCCTGCCTCGGATCAACCATATGGTCAACAGTGCTTCGGGTTACGAACTCCTCATCTTCATGGAGTATTCTCAGGGTATAACCAGATCCAGATGGCACTAGAAGACGATGAGAAGACATCCGTCATCACCAATCGAGGCATTTTATTTTCTACCAAAATGTCATTTGGTTTGAAGAATGCAGGGGCCACGTACCAACGTATGATGAATAAGGTCTTCGAGGCTCAAATCATGTGGAACCTCGAGGTCTACGTTGATGACATGCTGGTCAAATTGAGAAAATCGACGGATCATATTGCAGATCTCCGAGATATATTCGCATAGATCCGACGATACAACCTTCGGCTTAACCCTGCTAAATGTACCTTCGGGGTTTGGTCGGGGAAGTTCCTCGGTTTCATGCGAAAGAACCGAGGGATCGAGGCTAACCCCGACAAGATTACGACGATCGTAACGATGAAGGAGCCTTCGACCATCAGAGAGCTCCAAACACTGAGTGGGAGGATAGCTGCTTTGGGCCGGTTCTTATCTAAGTCAAACGAGAGATCATTACCTTTCTTCAAAGTACTAAGAAAGGCGATAACATCCGCCTCATATGGAAAGAGGGCCATCGAGTGGGATGCAGACTGCAGGAAAGCTTTCTCCGAGTTAAAGGAGTATCTTTGCAGCCCACCACTTCTAACCAATCCAGACAGAGATGACCAACTCATCATTTATATGGCCGCTACCATGGAGGCCGTAAGCTCGGCGCTCGTCAAAGAAGACTCGGGAGTGTAACGTGTTGGATCTGGATCCTAGCCTAGAGGGGGGTGAATAATCTTATAAAAATATTCTCGTGCAACCCAAGAGAAATCACATGCAGTTAAAAGCACAACCAGAGTAAATAAGAGACAATCACAGAGTACACAGATATACCCTGGTTCAGTCGCACCAACGACCTATGTCCAGCCCCAAGCAAATACTAGCATTAATAAGTTCCTTCCGTACACCTACAATGGGGTCCTACCTCCAACTCCCCACCTAGACTGTGTTGGATCTGGATCCTAGCCTAGAGGGGGGTGAATAGACTTATAAAATAATTCGTTCAACCCACGAACAAACTCACGCAGTTATAGCAGCAGTAAGGTAAATAAAATGCAGACACAGAGTACATAGCAGATTTACACTGGTTCGGACGACCCTTCGACCTACATCCAGCACCCAAAGTAGATACTAGTATTGAATAGTGCAATAGGTACAAAACCACAAGTTAGAGCATGCTCAGAGCACCCTCTACGTCTCTACACTTGCCAGGCTCTCAGTACCCATACATACTGTGTTTTCTCTCACTATCAATCCTAGTAATGCTTTTTACCAGCTAGTCCCAAACTAGCTGGGTCCCACTTGTCTAGCCCCAACCAGACAAGTGCCAAAATAATCACAAAATATAGGTAACGTTTTCCCTACAGAGAACGTTACACTAAGACACGAATAAAAGAGTTAAGGGTTTAGAAATGCTCAGTTCGTGTCCATGTAGGCGTCTCTATCAATCAACATGTCGTTAGCTCCAATCTGACGCAAACGGTGTCTCGATCCGACTCCTGGATCTCAAATAGCACACTGGTCTGTGTGCAAAGAAGTTTCAGTTCAAAACATAATAATGGGTGGTCTGTGTGCTCAGTAACTCCCTTTAAAAACAATGCCACGTCAGCCCGTAAATGCTTTTGCTTTTGTTTTGATTTTACGAAGTATCAAATGCCACGTCAGCCCGAAAATACTTCGCTTCGTGGTCCTCGTTTCACCTAGGGCATGCATGCAAACTCTCGATGGTGACGGCGACGATCAAGTCACGGCGGAGACAACTCATGGCGGAGAGCGACAACTCACGGTGGCAAACGACTCATCATTGACAGCAGCGACAACACACGGTAGCGAACTACTTCGACTCTTCTCAACGACGGCGAGAGCACACTTCGAGATCTCCGGTGGCGGAGGACTTTGACAGCGGCAAGCAACTGCTTCTGTGGTGGGTTCTCCGACGGTGTCTTTTTCTTCAGCAACGACGTGCGACCTTAGGTGATCCTAGCATCTCTTGTCTCTGACGGTGCTTCGCTTCAACCACGACAGCGACGACTTCGTGGCGGAGGCAACGACAGCTTCTCCTATATCGTCAAGAGCGTCACAATGGAGGCAGCGACGGCGGCCCTCTTCGATGTGATGCTTCTCCGAGCGACAACGACGGCAGCAGATGTTCGCTCGTCTACTCCTCCTTCGACATGCAGCGGTAACAAGTCTCGTCAACGGCGATACAATGACGGCGCCTTCGCGTTGTTTTCCGACGTCGGGCAGCCGCAGCTAGGCATTGGCAAGCTCATGGTCGCGGCTTCGACAGCTTCTCTGCGACGACGCGACGACGAGGTTATAGCACTGATGTCACGTCTCTGGTGGTGATCCGTTTGTCCATAGTTTCCTTGAGGGCGATGAAGTTAAATCGGTAGGAGATGTCGGTGTTGAGGCTTGCTTGCAGAAGATGTGGAACTTAGAGAGGATGGCTAAGCCCTGGGGATTTCCTTCATGGGTTTTTGTTGAAGTCGCAGGATGATGAATGTGAATGAAGAAGTTGGCCTCTTGCGTGACTTTGGGCTCTTGCTTTAGGTATTGGCTTGAAGCATAGGGCCATGTGAAGGAGAAGCTTACGGCTTAGGGAATTTTTGGAGTTGGGGTTTTGTATTTTGGCCGCATCAATTTTTGTTGCCTCTTGGAGATGTTGTATGCCGCAACTTTTTATTTTATAGCCCCCTTCAATATTTTTGTATGCTACCCTCTCTGTTGGCCTTTGATGTTTAAGTTTAAATAGGAGTAGCTAGGGTTTTGAATATTTGACAAGCGATAGGATATTTGAATATGATATGAATTGGGAGAACAAATTTTGGCTCAATCTCTAATTGATTTGATTCAATCCCAATAGATATGAATTGGCTCCATCTCATCCCATATTGGACCAAGTCTAATTTGCTTAATTTGATTCAATCCCAATAGATATGAATTGGCTCCATCTCATCCCATATTGGATCAAGTCCAATTTGCTTTGTGTATGACCCTTTGACCAAGTACATTAGCTATGTGGATAGCAAATTCTCCAACTCCTTAGAATAACGACATTGCCATTCCTGAAATACACTTAGCACACACGCATGTTTGTCATCATCAAACCAAGATCCTAGATCGTTGCTTCCAACAATCTCCCCCTTTTGGTGATGACAAACCTAAAAAAGATTTGAGCAATAAGTATGGGTGTGTGAAGTGTGTTGAAGGGTGTAATGCAATATGAATCATGGGATGAGATATTCAAGTATTACAACATAGCATGCACAACATTTAACGAATATAAAAGCATGCTCCCCCTTCTCTCAAGCTCCCCCTTCAACATTATTTTTCATGCTCAACAAATAACACCGACATCAAATCTTTCAAATCTTTCTTTTCTTTTATTTCTCCACCTTTGTAATCACCAAAAGTGGATTAATGAAGTTACGAAAATATTCCATGCAAAAGTAAACCATTATTAAATGTAGCATGCAATTTGCATGAGTTTTCCAAAAAAATAGACAATTCAAGCTCATAGAATTTCATAACACGACTTTCCACCTTTGTGTAAGTATAAAGATATATACAATAAAGTACAAAAGGAGATTCAATTTCAGAAAATCAACCAAATCAATCCACATTTTCTAATTTTCATGAATATCACTAGGACTGATTTTTCCCACCTCATCAAAGATGAGTTCAAGATACCAAACCCCAAAACATAGCCTAAAAGGACTTTTAAATATGGGGTGGCATTGCTTGACGAGTTATATACACCAACACTAATGATTACCCATTTAGCATAAGTTGGATACTCGTGGGTTGTGTATTAGCCATGAAGTGTATCCATTTTTCATACGGAGCATTTTTTTTAATTTTCAATTTTTTTGGGCTCAATTTTAATTCATGGCTAAACACTTCATACCCCTTAGAAAATTCAGAATTTAATCATTCCTATATTCACTTTCCATTGTTCTTCAAAAGAATCTCCAAAAGTACTAAAAGTCTAATATATCGTGAAAGTGTGCATGTAGGTGTAGAAGTCAAGTTAATAATTCATGAGTCGTGTCATGGCTACTAAATAGATAACTACATGTTCATGTAGCTACAACAATAATGAATTAACTTCTACAAAGGATAGATTTGAACATTTATACAATACCACTTATAATATAACATAAAGGGTACTCTTTTAAGCTCATTTTTTTAATTTTTATTTTTTTAGAAATAAAAACATTAAAAATCATGCAAACAAGCACACAAATCAATCTATGAAGGTATGCAATGAACTACAAAGAGGGATAAAAAGTATACATTCTCGTCGCTATTTGGCTAAGGAGCTAGAAATAGAATGAGACTTTAAAAATTTGCTCCTCGCCAAACTCCATCTCACCTACATGAAAGGTGTTAAGTGTGACCTTGGAATTCAATAAGGTCCACTAGTGTTAGCCATTATTGTTTTAGGAACCCACACTTGTTTAACTTGATATTTGTGTTCCTAGATTTACAATAATATGATGTGTGGCCTACACTATCACAAGTAAAGCACTTTGCATATATGTTCTTTGCAATAGAGGGTACATTGTGGAATTTCTTGAATTTTGGCTTTTCAACGTTTTTCAAACCAAATCCAAGTCCTCTTCTATTATTGCCATATAATTGATTCTCTAAAATGGTATCCAACGATTGTTTTCCCATAGAGAATTCTTAATGGCCACTTCAAGATTAGAAACTTTAGATTTTAACAATTTATTTTCATCCACAAGCAAAGTACATTTGCTTATAAAAGCTCTTTTGTTTCCATCTTCCTTCTTTTCAAATTCAATCATTTTTCTTTTAAAGTCATTTTCCAACATGCGGAATTTATCATTAAGCTCTCTAATCACATAGTCTTTTTCAGTTTCAAGCTTAATCAAATCAAGCTTAAGCATGCTAATATCATTCACCAAGGAAGGGCAAGAGAGACAAGGTGCTTCATCATTAAAGCTTGATTTTTTCTTTTTCAATATGTCAATAGTATAGTCACGAGAAACAATTTCAATTTTCAGTTTTTCAATCTCCTTAGACATATCATATTCAGATTGTTGCATTTCAAAGTTCTCATTTTGATAATAATCTATAGTGGATTCAAGCTCTACTATTTTATCTTGAATCTCTTTAAAAAGAGTAAGGAGTTCACCTTTACTACCAGAAATTACCTCATCGTGTATTCCCATCAATGCCATGCATGAGTGGGCTTCATGGTCATCCTTCTTATCCTCAGCTTCGCTATCTATATCAGCACCTTGGATTTTCCTTTTTCTTTAGCGACCTGAGCTGTCTCATGTGGGCAATCCCTCATTCAAGGTCCTCTTTTCTTGCATTTAAAACACGTCATTCTATTAGTAGCAATCTGATCATAAGTTTGCTTAAAAGACTGAAAAAAGTTAGAGCGATTAAACCTGGGTGCCATTTCTGTTCTTCCTTGCTTGGTCTGGACATACTTTCTGAAATTTCTGACCATTAGTGCTATGTCCTCATCATCATCTTCACTTTCGCCAGCTTTCAGAGCAAGTGGCTTTGTAGCCTTTTCCTTCTCCTCAGGTTTCTCTCTTTCATCAATATTTTGCAATTCAAGCTCGTGGGACATTAAATTACCTATCAAGTCCTCCACCCTCATCTGTGACAGATCTTTTGCTTCTTGGATGGCAGTGACTGTAGGACTGAAAGAGCTTGGCAGTGCTCTTAATATCTTTCTCACCTGCTCAAGGCTAGAATATGGTTTATCGAGCGAGCTAGACTTGTAGACAATGTTGGTGAACCTCGCAAACATCTCTGACATGGTCTATGATGGTAGCATGCGAAATCACTCGTACTCGGTGCTCAGAAGTGCAAGTCTAGACTCCTTCACCTGTGACGTTGCCTCGTGTATCACCTCCAAAGTATGCCAAATTTCCTGTGTAGTTAGACAATGTGAGATACGATTGAATTCAGATTTATCTAATGAACAAATGAGAGCATTCATAGCTTTAGCATTAAGAGAATAAAGCTTCCAATCATTACCATCCCATTTATCATCAAGTTTAGGCATCTCAGTATTTTCAATTTTAATAACAGGTGGTTTATAGCATTTTTCAACAATTTGCCAAGCTTTATAATCAATTGAAATCAAGTAGATTCTCATACGATTTTTCCAATAAGCATAATCTACTCCATTAAATCTAGGTGGACGTGAAATAAAATGACCCTCAGCAAAAGCATTATCAATGTGATCCATAGACAAGCCTAGGCTAGATCCTAAAACCCGCTCCGATACCACTTGTTGGATCTGGATCCTAGCCTAGAGGGGGGTGAATAGGCTTATAAAATAATTTCTGCAACACACGAACAAACTCACGCAGTTATAGCAGCAGCAAGGTAAATAAAATGCAGACACAGAGTACACATCAGATTTACCCTGGTTCGGTCGACCCTTCGACTTACATCCAGCCCCCAGAGCAGATACTAGTATTGAATAGCGCAAAAGGTACAAAACCACAAGTTAGAGCACGCTCAGAGCACCCTCCACATCTCTACACTCACCAGGCTCTCAGTACCACACACACTGTGTTTTCTCTCACTATCAATCCTAGTAACGCTTTCTACTAGCTAGTCCCAAACTAGCTGGGTCCCACTTGTCTAGCCCCAACCAGACAAGTCCCAAAATAATCACAAAATATAGGTAAAGTTTCCCCTACAGAGAACGTTACACTAAGACACGAATAAAAGATTTAAGGGTTTAGAAATGCTCAGTTCGTGTCCGTGTAGGCGTCTCTGTGAATCAGCACGTCGTCAGCTCCAATCTGACGTAAACGGTGTCTCGATCTGATTCCTGGATCGCAAATAGCACACTGGTCTGTGTGCAAAGAAGTTTCAGTTCAAAACATAATAATGGGCGGTCTGTGCGCTCAGCAACTCCCTTTAAAAAGAATGCCACGTCAGCCCGCAAATGCTTTCGCTTTTGTTTTGATTTTACAGAGTATCAAACGCCACGTCAGCCCGAAAATACTTCACTTCACGGTCCTCGTTTCACCTAGGGCATGCATGCAAACTCTCGATGGCGATGGCAGTGATCAAGTCACGGCGGTGACAACTCACGGTGGAGAGCGACAACTCATAGCAGCAAACGACTCGTCATTGACAGCAGCTATAACTCATGGTAGCAGACTACTTCGACTCTTCTCAACGACGGCGAGAGCACGCTTCGAGATCTCCGGTGGCTGAGGACTTTGACAGCGGGGAGCAACTTCTTCTGCGGTGGGTTCTCCGACGGTGCCTTCGTCTTCAACAATGACGTGTGACCTCCAGTGATCCTAGTGTCTCTTGTCTCCGGCGGTGCTTCGCTTCAACCACGACATCGACGACTTCATGGCAGCGGCAACGTCAACTTCTCCTATATCGTCGGGAGCGTCTCAATGGAGGCAGCGATGGTGGCCCTCTTCGATGTGATGCTTCTCCAAGCGACATCGACGACAGCAGATGTTCGCTCGTCTACTCCTCTGATGATGTACATCTAACAAGTCTCGTCGACGGTGATACGGTGACGGCTCCTTTATGTTTTTCTCTGACGTCGGGCAGCCGCAGCTAGGCGTTGGCAAGCTCACGATCGCGGCTTCGACAGCTTCTCTGCAGCGACGCGACGACGAGGTTATAGCACCGATGTGACGTCTCTGGCGGTGCTCCATTTGTCCACATCAGCCTTGAGGGCGATGAAATTGAATCGGTAGGAGATGTCGGTGTTGAGGCTTGCTTGCGGGTGATGTGGAACTTAGAGAGGATGGTTAAGCCCTGGGGATTTCCTTCGTGGGTTTTTGTTGAAACCGAAGGATGATGAACGTGAATGAAGAAGTTGGCCTCTTGCGTGACTTTGGGCTCTTGCTTTAGGTACTGGCTTGAAGCATAGGGCTATGGGAAGGAGAAGCTTACAGCTTAGGGAATTTTTGGAGTTGGGGTTTTGTATTTTGGCCGCATCAATTTTTGTTGCCTCTTGGAGATGTTGTATACCTCAACTTTTTATTTTGTAGCGCCCTTCAATATTTTTGTATGCTACCCTCTCTGTTGGCCTTTGATGTTTGAGTTTAAATAGGAGTAGATAAGGTTTTGAATATTTGACAAGGGATATGATATTTGAATATGATATGAATTGGGAGAGCAAATTTTGGCTTAATCTCTAATTGATTTGATTCAATCCCAATAGATATGAATTGGCTCCATCTCATCCCATATTAGACCAAGTCTAATTTGCTTGATTTGATTCAATCCCAATAGATATGAATTGGCTCTATCTCATCCCATATTGGACTAAGTCCAATTTGCTTTGTGTATGACCCTTTGACCAAGTCCATTAGCTATGTGGATAACAAATTCTCCAACGCCTTAGAATAACGGCATTGCCATTCCTGAAACACACTTAGCACACACGTTAAATAGTTCGCACATGTTTGTCATCATCAAACCAAGATCCTAGATCGTTGCTTCCAACAGACTGTACCACACTCAACAAAGTGCAGAACTCTATCAACCTAGTAAAAGCGTATCTTGACTGCAACAACACGTCAAGACCCTCTTGTCTAGCTCCAACCAGACAAGTCAAAAATAGTCATAAAATAAGTAAAGTTTCCCCTACAGAGAACATTACACTAAGACACGAATAAAAAGAGTAAAGGGTTTAGAAATGCTCAGTTCGTGTCTGTGTAGGCATCTCTGTCAATCAGCACGTCGTCAGCTCCAATCTGACGCAAGCGGTGTCTCAATCTGACTTCTGCATGTCAAATAGCACACTGGTTTGTGTGTTAAGTAATTTCAGTTCAAGACTATAAATCTTTGGTCGGTACGCACAGCAACTCACTTAAACTTTGTCCACGTCAGCACGCTAATATTTTTGCCTTCGTTTTGATTTCACGGAGCTTCGTTTCACTTTTGCATTGCCACGTCAGCAACGTTTCGTTCTCTTTGTATTCATGCATAGCCTTGAACTCAAAGGCGCCTTACGGATGCTTCTTCGATGAATTCTTCGAGCAATGGCAGCGGTGGCGGCTTCGACAGCGTCAACAGGCGGAGATCACTTTTCGTTCGACGGCAGCGGCAACCTCCAGGCGACAGAGCAGCTTCGACGACGGCGATACGAGCTACATCGATGCTAGGGCAATGTCAACGATGGCACGGATCTCTGGCAATGGTGGGAGGGGCTTCGTCGTGTTCTTGTGTGGTGATCTAACTCCAGCGAACACACGTCTTCTTTGATGGCACAACGACAATGGCAGCGGCCTTGTCTCCTCGTTCTCCGGCTCCTTCTTCGACTTACAGCAGCGAGGGCTTCTCTGAGATCTCGACAGCGAACTGCTTCCTACGGTGGTGATGATGGCTTCTTCAAGGAACGGCCACGGCGTCTCGAACGAGATCTCCTCACGGCAGTGAGAGCGTTGTTCTCTTTGTTTCATGCATCGACGACTCTGATGGCAATGACGACGACAGCACCCACTCTCCGACGACGTGTTCGCAACGGCAAAGGGGTCTCCACGACAGTGTGACGTGCTTCTCTTCAACTCGACGGCGACTCGCGGTGACGGCGGTCTCGACTTCGCCATGCAGCTCCTTCGAACGGTGACTTCTTCAGCGATGCTTGAAAACGAAGGGTGTGAGGCTTCGGGAAGGAGATGGTATCGTGAAGAACTTTTGGCCTGATGTATGAGGAGGTTTTTGAAAAAGTTGTTTGCGTGAAGGTCTTTTAGAGCAAGCTTGGTTTTTGCCTTGAGATGTTATAAACAGATGTTAGGGCTGTATGCGTATGGATGTTGCTGTAGTATTGGATGATTGCGTGAACGTCTAGGGCTAAGGCTTGTGAGAAACTTGCATGAAGTTCTCTTTGTGTTTTGGCTTATCATTTGGATTAGGGATTTTTGTGCCAGCCTTTTTCTCTTGGAGATGTATCAAAGGGTTTTAAGGGTTTTTGTGCGTGGTATGTTAGGGTTTGGCCAAAAAATTTTGTTCCCCTTTGATTCTTTGACGCACGCCCTATATTAGGGTTGAAGAGGAGTGTTTATATGGGGATTTTGGAGAATGAATTTGCCTGACAGAGAATCCCACAATATAAGGGATTTGAATTTGGAGTCAAAATAGTATAGGAAAGTTGAATATGATGTGAATTGGGAAAACATATTTTGGCTCAATCTCTATTTGATTTGATTCAATCCCAATATATATGAATTGGCTCCATCTCATCCCATATTGGACCAAGTCCAATTTGCTTGGTGTATAGCACTTTGACCAAGCCTATTTGCTATGTGAATAGCAATTCCTCCGACGCTTAGAATAACGACTTTGCCATTCCTGAAACACACTTAGCGCTCACGTTAAATAGTTCGCACACGTTTGTCATCATCAAACTAAAGTTCCTAGATCGTTGCATCCAATAATCTCCCCCTTTTGATGATGACAAACCAATGAAAGATTTGTACATTGAATTTGAGTGTGTGAATTGTGTTGAAGGGTGTAATGCAATATGATGTATAGAATTTATGGAATTGGACATACAAGCATTACAAAGCATGCACAATAAGTATAGCAAATATAAGCATGCTCCCCCTTCTCTCAAGCTCCCCATCTTTATGTATTTTTCGAGCTCCCCTTCAACATAGTCAACATATATAATACCGACACACACCAAATCTTTCTTTTTCTTTCTCCCCCTTTGTTATCATCAAAAGTGGGCTAATGAAGTCCCAAAAATATCCCATGCAAAAATAAACCATTATAAGTTATAAATAGCATTTACATGAGTTTTCTAATTAGCAAACAATTCAAGCTCATAGAATTCATTACAAGACTTTTCCACCTTTGTGTAAGTGTAGTGATATAGATAATAAAGTACTAAGGGAGATTCAATTGTAGAACAATTAACCAAATCAATCCACATTTCCCATTTTTCATGAATATCGCTAGGATTGGATTTTCCCACATCATCAAAGATGAGTTCAAGTTACCAAACCCCAAAACATAGCCTAAAAGGACTTTTAAATGTGGGGGGGGCATTGCTTGACGAGTAATATGCACCAACACTAATGATTACCCATGTAGCATAAGTTGGATACTTGTGGGTTGTGTATTAGCCATGAAGTGTATCCATTTTTCATACGGAGCAAAGATATTTGTTTTTCTTCATTCTTTTGTGCTCAATTTGTATTCATGGCTATACACATCATATCCCTTAGAAAAAATTCAGATTTTAATCAGCCTACATTCACTTTCCAATATTCTTCAAAGAATCTCCAAAAGTACTAAAAATCTATTTTTGTGAAAGTGCAAATGTAGGTGTAGAAGTCAAATTTGAAATTTATGAGACATGGCATGGCTACTAAAAGATAACAACATGTTCATGTAGCTACAATAATAATGAATTAACTTCTACAATGGATATGAATGAACAACCAATAATACCACTTATAAAGATTCATAAGGAGGTATTCAATAAGCACAATTTTTTTATTTTTTTTATTTTTTTTGCTTTTTCATTTTTTTGTTTTCTTTTATAAAGAACTAAAACAAGCCTAAAAAGCAAACAACCAAGCACACAAACTAAAATTAAATCAAGCACACACAAAAACTATGAAGGTATGCAATGAATGCAAAGATGGAAAAGAAATATACATTCGCATCACTATTTGACTAAGGAGCTAAAAGAATGAGACTTTCAATGCATTGCTCCTCACCAAATCTCCACTTCACCTACATGAAAGGTGGTAAGTGTGACCTTGAAACCCAACAAGATTCACTAGTGTTAGCCATTAAGGATTTAGGAACCCACACTTGTTTGAACTTTATGTTTGTGTTCCTAAACTTACAATAATAGGATGAGTGGCCTACACTATCACAAGTAAAGCACTTTGCATGTAAGTTTTTCACAATAGAAGGCAAATTGTGGAATTTCTTAAATTTGGGCTTTTCAACATTTTTCAAATTAAATCCAAGTCCTTTTCTATTATTGCCATATAATTGATTCTCTAAAATGGTATCCAACGATTGTTTTCCCATAGAGAATTTCTTAATGGCCAATTCAAGATTAGAAACTTTAGATTTTAACAATTTATTTTCATCCACAAGCAAAGTACACTTACTTATAAAAGCTCTCTTATTTTCCTCTTCCTTCTTTTCAAATTCATCCATTTTCTTTTAAAGATCGTTATTTAACATGCACAACTTATCATTAAGCTCTGTAATCGCATAGTCTTTTTCAATTTCAAGCTTAGTCAAATGTAGCTTAAGTATGCTAATTTCATTCAATAAGGAAGGGCAAGAGAGACAAACAACTTCTTCATTGAAGCATGATTTTTCCTTTTTCATAATGGCAATGGTAGAATCACGTTCTTTAAGTTTTTCTTTAAGGATGTCAACTTCTTCAGAAATGTCACAATTTTCTTTTTGTAATTTAAAGCTAGCATCCCTATAGTCATTCAACGTGAGTTCTAACTCATTAATTTCATTTTGCATTCCTTTACTAACATCGAATAATTCGGCTTTAGTGAAGGAATTTGCCTCATCACTTTTTGCCATTAAGCAGACGACAGCGGAGTGGGCTATCACCTCTTCATCCTCATCCTCAGCTTCGCTGTCCATGTCCCAAGTTAGCATCTTAGCTTCTCCTTTATCTTTGGCAACCTGAGCAGTCTCTTGTCTGCATTGCTTCACAAAGTGCCCCTTTTTCCTGCATTTGAAGCATTCAACTCTATTAGCAGAATCTTGTTCAGAAGAATTTTTATCGTGATTAAAAGTGTTAGAGCGAATGAAACTTCTATGCATTTCTTATCTTCCTTGAGGAGTTCTGACGAACTTTCTAAAGTTTCTAACCATTAGCACCATCTCCTCATCATCATCTTCACTAGCTTTCAGAGCTAGTGGCTTTGAAGCTTTCTCCTTCTCCTCAAGTTTCTCTCTTTCTTCAATATTTTGCAGTTCAAGCTCGTGGGACATTAGATTACCTATCAAGTCCTCCACCCTCATTTGTGAAAGATCCTTCACTTCTTGGATGGCAGTGACTTTAGGTCTGAAAGAGCTTGGCAGCGCTCTTAATAATTTCCTCACATGTTCAAGGCTAGAATATGGCTTACCGAGCAAGCTAGACTTGTAGACGATGTTGGTGAATCTCGCAAACATCTTTGATATGGTCTCCGATGGTTGCACGCGAAATCCCTCGTACTTCGTGCTCAAAAGAGCAAGTCTAGACTCCTTCACCTGTGACGTTCCCTCTTGTGTCACCTCCAATGTATGCCATATTTCCTGTATAGTTAGACAATGTGAGATACGATTGAATTCAGATTTATCTAATGAACAAATGAGAGCATTCATAGCTTTAGCATTAAGAGAATAAAGCCTCCAATCATTAGCATCCCATTTATCATCAGGTTTAAGCATCTCAGTATTTTCAATTTTAATGACAGGTGGTTTATAGTCTTTTCAACAATTTTCCAAGCTTTATAATCAATAGAAATCAAGTAGATTTTCATACGACTTTTCCAATAAGTGTAATCTACTCCATTAAATCTAGGTGGACGTGAAATAGACTGACCCTCAGCAAAATCACTATTAATGTGATCCATGGTCAAACCTAGGCTAGATCCTAAAACCTGCTCTGATACCACTTGTTGAATCTGGATCCTAGCCTAGAGGGAAGATGAATAGGCTTATAAAAATATTCTCGTGCAACCCACGAGAAATCACACGCAGTTAAAGGCACAACCAGATTAAATAAGAGATAATCACAGAGTACGCACAGATATACCCTGGTTCGGTCGCACCAACGACCTACATCCAACCCCATGCAAATACTAGCATTAATAAGTTCCTTTCGTACACCTACAATGGGGGGTCCTAGCTCCAACTCCCCATCTAGATTGTAACACACTCAATAAAGTGCAGAACTCTATCAACCTAGTAAATGCGTATCTTGACTGCGACAACACGTCAAGACCCTCTTGTCTAGCCCCAACCAGACAAGTCAAAAATAGTCAAAAATAGGTAAAGTTTTCCCTACAGAGAACGTTACATTAAGACACGAATAAAAGGAGTAAAGGGTTTAGAAATGCTCAGTTCATGTCAGTGTAGGCATCTCTGTCAATCAGCATGTTGTAAGCTCCAATCTGATGCAAGCGGTGTCTCAATCCGACTCCTGATGTCAAATAGCACACTGGTCTGTACGTTAAGTAATTTCAGTTCAAGACTATAAATCTTTGGTCTGTACGCACAGCAACTCCCTTAAACTTTGTCCACGTCAGCACGCTAATATTTTCACCTTTGTTTTGATTTCACGGAGCTTCGTTTCACTTTTGCGTTGCCATGTCAGCAACGTTTCATTCTCTTTGTATTCATGCACAACGTCGAACTCAAAGGTGCATGAGGGATGCTTCTCCGATGACTTCTTTGAGCAATGGCAGCGGTGGCGGCTTCGACAGCGTCAACATGCGGCGCTCACTTTTCGTTCGACGGCAGCGACAACCTCCGGGCGACAGGGCAGCTTCGACGACAGCGATACGAGCTACAGTGATGCTAGGGCAATGGCAGCGATGGAGCAAATCTTCGGCAACGGTGGGAGGGCTTCGTCGTGTTCTCGAGTGGTGATCTAACTCCAGCGAACACACGTCTTCTCCGACGACACAATGAAGATGGCAGCGGCCTCGTCTCCTCATTCTCTGGCTCCTTCTTTGACTTACAGCAGCGATGGCTTCTCCGAGATCTCGACGGCGAACTGCTTCCTACGATGGTGACGATGGCTTCTTCAGGGAACGGCCACAGCGTCGCGGACGAGATCTCCTCACGGCAGTGAGAGCGTTGTTCTCTTCGTTTCATGCAGCGGCGACTTCGATGGCAACGACGGCGACAACACCCACTCTCCGGCGACTTGTTCTCAACGGCGGAGGGGTCTCCAAGACAATGTGACGTGCTTCTCTTCAACTCGACGGCGACTTGCGGCAACGGCGGTCTCGACTTCGCCGTGCAGCTCCTTCGAATGGTGACTTCTTCGGCGATGCTTAAAAACGAAGGGTGTGAGGCTTCGGGAAGGAGATGGTGTCGTGAAGAACTTTGGCCTGATGTAGGAGGAGGTTTTTGAAAAAGTTGTTTGCGTGAAGCTCTTTTAGAGAAAGCTTGGTTTTTGCCTTGAGATGTTATAAACGGACGTTAGGGCTATAGGCGTGTGGATGCTGCTGTGGTATGGGAAGATGATTACGTGAACATCTAGAGCTAAGGCTTGTGAGAAGCTTGCATGAAGTTCTCTTTGTGTTTTGGCTTATCGTTTGGCTTATGGATTTTTGTGCCAGCCTTTTTCTCTTGGAGATGTATCAAAGGGTTTTAAGGGTTTTTGTGCGTGGTATGTTAGGGTTTGGCCGAAAAGTTTTGTTCCCCTTTGATGCTTTGCCGCACGCCCTATATTAGGTTGAAGAGGAGTGTTTATATAGGGATTTTGGAGAATGAATTTGCCTCAAAGAAAATCCCACAAGATAAGGGATTTGAATTTGGAGTCAAAATAGGATAGGAAAGTTGAATATGATATGAATTGGGAAAACATATTTTGGCTCAATCTCTAATTGACTTGATTCAATCCCAATAGATATGAATTGGCTCCATCTCATCCCATATTGGACCAAGTCCAATTTGCTTGGTGTATAGCACTTTGACCAAGCCTATTTGCTATGTGAATAGCAATTCCTCTGATGCTTAGAATAACGACTTTGCCATTCCTGAAACACACTTAGCGCACACGTTAAATAGTTCGCACACGTTTATCATCATCAAACTAAAGTTCCTAGATCGTTGCGTCCAACAAAATGGACCATCTACTATGTCAGCCATGTTCTCCGAGGCGCAAAGATAAACTATTCGAGGATAGAGTTGATGGCTTTCACGCTGATCCAATCTGTGAGGAGGTTGCAACCGTACTTCCAAGCGCACACCATCTTGGTCCTCACCAACACTCCCTTGGAACAGACCCTAAAGAGGTTGGATCGTTCAGGGAGAATGACGAAGTGGGGAGTCGAGCTAAGAAAATTCGACATCCAGTTCAAGTCGAGGACCGCCATCAAAGGGCATGCCCTCGTGGAATTTATTGTCAAACTCACTTACGACGACAGCTCGAAAGAAGAGGTATATGTTAATAACATGCAACCTTATGCTACCTCTTCACCCTTGACAGGTCTCAACTCGTCAACCGATGCAATTGAAGACGAGGGAACGTGGATCATACAAGTTGACGGTTCGACCACTCAAGCCAGGGCGGGGCTGAAATAATTGTCCAAATGTCAGCAGATAATATATTCGAATATGCTCTCCGCTTCGATTTTCAAACCAAAAATAATGGTGCTGAGTACAAAGCGGCCATCAACGGACTTTGATTGGCTCGAGCCTTAGGAGCAAAAGTGGTCCAACTACTCAGCGATTCCAACCTCGTCGTCCACCAACTAAACGGAAGCTTCGAGGCATGTGAAGACACAATGCAAAGTTACATGCAAGTTGCTAAAGTGGAGTTCGCCAAATTTAGACGAGTAGAAATCCATCACGTACATAGGTCGAAGAATCATCGAGCCGACCCCCTTTCGAAGCTCGTGTCATCCTCCCCTGCGGGACTCGGTCGGACGGTGTATGTACAACGTCTTCCACACCCCAGCATGCTGGAGCAGGAGCTGCTAAGCCTCGACCAAGGAATCACTTGGATGGATCCCATAATCCGTTACCTGAGCACGGAAGAAAAGCCGACCGACCCGGTGGAGACACGAAAGCTAGAACGGAAAGCATACCAATTCATTCTGCTAGATGGTTCATTGTACAAAAGGTGATGGACCAAGTATGACGGTTTCCCCTACCTCAAATGTTTAGCCCCGTAGGAAGCGCTCTATGTGATCCATGAAATCCATGAGGGTGATTACGGAAACCATTGCGGGGGAAAAGTAATATCTTTGAAGGCCGTAAGACAAGGCTAATTCTGGCCAACGATGTTCAAGGATGCCTTCGAGTACGTGCAAAAGTGCCCGATTTACCAAAAATTCTCTAGGATCAGCTCAGCCCTCCAACTGATCTAATCCCCATCGACAGTCCATTGCCCTTCGCCAAGTAGGGATTGGACCTCCTCTGTCCGTTCAAACAAGAGAGCGAGCAACGGAAATTCCTAATAGTGGCGATCGACTACTTCACAAAGTGGATCGAGACAGAGCCCCTGTCCCGAATCACCTAGAAGGAAGCTCGAAGCTTCGTCTGGAAATCCATTGTCTGTCGTTTTGGCATCCCACAATCCATTGTGATGGACAATGGGACACAATTTGAAAGTGCTGGCTTCAAAGATTTCTGCTCCGAGCTGAAGATCAAGGTGCATTTTGCCTCTGTCGCACATCCCCAGTCTAATGGATTGGCAGAGGCTGCTAACAAATGCATCATTGGACCCCTTCGGAAGAGAATAACCGGGCTCGAGGGAACCAGGCCAGAAGAAATCCTTGGCATACTATGGTCGTACAGAACGACCCACAAAACCTCAACGGGAGAAACACCATTCATGCTCGCTTATGGATGTGAATCTGTCGTCCCCATGGAAGTTAATGAATGCCCACTTCGTCTCCAATACTACGACAAAGAAAGAAACTTGGAAGGGCTTGAACTCAACCTACAACTGATCGACAAGGTCCGCGAATGGGCTTTGGCGGCCCTCATTGAACAAAAAGGACACATGGCTCGATATTACAACTCAAAGGTTCACAGATGTAGCTTCCATGTAGGCGACTTTGTGCTGTGTAAGGCTGCTTTCACTCCCGAGGTTCTTACACAAGGAAAGCTTGCTGCGAAGTGGGAAGGACCTTACACAGTGATCGATGTGCTCGGTCTGACACCTACCGGCTCGCTACATTGGATGATAGAGAACTACCTCATCCTTGGAACTCTGAGAATTTGTAGAAGTACTATCAATGATTGTACCAGCAAGGGTAAATGCATCAAATGATCGAAACTTATCTTTGTCTTTTATATTATACCGATTTATGGTAAATGTGAAGTCGATCTTTTTTCGATATCTGTCTGATGATTTCTAAGCCTAGGCTTCAGCCGTAAGCTGAGAGATCACTCCTCGCCACTGAACAACCCACGACATTCATTGACCGTAAGTCGAAGGGGCCTCGTCCCCTCGCCACCGAACAACCCTAGTCGTCGGCCATAAGTCGAAGGGGCCTCGCCCCTGAACGACCCACGCCCATCGTTGGCCGTAAGTCGAAAAGGGCCTTGCCCCTCGCCACCAAACGGCACTCGGCATCATTCGTAAGCCCAGGGATCTCCCCTCGCCACCGAACGATCCTCGACAATCGTCGGCCATAAGCCGAAGGGGCATCGCCCCTCGCCACCGAACGATCCCTGACTTTCGTTGGCTCTAAGTCGAAGGGGCCTTGCCCCTCGCTACCAAACGAAGTGTGGTTTATGATTTAAAAGATTGTATTCATCAATTGAATGCACCTAACTTATAAACGACAAAATTTATCGTCGATTTCTATGAAATTGGAAGTTAAGTCATTGAGGGGACGTACACACATTTACATTCAAATAGATGAAAGCGCAAAAGTTGCAACAGTTTTCATTATTATTTTCATTTCAAAAGAAAAAGGAGTGAAAACAAAAAGATTGCAAAAAGCCTAAGATAAATTTTGCCAGCCTAGGAAGGAGGACGAGCGCCTTCGGGTACAAAGACATTGTGGAAAGATTCCATCGCATTCGTGAACTGATGTATCCATATTTTACACCTTTTTCATACCATCATGACATCACATTCTATGGAATTTCGCATTCAAATCCCATATTTTCCTACGATATCGCATATCTAACGTTATATTCGAGTTTCGTAGTGTTTCATGAATTTTCAGGGATTTTGGAGCGATTTGGGACCCGGTCTAGTATGGACACATCTGACACGCCTGTGAGCTCATTGGCGAAGCTGGACAGGAATTTGCCGAGCTTTGAGAGCCATGGGAGGAGTGGAGGAAGAATGAGAGGAGATGAGGAGCTTCAGAAGCTCCAGCAAGAGTTTCCAAGCGACTCGATCGAGCAGAGCAGCTGCTCGGTCGAGCAGATGCAGATTGAAGAAATAAGCAGATACGCAGCTTGCTCGGACCGAGCACTCATGGTGCTCGGTCGAGCAGCTCTTAATTCCAATCCCTTGCACGGCCTGAACAACTTCTTCAGCACCCGAGTCAGTTGTCTGCTCGACCGAGCGAGCTGACTCGGGCTGTGTAGACAGAGTGATGATTTTGGAGGAGCACGATTTACTTTCATGCTCGGTCAAGCAGTATATCTGCTCGGACCGAGTGACCGACCGAGCAACCCACTGCTCGACCGAGTCACCCACTCGGTCGACGATGCTGAAGGCCATTTTTGGAAAGATTTTGGGAGCGGCTGTGCGTGTTTGGAGGAGTGAAGTGAGGGAAGCTGCAACGGCGTTTGGGAGTCGATTCATTGTTAGTTTTTGAATAGAATTTTGGGGAGGAGATTGGAGAGAAAAATACTTGTTAGATCTAGGTTGACTTTTGAAGATTATTGGATCGAATTTATTGGAAGTTTATTTGCTATTCTTGTGTTCTTGGAATCTTGGTTTTCTTTGAGATCTATTACTCGATGTAAGTTTCTCAATCTATTTTCAATCAATTTGCCATGGTGTTTTCTCTACTAAAAATTGTGTTTTTATTCGTTGATAACATCATGAGTGAGTAGTCCTTTCTATGGTTGATGGGTTAGCCCTAAGACCCTAGGGGGAAGACGTAGATCTGGATTCCTATGTTGAATTAGGAATATAGGGGAGTATTTTGGTCCATCTTACCGAATCCCTAGGATAACCTGTACTGAGATTATACCCATAGTCTGTGGAGTTGATGTACTTAAGGAGTATCCCTAGGATTCGAATAGGAAAATCGATGGATCCAATCAAGGCGCGTGACCATGCCCGGCTCGTGCCTTGAGAGGATCCCCCGACGAACTATAACGCTACGTTGACGGTTATCGCTATTGCATCAACGAGAGCCACCGAAATACCTCGCAATTCTAACCCACGAGAGTGGTACGAATTGGGAGATTAATCCCCTAACCCGAATGCAACGTAAGGATTCTATTCCAATGTCAATCCCCGATGGTCTTAGCAGTGATCCCTAACGACCTAGTCCTTTTTATTATTAAATCAACAACGATACCAAAACCAATTCTCTCAACCCGATAGCTATCTCACTTCGAGATATAAAAGTAAGCTGAGAACTCAATTACACTGTCACCGTCCCTGTTGGATTCGACATCTTTGATACTATAATTTGACACCGTCCACTTGCAGATAGAGCCCGGAATTGACACCTAGGGGCCATACCACGCCTGGCGATTGTGACACCGCCGGGTGGAATCTAGGTGTAGATTTCGGATGCGTCAAGTTTTTGGTGTCGTTGCTGGGGACGGCAATAGTGTTATCTCAGTTTACTTTTATTTTGAGAAGTCTGCTAGCAAATCTTTCCTTTTCTCACCTTTCCACCCTTTTTATTCTCTTTCTATTTTTTGCCTCGCTACTAACATCTCCCTCCAGCTAGTGATTATTCCTGACTAATCAGACATAATGAAGATGGTGATGCAAGTACAGTGGACCTATGAATCTGACAGTGACTCAGATGAGTTTAGCTTCTCTCCTTATCATTTACATGGTCTTCAGGATTCGTGCGTGGACGAATCCATGATTGAATGCGCGGCTAGAGAACTGATTGATGCAGTTCGATTTATCGGCTTGGGAACCTATATTGTAGGTAATGCAAATCAGCAATTAGTCATGGATCATATAATAAACAAGGTTTCTGATGCATGTATGTAACGACTGGTTTTTCATGTATTTGGATTGTCTATATTATTTATATGTTTTGGTGGTTTTTCTCCTTATGTGTGATTTTCCGTCTCCGTAGCTTTCGTTTACGTTCGTTTCGTTGTGATTCTTTAGCTTCTTCCTTAGATCGTTGAGTTTGGAGTAAGTCATTCGTGACAAGCTTCATATCGCTCATATCTTAGAGATAGGTTGATCTTAGAAGCCGTAGGAATCTTCCTGGAGCTTCGCGCTTCGATTCGATACTTTTCGTGCACCTTAGTTGGTTCAAGAAGGGGGACCAGCCGACTAGATTCCAATCTAGTCGGTCAGGAACTCTTCTGGAACCGACTAGTTCATTAAATCAATTATTCAGGAGTTACTGTTTACTCTTAGTCGGTCTAAGAACAACCACCGACCGACTAGATGTGAAACTAGTCGGTCAGAACTTGCTCTCAGACCGACTAGTTCCTTTGATTAATTTCACCTAAGTTACTGTTTAACGTTAGTCGGTCAATGAACACTCACCAAACGACTAGTTCTTAAACTAGTCGGTCAGCAGCTCTTCTTTGACCGACTAAATGACCCAGAAACCCTAGGTTTCATTTCCGTCGCCGGGATTTTCTATTTAAACTCCCGATCGTTTCTCTTTCTTTCTTTCACTTCCCTTGGCCATTCTCTTTCCCCTTTGACCTCTGATCTTCCCCAACCTTCCTCTAGCCATTTCCTTCCTCCCCGGAGCTTCCCTCTCGCCATTCTTGCGCCGGCCACCTCCCTTAGGCCGCCGGCCAACCCCAAAACCCCCAAAATCCCAATTTCTCCAGATTTGCACCCTTTTCAGATCTGAGCTCTCCGGATCGTTCTTCCGTTGCCGTGCTTGCTCGGCATCGTTCTTTCGCTATGATACGGTTAGTGAATCGATTATTTAATATTCTCTTAACCCACATGGTGATTTTAGGTCAAACCCTAATAAAACTGGTTGGATGTTGTTCTGATATTGTTTTGCCGTGGCAGCGATCCCATCTCCGTAGTTTAACATTTTGTGGCATGCCTCGTTGATCGTCATCCCCGGTACCATGCAAGTGAAACTTGCCCGTTGCTTGTTTAGGCCATGTTTTAGGCGACTTTTGTACCGTAGCGTAAAAGAGACTAGACACTGAAATGATAGCTGCCTAGACGCCTATTTGATCTAGTTTGACAACAAAACTGGATCCGTCACCTCAATTGATCTAGATTGACAACGAAGCTAGACCCAACCCTTTTAACTTGTTGTTCATGCATATTAAACTGCCATGTTTAATTCCTTACCTGTACGCCTTACTACATTCCATGCCATGTCATCCATGCATTGAATGTTGCATCGTAGCACACGCTACAAATCCTTGTACAAATCTGTGTTTCCGTGTTACCGGCTAGGCACCCGTTATGCGGGCATAACCCTACGCCATACGTGTTAAAACATTTCCTGGCTCGTGATCCAGAAGCGAGCATTACGTGTTTGGGGGTAATGCCCTGGCTCGACACACGTGGAGGGGTAGGGATAAACGGTCACTTAAGCGTAAGAGTTGGCCCGATCAGCCACTCTAGCCAACAGACGGAATCTCTGTGCACGACGTGTTTACTTGACGTGATTTACTTGACTTGTACCTGTCCGTGTTTATACTTGTAAAACTTGTCATCCATGCCATACTTGCTACTTGCTACTTGTTACTTGCACTTTACCTTACTTGTTACTTCCATACCATACTTGCCACGCTATGCATCATACTATAACTGCTAGGTTGTTAGTTTACCTTCCTTTCAGTTTCCTTGGTCAAGTCTTTTTAGACTTGCTGACATGTGCCCCTTGCTCTTTTTGGGTGTCACATGTTAGACCCTGAGCCAGAGACCGTAGCTGAGTACGTGGATGTTGCTGACACTGAGCCTGAGCCCATGTCTGCTCAGGAGGAGTTTTGTGGACACCGGTGGCCTTCTTAGGAACTTGCTGAGCTTCCTTTTGTTTTAGGGCTTCTGTTAGTTGTCGGTGCGTGGCACCATGTTTTATACTTGTACTTTTGTTGGCCATGCTGGGGCCCTTAGATTCTTTTCTCTTTAAGCCTGGTGGCTTTTTCTGTGATGTTGGAATTTAATATGATGGATATTCTGAGATTTGCCTTTGTCGCATTTCCCTTCATTATTATCTTTGTTTCGTATCGCGTTGCAAGGACCTGCCAATTTATTGTTGATTGACGCTTATCGGGCTTGAAGCTTTGCAGCTTCAAGTCTGAGCGGAACTTCTCACGTCTCGCCTCCACATTTTTGGGAAGCGGGGCGTGACAGGTTTTATTGGTGGCCCATGCAGGTCCATCTTGCAACTGCGAATTATCAAAACAACGATAATAACTAAGGAATGTCCATTAAATAAATTGCAACATCCGAGTCAATAGCCTTGAGTCTAGTCGTTTTCCTATGTCACTAGGTGGTAAGAAGACTTAATTAGATGCATGTGCGTGCTAGTTAGAGGTTCCTGATTGTTTGTTAGACTCCATGCTAAGAATTGATTTCATCGTCTTAGGAGTTACCTTAGTGGTTCTTGTCTAATTTTGACCATATTAGACGTCTAGGATTCCTTTTGTCGTTCGCTTGGGTCCATCGATTCCGGACCAAGCTGAACGCATTTCATTACCGTCTAGCTCCTTAGAAAGTCTTCGCGCTTAGCTCCCTAATCCTTAGTGGGTCAACCGTAGGAGTTTCCCATAGATTTCCTGAGTCATATCCTAGGCGTATTTGTGTTTTGATCATCCAACCAAATTCCTTGCCTCGGCACACATGATCGCTACATTATGATAATCGTTGACCTTCAAATGTCTCTTTTGCAAAACTTGATTTTTCCAGAGTTATCTCTACGATTTCCCTTGTTAAAAGTTTTCGCTAAGTTTAAATTTTGTTTTAAACTCTCTATTTATATATTTAAAATTCCTCACATCTGATCGAGTCAAAATTTCCTTGTAGATTTTGAAGTCTAATGGTTGTAATTATAATTGCTATCTCGTAACCATTTTCTAATCTATATTTTCGCATTTCGGTTTAAAGACTCTATTACTATTTTGGAAAAATTCGATAAACCGTTTTTCTAACTATGAGATCCATTTTAATCGCATAACATACATACTTTAAAATCTTTTCCAAGCTAAATGGAATTTCAATTATTATATATATACTTATACCTCATACTCTTTCGTTGACTTAAATTTATTTTTGAATTTCGAAAGTTTTGACGAGATTTTGATTTCCGTTTTATAATGTTTTTCCAGGCTTTACTTTCATACCTATTTAAATATCTTGTCCCTTTTCGTATATCAATTTAATTCCGAGCCGTATTTCTATTTTTCCCAATTCGATTTATAATTTTCCTTTCTTATTTATGCCATTCAAATGACTCATCGCGCTCCTTTAATATGCCTTTCAAGTCACATATGATTTCAGCTTTCAACAAATCAAAGTTATGTTCAACATTTTTCCCTATTACAGATTTTTGGAAAATTACGTTTTCGTAACCACTTCCTGACCTAGATCCTCCGTAATTTGGTTTTAAAGCTTTATTACAAATTTTGGTAATTTTATTACTAAAATATTATTATCTTTCCGTTCCTCATACATACTTTAGAATAAATTCTAATTAAATGGAATTTCAATTATTTTTATATCCGTACCATGCTCGTTGTGCTCGTATGTTAAGAACCTTGTGTAAATCAGTTTCTTTTTCGCAAATTCTGGTTCCTCTAAAGAGTAGTTTCAATATTGGTTATTTTAAAATTTTCCCTAGCTTAATGACTTTGAGGGTGTCTAACGTGAACTTAAAATTCTTCAGTTCATTTCATTCTTGGAATTTCAAAATTTTTGCCAAAATTATATTAAATTACTGCCGTATAATATTTTTCTAAACTACGTCCTTAATGTTCGTATGAACGATTTACTTCCTTTAATAACGATTTCCGTTAATCTAATAAATCATTTCCTCTCATTATGAATATTCAACTCAAACTTATTTCGAACAACTTATTTTATCGATTTCCAAATATTTTTTATACGGAGGAGAACTCCAACTTTTCAAATATGACCATTTTATACTTTTAGTGTTCTTGACTTATACCATTTATGTCCTATTTCCGATAACTTATGAGGACAATATTTACGTCTTTCTTCCCCACCTAAACACCCACAATTATATCTCGGTTTCACTTGATCTATTCACCTCCTTGTCCTCGCCCTACCTGAACCCATCCTTACGATCTTGCTTCGTTACGCTATCTAAACTTGGTTTCCTCCCTTCTGCTTAGTCGTCCCACTAGCGCTTGCCGTTGTTTACGTCACACCAGTTTAGCAGTGGGCCCTCGGACTTTTGTGATGTTGGCATAGTGCATGTACCTAAGTTGAGTAGATGTGCTTGGATGAGTGTATTCTTCTGTAGTATATTAATGTTGCCTATTGTGTGTTATATACATACTCTGAGTTATTCATGATGTTATGAAGTTGTATGTGTGTTAGTATTTATAGGTATGTGTGAGGATAGCTATACCACTCTAGGGGTGTCTGTGTATACAAGAATCAGTATTGGTGTATCTAATAGGGAGAATGTAGTTGGAGATACTTATAATGATTGAAATAATATGTTGGTAAAGTTATGTGTATGTTAGGTGTGATTATAATAGGTGTACGTAAATTTAAGTGCGTAGGCCTATTATATGACCTATATATTAGTACGTGTGAGCATGTGCTCGTACGTAGATACGTATTGTGCTTAGACGTAAGTAGTTATGTAATTGCTGCATGAGTATATAGGTGATATACATATGGTAGTAGGATTATAATTTTGATTGGTATTGCTTGCTTTTGCGGGATGTTGTATGCGTGTATACCATGAGGTATACACGACTATTGCATATCTTAACTATGAATGTAGTAGATGTGTTGGTATACTAATTATAGGTAGTAGGATATGGTGTAAATATATATTACTTGTGTGTGACTATACGGAGAATGTTTGTATTAGGAAGGGTATTATAGTTATACGTGTGCTGACGTCTGTAATATTATTATGGTATATAAAGTGATTGAACTATGTGGGTGTTACCTGACTAAATATTAGGGGTGATTGACATATGGTATGTATATGGTTATATTGGTAGACGCGTATATATATTAGAGTGTGGTATTGGTATAAGTATAGATACCGTGTTACGTACATAGATATGTGTTTTGGGTCTCACTCAAGCTTGAGTGGGTATACTCTAAGAGTATTGCTATGTATGTCTGTAGTTGCATATAGCGATGTTTGATACATGTATAGGGGTAGGAGTGTTTGTGCCTGGTCGTGTTACACACATGATTGTGGGTCGCTATACCAGTATATAGTTATATATGTGTTGGTCTTGTGGTATAGTTATTTACTAGGACTTGCCTGTGTGAACATATGTGTGCTAGCTAACCAGGTGTGTGGATGTGCTAAGTATACAGTGGTGTGATTGGTATATATGAATGAAATATTAGCGTGTGTGGGTGTGCACCATGCACGGGTAAGTATGTGCTTAGTTATAAGTTTTGGTGACTATAATATGTGTGGCGTGTGTGGGTGTGCACCATGCACGGGTAAGTATGTGCTTAGTTATAAGTTTTGGTGACTATAATATGTGTGGCATGTCGTGGGTATAATTATAGGGCCGTATGTGATGTGAAGTTATAGTGAAATATTTGCATGTATTGGAATAACTAAGAATTGTGAAATTATAGTAGCAGTAAGTGTATCTTAGATATAGTAACATGATTGAATATTGAGTAGTGTGGTTACTTGTAGTGATTGTTGAGTATTGGACTCTCCACCTTGATTTTGATGATGATCAAACACAAATCATTGTAACTAACTCTTGTGTTTGCAGTTGTCTGAAAAGTCACCAATTAGATTCAAGAAGATCAAAAGTGACTACATGTGTTGATTCAAGTGGAGAACTTGGTAGATCAACAAAGGTGAAGCATTGGCTTGAAGAACTCAAAGACTACTTCAAACCTCAAGCCAATGGCATCAACAAATGAATGGAGATTCAATCCAAAGAGAAGATAGGAATGGATGAGTCAAAAGCTTCGAAGACTATGACATTCAAGTCATTCAACTAAAAGACTCAAGAATATGAAGATTTATGGAGATCATCGCCAAATTAATTTGTTCATCTCAAGCGACGTCCCACGACTTCCTCAGAACGCGTGATCGTTGTGCTTGGAGCTTCGTTGAAGCTCAAGGAGTTTTTCATGAAGTCTAGGGATTCAGATTCTCCATGTTGAAGCTTTGAAGATGGTTTGTCGTGTTTACTTTTATGTCTTCTAGCTTCGGTTTAGTAGAATGTTAAGCCTTCAGTAGTACTTACCTAGAAATCTTCATTTCTATCATATCGTATCTCTAGGATTGCCTTAGAAGCCATTAGAAACTTTCCCATAGCTTATCGCTTCATTTCTCGGCTTCGTATGCATCTTAGTTGGTTCAAGTAGAAGAACCAACCGACTAGATGACGATCTAATCGGTTGGAAATTCTTCTTGAACCGACTAGACATCATTGCTAACTCAGCCCATTCACTGTTGACCAGTTAGTTGGTTCAAGAAGGATGGTTAATGCATTAAAAGCCAATCTAGTCGGTTGATGATCCTTCTTAGACCGACTAGTTTCAAATCTAGTCGGTCCAAGAAGGTTCACTGACCGACTAGTTGTTAATCTAGTCGGTTGATGATCCTTCTTAGACTGACTAGTTCTTACCCAGATTTCACCATCTTCTCTGTTAACCATCTAGTCAGTCCAAGAAGGTTCACTGACCGACTAGTTGTCAATCTAGTCGGTTGATGACCCTTCTTATACCGATTAAGCAGCTTCAAAAATAGATCCGGTGGACATTTAATGCCACGAATTTTGTGACCGTTTTCTCTCTTCCCTATATAAGTTTGAGTGCTTCTAACCAGGGATCCAAGGCTGAAATTAGAGACATTTTCACACCTTTAAGAAGAGCCATACACTCTCATTTCTAAGCTCTCTCATCTCACAAGAATCTCTCCCTCACTCTTTGAGCACTAATTTCCTCAAGAGAGATTCTCATTCTTTGTGAGCTAATCAAGCTAATAGCTTGAATCCAAATCACCATCTACTCCCTAGCCATCTATTGCTGCTCATCTTGGTGGAGCTAGGGTTTGGTGATCTCATCTTCCTCAAAATCCATTCTTGCCCCATATTGGTAAGTATTTCTCAAGGCATAGGATTTTGTGGTAAGAAGTTTTATATTTCATTCTTTATACTTCATATTTGCTGTATACTCTCGGTGTTGAGAGGATTGGCTTGATCCCAAGTTGTGGGAGTCAAGATTTCGTTTTTCTCTCGATTTGTGAGAGTGTGCCTAGTCCCAAGTTGTGGGATTAAGGTACTTTGCGTGTTCCCGGGTTGTGGGATACACGGACATCGATTGTAGGTCGATAGCACTTGTTGGAGGTTTTCCACAAGTGGGCTAAAGGAAATCTCTAGCGGTTTGCAGAGTATCCGGAGGGTATCCGGGTGTTGCTGGAGTAGGGCACCGGTAACAAGTCGGGGAGACTTGGGTGGCACCGAACCAGGGTAGATTGCTTGTTTGCATTGCATTATTGCTTGTGTGGTTGTTCATTTATTGTATTCTGCATTTGTTAGTTAATTAGGGTTTTATTTGGCGTAAATTCCTTATAATTCTATAAAACACTATTCACCCCCCCTCTAGTGTTTGTTCCTCATAGCACAGGGTCACTACAATTGGTATCAGAGCAAGGTTATAGCTATGGCAACCAACAACAACAACACATGATGCCCTCCTCCACCATATCTTCTCGGGCCCAATTATCAAATTTGGTGTGTGAAGATGAAGGCTCATATTCAATCCATCGATGAGGATTATTGGAAGATTGTGGAGAAGCCCTTTTGCGCACCTACCACTTCCGTACATGAATGGACACATGAGCAAAGAGAATTGGTGGGGAAACATCAAGAGGTAATGGATATCTTGCTTGATTATTTAACTTATGACATTCTTATGCATGTGTCCAAGGCAACAACGGCATATCAAATATGGCACATGCTAGCGGAGCAAGAAGAGTCCACCTCGGAGTGTTCTTCCTCCAATGATGAAAGAGATTCATTTATGGGCTTGATGGCACGAGAGGACAACTCTAGTGACGAATCAAGCGATTCAAGTGAAAGCGATAGCGACGATGAAGAGGTAACAACGGATGATCTTAAAATTGAACTTAAGCAATTATTTGATAAATATCAAAAGCTTATGCATAAATATTATGATGCTAAGAATAAGATTGCTAGTCTCTCTAACACATCTTCATGTAGCACCTCTAACAATGACACTATTGTTGAGACACTCGCTATTGAGAAAGCAAGTTTGCTTACTCAAAATGGCATGTTGAGAAATGAGGTGGAGTCCCTCAAATCTCAACTTGATCGTGTTTCCATTGTGGATAGTAACGATCTTGAGATTGAAAATCTTCAATCTCAAAACACTTGTTTGGGCATTGAGAATGAGAATTTCAAATCCCAAGTGCACGAGCTCACCACACATGCATCCATCTTGAATGCACGCACCTCCTATAGTGAAGAAACTATAGATTTAGTGAGGCCATCCTCCGGTGCATCCACGAGTGGTGTCTATAACAACTTGGGTAATTCTACTATTAAGGAAACCACCACTCCTATTCCTCCATCCTATGGAAAGAAACCCACTTTGGGTGGACATCAAAGGAAGGGACATGCTTTCATGTACACCAATACACGTAGGAATGCATCCACTCCTCACATTTCTACTAATGATGGTTTTTATGTTCCACACCCACGAGCACGTGCAAACACTCATTTGAGACACTCTCATGCACGTACTCATGCTCCTGCACCTTCACATGCTTATGATCACACATCACATCCACATGTGCATGCTTATTCTCATGATCATCCTCATGCATACACACCTCATATTCATCCACGTATGTATGCAACACCACACCATGGATCATATGCCCATCATCATGCTTTTGCACAACACAATGTTCCTCATGCTCTTGCTAGATCTCATGCTCCTAGGCCACATGCACCACGTAGAAATCAACCTTTTGTGCATGCAACCACTGGGAAGAGGATTCCCAAATCATACACTATTTGGGGTCCTAAGAATACTAGCACTCATGCTAAGGATATGTATGTGCAATCTTATATTCATAATATTATTTTGAATGATGATTATGTTGGGAAATCACGGTCCTCTTGGACTTGGTTTCTGAAGGGATAGTTTCCGTTGACCCTTCATTTGCTTGGTACCATTAGTTTATTTTCATTTTATAGGTACCAAGGCATTTGTGTTTAGAATTGGTTTATTCTTTTGTTTGGATTTTGGTCTTAGATGCTCATGTTTGTTAGAAACTTAAATTCATATTGAATTTGATTTCTATTGCATGTTTATTAGTAAATCATTGTGTTTGTGATTTTCATGTCTAAAATATTTAATATTTTCATGCAACACATGCGTTGGCTCATATTCATGTTTGATTATATGCAACATAAACATTGTGTATGATTACATTAGGATATGGGTTACAATTATTTGAATTTAGTATTTTAAATTTGTTGCATAACTCATAGGATCCAAAAATGTTTTTGGATACCATAATTATGTTTTCTAGGTTCAATCCACATTGGGATACGAACCCTACCAACTCTTTGATTTGCAAAGATTTTCATTCAAATGGAGTTGATGGTGCTTAAGTGATGCACCAAAGTAGGGGGAGCTTAATGTTGTAAGTATATTCTTACATTTGGTTTCCATGTGTGTTGGATGCATGTAGATGTCACTTTGTGTTTGAGACTATCTCATGCATATTCTATGCTTGCATATTGTGTGCCTCGTATGTCATTCATGTCTATGTGTTTCACGTGTGTCAAATTCTTGACCAATGTGCATTGTGTATTCATAATCCTGACTCATATGTTTATTCGAGGATTATTTATAACATGTGGCTTAAATATTTTCATGTTAGAACTAATGCTTATTTGCATGTTTCACACACAGGACACGCTTATATTTATGTTCCACTTCATAAGCGTGCATCCCAACTTCCTACTCATGCCTCTACAACCTCTTAAGAATCCCAAATCACTATCTTTTGGATTCCTAAGATTGTTTCTAGGCATGGTATGAACACACATATAGAATCGTATATTAGGAATGACATATTCTCATGCGACTCATATTGCGTTTCATTGCTTGGGTACCATGCTTGTATGATTACTTTTTGTACCCATATTTATATGTGAGTTCGTCCTCTACTCCCAAGTTTGCTTAGTTTGTATGATTTTGAGGGAGTATGACATGTTTGATTGCTATCACGATATTACATTTGGTATCAGATTAGTTGAGTTCGTCCACTACTCCCAACATCATTATATGCCATTACATTTCTCTCATATTATGTTGTGCATATAGATTAGTTGATTTCTCTAACCCTTGGTGATTTTCTATCTTGTTGATATGCCAAAGGAAAGAGAAATTTGGTTTTGAAAATTAATACTTCATGCTTTTCATGCACACTCTTTGTGGTATTACTTTTCATGCCTTCCTTCAATATGTGTTGTGCTGTGAATGTTTATTTTGTGCACATATGCATATTGAACGAGGAATCTTTCTAGCACACACTATTGTATTAGATATGTGTATTCATAATGATGTTGCTTGACTAAATCATATGCATAGGAATTATTAGTCTAGGTGTTTCTAATTTCTAATGATTGAGAATTGTTAATTCCTTATATGTATGATTTTCGTGATTATAATAACTCCTATTAATGCATGTCATGCATTTCTATTGATGAGTGTTATTTACAATTGGTAAATGTTTGGTTATTGGACTACTTGATTTTGTTCCTTAATCTATTAGATCCAAAAAGTTTTTGGATACCACCAATTGTTGTATTGTCAGATTGTTGTGCAAGATCCCTACTCTTCACACTCCTTGATTTACAAATGATGGATCAATTCAAAGGAAAGGATGGTGCATTGGAGATGCACACATATAGGAAAAGCTAAATGGCTGTAAGTATATGTTTTGCACAATTGGTATTTTAATATATTGGTTTTGACTACCATATTTACAATTGGTATTTTAATATATTGAATTTGTGTAATATAGCATACTTCTTCATTAGCTCATTCTTGTCACACCCTCATGAAGATTGTTTGTTTATGTTACTGCCATGTTCATGTATGTCTTGTATGTCTTATTACGACTCATGTATCATGGTAGCTATAACATTCATATAATGATTTGGTTAGTTATTTATTGATATTCATATCTTTGGAACACGTTGTCATTACACATCGTATTCCTCACATGCATGCTTCTTTGTGAAGATTGTTATATGTTATGGATATGATAACTGATATGTATGACATGCTTGCTTGTTTATTAGGCTGTATTAAGTATATTGATCTTAATCTTCATTGAAATTTTTTCAATTCTTTCATTTAAGGTTCATTGTTGTTTTGATTCTACCACATGTGCCTAATTCTCGTAGATGACTATGTTCATGGATTATTTAGACTATATCATGATCTGTCATACCATTCTATTAGAATCATTCATTTCTTTATGGCATGCTATACTTCATCATGTTATACATAATTCATGCCATGTATAAGATTAATGATTTAGGATCTTTATGCATATTTGTTCATTGTATTACCACACATCTCATACTTTTCCTATGGTATTTATGATTATCTTTATGAGACGTATTGATATGATTTGGGGTGATCAATGTATGTTACTTGTCATTTTAATTACTTCATGACTGATGTTTAGCTATAATTTTATTCAAGAGATCTTTCATGTCTATAGCTAAATCTTTCATGTATGATATTTTTCACAAGTGACATAACATTCATTCATATTAGTTAGTGATCTTCAAGCTATATTTCTCACTATGTCATCTCTCATCTCACGCTAATATTTTATGCTATTTTGATGAGATGTTAGAGATAACTTGTGCTTTACATGATCACATAAGCTTTATATTGTATTTGATGATATGTATATTCTGTCATAGATATTCTTCCATGAATATATCTTGATGCACTATGACTTCTTTGATGCTACCTCCGATTATATTGTGCTTACTCAAGTTTTTTTATTCTATTCGCACAATTGGTATGCATGCAAGCAATGTTCATGATAAACTTTATTCGTTTATATCCTACCTTGTGACTTTGAACGTAGACTATCTTCATGCCTTTGCTCAAAGATGCTTTGTCACATTATGCTTCATGGTGAATTCTTTGTGATAATTGAGCTAGGATGAAATCATGTCTCTATTTGTTCACTTGGTTTCCTTCTCAAGTGATATCATGGTCTTGACATTAAATTGACATGCTTTGCATACTCTGTTAGACTACAATTAGTATCATCTCTACATATCATATTTACATTTGGTATCATATTTACAATTGTTAGACTATTGATTTTGGATATCATCTTTACATGCTCATGGCATTCCATGCTTATCTTTGACTCATTATGTGAGTATCTATTCTGGAATGCATGCTAGTACTATGGTTCTTTTGAACATTGTGTCATTTAGTATCCTAGTGTACTAGAATTGTGTATGCCATATGTTTTAGGAAGTTACTATCTCTATTTTGGCATAACACTTTTGCATGATTGGATATTTGTGTATGCCCACATTGCACACTTCACTTAGATTTGGTATGTCTACAATTGGTATCACATGCCATATACTTAATTTGTGTTATTATTTCATAACATAACTGTGTACACATGGCTAAGAATTTCCATAGTCATTGATACGTCTATTTTACGGAAGCCCAACAGCATGAGCCCAAAGGCGCGGCCCACCCAACGAAACCCGAGGGAACATGGAGCTAGAAACCCAACTACCGACCAGAAGCCCGTCTGCGAGATCAGGCCCGCCCGACAAAGCCCCTTTAGAGGGCCCCCAAACGGTGATCCAACCCGGCCCCGGGAGCACGCCAGTCACTAGCCCACTCCAGCGATAACCGCTCCCCCGGTTCCACTACCATTTAATGGCGGTAAAGGGGAGGTGCTGGCATGGCGCAGTGAACGGCGATAGGGATGCGGATTGAGGGGGCACGATTGGGGGCGGACGAGGGACGTGAGTCGTGGACAGTCACGACGGGAGGTCAATAAAAGGGCCAGGAGGACGACAGGAATGAGGACGGCATCTCAGGTATCTAAAACCTAAGGTACTCCATCAACGACCAAGTTCCCCCATTTCATCTCCTTCCTCCCCCGCTCGCGCTGGTAGACGTCGTTCCGATCTCCTCTCGAGTCGAACCGTCTCCGCTGAGCCTCCTCTTTCAGATCATCGTCTGACTTAGGCATCGGAGGGGATTTGGCCGGAACCAAGGTCTGGCCCCCCTGACGAGCGTTCTCGTCTGCGCAGGTGAAGATCAGATCCGTGGGCCGAGGCTTCCCCTCCGCCCCACACCGTCCACGTATCGAGCAAGGCGACTGAGGCTACCCCTCGTCGTCCGGGTCGACCGAGGCCGAGCACGTCCGTCCGAGCCGAGGCTTCCCCTCCGCTCACAAGGCGCAGAGGCTGCCCCTCGTCATCCGACTGTCCGAGGCCGAGCGTCTCACACTAGGCCGAGGCTTCCCCTCACCCTGCTTGCGGCCGAGGACCCAGACCCGGCCCAGCCGATGCGCTCCACGTCATCTATAACTCCGATTTGCGCCGCGTCCACACAGACCCGTCGCACCCGAGGGACCCAAGTCGGCCCCTTGACCACGTTGACCGGGTAGTCCACGGTCAACGCTTTTGTAGTGAGAAAACACTCTGAAACATCTGGCACCGTCTGTGGAAACTGAACTGTCCCACGAAGAAACAAACCGCACCTGCAATGGCACGAGCCAGCAACGGAAAGAGACGCATGCCCCCCATCCCAGAGGAGGGGAATGGCGCACCCAACAGCAACCTTGAAGACACCCGACAGCAATCACCCCGCCCCCTCAACCGAAGAGATTGGCGGGTCGGAACTGGCCACATATGGATAGCTCCGTGCCCTGGCCTAGGAGACCAACGCAAGCATCCAGACGTTGGTCGTGACGGTACAGCTGCTCGTCGGCACTGCGCCAGCCAACGGAGGCGCATTGGGCGACGGCCATCGTTGGGCGGGGGGTCCCCCGCTCTTACGGTCCGCTGTGGTCGATGACCACGGGAACCAAAGACCGAACACGGAGCGTCGGTTCACGTTGTCCGGCTCCCGACAGGCGAGATCACGCGCCTCCTCCCCTCATCGTGAAAGGAGTCGAAGAGAAACCGAAGGCACGGGGGACGAATCGGTGACCGCGTCGTCTCATCGACCACGATCACCCCACCGCAGAAGAAGCAATCGACACCACTCGAGAGACCGATCACGGCGGAGCGGGAGCTCCCGTCGGAGGAGCCGGGAGCGCCGGGTCAGCCCGACCCCTAGTGTGGCGAGGGCCGTGGAGCCAGCCCCGCCGGCGCCTGTGCCCCCTCCAATACTGAACGAGCCAGAGGCAGGCGGGTGTCGAACCCCCGGGGGCATCCACGGAGACCGGTGCCCCCTGTCGCGGAGAATAACCGACGCGCGGGTCCCCTCTCGATTCAAGATCCCGGCGCTGGGGAAGTACGACGGGATAGGAGACCCGGGAAACCACGTGATGGACTACGAGGGGGACATGTCCTTCCAAGGAGCCGACGATGACCTGCTCTGCAGGGGCTTCTATTCGACCCTCAGGGGAGCGGCGAGGACCTGGTACCGCAGCCTACCCAGCCGCTCCATCGACAGCTTCGAGGAACTCACCCAGCTGTTCTGCAAACAGTTCATGGCAGGGAGACAGGTAAAGCCTGATGCTGAACATCTGTTTAACATAGTGCAGGGCCCAGCCGAGCCACTCCGACAGTTCATGCGTCGCTTCAACGCGGAAAGGCTGAACGTAAACAGCCCTCCCGACCTTGTTGTCCAAACGGCCCTTAAGAAATGGCTGCGCCATAGAGGCCTTAAGAAATCTCTGCACAACGATCCCCCGAAGGACCTCCCCGGGATCATGGCGAGGGCCGAGCGCTTCATGTTGACCGAGGAGACCTTGGCCATTGAGGCAGGAAAGACCGGTCGAGGGACCAAACGCGGCGATAGCGGATGAGGCAGCCCCGAAGGGTACCGGACCGAGAAGAGGACGAGAAACAGGCAGCGGGGAGAGGGTACGAGGGACGCCACCCCAGACGCCGTCCTCGCTCACGTGCAGAAGGAAGAGCGCGCCGATCGCCCCCCACCAAAAACAAAAAGAGGGGGTAAGAATGGGGAAAAATACTGCAAATACCACAAGGACAATGGCCACGACACTGAAGACTGCTGGCACCTAAAGAAGGACATTGAGAAGCTGATGAGCCGAGGGCATACAAGGAATTTAGCCGACGAGCCAGCCCACGGAGAAGGAACCTCCATGCAGCCGGACAAGGGGAAGAAGGTCAACAACCTCCATGCAGCCGGACAAGGGGAAAAATACTGCAAATACCACAAGGACAATGGCCACGACACTGAGGACTGCTGGCACCTAAAGAAGGACATTGAGAAGCTGATGAGCCGAGGGCATACAAGGAATTTAGCCGACGAGCCAGCCCACGGAGAAGGAACCTCCATGCAGCCGGACAAGGGGAAGAAGGTCAACACCGTCCAGGGACCCCTCCGCATCATAGAGTGAGCAGGCGAGGCCCCACCCCCCAGTCACAGCCTAGTCCGGAGGAAATTATCTAGGTTTACATCCCTCCGTCTAGCTTTATCTCCTTTTCCTTTCCTCCAAATGTACTAGTCCAACAGGACCCTTAAGAGTACAATTGCATTCCCTTTTTTGTCTTTTCTTTATCTTCGACGGAATCCACATTTCACTAAGGGTGCATAAGAATGAAAACCGCCGCCTCACTGGATGGGGGGGGTCAGACCGAGCCAGTCCTAAGACAAGGAGCTTCGCCCTCGCCGACCGACTCCTGCGCTCGTAAGTCTGGGGCCACTTCCCCCAGCCAGCGCGGACGCCGATCGGTCCTAAGCCGAGGAGTTTTGCCCTCGCTGACCGACTCCTGCGCTTGTAAGTCTGGGGGCAATTACTCCCAGCCAGCGCGGACGTCGACCGGTCCTAAGCCGAGGAGCTTCGCCCTCGCCGACCGACTCCTGCGCTCGTAAGTCTGGGGGCAATTCCCCGAGCCATCCCAGACTCCGACCGGTCCTAAGCCGAGGAGCTTTGCCCTCGCCGACCGACTCCTGCGCTCCTAAGTCTGGGGGCAATACCCCTAGCCAGCACGGATGCCGACCGGTCCTAAGCCGAGGAGCTTCTCCCTCGCCGACCGACTCCATCGCTCGTAAGTCTCGGGGCAATACCCCCAGCCAGCGCGGACGCCGACCGGTCCTAAGCCGAGGAGCTTCGCCCTCGCCGACCGACTCCATCGCTCCTAAGCCGAGGAGCAACGCCCCTGCTGACCGACGTCGCGGCTCACAAGACCGGGGGCAGCCCCCCTAGTCATTGAGGATGTCAACTCGAGGAACAAAGGGCGACCTCCCGGAGAAAAGAAACGAGCGACCACCATCAGCGAAGAGGCCGAGATCGCGACAACAAAGCAAAACGCGCGGGGAATTCAAGTAAGTCAATTTCATTTCCAATAATTAACCGAGGTACAAAATTGTGTCTTATTTACAGGAAATCTAAGTGGAGAAATCCCCTTACAAATGATCCGGCGGACAACAAAATTCGTCACCTACGCAAACTAGGATGGCAGCGGCAGAGCAAAACTTGCCGACCAAGAACCCGAAGTTGTTGGCCCAGGCAAACATCCATGCAACCAGCAATTATTGGCTCTGAAGCGGGGAGCCAGTAGCGAAGCCAATGGAGATTGCGAGGTCAGGGATCCATTTCAAGTAGGCCGAGCCAAAGCGAAGCGAATGCTAAAAAATTTGAGGATAAAAATAAGGGTGGCAGGCCGGGAAAGGATGACTTATGGAGCCCGAGATCGGGAGGACGCATCCCCAGGCACCTCCCCCTGCTCGGAGCGAGGTGGATCGACCGGTGGAGGGGCTTGCCGAACGCGCTCCGCACAATCCTGGAAGGAAGACTGGACGACTTCGACGATCCGAGGGCCGATGAGGTCTTCATACGTACCGAAGGCCTCCCTGAGAACCTCGAAGATCCTCTCCCCCAGGGTCCCGACGACACCCCTCTCCACCTCCTCCGCAAGCCGCGCCACCTGGCGCCGATCCGACAGTTCCCTCTGAAGTTCCTCCCTCTCCAGGCGGAATGACTCCGCCGCTTCCTCAGCCGACTGCCGAGCGTCCTCCAACTTTCCCTGGAGGTCACCCACTCGTCCCTCCAGCTCAGCCACACGGAGCTTGAGATGCCGAGACTCCATCTGGGCCTCTGTCATAGCTACCTCCGCCGCCCCGGCCCGCTCGTGGGCCCTCACGGAGGACTCCTCCAACTCCCTCAAACGGATGGCTCGGCGCTGCGACTCCACGGCGAGCGTTGAACCCTGGAAGACGAGACATGAGCTAAGAAGAGAGTGAAGGGAAGGAAAGGGTAGCAAGATAGCCGAACCTGTTGAAGGATCCAGACCAAGGAATCCGACACCTTGTCGGCGGGAATCCTCTCGAGGAGACTGCGGTCCCGGGGGAGGACGGAGCCCTCGGCCGCCTGCTGGGCCAGGGCTCGGTCGAAAAACACCGAGCCCCCAGGGGTGACCTCGAGGGAGGCCGAGCTGCCCGCCAACAGGGTTCCGATTCCCGACAACGGAGGCGGGGACGCTGCGACGGGGGTGGCTGTCAGGGCCACCGGAAGATCCCCGGTGGTCGCCGCAGGAAGCACGGAACACGCCGGACTGGGGGATCCGCATTTTCCTTCCTCTTCTTCCCCCCGTGAGGATCCACGGGCGCCGAAGGGGAGCGCTTCTGCCTCGCACCATCCCCACCCTCGGGGACAAGAGGGGGCAAGCCAAGGGCAGGAGGGACTGCACCAGACCCGTCGTTACCCCCTGCCTCTTGGGCTGACGGGGCAGATCCGGCCCTTGCGACCCCCCTGGAGAGGAGATCACCAGAAGAAGAGGCGGGAGGCGCGGCCACCACCTTGCCCACAGAAGGCTCGGCTCGGCACACCTCCTCCTCAACGGTCCGCCGAGGCGCCCTTCCAGAGGTACTGCCCCGGCTCCGAGCGGCTCCACGACGGATCAGCTCATCAACTTCGCGGGTGAACTCGCGACCAGCCATTCCTGCAAGGGAAACTGAAATCAGGGTAAGCTGCGGGGCAACCCGGGACTGAAATAGCGACCTACCCGGAGACCACAAGACGGCCTTCAAGAGTAGGTCGTCCAACAAAGACCAGATGGACTTCGCCTCCAAGGGGAGGGTCGACAGCAGCGCGGAGGCCGCCTGATCCGCCTCAGAGAGGGCTAGCGTTGAGCAAGGCCGGACCGACCCGCCCCAGCCTGTCAGAATTTGGGCACCCTCCAGGAAGACCACGAAGACATAATCCGAGCTCCAATCCCCTGACCAGCGGGGTAGCCCGATCAGGCATTCCCTCCTCGAGCGGGCTCGGAGTTGCAACCATGACCCTGGGCCGACCGTCTGGATCTGATAAAAGTAGAAGAGAAGGGGGAGAGACGGCTCCAGCCCACGGGTACAGCAGAGCATCACGAAGCCCGTCAGTACCACAATCGAACAGGGGGTGAACTGGCAAAGGGGCACCATGAGATACTCCATGAACCGGATGAAGAAGGGATTGAGCGGGAAACGAAGACCCAGGCGGGACATCTCGACGTAGACGCCGACCTCATTGCTCCTCGGAAGGCAGATCCGCTCGTCGATGAATGGAACTCGAACATCGTATGGATAGCAGAGATACCTTTCCTAGATCTCCGTGGCCACTGAAGGAGGAGTCCCCGACGGCGTTCGGAGGATAACCGGGGGTACATTAAGCTGCACGGCAGCCGACGCCACATCATCGCCGGCGTAGTCCGGGAAGAGCTTCCCCTTCCCCTTATCTCGAAGAGGAAGACTCTCAGAGGAGGAACCTGATCCCACAAGCCGGGGCCCGCCCCGCCTCAACTCAGGAGGATCCCTCGCCCCTTGGCCAGAACCACCTATCCTAAGAGCAGCCATAATATGAAAATAAGAAAGGAGTTACCTTTTTGTTAATTTGGAGAAGACAAGGAAACGAAGGCGGCGGGAGACTCCAAGTTATGGAAAGCCTAGGACAGAGGGAAGAGCGAGGAAGAAAAATGTGGATCCACGCAGCCGGGAATCTTATATACCAGACTCAGGGGCAAATTCGAAGCGTCTGACAGGAACGTGTGGCAGGCCTCGAAGAACCGGCGGTGTTTCAAAATCGGCGCCAAAGGAAGTCCAATCGATCAGCCTCATCATAACCTTCATTTATGACCACGCCTCGACTGACGCGCCACTCGAAACCCCAGGAGTCACATCGGTCGAACCGAACCGGCCAAGGCCGATCGGCCCCACCGATGGGGGCAATTGATACGTCTATTTTACGGAAGCCCAACAGCATGAGCCCAAAGGCGCGGCCCACCCAACGAAGCCCGAGGGAACATGGAGCTAGAAACCCAACTACCGACCAAAAGCCCATCTGCGAGATCAGGCCCGCCCGACAAAGCCCCTTTAGAGGGCCCCCGAACGGCGATCCAACCCAGCCCCGGGAGCACGCCAGTCACTAGCCCACTCCAGCGATAACCGCTCCCCCGGTTCCACTACCATTTAATGGCGGTAATGGGGAGGTGCTGGCATGGCACAGTGAACGGCGATAGGGAGGCAGATTGAGGGGGCACGATTGGGGGCGGACGAGGGACATGAGTCATGGATAGTCACGACGGGAGGTCAATAAAAGGTCCAGGAGGACGGCAGGAATGAGGACGGCATCTCAGGTATCTAAAACCTAAGGTACTCCATCAACGATCAAGTTCCCCCATTTCATCTCCTTCCTCCCCCGCTCGCGCTGGTAGACGTCATTCCGATCTCCTCTCGAGTCGAACCGTCTCCGCCGAGCATCCTCTTTCAGATCATCGTCTGACTTAGGCATCGGAGGGGATTTGGCCGGAACCAAGGTCCGGCCCCCCTGACGAGTGTTCTCGTCTGCGCAGGTGAAGATCAGATCCGCGGGCCGAGGCTTCCCCTCCGCTCCACACCGTCCACGTATCGAGCAAGGCGACTGAGGCTACCCCTCGTCGTCTGGGTCGACCGAGGCCGAGCACGTCTGTCCGAGCCGAGGCTTCCCCTCCGCTCACAAGGCGCCGAGGCTGCCCCTCGTCATCCGACTGTCCGAGGCCGAGCGTCTCACACCAGGCCGAGGCTTCCCCTCACCCTGCTTGCGGCCGAGGACCCAGACCCGGCCCAGCCGATGCGCTCCACGTCATCTACAACTCCGATTTGTGCCGCGTCCACACGGACCCGTCGCACCCGAGGGACCCAAGTCAGCCCCTTGACCACGTTGACCGGGTAGTCCACGGTCAACGCTTTTGTAGTGAGAAAACACTCTGAAACAGTCATGATTGTTGCATTTTTTATGTTTTACTTAGACCTCAGTTTATTGATATTATTTATTGATTTATGTCAATGTGATGATTTTGAATCCACCATAATGCATTTAATCATGTTCATGTCATTTATCTTGCCAAGTATACTATTGGTATCACAAGACAGTCTATCACAATATGCTTCATGTTATAAATTTTGTGATAATTGAGTTTGTTTGGGTATTTGAGACTATTTGATCACTTGTTTTTCTTTCATAAGTGATGTCATGATTTTTGCATTGTCACTTTTCTAACACTGCTCACACTACTCTTTACAATTAGTATCTATTGTAATCTTTTATCACATATGCTTATTGCTTATCTTTTTGTGATAATTGAGGTTGATTGAGTTGTTGTTGGATATGTGCTCTTGCATTTGATATCTTTATTTCGATATCTTGTTTTTCAATTGGTAACTTTACATTAGAGAACTTTACAATTGTTATACCTTTGTGTTTTCCACTCTATTGTTGCATTTGTTGTTTCTATACCCCCATATCTTTTTGTTATGACAAAGGGGGAGAGAAATAAACAAGATGTGCTTATTAAATGTTGAGTGTTAAACAATAACTTGAATCATATAGACTTTATGTTTGATCGTGCATGTATATGATTCAGGGGAGCATTGGTGATTACCTTGGTTGATATAGATTACATTATATATATGTTGGTAATCATGCTCATGTTTATGATGTGTATCACCTACATGATTTGTATTGTGTATGCATATTATTTCTGGCCATTCATGCGATATATACACAACCTCATGTGATACACACACTATTAACTGCTGAATGATGCAATTGATTATTGATATTAACTTGATTGGCATCATTGCAGGGGGAGTAAGTATATTTAATGCACAATTATTTGTTTTATTTATATTTGGTTTGTCATCATCAAAAAGGGGGAGAATGTTGAGTATTGGACTCTCCACCTTGATTTTGATGATGATCAAACACAAATCATTGTGACTAACTCTTATGTTTGTAGTTATCTGAAAAGTCACCAATTAGATTCAAGAAGATCAAAAGTGACTACATGTGTTGATTCAAGTGGAGAACTTGGTAGATCAACAAAGGTGAAGCATTGGCTTGAAGAACTCAAAGACTACTTCAAACCTCAAGCCAATGGCATCAATAAATGAATGGAGATTCAATCCAAAGAGAAGATAGGAATGAATGAGTCAAAAGCTTCGAAGACTATGACATTCAAGTCATTCAACTAAAAGACTCAAGAACATGAAGATTTATGGAGATCATTGCCAAATTAATTTGTTCATCTCAAGCGACGTCCCACGACTTCCTAAGAACGCGTGATCGTTGTGCTTGGAGCTTCGTTGAAGCTCAAGGAGTTTTTCATGAAGTCTAGGGATTCGGATTCTCCATGTTGAAGCTTTGAAGACGGTTTTTCGTGTTTACTTTTATGTCTTCTAGCTTCGGTTTAGTAGAATGTTAAGCCTTGAGTAGTACTTGCCTAGAAATCTTCATTTCTATCATATCGTATCTCTAGGATTGCCTTAGAAGCCATTAGAAACTATACCGTAGCTTATCGCTTCATTTCTCGGCTTCGTATGCATCTTAGTTGGTTCAAGTAGAAGAACCAACCGACTAGATGACGATCTAATCGGTTGGAAATTCTTCTTGAACCGACTAGACATCATTGCTAACTCAGCTCATTCACTGTTGACCAGTTAGTTGGTTCAAGGATGGTTAATGCATTAAAAGCCAATCTAGTCGGTTGATGATCCTTCTTAGACCGACTAGTTTCAAATCTAGTCGGTCCAAGAAGGTTCACTGACCGACTAGTTGTCAATCTAGTCGGTTGATGATCCTTCTTAGACCGACTAGTTCTTACCCAGATTTCACCATCTTCTCTGTTAACCATCTAGTCGGTCCAAGAAGGTTCACTAACCGACTAGTTGTCAATCTAGTCGGTTGATGACCCTTCTTAGCCGATTAAGCAGCTTCAGAAATAGTTCCGTTGGGCATTTAATGCCACGAATTTTGTGACCGTTTTCTCTCTTCCCTATATAAGTTTGAGTGCTTCTAACCAGGGATCCAAGGCTGAAATTAGAGACATTTTCACACCTTTGATAAGAGCCATACACTCTCATTTCTAAGCTCTCTCATCTCACAAAAATCTCTCCCTCACTCTTTGAGCACTAATTTCCTCAAGAGAGATTCTTATTCTTTGTGAGCTAATCAAGCTAATAGCTTGAATCTAAATCACCATCTACTCCCTAGCCATCTATTGCTGCTCATCTTGGTGGAGCTAGGGTTTGGTGATCTCATCTTCCTCAAAATCCATTCTTGCCCCATATTGGTAAGTATTTCTCAAGGCATAGGATTTTGTGGTAAGAAGTTTTATATTTCATTCTTTATACTTCATATTTGCTGTATACTCTCGGTGTTGAGAGGATTGGCTTGATCCCAAGTTGTGGGAGTCAAGATTTCGTTTTGCTCTCGGTTTGTGAGAGTGTGCCTAGTCCCAAGTTGTGGGATTAAGGTACTTTGCGTGTTCCCGGGTTGTGGGATACACAGACATCGATTGTAGGTCGATTGCAATTGTTGGAGGTTTTCCACAAGTGGGCTAAAGGAAATCTCTAGCGGTTTGCTAGAGTATCCGAAGGGTATCCGGGTGTTGCTGGAGTAGGGCACCGGTAACAAGTCGGGGAGACTTGGGTGGCACCCAACCAGGGTAGATTGCTTGTTTGCATTGCATTATTGCTTGTGTGGTTGTTCATTTATTGTATTCCGCATTTGTTGGTTAATTAGGGTTTTATTTGGCGTAAATTCCTTATAATTCTATAAAACACTATTCACCCCCCCTCTAGTGTTTGTTCCTCATAGCACAGGGTCCCTACAGTGATATGTTGACATTGGATGTAAACTGGGAAAAATTAGGGAGTAATATGCCCATGGTTGCTTGATGCATAGGTAGCTATCTATGCGTAGAGCGATGGTTGTATTTGCTAGTATGAGACTAATATTATCTATAAGTGAGTAGCTGAACTATTGTTTGTGCTAGGTAAGTAGTGGCTATATAGGGGATGTATATATATGATTGAGATACATGTATGAGTATGAATGGCTATGATAGGTATACGAGTATGATGTGCGTGGATGATACATGCTAGTAGTGTTAATGTTTGACTACCTAGTGCGAATATAAGCACTTGTAATGACTATACCTGATTGAATTATAATGTGATAAGTTGGGGTAGTTACTAGAGCGACTAGATATGTTAGAAAGTCCGAGGACGGACTTTATTCTAAGTTGGGGAGGATGTAACGACTGGTTTTTCATGTATTTGGATTTTCTATATTATTTATATGTTTTGGTGGATTTTCTCCTTATGTGTGATTTTCCGTCTCTGTAGCTTTTGTTTACGTTCGTTTCGTTGTGATTCTTTAGCTTCTTCCTTAGATCGTTGAGTTTGGAGTAAGTCATTCGTGACGAGCTTCATATCGCTCATATCTTAGAGATAGGTTGATCTTAGAAGCCGTAGGAATCTTCCTGGAGCTTCGCGCTTCGATTCGAGACTTTTCGTGCACCTTAGTTGGTTCAAGAAGGGGGACCAGCCGACTAGATTCCAATCTAGTCGGTCGGGAACTCTTCTGGAACCGACTAGTTCATTAAATCAATTATTCAGGAGTTACTGTTTACTCTTAGTCGTCTAAGAACAACCACCGACCGACTAGATGTGAAACTAGTCGGTCAGAACTTGCTCTCAGACCGACTAGTTCCTTTGATTAATTTCACCTAAGTTACTGTTTAACGTTAGTCGGTTAATGAACACTCACCGACCGACTAGTTCTTAAACTAGTCGGTCAGCAGCTCTTCTTTGACCGACTAAATGACCCCGAAACCCTAGGTTTCATTTCCGCCGCCGGGGTTTTCTATTTAAACTCCCGATCGTTTCTCTTTCTTTCTTTCACTTCCCTTGGCCATTCTCTTTCCCCTTTGACCTCTGATCTTCCCCAACCTTCATCTAGCCATTCCCTTCCTCCCCGGAGCTTCCCTCTCGCCATTCTTGCGCCGGCCACCTCCCTTAGGCCGCCGGCCAACCCCAAAACCCCCCAAATCCCAATTTCTCCAGATTTTCCCCCTTTTCAGATCTGAGCCATAGTTCTCCGAATCGTTCTTCCGTTACCGTGCTTGCTCGGCATCATTCTTCCGCTATGATACGGTTAGTGAATCGATCCTTTAATATTCTCTTAACCCACATGGTGATTTTAGGTTAAACCCTAATAAAACTGGTTGGATGTTGTTCTGATATTGTTTTGTCGTGGCAGCGATCCCATCTCCGTAGTTTAACATTTTGTGGCATGCCTCATTGATCGTCATCCCCGGTACCAGGCAAGTGAAACTTGCCCGTTGCTTGTTTAGGCCATGTTTTAGGCCACTTTTGTACCGTAGCGTAAAAGAGACTAGACACTGAAATGATAGCTGACTAGACGCCTATTTGATCTAGTTTGACAACGAAAGTAGATCCGTCACCTCAATTGATCTAGCTTGACAACAAAGCTAGATCCAACCCTTTTAACTTGTTGTTCATGCATATTAAACTTCCATGTTTAATTCCTTACATGTACGCCTTACTACATGCCATACCATGTCATCCATGCATTGAATGTTGCATCGTAGCACACACTACAAATCCTTGTATAAATCCGTGTTTCCGTGTTACCGACTAGGCACCCATTATGCAGGCATAACCCTACGCCATACGTGTTAAAACACTTCCTGGCTCGTGATCCAGAAGTGAGCATTACGTGTTCGGGGGTAATGCCCTGGCTCGACACACGTGGAGGGGTAGGGATAAACGGTCACTTGAGCGTAAGAGTTGGCCCGATCAGCCACTCTAGCCAACAGACGGAATCTCTGTGCACGACATGTTTACTTGACGTGATTTACTTGACTTGTACCTGTCCGTGTTTATACTTGTAAAACTTGTCATCCATGCCATACTTGCTACTTGCTACTTGTTACTTGCACTTTACCTTACTTGTTACTTCCATACCATACTTGCCACGCTATGCATCATACTATAACTGCTAGGTTGTTAGTTTACCTTCCTTTCAGCTTCCTTGCTCAAGTCTTTTTAGACTTGCTGACATGTGCCCCTTGCTCTTTTTGGGTGTCACATGTTAAACCCTGAGCCGGAGACCGTAGCTGAGTACGTGGATGTTGCTGACACTGAGCCTGAGCCCATGTCTGCTCAGGAGGAGTTTTGTGGACACCGGTGGCCTTCTTAGGAACTTGCTGAGCTTCCTTTTGTTTTAGGGTTTCTGTTAGTTGTCGGTGCGTGGCACCATGTTTTGTACTTGTACTTTTGTTGGCCATGCTGGGGCCCTTAGATTCTTTTCTCTTTAAGCCTGGTGGCTTTTTCTGTGATGTTGGAATTTAATATGATGGATATTCTGAGATTTGCCTTTGTCGCATTTCCCTTCATTATTATCTTTGTTTCGTATCGCGTTGCAAGGACCTGCCAATTTATTGTTGATTGACGCTTATTGGGCTTGGAGCTTTGTAGCTTCAAGTCTGAGCGGACCTTCTCACTCTTGCCTCCACATTTTTGGGAAGCGGGGCGTGACAATGTACCATTGAGGGTGACGTTCATATAAGCTTCGAAGAGGACGTGATGTTCCTCCAAACCATTGAAGTCCTACCCGTTGACACGAGCTGGAGACAGACTCGTCAGTTAGAGCCATTGAATGATTCCCAGCTATTGGATATAATGGAAAGTGTGGTATCTGATGTATGGGCGCATGGTCCAGTGGAGTTCCCTACGGACGACCCGGTTACACAAGAGCTCTCAGTTTTTATTGCGAATGCTTTCCACAATGCAGATGCCTTAGGTGGTGTCCCCGTCGTGGATGGAATCTATGTGCGATATGAGGGAGACACACAACACTTCTACAACGATAGCATCCCACAGATTTCGACATGTGAAGAACACACCTACGAGGAGTACACGGATCCCTCGCCATTACAAAACAACAGTGACCAGGGAAGTTCTCCAGGCTCTATGTTTAATAGTGATTGCGTACCTGAATACCTTGCATTTGTTGACAGGTGCGCTATGGAAACGAAATCCGCAGATGTCTGCCATGACGTACCATCATCTGTCTGTTCTTCATACGATTCTGCCAACAAAGAGTTTCCACCTTCTGAACCAGAAATTAAGGACGCATCTTTCTCACAGGTGAGAGATGACGGGTGTACAGCGCCCCCTCAGGTAGAACTAAAACCTCTTCCTGCCAATTTGAAATATGCTTTCTTAGGGGAAAATTCCACATACCTTGTTATTGTCAATGTGGCTCTCACCGAGCCCCAGCTAGAAAGCCTCCTGAAAATTCTTAGATCCAACAAAAATGTAATAGGGTACAACATCGCTGACCTGAATGATATTAACGAAACCATATGCACCCATAGGATTCAGCTAGAGGATAAGGACGCCACATCCATTGAGCCTCAGAGGCGATTGAATTCTAACATGAAGGAGGTAGTGAAAAAGGAGGTCTTGATGCTTTTAGAGGCCGACATTATCTATCCCATTTCCGATAGTAAATGGGTTAGTCATGTGCAGGTTGTCCCTAAGAAAGGGGGCATGACAGTCGTTAGGAACAAAAAAATGAACTGATATACACTAGGACTGTCACCGGTTGGTGTATGTGTATCGACTATAGGAAACTCAATATGGTCACCAGAAAAGACCATTATCCTCTACCCTTCATTGACCAAATGCTTGAGCTCTTAGCCAAACACAAATACTTCTGTTACCTAGACGGATACTCTGGATTCTTCCAAATCCCGTTGCATCAGAAAGACCAAGTAAAGATGACATTCACATGCCCACACGACTCATTTGCCTATCGAAGAATGCCGTTTGGGCTATGTAATGCACCTGCCACATTTCAAAGGTGCATGTCGTCTATTTTCTCAGACTTCATCGAGAATATTATGGAAGTCTTCATGGATGATTTTTTTGTTTATGGCACCGAGTTCGATGATTACCTAGCAAATTTATCCAAGGTTTTAGAACGGTTTCATGACAATAATCTGACCATGAATTGGGAAAAGTGTCATTTCATGGTGACAAAAGGGGTTGTGCTTGGCCACGTTATCACCTCCAAGGGAATTGAGGTTGATAAAGCCAAGGTCGAAGTTATTAAGAGTTTACCGCCTCCCACTAACCTTAAGGGCATCCGTGGTTTCCTAAGGCACGCAGGTTTTTATCGTCGCTTTATAAAGGAATTTTCTAATATTGCTCGCCCTCTCACAGAGCTCCTCGCCAAGGACGCTCCTTTTGTGTTTACTGATGCATGTTTGCTAGCTTTTAACAGGTTAAAGGAAGCTCTCATTTTAGCCCCGATAATACAGCCGCCAGATTGGAATCTACCGTTTGAGCTGATGTGTGACGCTAGTGACCAAGCAGTGGGAGTTGTTCTTGACCAAAGGAAGGAAGGAAAGCTTCATGCTATATACTATGCTAACAAGACCTTGGATGATGCTCAAAGAAACTACACCATTACTGAAAAGGAGCTGCTAGCCGTTGTTTATTCTATCGAGAAGTTCAGGTCATACCTCTTGGGGTCCAAGATGATTATCCACACAGATCATGCGGCGTTGAAATACCTACTGAGAAAGAAGGATACTAAACCACGTTTGATACGGTGGATCCTCCTACTCAAAGAATTTGATATTAAGATCAAAGACAAGAAAGGAGCAGAGAATGTAGTAGCAGACCACTTGTCACGGTTAATCCAAAATAACGGGGATGACAGCTTGTCGATTGACGTTTCTTTCACCGGCGAACAGTTATTTGCGACGAATTCCTCTGAAGCCCCCTGGTACGCTGATATAGTGAATTACCTGGTAAACGGCATAGTCCCACATGGGTTGGCGACCTACTCGAGGAGGAAGTTCTTGTAACGCCCCGCTTCCCAAAAGACACCGGAAGCGAGAACATTACACGGTCCGCTTGAACTGGAGCGGTGTAGCTCGAGTTCAATAAGCGTCTGTGATAAAAACACATAAGAGGTCCTTGCATTTGCGTATCAGAACAATCAGAACATTCAAATAAATGTCATATCCAGATATATATAAGGCGTACACGAAATTACAAGACAAGCCACAACAGGGCTAAAGAAATTACAAAGGAGCACTAATCCTACTACAAGATACAGAAACCAAAACTCAAAGTAGTGACGGAAAGGACTCTAGTCTTCCGCAGAAAGTGGCTCGGCATCTACGACGAACTCTGGCTCTCTAAGTCAAGTGTCTCGAGAGAATCCTCCTAATGCTCAAACTCGAGATCTGATATACATCCAAAAACATGAATGTATGTCAGCAATGTCTGCAAGAAAAGTTTAGCATCCCAAGGCAAGAAATACAAGTGATATGAATTTAAGATGCATTTAATATTTTAAAGAAACGACTGCAGCAATTTAACATTAACAAATATATTGAAACGGAAACAACATCCCCAACATGCGGTTCTAAACAGTTGCAAGAATTAAAGTTAAGATTTCTTCTGAGTTCATTAGCATTTCAATTATCAAGATGACCAAGTTAGCGTTGCAAGTTTTTCATGTCAAGTGTTAGCATTCTAATCTAGGGTTCACACCTGTAGGTCGTGATGAGAAGGTCGTTTCTCTCACGGGGGCTTACCGTGATTGACGCTAACCCACCGCATGCGGGTGGTGCTCTTGAGGAGAGTACCTTTCATACGCCTAGTGGCCGCTCAACCCTAACCCCACCCAAAAGTTTGCCGGAACACGAGCTGGCCTAGTCGACTCACACGACATCACGATATCACGATACCGCCTTCGAGGCGCACGATTTTCACGATGTCCATATTTGTTAAGCATTCAAAAATGTCCAGACAAGTTATGTACAAATTAACAATGTCATCATTTCATTTATACAACTTCTTCAATCATTAGGAGAGGGTTACCCGACATTTACAATAAATTAACAAGAGTGTTGAACATGTGGGTTTAACGAACAGGTTGCGAAAACTAGTTTTCTTTGCCAATGTTTAAAGTTGAACAATATCAAGTTATATGTCTAAAAGCCACATTTTTAGTCTAGAACATTATGGAAATAATTCCAAGAGTCATTTCACGTGCAGTTTTCAAGTTACACATCAATGACTAAAAGTGACGCAAGAGTTCTGAAACTTCAAAAAAAAATCATATCTAATTGTATACTTGCCTGTTCACTGCAGTTTTGGGTGTCCACAAGATCTCGATGGAAGACATATTATATCTGCGTAGTTGGATTCATAATATTAAAACAGAGAACAATATTAATCTTACTTATAGTACTGCCTACCTAATATTAGTTACTGATAAACCCAAACTAGCATACGCCAACCTACAATGTGAACTATATTTATATATATTGCTATATAATAATAAACAGGCATATGTGAGTTAACATATAAAAGGTGTCACCCTATAACTTACCATTAATAACAGTATGCTAACATTCCCATCAGCATAAATAGTCACACATTCAAGGTGTATATTATAAGGTCAAAAATAACTAATGCCCTGGCCTGCTAACTAACTATTAAAATAATTAACTTCGATTAAACTAATATTATAACATAATTTAATATGTTAAAGCATTTACCTCCCATCTATATTATCTAATTCAAGCAGCATATACCTATAAACGTCCTGTTAAAAGAACTCACCCACACGGAGACGAGGCGCAGCCCAAAATCGAAGTAGGAGATCTCTCCGGGCGGCAAGCTGTCGGAGGGCAGCGGGATGGAGAACGTCGACTGGGCACTCGGGGTTGAGGGTGGGGAGAAGAAGCCGACGCGTGGTGCTCGGAGAACGACTTCGGGGAGCCGTGCGGCTGGAGATGTCTGCAGGCGGAGGAGAAAGTCGGGGAGGGTCTCGGGGTGGCTTCCGGCGATCTGGGCGTGGAGTTGAGATGAAAAAGAGGAGGAAGTTGAAGGAGAGGGCCGGTGTGGGAGGAGCTGGGCAGGGTGCGAGGTGGCCGTGGAGAAGAATGTCAGGAGGGCTCGGGTTGTGCGTTGCTGATCGGGAAGATGGGTGGCGGACTTGGGCGAGGGGGAGGTCGCCTGGCGTTTCTGGGCGGAGGAGTGGGTGCAGCGTCACAGAGAAGGCGAGGCGCCGTGGGTGTTGCTGGTCGGCGTGGGGAAGAAAAGCCTGGGGGCGGCGGCTCTTAGTCTCTAGGGTTCTTTTTTTTCTATAAAAAGAGAGGCATGCTGTGTTTATAGGTTTGAAAGGATACCCTAGGTTCTATAGGCTCACGTGAGGGGGAGAAGAATTTGAAGAGCTTTGAAACATAAGGCTGTAAATTGATGTGCTAAAGTTAGCCTAGGGTGTTTACACATAGGTCTATTTAAAAAGTTTGGGTAGGGGCAGTAGCCTAGAGATAGCCTAGGTTTATTTTAATTAGAGTAGAGTAGCATGTGGCCCTAGGGTCTATTAACAGTAGATGAGGTTTTGATGGCGGCAGCACGTGAATGAGGGTGTTGTGTTTATTATTATTCTTTTTGTGATTACAAGTTGTGAGTAGGGCAGATGGTGGGTGCAGCCTAAGGGGTGTTACAAAATGGGCTAGTGCTATAATAAGAAGTATGATATTTTTCATTGATGGGATTAGTACTAAATAGGTTTGATTAGGACATTAATAGCTAATAATTAGGTTTTAAAGGGGTTTAAGAATGGAAGGCAACATTTGAATTTTAAAAGTAAAAAAAAGATTAGAGGTTTGAATTTGAAAATTTAAAATAAATTTCAAGAAGAGGTATTTAAAATAATTACCAAAAAGGATATTAATAATAAAAAAATAAATATGAAAATGGATATGGGTACGAGTACGGGTTCGTTACGACTTAACTACTGATATGAAGTAGGGTATACAACACGAGGGGAAAACGAAGTACGAATCACTAAAACCGGTCATTACTTCCTACCCACCTTAAAGACGATTCCGCCCTCGGAATCTCATCGGCTAAGGCATCGAAAGACATAAGGGTATCGCTCGCATTTCTTCTTCTAACGTATACACACCATAAGTAACCTTCACGCCAAATCCAAGTAGTATCCATAGTACTAATATCAATACCAATAGTATTACCACTGATAATACTAATCAACGTCTATGCTAATAGTATTAACAATACACGTAGATACATTACTAGTTACATATTAACATAACACATTTAATTTAATTTCGTCATACGAATACAATCCAACCAAAATTATACTCGGGTGAATAGTAACACTTTACTACACCACCACATCAAATTTACTAGCTGTAAGTGTATCATCATTTAGCACACTCACATTAATACTAATGTACAATGTATCACCATATATCTTATACACTCACTATCTATAATGATATAATACCACATGTCACTTAAACATACCCCTAACATATAAATACAATCATTCTTAGTCAATTAACACTTCAATTATACAAATCACTTTTACATACCGCATATTACCATATACTCATTATAATACACATCAGTACACGTATATGCATGCACGTATTACCTTACACTAAACACATATTTATATACGCCTTACTTATAGTACTAGGGTCATCGTAATCTACCCACCTGAAGGATCAAGTCCGTCCTCAGACCTCCTTAAATAGGCCGACGTAGGGGTGAGCGGATTCAGATATTAAGGTCATTCTATTCCAGTCATACATACATTATAATGAAATAATATACATCCACATGCATACACATACCCATACATCACACACTTTCAAATACATATACATACGTACATTTTACACACATATACATGCTTATACTACTTCAAGCCTATCTCATGTCTACATAGAACAATTATATACACACATCAGTATTCACAACCATGGTAATTTACATACATATGGCTAGTATACTATTACATACATCCATATATACGTAGTCACAAATATACGACTAGGCATAATTCCTGGTATACACATGCTCATATATCATCTCGTAAGGGTAATATTATAATCCTACTATATATATAAAACACTTATTCATACAATGTATATATATATATATACACCGAAAACTAACCACATACATATATACGCACGAGTACACGCCAGACACTCTAACATACAAATCACACAATAAATCTGTACACACAACTATACGTACACCTATTATCATTACACCTAACGTGTACATCAGGTACTAGCATACAATTACAACCATTAACAAGTACGGCTAAGCTACATATACTCCTAGTAACCAACCAATACTAAATCAGTCACGCTCAGATATTCCTATAGTGATATAACCGATCGCTCGCCTAATTGGAAATATAACACTTACTGCCCTATACTCGACTATATACATACTTATCACAAATTATCGTACCTGTACATATGAAACAATAGACAATCATACCATAATAATATACTAACGGTAAGCATACTCATACATGGGTGGTATATAGAGATTCGCATACACGGGTCCACACTCACTATCTATACACATGCATCACAACACCACAATCAAGCTAATGGTCTCACTATACTTAAACTCAGGCTGACATAAGGAAAGATAAGCACTAATGTGGTAACCAAGTAATAGGGTAGGTTTCAGAGTTGAATGGGGCAACGAGTTAATGTTGTGATGGACGGTTCCGATTGTGAGATGGGTAAAAGGTTAGTCGGTTGGGTGAGATAAAAATTTATGAACAAAGGTAAGAAGATAAAGATGTATGTAAGAATAACAATATCGTCATAACTTACGTAGAAAAGTGAGCACACTGTAGGAGTTACGACGTAAAATGTGATGAGTCAAATAATAGATGAGGAGTAATATGGGCAGTGTAGTAGTGCCTGTTTTGTAAATGGAAATGGGTTTGTAAAATGGAAATTTTTATTTTTTTATTTTTATTTAGAATGTGAAGACAATGATTTTGAAACTGACACACAAGATTTTGAACTTCTATTTAACTTAGGAAAGTATTTTAAAAGTATGTATGAATGATTGTTTTGGAAATATTTTAGTAAGAAAAGGGAATAATATTTTGAGCTAGCGAAATAGAAATAACGTTTAAAAAAGTTCATTACATGAGGAAAATAGGGTAGCTAAACAAGGTTGTGTGAAGTATACGTGAAGGTGTATGTTAGAAAGTTGCTATAAGATAGTAACTAAAGATCACGTGAGAGGAGTTTATGTGAATCGAGAACAAGGAATAGGTTTGTCGATCGAAATGTAAGGACGACTGAGAAGTAACTCTGTGAATACGCTACGATGGCTTCCTACGATCTTTAACTTGGATGTGTAATGATTAGGAATCAGTAGAATCAGGGGGAAAATAATGATTGGGTCGATTAAGGTTTAGCACTAAGGTTCTTCGACGAATTAGGCTGCGAAAAGGAGGCCAAGGTAAGGGTCCGTTGAGGATCGGGATCGGGATCTTATCTATAGGTCTGGAATATTCAACGCTTCGAAATCTACTCATTTCAGGCGTCTCAGGTTCGACTTGCACGGCGACGGTCGCAACGTTCAGTTGGGCCCTGGATTCGTTGAATCTACGCGAACGACTAACGAAACTCTAATATGGTCAGGGCTAAATGACCAATCGCTAGGGTGACTCCCGAGATAATAATACTAAGTCATGGCAAGGGCGTCCAACTAACGAGCACAAGCGTCTAACTAACTCTTCCTATTATATTGATATTGGGTTCCTATCGCTGAGACAAATATTCGAGTAATTTTGTGTACGAAATAATTCTGGATGTTTTGGCTAATGAAAAGTGTTCTCATTGTTCTAAATTTCACAGTAGCATGACCTGCATGGGCCACCACTAAAACCTGTAACGCCCCGCTTCCCAAAAGACACCGGAAGCGAGAGCGTTACGCGGTCCGCTTGAACTGGAGCGGTGAAGCTCGAGTTCAATAAGCGTATGTGATAAAAACACAGAAGAGGTCCTTGCATTTGCGTATCAGAAGAATCAGAACATTCAAAATAAATGTCACATCCAGATATATATAAGGCGTACACGAAACTACAAGACAAGCCACAGCAGGGCTAAAGAAATTACAACGGAGCACTAATCCTACTACAAGATACAGAAACCAAAACTTAAAGTAGTGACGGAAGGGACTCTAGTCTTCTGTAGAAAGTGGCTCGGCATCTACGACGAACTCTGGCTCTCTAAGTCAAGTGTCTCGAGAGAATCCTCCTAGTGCTCAAACTCGAGATCTGACATACATCCAAAAACCTGAATGTATGTCAGCATGGTCTGCAAGAAAAGTTTAGCATCCCAAGGCAAGAAATACATGTGATATGAATTTAAGAAGCATTTAATATTTTAAAGAAACGACTGCAGCAATTTAACATTAACAAATATATTGAAACGGAAACAACATCCCTAACATGCTGTAACGCCCCGCTTCCCAAAATGGACGGAAGCAAAACGTGACGAGGCCCGCTTAGGCCAGAGCTTGAGAAGCTCGGACCCAATAAGCGTCTGTAGAGGTACCATTTAAAACAAAATTCAGGTTCTTGCATTAATTTAGTTCGAAACAACAGAAAGTACGGAAAGGAAGATGCATTCATTAAATTAGAGATATAATACCCAACAAGTACAAAGTCTAAAAAGAAGCCTAAGCGTGGCAACAAACTATCTAAAAGAAAACTGAAAGTAGTAACCTCTGAAAGGTGGCGACTAAAAGACCTCTAGGTCTGATCCTTGTCGGGTACGTACTCTGGTGACGACGTCCTCGGCTCCACGTACTCCAGTAAGTCTGCCTCGTCCACGAACTCTGGCAGAACACCTGACGTACAGCACCAAAAGAAGGAACTGTACGTCAGGTAAGGTCTACAAAAAGGGTTAGACCAAACTGCAAGTGTATCAACTTTTAGACAACGTTTTACTGGTTGATTAGCATGCTGGGGTTATAACTTAGTAACAAACAGAAGTAACGCAGCAAGAAAGTAAAGCGCAACAAGTAGTAGTCGTAGCGTGTGCTACCAACTACGGGACTAACCTACAGGTGTCAGGACAAGACGAAGACAGACAAGACAAGTAGGACACGACACGACACGACACGACACGAAGGGCTCACGCCTTACGGGTTGAGGGGGATCAGACCCTCTCCTCGTGCGCACGCTCAACCCTACCCCAAACCCCAGAACTCAGGTCAAGAAGTACAGAGATCACTTCCGCTAGGGAAGCACCTGAAACGCCCGCAGGCTTTTTGTAACACGGAGATCACTCCCGCAAGGAGAGCATCTGAAACGCCCGAAGGCTTTTTGTAACACGGAGATCACTCCCGCAAGGAGAGCATCTGAAACGCCCGAAGGCTTTTGTAACACGGAGATCACTCCCGCAAGGAGAGCATCTGAAACGCCCGAAGGCTTTTTGTAACACAGTGACAAGACACGACCAGTGTGTATAACTGTGACAAGACACGACCAGTGTACGGGAGAGTTATTCTAGGGTGTCCACACGCACGCACACACAAGATAATCCTAAGGTGTCACAAGTTGTTGTTCGTCGGACTTAGACTTCGTCATCAAGTCTCAGTCGTCAGGGTGACCCAGACGCTATCATTTCACGTCCGGAATCTAAACACTCACAGTCTAATAGTTCTAACAAATTAAGACCAAGACGCGGTCGAAAACGCAAGTGGGTACACTTGCCTGCGGTGGCGAGGGGGGTCGTCCGTCCGGGGCGTCGCGTCCAGTCGTCGCGTCCGCGGTAGTCCGTCTGAAAAAGTGTCACGTCGACGGTGTCAGGCCTCGTTTTCAGTAATTCCTATTATGGTTTGTTTCTAGGTTATCGGGACTATCCTATTCGTCAAAAGTCACATTTTTGATGTTTCAGCCTAATCGACGATCTATCATATGTGCACAGTCAACAAGTCCATTCATCGATTTCTACATTTGCACAACATTTTAAAAGAGCGAAAAGTAAATTTAATTCAAGTTGTCGACTTTTAGTTAGGGTTCAGTTTTGCTACAGTGTGGGTTCGGCTACGAGTTAGGGGGGACCAACCTCTCCGGTGTCTGGGTAGTGCGGACGTAGCGTCTGAACGGTCGAAGATCTGCGTCGCCTACGGCGTCTCGACTACGGGTAGCGTAGGCAGACACGTTCTGGCAGCGGATCGCGTTGCGACTCCAATTCCTGGAATGTCTCGTCACTGGTCTTTAGCGTTCACGTGGTCGAACAGAAGGCGTGACTGTCTCTGTGAAGTCGGGTCAAGCCAAAAGATTCTCAACCAATTGAACTACCAATCATTAACTAAATGCTTAGCCTGTAAGTTTAATTATAAGATTAATACATTATGGCATAGGAATGTGTCTCTACTTAAATATAAATAATTATATTAAGCATGTCACTTCACTGCTCATATATATATCACGTAATAACCTAACATATATGTGTGTACTATGCGACTGTTCAAGCTTGGGAAAGATTTACGGATTCTAGCTTCTACACTGTTCATGTTTTAAAAACATCCTATATATATAGCTCACCCTAGCATAGAAATTCTAAGTTACTTATATAGTTATCATATAGGGGGGTATCTTACTGTTAAGTAATTACTCTAACCTACATCTTTAACTACCACACACTAACAGTATATACTACTTACGTATAGAAGAATAATTTACTAACCTAGTTATGATATCATTATAGCTTGCTGTGTTGTTATAATAAACAAGTGTTATACGAAACTAACCCAAGTTAAGCTACCCGCGACTTGCTCGGAGAGATGTGTACGGGGCGCTGGCGGGGAACGACCGAGCGGAGCGGGCGGCTACACTCTATGCGGATGGGCGGCGCGCGCTGTGCAGAGATGGGGTCACGGCGGCGCGGCCCTTGTGCGGCGGCGAAAGAGGGAAAGACGCCGCGGTGGAAAGGCGGTGGCTGTGCGGCGGGGCGCTGGAAGAGCGCCGCGCGACGGGAAAGGCGGCGTGAAGCTCTGCGCGCGGTGGCGGGATCAGGCGGTTGAGGGGAGACGCGACGGCACGAGAAATCAGCGGCGCGCACTCGGGATCGGGGCTGTGCGGTGGGAGGAGATACGGTGGCGGCTGAGGAGTTGCGCTGCGCTGCACGGGAGGCGTGGATGCGGGATGGAGAGGTTCACCGGAAATGGGGCCCTGGGATCGGGTTTCTTCGCAGTGGATAAGTGAGAGGCCCAGAGGAGGAGGAACGGTCAGACGGCGGTCGAGGCTTGGGTCTGGGCTTGCTTGGCTGGGGAATGAATAGGGGAAGATCGCGGGCTCCTGGGTTCGGGGGTTGGGTTTGGCAGTGAAGGAGGTCGAAGTTATTCGGAGAAAGGCTAGGGTCGGAGATGTGCAGTTGATCGGCGGTAGCTTGGCCGTGGGGGGGTGTTGCATGGACTGCACAAGGATAAGGGCTCGGACAGGGAGGAGGCCGATCGAGCGAGGTGTCGCCATCGGATTTGTGCGAGCGAAGGTGAGAGGGGAACAAAGAAATACGAACTGGGTTTCAAAAATAAATTGTAGGCGGCGGCTGAGCCTCTTTTTTTTCCGTGAGAAAAAAATACCTAGGCTAGGTCAGATTTTATAATATAGGGGGTAAGAGATATCGGTAGTGGTCACGTGGGGGAGGTAATGGGAGTGGGGTTCTGTTAGGTTGAGGTTGCTATTAGATTGAATCAAAACTAGCAGTACATCCATTTAGTTGGGGTTTAAAAGAATTAATAATTTAAGTTTGTTTTTAAAAAAATGATTTAATTGTTATGAATCAACTGCTGAGGGGAGAGCCCTCAGGTTTATATTTATAGCCAAAGGGGAGAATACAAGTGAGCTTATACAGATATGGGCCCAAACACTTGGGTTGGCCCAATAACTCATCCAACCCAGTAAATACCCATTCACAACACTCCCCCTTATCCAGCCATAGTTGTGGACCCTGCTCATGAATACTTCAGGATTCTGAGCCTGCATGGGTCTCACATGAGGTGGATACTTCAGGATCCTGAGTTGGTGAGATTTGCCTCGTTAAAACCTTTGGCTATGGAAAACCCAGTGGGAAAAACCATAGTTTAAGGAAAAAGAGTGCAAACGCTCTTTAACTCCCCCTGATTTATACAAGTGACTCTGCTCATGAATACTTCTGGATTCTGAGCGTCACAGAGGGGTGGATACTTCGGGATCTAGAGTTGATTTGATTTGCCTCGTTAAAACCTTTGGCTATGGAAAACCCAGTGGGAAAAACCATAGCTAAGGGAAAAGAGTACAAATTCCCTCAACTCCCCCTGATCTGTAAAAGCTCTTAGGCTTTCAGATCTCTTAGGCTTATCTCATCACTCCTATTTACAATATTCCGAAAATGTACACAGATTACAAATTTTGTCACTATCAAGCAGCTGCTGAATCCAGAAACTCTGGAGAGGTGTGCTAAGTTTCGTCGCCTCTGATGTGGTCTTCAGACTATATGGTCAGCTCCACAGAACCAGCCTCTATCCCAGTCGTCACTGGGATGTGATGTACCACCAGGCGCCCTCAAGTACACCATTGGTGTGATTCTGGAATGGTGAGGATCTCGGAATGATAGGATGATGTTGCCTTCATAAGTTGCTTTGCATATTTGCAGTAGGTGGCCATCCCACTGTGGGTACCCATTCTGTGATTTATCAGTATAGGGACCGGACCTGTAACCTGCATTTGCACAAACATTGGAGGATGCTACTATAATTTGTAAGTCCAAATCTTTCGACCCTTGGAGGAAGCGCAGAAGGCTTGACTCCGGTCTAATGGCCCTAGTGAGGTGCCAACTATCTCTGGCTAATGCGTTAACTGCAACTGCTATATCGGGACGCGTGCAGTTTAGCCAGGAGTGCATGATTGCACTTAGATAAGGGACTTTAGGACCAGTTATATCCTCCCCCTCTTCCAGCGATCGGAAGGGTTCTTTTTTGTACATCCATTGAGTATACCACTGTAGGTGTACTATGGATGACAATGGTCCTCTTAATTTCTCCAACGCGCTTCTGGGCGTTTATAACAGGATTCTATGAGCCATGACTTTATATTTGCCTATGTCTTTTTATTTCATGTTTAAAAGCCAGGCTTGTACATTTATTTCGGTTTTCTCTTCAGGAGATCCGATGAGATTTTAGTTGTCTCCAACTATGATCTCTTAATCATGTTCTTTGCACAGATGCAAAGACAACCTTCAGTAGGAATCATTGACTTGTCAAGTGATTCTCTTGGTTGTACAGTTATTTGTTATACTTATATTTCTTCATTTGAATAGACGTCCCGAAGTCTATTCAGGCATTTTAAGGAGATGTGGAAATTATCTTTACAAGATATCCACGAAGGTATGCCGTCACAACATCCAATAACAGCATATCCAAAATTTTCCTTCGCCAAATCGTAAGGTATTCGCTTTTGATAACTTAGGGAGACAGATGCATCATTTATGAGACATGCTCATTTGAATTTGTTCGATCCCTAGTTTCAGCGAAATTTTCCTTGGGCTATAGGTTGTACCGTATAGCATACGATTTTGTATTTATTTTTCTTATGTTTGCAATACTTTGTTTTATCCACAGGTTCGACACCTTTTAGGTGTCAGGACTTCTGGTCCGAACATTTCACGTTTCATAAGTGAGTCCAGCTCATCTTTTATTGCCACGTTCCACATTTTTGGCCAATCTCTACGTTTGCTTTTTAGCAACGGAGTGTGGAACGATAATTTATAAACATCATCGCCATTGCGATGTATATGGCAATATGATACGTGAATATATTGTCGACAATTTATGTTCTATCTGTCCAACACCTCCCCAGTACGTACAACATTTACTTAATTTCACTTTTTCCCGGCAATTCCTCTGCAGTGGATTCCGGGAAGGGTGATGGTGTGGACAGGAGCTCATTGTCCTGTGGTAGTATTGTCTTGAGGTCTCCAGGAGTTTCTTGTCCTAGGAGCCTGGTGGTCTGCCTCTTTTCTGTTGAGGATCAGCCACTTCTGCTGCTGGTGGATTGCATCCATTCTCGGGGATGTCAATCCTAGCTGGAGTTTTTGCAGCAGGGATGTGTGATCTGACAATCTTCTGGTTGTCAATAAATGATTCCGGTAATTGGTAGACAGTGTTCTGTATGTGGAGGATCTTCGGGATCTCTTCTACACATTGTATTGTTACCGGATCATAGTGGGTCAAACTTTTTGTATCCCACGTTATAATTTTCTTCGTGCCAGATTTTCTAGTATCTGGGCATATTTTTGGGAAATTCGTCTCATCGAAATCACAGTCTTCAAGATGTGCCTTAAATGCGTCCCCCGTCTGGGGTTCTAGGTATCTTATAAGTGAGGGTGAGTCAAACCCTGCATGGATACCTAGGCGACGTTGAGTACCGTTTTGGTCCTCTTTGGTGGTGCAATGGGGATTTAAGACTGCGCGACCGAAGATTCTCAGATGAGAAATGTTCGGTGGCATTCCATATGCAAATTGCATTGGAGACTCTGACCTCCAGAGGGTCTTATTTTCATTTACGATGCAGCATGCAGAGATTGCATGTCCCCATGCATCCATAGGCAATCGGGATTTAATGGAGGTTCGGTCCAATGGAGTCTACTTTTCAGTGACTCTGCCGACCCATTTTGGGTATGAACATGCGGCACTTGTATGTTCATTTTCAATTCCCGTTGATTGGCAGTACTCTTGAAAAGACTGGGAGGTATATTTCCCAATAACCAGACTTATTTACAACATTTTATTGTCTGGGAAATGTGCCCGCAACATTTTTATTCTTGTGCCAATAGCTTTTGGAAAAGCTAAGTTGCAGGTCTTGTAGTAGACATACGTACGAATATTCTGAGGATGCATTTATCAGTACAATGAAGTACCAAAATAGCCCACTAGGGGTGGTGGATTTTATCCACATCTGTCTCCTTGTATTCTTTTTGAGGAAGCATGGAGATCCTTTTTCAACTTTTCGTGGAGATGGCCTTGTAATTAATCTTCCCTTATAGTAAGGGATGCGAGGGATTTTTCCCTTCTGAAGAATCTTCTGGTTCTTCAAGTCATACCCATAGGATAAGATGATGTGCATCACAAATCCAGGGTGGCCAAGTCCAACATGCCAGAGTAAAAACTCGGCTGATGTAGGGCACTTCAGGTGCTCCGTTTAATTCTGCTTCCTTTCTCCGAATCTTCGTATGGTAGAGGCCTATAAGGCTCTCAAAACGTTCAAGTGTGGATTTTACTCCTTTTTCTTGAGACGTTGCATACGGTAATTTTTCATTTACATTTGCTGTTTCCAAGTGGGATCCGTTGAAACGGATGTCCTTGAAACTTAGAAAGTTTCTTTTTGGAATTCGGAGGGATTAGTGCATCCATTATTTTTGTGTCGTTTGGGGGCAACTGTGTTGCATTCCCTGGATCTTCAATATAGCCCTGATATTGGGCTTTGTATTGATAGAAATCGTACGTTTTTATTGTCTACTAAGCATTTATGAGAGCAGTTTCAAAAGATGAAACGTATCGGCACATGCATATTTAGATAAACATTTTCATTTATTGTCTACTAAACATTTTCATTCAGAACAAATTTCATAATTAAAATGCTCTCATAAATTATTCTCAAAACAAATTGCTAAGATAAAAATAAGGGCTAATCAAGCAAGTCAACATTTTCGAAGTTGTCAGCTGAAAATTTGACTGGAGCATCAGATGTCATCAGGTTTGTTTCAACTTTATTCTTCTTGTTCTTTTTATACAAATCCTGGAGATGATGCGGAGTTCGGCACATTTTAGACCAGTGGCTTTTCATGCCACAATTATAGCACTGGTCTTCCCATTCCCTCTTGGGTGGGGGTGAATCATTTTTGTCATTTCTGTGCCACGTGAACTTCCGCTTACTTTCATTATTTCGCTGCTGCTGTACATGGCCCTTGGCATTTTTCTGTTGACCCCCCTTCTGTGGTCTTTCTTTTCTTTTATTATCTCTCTTCTTTTTGAAGGAAGAGGAATAGTGAGTTTCTGGTGGGGGGCAGTGCCGGTGAGCGTATATTGTGAGTGAGAGAAGAAGCTCTCTGTTTTACTCGGCCATGAGTAAACATGACAGCAGCTCAGAATACTTGGTGAACTTGTGTTCACGGTATTGCTGCATGAGTATCGCATCTTTTTCATGGAAGGACGTATACGTCTTTTCCAGCATGCGATTTTCTGAGACTTTTTCACCACACAACTTCAGGCGTGCGGTGATGCTAAAAAGTGCTGAGTTGTACTCAGCAACGGACTTTAAGTCCTGCAGTCTCAGGTTCTCTCACTCGTATCGTGCTCTTGGGAGTATAACATCTTTCTGATGTTTATGCATGTCCTCAAGGGCAGTCCATAGCTCAAGTGGATCTTCGACCGTAAGGTATTCAGCCTTTAAGGTCTTGTCCACATGGCGGCGAATATAGATGATGGCTTGCGCCTTCTCTATATCGCTAACATTTTATTTTTCAGTCACAGCAGCGATGAGGGTCTCTGCCCGCAGGTGAAACTTTACATCTAGCTGCCAGCTTAGATAGTTTCTACCGGATGCTTCCAGTACTTCGAAAATAACGCTTGCAATATTAGCTATTTATCTAGCAGAGCACAAACATGCATGAATTAATAATTAATTCAGAGAAAACATTTTCATGCGGAGGCAATGTTTAACGAAAAACTAAATGTGTGGATCGGCCAGTCCCATAAGAAAGAGTCCAAAAAAGTCCACAGTCCAAATTATACAAATTTGCAGCTTAAAGAAAATGAAAATACAACTTTGGAAACCCCGTGGGTCCCATATGATATCTCCATCTTCAAGCGTGGCCTCCGTCTCCATGAAAGTTGGTCTTCTTTCTTTGACATTTACATAGATTCCTCACTACAATTTCTCTCAAAAATAAAAGAAAAGTGCGGGAAATAAACTGTGGGACTAAACGGCCGATCCAAAAACCACATTTAGCAATTCATGCAGAAATATTGTGCTCATCAACATTTTCATCAGACATTTTCATCACAGGCATCACATGCATTTAATATTCGCAGAGATGGATAAATAATTTAAACACTTAATAATTATTGGACCACTGGGCAACGTCATACACCGTTAGGTTACTAACGGCAGAGCGGTCGCAGGATCTTCCTAATTATTAAGTTTTAAATACAATGCACAACCACGCATATAATATCCAACAGAATATACCAGAGATGCAAAGCATGTAAATATGATATTTGCAGAAAACATCATTACAATGCAAAGGTTGTAATTCGAATGAGGTTTAATCAATTAAGTTGATTAAGAGCCCAAAATAAACATTTTCTTTGTCAGAGGGAAAAGTTTCCCTCATCATCCCAAAAGCCCCCCAAGAATCCCCAGGAAGTCCTCGCCTGCCCGATATTTGTCCCGTAATTTACCGTGATTTTTCACGAATATTTTGCCCTTAAATCCCCTTTTTAAATTAATTTTTAGGCTAACAAGTTGCCTATTGAGGCGAGCTTATAGCCTTTACCTCCCTTAAAATATTTTTTTTTTCAGATAAACCAGCCTGCGGGCCTGAAGCCCGCAGTCGACCTATGGGCTTCAGGCCCATATGACTCTTTTTTTTTGGAAATCTGTGGGCCTGAAGCCCACAGATCTGTTGTGGGCTTCAGGCCCACAGATCTATTTTTTTAATTATTATTATAGAGAAAAATTGGCCTGTGGGCCTGAAGCCCACAGGCTGCCTGTGGGCTTCAGGCCCACAGGTTTTTATCTGTATTTTTTTCTTCTTCCCCTTAGGGTTTGCTGGGTGGGGGGGCCGGCGTCGCCGTCGCCCCCTGCAGGGGGGGCGCGGCCGCCGGGGGCCGTCGCCCCCTGCAGGGGGGCGGCGGGGGCCGCCCCCCTGCAGGGGGCGCGGCCGTGGAGGCCGCCCCCCTGCAGGGGGGAACGGCCAGGGCCGCCCCCCTGCAGGGGGCGCGGCCTCGGGGGCCGCCGCCCCTTGCAGGAGGGGCGGCGGGGGCCGCCCCCCTGCAGGGGGAGGCGGCCACGGGGGCCGCCGCCCCCTGCAGGGGCGGCGGCGGGGGCCGCCCCCCCCCCCCCTACAGGGGGAGGCGGCCAATGGGGCCGCCCCCCCTGCAGGGGGAGGCGGCCACGGGGGGGGCCGCCGCCCCCTGCAGGGGCGGCGGCGGGGGCCGCCCCCCTGCAGGGGGAGGCGGCCAGGGAGGGGGGGTGCTCTTCCGGCGAGGGGGGTTCCGGCGAGGGGGGGTCCGGCGAGGACTAGCCGCCGGGGGGTTCAAAATTGGGTTTTTACCCTAAAAATAGAGTTTTTGGGATGAAAAATCCGTCGTTTTCAAGGCGACGATGAATCCCCTAACGATCTTGCGAGATCTAGGGGAGGGACAATCATACGTATGATTAAAAATATCGTTTTTAGTAGTTTTTACCTCTATATCCGTCCTCCGGATATAGCGACGGTTGCTCGAAGCCCTACGCAGATGACGACCCTTGATGGAGGAAGCCTTGCACCGCGCTCGTGGATCTCCCGTCTCGCCTTCGCCTTCACCTTCGCAACGAACGGAAAAAAAAAATTTGTGGAAAAAATTTTAGAGGCTCGTGCTGATAACGTGTTATGAATCAACTACTGAGGGGAGAGCCCTCAGGTTTATATTTATAGCCAAAGGGGAGAATACAAGTGGGCTTATACAGATATGTGCCCAAACACTTGGGTTGGCCCAATAACTCATCCAACCCAGTAAATACCCATTCACAACATTAATTTTGTTTACAAAAGAGAGGCGTACAGAACTTGTACTTTGAAATTTTATATAAAAATATATTTCATAAACTTGTAATGAGTCAAGCAAATCGGGTCCTCGACGTCCAAAAATTACAAAGAAAATGCCGGGGTGATCGCGCCTCCGAGAGGGTCATGAATACGGGATCCGGTCGAGCGTCTGAACTACGGAAGGCGGTAATAAAAATCAAATACTTAAAAACGCACACGAAACATAGCTACGCGCTCAAAAAATACGTACAGTCGGAAAGTGGCCGTTACATTCTACCCACCTTAGAAATGATTCCGTCCTCGGAATCACTTATACTAATAATAATATCTATATACGCCTATGCCTACAACTCCCATATTCCACGTGATGATCGCTAATCCTATAACTTCAAACAACATTCCTCAATAATCCATCATAACGCGTCTCTCCGCTGGATACTTCTACAACTAGGATCACACCCTGGCACTTAACTATAAATCCACATCACCGTCTAAAATTCAACAATCATCACGTCCCCAATATATTCTCTGCCATATTAACTCGTAAATTTATCCTCCAAAATCAATGAACCGTCAAACTACATCTATCTTTACCTCTATCCTCTAATCTCCTAATCATATAAAATCCGTCTTCCTAACTACCCATTCATCTCAACATGTCATATTACTTCCAATGTCTTCTCACCCCAACCTAAGTCAAATCTTCATGCTATAAGTGCTCTTCTCATCCTCATGATCACCCATACCACACTGCATTGCTACTCCTATCTACCACTCGTCCAAGTTTCAGATCTGATAAATTCTCATCTTCCTGTATATAATTTCATTCAACCAGAATTCTCCATTGAGTCAATCACACATTTGTAGACAAATCCTGGACAGCTCATTCTTTTCATCCGAAAGAAATCTATTCCAATATCCTATTGTTCCAATATCGGTTAATCATTGCTATAACCAAAAGTCATCTCTCCCTGAGCCTACCCGCAAACAAAATCCTACAACAATAATAGCTAGTCCCAAAACTATAACAACCATAACATAACATTTTTAAATGGAGAGAGAGAGAAGAGAAAGGGAAACTTAAAACCAGTGACACATTTTTAAATCATTTGGAAAAACGTGTGGAGTCGTGGTAATGGATGAGGAAAGGATAATTGATTTGTGATCTTGTGAGCTAATTTCAAAAACTTTAAAGGTTTGGTTTAAAAGAGAAAAAACAAAGTTTTGATACAATCACATTCAGTCAAAGTTAAGCTATTCTTTAATCGCGAAAAAACTACGTCTAAGGAAATTGTCTGCTAAGACCCTATTCATATACGTATGAACACCGTTATTCATACAACTTCAATCATATCGTGGTTAACACCGAGTACACGTTCAAGAGACAAAAGGCAAATATCAGGATCCCAAAGATGGCACACTCATACAGGTCTACGCACTCTACTTATACTCATGCACCGCGACAACATCACCTACCAAAAGGGCCTACTCCTAGCTAGGGATGACATAGGCAACTACAGGCACTGATGTCAGCACAAAAGAAGAAAGCCTAAACCAAAAGCGAAACGAAATAAGATCAAAAAGAACGAGGTCAGACATGACGAGGATGGGAAGAAAGCCGGTTGAATGGGACAAAAAATACTGCCCAAAATATTTAAATAGATGAAAGAAAATTTATGTGTAAAGTATGGTATCATATACTTTTATGCTTATAAAAATAAGTAGGAAAAGTGTGCAGATGGTAAAAATTATTGCAATTTGGGGAAAAAAAATTTTAGATGAAGTAAATAAAAGTAGGGTGAGGTAGCGATTGTTTTGCAAATGGAAATAAATTAAAACAAAGATTCTTGAAGTACGTGCACAATGAACATAGGGCTGTTATATATACGTATATATACAAAAGAATTTAAAGTTCTCTTTGGTTCAAAAAATATTCTAAAAGTACGTACGGTAAGTGGTTAGAAATAGATTTTATAGTTTAGAATAAAAGCGAAATATGGAATTTTCAAAATGGTAACAATTTAAAAACTGAAATATGAAGGATAACGATTCAAAAACGAGTACGAGACATTGACTTAAAAATTTACGACCAAGAAGGTTTCAAAGTCAAATGAAAGAATTCTAACTCAACCAAAAAAACAAGAAGATTTATATATATAATATAGGGGTTTTCAAAGAAATTAAGCTGAGCGAAGAACTCAATAAGAACTTTCGAAAATACTTTTAGAGAAAGCAGAATTTGGCAAGGGAAGGATTCGAGGGATCAACGATAATCGTCAGGTAACGATCACGTGAATCGGGAGAAAGGAAAATGATCGCATGAAGAATACGCGTAAGATACGCACCGCGAAGAGCTACGATGGTACTATACGGCCGATAACACGAAAGGGTAATGATCAGGAAGACGCTAGAAGTCAGGGATTCTAATTATCGGGTCGTCTAAAGATCAGGAGAGCTCGGCACTAAGATTTCCTAATGAGCTGGACTATAACCAGGATCTAATGGGAAGGCTCCTAAGAGAATCAAGGTTAGTTCTGCTGGGCCCGAAGTCGATGGACCCGAGCGAAAGACTAAAAGAAGAGCTCTAGGAATCTAACACAGCCAGAGCCAAGTGAGGGCTACTCAGGTATCCTACGACTAGGATGACTAATTCTTAACCAAGGCGTCTGACTATCCAATTGGGGCGTCTACCTAAGTCTTCCTACCATCTAATACTGGAAAACCTAATTTAGACTTGTACATGGATATTTAAATGAATGCGGTACTCTTATTGTTCCGAACCTTTGCATGACCTGCATGGGCCACCACTAAAACCTGTCACGTCCCGCTTCCCAAAATGGACGGAAGCGAAACGTAACGAGGCCCGCTTAGGCCAGAGCTTGAGAAGCTCGGACCCAATAAGCGTCTGTAGAGGTACCATTTAAAACAAAATTCAGGTTCTTGCATTAATTTAGTTCGAAACAACAGAAAGTACGGAAACGAAGATGCATTCATTAAATTAGAGATATAATACCCAACAAGTACAAAGTCTAAAAAGAAGCCTAAGCGTGGCAACAAACTATCTAAAAGAAAACTGAAAGTAGTAACCTCTGAAAGGTGGAGACTAAAAGACCTCAAGGTCTGATCCTTGTCGGGTACGTACTCTGGTGACGACGTCCTCGGCTCCACGTACTCCAGTAAGTCTGCCTCGTCCACGAACTCTGGCGGAACACCTGACGTACAGCACCAAAAGAAGGAACTGCACGTCAGGTAAGGTCTACAAAAAGGGTTAGACCAAACTGCAAGTGTATCAACTTTTAGACAACGTTTTACTGGTTGATTAGCATGCTGGGGTTATAACTTAGTAACAAACAGAAGTAACGCAGCAAGAAAGTAAAGCGCAACAAGTAGTAGTCGTAGCGTGTGCTACCAACTACGGGACTAACCTACAGGTGTTAGGACAAGACGAAGACAGACAAGACAAGTAGGACACGACACGACACGACACGACACGAAGGGCTCACGCCTTACGGGTTGAGGGGGATCAGACCCTCTCCTCGTGCGCACGCTCAACCCTACCCCAAACCCCAGAACTCAGGTCAAGAAGTACAGAGATCACTTCCGCTAGGGAAGCACCTGAAACGCCCGCAGGCTTTTTGTAACACGGAGATCACTCCCGCAAGGAGAGCATCTGAAACGCCCGAAGGCTTTTTGTAACACGGAGATCACTCCCGCAAGGAGAGCATCTGAAACGCCCGAAGGCTTTTGTAACACGGAGATCACTCCCGCAAGGAGAGCATCTGAAACGCCCGAAGGCTTTTTGTAACACAGTGACAAGACACGACCAGTGTGTATAACTGTGACAAGACACGACCAGTGTACGGGAGAGATTCTAGGGTGTCCACACGCACGCACACACAAGATAATCCTAAGGTGTCACAAGTTGTTGTTCGTCGGACTTAGACTTCGTCGTCAAGTCTCAGTCGTCAGGGTGACCCAGACGCTATCATTTCACGTCCGGAATCTAAACACTCACAGTCTAACAGTTCTAACAAATTAAGACCAAGACGCGGTCGAAAACGCAAGTGGGTACACTTGACTGCGGTGGCGAGGGGGGTCGTCCGTCCGGGGCGTCTCGTCCAGTCGTCGCGTCCGCGGTAGTCCGTCTGAAAAAGTGTTACGTCGACGGTGTCAGGCCTCGTTTTCAGTAATTCCTATTATGGTTTGTTTCTAGGTTATCGGGACTATTCTATTCGTCAAAAGTCACATTTTTGATGTTTCAGCCTAATCGACGATCTATCATATGTGCACAGTCAACAAGTCCATTCATCGATTTCTACATTTGCACAACATTTTAAAAGAGCAAAAAGTAAATTTAATTCAAGTTGTCGACTTTTAGTTAGGGTTCAGTTTTGCTACAGTGTGGGTTCGGCTACGAGTTAGGGGGGACCAACCTCTCCGGTGTCTGGGTAGTGCGGACGTAGCGTCTGAACGGTCGAAGATCTGCGTCGCCTACGGCGTCTCGACTACGGGTAGCGTAGGCAGACACGTTCTGGGAGCGGATCGCGTTGCGACTCCAATTCCTGGAATGCCTCGTCACTGGTCTTTAGCGTTCACGTGGTCGAACAGAAGGCGTGACTGTCTCTGCGAAGTCGGGTCAAGCCAAAAGATTCTCAACCAATTGAACTACCAATCATTAACTAAATGCTTAGCCTGTAAGTTTAATTATAAGATTAATACATTATGGCATAGGAATGTGTCTCTACTTAAATATAAATAATTATATTAAGCATGTCACTTCACTGCTCATATATATATCACGTAATAACCTAACATATATGTGTGTACTATGCGACTGTTCAAGCTTGGGAAAGATTTACGGATTCTAGCTTCTACACTGTTCATGTTTTAAAAACATCCTATATATATAGCTCACCCTAGCATAGAAATTCTAAGTTACTTATATAGTTATCATATAGGGGGGTATCTTACTGTTAAGTAATTACTCTAACCTACATCTTTAACTACCACACACTAACAGTATATACTACTTACGTATAGAAGAATAATTTACTAACCTAGTTATGATATCATTATAGCTTGCTGTGTTGTTATAATAAACAAGTGTTATACGAAACTAACCCAAGTTAAGCTACCCGCGACTTGCTCGGAGAGATGTGTACGGGGCGCTGGCGGGGAACGACCGAGCGGAGCGGGCGGCTACACTCTATGCGGATGGGCGGCGCGCGCTGTGCAGAGATGGGGTCACGGCGGCGCGGCCCTTGTGCGGCGGCGAAAGAGGGAAAGACGCCGCGGTGGAAAGGCGGTGGCTGTGCGGCGGGGCGCTGGAAGAGCGCCGCGCGACGGGAAAGGCGGCGTGAAGCTCTGCGCGCGGTGGCGGGATCAGGCGGTTGAGGGGAGACGCGACGGCACGAGAAATCAGCGGCGCGCACTCGGGATCGGGGCTGTGCGGTGGGAGGAGATACGGTGGCGGCTGAGGAGTTGCGCTGCGCTGCACGGGAGGCGTGGATGCGGGATGGAGAGGTTCACCGGAAATGGGGCCCTGGGATCGGGTTTCTTCGCAGTGGATAAGTGAGAGGCCCAGAGGAGGAGGAACGGTCAGACGGCGGTCGAGGCTTGGGTCTGGGCTTGCTTGGCTGGGGAATGAATAGGGGAAGATCGCGGGCTCCTGGGTTCGGGGGTTGGGTTTGGCAGTGAAGGAGGTCGAAGTTATTCGGAGAAAGGCTAGGGTCGGAGATGTGCAGTTGATCGGCGGTAGCTTGGCCGTGGGGGGGTGTTGCATGGACTGCACAAGGATAAGGGCTCGGACAGGGAGGAGGCCGATCGAGCGAGGTGTCGCCATCGGATTTGTGCGAGCGAAGGTGAGAGGGGAACAAAGAAATACGAACTGGGTTTCAAAAATAAATTGTAGGCGGCGGCTGAGCCTCTTTTTTTTCCGTGAGAAAAAAATACCTAGGCTAGGTCAGATTTTATAATATAGGGGGTAAGAGATATCGGTAGTGGTCACGTGGGGGAGGTAATGGGAGTGGGGTTCTGTTAGGTTGAGGTTGCTATTAGATTGAATCAAAACTAGCAGTACATCCATTTAGTTGGGGTTTAAAAGAATTAATAATTTAAGTTTGTTTTTAAAAAAATGATTTAATTGTTATGAATCAACTGCTGAGGGGAGAGCCCTCAGGTTTATATTTATAGCCAAAGGGGAGAATACAAGTGAGCTTATACAGATATGGGCCCAAACACTTGGGTTGGCCCAATAACTCATCCAACCCAGTAAATACCCATTCACAACACTCCCCCTTATCCAGCCATAGTTGTGGACCCTGCTCATGAATACTTCAGGATTCTGAGCCTGCATGGGTCTCACATGAGGTGGATACTTCAGGATCCTGAGTTGGTGAGATTTGCCTCGTTAAAACCTTTGGCTATGGAAAACCCAGTGGGAAAAACCATAGTTTAAGGAAAAAGAGTGCAAACGCTCTTTAACTCCCCCTGATTTATACAAGTGACTCTGCTCATGAATACTTCTGGATTCTGAGCGTCACAGAGGGGTGGATACTTCGGGATCTAGAGTTGATTTGATTTGCCTCGTTAAAACCTTTGGCTATGGAAAACCCAGTGGGAAAAACCATAGCTAAGGGAAAAGAGTACAAATTCCCTCAACTCCCCCTGATCTGTAAAAGCTCTTAGGCTTTCAGATCTCTTAGGCTTATCTCATCACTCCTATTTACAATATTCCGAAAATGTACACAGATTACAAATTTTGTCACTATCAAGCAGCTGCTGAATCCAGAAACTCTGGAGAGGTGTGCTAAGTTTCGTCGCCTCTGATGTGGTCTTCAGACTATATGGTCAGCTCCACAGAACCAGCCTCTATCCCAGTCGTCACTGGGATGTGATGTACCACCAGGCGCCCTCAAGTACACCATTGGTGTGATTCTGGAATGGTGAGGATCTCGGAATGATAGGATGATGTTGCCTTCATAAGTTGCTTTGCATATTTGCAGTAGGTGGCCATCCCACTGTGGGTACCCATTCTGTGATTTATCAGTATAGGGACCGGACCTGTAACCTGCATTTGCACAAACATTGGAGGATGCTACTATAATTTGTAAGTCCAAATCTTTCGACCCTTGGAGGAAGCGCAGAAGGCTTGACTCCGGTCTAATGGCCCTAGTGAGGTGCCAACTATCTCTGGCTAATGCGTTAACTGCAACTGCTATATCGGGACGCGTGCAGTTTAGCCAGGAGTGCATGATTGCACTTAGATAAGGGACTTTAGGACCAGTTATATCCTCCCCCTCTTCCAGCGATCGGAAGGGTTCTTTTTTGTACATCCATTGAGTATACCACTGTAGGTGTACTATGGATGACAATGGTCCTCTTAATTTCTCCAACGCGCTTCTGGGCGTTTATAACAGGATTCTATGAGCCATGACTTTATATTTGCCTATGTCTTTTTATTTCATGTTTAAAAGCCAGGCTTGTACATTTATTTCGGTTTTCTCTTCAGGAGATCCGATGAGATTTTAGTTGTCTCCAACTATGATCTCTTAATCATGTTCTTTGCACAGATGCAAAGACAACCTTCAGTAGGAATCATTGACTTGTCAAGTGATTCTCTTGGTTGTACAGTTATTTGTTATACTTATATTTCTTCATTTGAATAGACGTCCCGAAGTCTATTCAGGCATTTTAAGGAGATGTGGAAATTATCTTTACAAGATATCCACGAAGGTATGCCGTCACAACATCCAATAACAGCATATCCAAAATTTTCCTTCGCCAAATCGTAAGGTATTCGCTTTTGATAACTTAGGGAGACAGATGCATCATTTATGAGACATGCTCATTTGAATTTGTTCGATCCCTAGTTTCAGCGAAATTTTCCTTGGGCTATAGGTTGTACCGTATAGCATACGATTTTGTATTTATTTTTCTTATGTTTGCAATACTTTGTTTTATCCACAGGTTCGACACCTTTTAGGTGTCAGGACTTCTGGTCCGAACATTTCACGTTTCATAAGTGAGTCCAGCTCATCTTTTATTGCCACGTTCCACATTTTTGGCCAATCTCTACGTTTGCTTTTTAGCAACGGAGTGTGGAACGATAATTTATAAACATCATCGCCATTGCGATGTATATGGCAATATGATACGTGAATATATTGTCGACAATTTATGTTCTATCTGTCCAACACCTCCCCAGTACGTACAACATTTACTTAATTTCACTTTTTCCCGGCAATTCCTCTGCAGTGGATTCCGGGAAGGGTGATGGTGTGGACAGGAGCTCATTGTCCTGTGGTAGTATTGTCTTGAGGTCTCCAGGAGTTTCTTGTCCTAGGAGCCTGGTGGTCTGCCTCTTTTCTGTTGAGGATCAGCCACTTCTGCTGCTGGTGGATTGCATCCATTCTCGGGGATGTCAATCCTAGCTGGAGTTTTTGCAGCAGGGATGTGTGATCTGACAATCTTCTGGTTGTCAATAAATGATTCCGGTAATTGGTAGACAGTGTTCTGTATGTGGAGGATCTTCGGGATCTCTTCTACACATTGTATTGTTACCGGATCATAGTGGGTCAAACTTTTTGTATCCCACGTTATAATTTTCTTCGTGCCAGATTTTCTAGTATCTGGGCATATTTTTGGGAAATTCGTCTCATCGAAATCACAGTCTTCAAGATGTGCCTTAAATGCGTCCCCCGTCTGGGGTTCTAGGTATCTTATAAGTGAGGGTGAGTCAAACCCTGCATGGATACCTAGGCGACGTTGAGTACCGTTTTGGTCCTCTTTGGTGGTGCAATGGGGATTTAAGACTGCGCGACCGAAGATTCTCAGATGAGAAATGTTCGGTGGCATTCCATATGCAAATTGCATTGGAGACTCTGACCTCCAGAGGGTCTTATTTTCATTTACGATGCAGCATGCAGAGATTGCATGTCCCCATGCATCCATAGGCAATCGGGATTTAATGGAGGTTCGGTCCAATGGAGTCTACTTTTCAGTGACTCTGCCGACCCATTTTGGGTATGAACATGCGGCACTTGTATGTTCATTTTCAATTCCCGTTGATTGGCAGTACTCTTGAAAAGACTGGGAGGTATATTTCCCAATAACCAGACTTATTTACAACATTTTATTGTCTGGGAAATGTGCCCGCAACATTTTTATTCTTGTGCCAATAGCTTTTGGAAAAGCTAAGTTGCAGGTCTTGTAGTAGACATACGTACGAATATTCTGAGGATGCATTTATCAGTACAATGAAGTACCAAAATAGCCCACTAGGGGTGGTGGATTTTATCCACATCTGTCTCCTTGTATTCTTTTTGAGGAAGCATGGAGATCCTTTTTCAACTTTTCGTGGAGATGGCCTTGTAATTAATCTTCCCTTATAGTAAGGGATGCGAGGGATTTTTCCCTTCTGAAGAATCTTCTGGTTCTTCAAGTCATACCCATAGGATAAGATGATGTGCATCACAAATCCAGGGTGGCCAAGTCCAACATGCCAGAGTAAAAACTCGGCTGATGTAGGGCACTTCAGGTGCTCCGTTTAATTCTGCTTCCTTTCTCCGAATCTTCGTATGGTAGAGGCCTATAAGGCTCTCAAAACGTTCAAGTGTGGATTTTACTCCTTTTTCTTGAGACGTTGCATACGGTAATTTTTCATTTACATTTGCTGTTTCCAAGTGGGATCCGTTGAAACGGATGTCCTTGAAACTTAGAAAGTTTCTTTTTGGAATTCGGAGGGATTAGTGCATCCATTATTTTTGTGTCGTTTGGGGGCAACTGTGTTGCATTCCCTGGATCTTCAATATAGCCCTGATATTGGGCTTTGTATTGATAGAAATCGTACGTTTTTATTGTCTACTAAGCATTTATGAGAGCAGTTTCAAAAGATGAAACGTATCGGCACATGCATATTTAGATAAACATTTTCATTTATTGTCTACTAAACATTTTCATTCAGAACAAATTTCATAATTAAAATGCTCTCATAAATTATTCTCAAAACAAATTGCTAAGATAAAAATAAGGGCTAATCAAGCAAGTCAACATTTTCGAAGTTGTCAGCTGAAAATTTGACTGGAGCATCAGATGTCATCAGGTTTGTTTCAACTTTATTCTTCTTGTTCTTTTTATACAAATCCTGGAGATGATGCGGAGTTCGGCACATTTTAGACCAGTGGCTTTTCATGCCACAATTATAGCACTGGTCTTCCCATTCCCTCTTGGGTGGGGGTGAATCATTTTTGTCATTTCTGTGCCACGTGAACTTCCGCTTACTTTCATTATTTCGCTGCTGCTGTACATGGCCCTTGGCATTTTTCTGTTGACCCCCCTTCTGTGGTCTTTCTTTTCTTTTATTATCTCTCTTCTTTTTGAAGGAAGAGGAATAGTGAGTTTCTGGTGGGGGGCAGTGCCGGTGAGCGTATATTGTGAGTGAGAGAAGAAGCTCTCTGTTTTACTCGGCCATGAGTAAACATGACAGCAGCTCGGAATACTTGGTGAACTTGTGTTCACGGTATTGCTGCATGAGTATCGCATCTTTTTCATGGAAGGACGTATACGTCTTTTCCAGCATGCGATTTTCTGAGACTTTTTCACCACACAACTTCAGGCGTGCGGTGATGCTAAAAAGTGCTGAGTTGTACTCAGCAACGGACTTTAAGTCCTGCAGTCTCAGGTTCTCTCACTCGTATCGTGCTCTTGGGAGTATAACATCTTTCTGATGTTTATGCATGTCCTCAAGGGCAGTCCATAGCTCAAGTGGATCTTCGACCGTAAGGTATTCAGCCTTTAAGGTCTTGTCCACATGGCGGCGAATATAGATGATGGCTTGCGCCTTCTCTATATCGCTAACATTTTATTTTTCAGTCACAGCAGCGATGAGGGTCTCTGCCCGCAGGTGAAACTTTACATCTAGCTGCCAGCTTAGATAGTTTCTACCGGATGCTTCCAGTACTTCGAAAATAACGCTTGCAATATTAGCTATTTATCTAGCAGAGCACAAACATGCATGAATTAATAATTAATTCAGAGAAAACATTTTCATGCGGAGGCAATGTTTAACGAAAAACTAAATGTGTGGATCGGCCAGTCCCACAAGAAAGAGTCCAAAAAAGTCCACAGTCCAAATTATACAAATTTGCAGCTTAAAGAAAATGAAAATACAACTTTGGAAACCCCGTGGGTCCCATATGATATCTCCATCTTCAAGCGTGGCCTCCGTCTCCATGAAAGTTGGTCTTCTTTCTTTGACATTTACATAGATTCCTCACTACAATTTCTCTCAAAAATAAAAGAAAAGTGCGGGAAATAAACTGTGGGACTAAACGGCCGATCCAAAAACCACATTTAGCAATTCATGCAGAAATATTGTGCTCATCAACATTTTCATCAGACATTTTCATCACAGGCATCACATGCATTTAATATTCGCAGAGATGGATAAATAATTTAAACACTTAATAATTATTGGACCACTGGGCAACGTCATACACCGTTAGGTTACTAACGGCAGAGCGGTCGCAGGATCTTCCTAATTATTAAGTTTTAAATACAATGCACAACCACGCATATAATATCCAACAGAATATACCAGAGATGCAAAGCATGTAAATATGATATTTGCAGAAAACATCATTACAATGCAAAGGTTGTAATTCGAATGAGGTTTAATCAATTAAGTTGATTAAGAGCCCAAAATAAACATTTTCTTTGTCAGAGGGAAAAGTTTCCCTCATCATCCCAAAAGCCCCCCAAGAATCCCCAGGAAGTCCTCGCCTGCCCGATATTTGTCCCGTAATTTACCGTGATTTTTCACGAATATTTTGCCCTTAAATCCCCTTTTTAAATTAATTTTTAGGCTAACAAGTTGCCTATTGAGGCGAGCTTATAGCCTTTACCTCCCTTAAAATATTTTTTTTTCAGATAAACCAGCCTGCGGGCCTGAAGCCCGCAGTCGACCTATGGGCTTCAGGCCCATATGACTCTTTTTTTTGGAAATCTGTGGGCCTGAAGCCCACAGATCTGTTGTGGGCTTCAGGCCCACAGATCTATTTTTTTAATTATTATTATAGAGAAAAATTGGCCTGTGGGCCTGAAGCCCACAGGCTGCCTGTGGGCTTCAGGCCCACAGGTTTTTATCTGTATTTTTTTCTTCTTCCCCTTAGGGTTTGCTGGGTGGGGGGGCCGGCGTCGCCGCCGCCCCCTGCAGGGGGGGCGCGGCCGCCGGGGGCCGTCGCCCCCTGCAGGGGGGGCGGCGGGGGCCGCCCCCCTGCAGGGGGCGCGGCCGTGGAGGCCGCCCCCCTGCAGGGGGGAACGGCCAGGGCCGCCCCCCTGCAGGGGGCGCGGCCTCGGGGGCCGCCGCCCCTTGCATGAGGGGCGGCGGGGGCCGCCCCCCCTGCAGGGGGAGGCGGCCACGGGGGCCGCCGCCCCCTGCAGGGGCGGCGGCGGGGGCCGCCCCCCCCCCCCCCCCCCCCCTGCAGGGGGAGGCGGCCAATGGGGCCGCCCCCCCTGCAGGGGGAGGCGGCCACGGGGGGGCCGCCGCCCCCTGCAGGGGCGGCGGCGGGGGCCGCCCCCCTGCAGGGGGAGGCGGCCAGGGAGGGGGGGTGCTCTTCCGGCGAGGGGGGTTCCGGCGAGGGGGGTCCGGCGAGGACTAGCCGCCGGGGGGTTCAAAATTGGGTTTTTACCCTAAAAATAGAGTTTTTGGGATGAAAAATCCGTCGTTTTCAAGGCGACGATGAATCCCCTAACGATCTTGCGAGATCTAGGGGAGGGACAATCATACGTATGATTAAAAATATCGTTTTTAGTAGTTTTTACCTCTATATCCGTCCTCCGGATATAGCGACGGTTGCTCGAAGCCCTACGCAGATGACGACCCTTGATGGAGGAAGCCTTGCACCGCGCTCGTGGATCTCCCGTCTCGCCTTCGCCTTCACCTTCGCAACGAACGGAAAAAAAAAATTTGTGGAAAAAATTTTAGAGGCTCGTGCTGATAACGTGTTATGAATCAACTACTGAGGGGAGAGCCCTCAGGTTTATATTTATAGCCAAAGGGGAGAATACAAGTGGGCTTATACAGATATGTGCCCAAACACTTGGGTTGGCCCAATAACTCATCCAACCCAGTAAATACCCATTCACAACATTAATTTTGTTTACAAAAGAGAGGCGTACAGAACTTGTACTTTGAAATTTTATATAAAAATATATTTCATAAACTTGTAATGAGTCAAGCAAATCGGGTCCTCGACGTCCAAAAATTACAAAGAAAATGCCGGGGTGATCGCGCCTCCGAGAGGGTCATGAATACGGGATCCGGTCGAGCGTCTGAACTACGGAAGGCGGTAATAAAAATCAAATACTTAAAAACGCACACGAAACATAGCTACGCGCTCAAAAAATACGTACAGTCGGAAAGTGGCCGTTACATTCTACCCACCTTAGAAATGATTCCGTCCTCGGAATCACTTATACTAATAATAATATCTATATACGCCTATGCCTACAACTCCCATATTCCACGTGATGATCGCTAATCCTATAACTTCAAACAACATTCCTCAATAATCCATCATAACGCGTCTCTCCGCTGGATACTTCTACAACTAGGATCACACCCTGGCACTTAACTATAAATCCACATCACCGTCTAAAATTCAACAATCATCACGTCCCCAATATATTCTCTGCCATATTAACTCGTAAATTTATCCTCCAAAATCAATGAACCGTCAAACTACATCTATCTTTACCTCTATCCTCTAATCTCCTAATCATATAAAATCCGTCTTCCTAACTACCCATTCATCTCAACATGTCATATTACTTCCAATGTCTTCTCACCCCAACCTAAGTCAAATCTTCATGCTATAAGTGCTCTTCTCATCCTCATGATCACCCATACCACACTGCATTGCTACTCCTATCTACCACTCGTCCAAGTTTCAGATCTGATAAATTCTCATCTTCCTGTATATAATTTCATTCAACCAGAATTCTCCATTGAGTCAATCACACATTTGTAGACAAATCCTGGACAGCTCATTCTTTTCATCCGAAAGAAATCTATTCCAATATCCTATTGTTCCAATATCGGTTAATCATTGCTATAACCAAAAGTCATCTCTCCCTGAGCCTACCCGCAAACAAAATCCTACAACAATAATAGCTAGTCCCAAAACTATAACAACCATAACATAACATTTTTAAATGGAGAGAGAGAGAAGAGAAAGGGAAACTTAAAACCAGTGACACATTTTTAAATCATTTGGAAAAACGTGTGGAGTCGTGGTAATGGATGAGGAAAGGATAATTGATTTGTGATCTTGTGAGCTAATTTCAAAAACTTTAAAGGTTTGGTTTAAAAGAGAAAAAACAAAGTTTTGATACAATCACATTCAGTCAAAGTTAAGCTATTCTTTAATCGCGAAAAAACTACGTCTAAGGAAATTGTCTGCTAAGACCCTATTCATATACGTATGAACACCGTTATTCATACAACTTCAATCATATCGTGGTTAACACCGAGTACACGTTCAAGAGACAAAAGGCAAATATCAGGATCCCAAAGATGGCACACTCATACAGGTCTACGCACTCTACTTATACTCATGCACCGCGACAACATCACCTACCAAAAGGGCCTACTCCTAGCTAGGGATGACATAGGCAACTACAGGCACTGATGTCAGCACAAAAGAAGAAAGCCTAAACCAAAAGCGAAACGAAATAAGATCAAAAAGAACGAGGTCAGACATGACGAGGATGGGAAGAAAGCCGGTTGAATGGGACAAAAAATACTGCCCAAAATATTTAAATAGATGAAAGAAAATTTATGTGTAAAGTATGGTATCATATACTTTTATGCTTATAAAAATAAGTAGGAAAAGTGTGCAGATGGTAAAAATTATTGCAATTTGGGGAAAAAAAATTTTAGATGAAGTAAATAAAAGTAGGGTGAGGTAGCGATTGTTTTGCAAATGGAAATAAATTAAAACAAAGATTCTTGAAGTACGTGCACAATGAACATAGGGCTGTTATATATACGTATATATACAAAAGAATTTAAAGTTCTCTTTGGTTCAAAAAATATTCTAAAAGTACGTACGGTAAGTGGTTAGAAATAGATTTTATAGTTTAGAATAAAAGCGAAATATGGAATTTTCAAAATGGTAACAATTTAAAAACTGAAATATGAAGGATAACGATTCAAAAACGAGTACGAGACATTGACTTAAAAATTTACGACCAAGAAGGTTTCAAAGTCAAATGAAAGAATTCTAACTCAACCAAAAAAACAAGAAGATTTATATATATAATATAGGGGTTTTCAAAGAAATTAAGCTGAGCGAAGAACTCAATAAGAACTTTCGAAAATACTTTTAGAGAAAGCAGAATTTGGCAAGGGAAGGATTCGAGGGATCAACGATAATCGTCAGGTAACGATCACGTGAATCGGGAGAAAGGAAAATGATCGCATGAAGAATACGCGTAAGATACGCACCGCGAAGAGCTACGATGGTACTATACGGCCGATAACACGAAAGGGTAATGATCAGGAAGACGCTAGAAGTCAGGGATTCTAATTATCGGGTCGTCTAAAGATCAGGAGAGCTCGGCACTAAGATTTCCTAATGAGCTGGACTATAACCAGGATCTAATGGGAAGGCTCCTAAGAGAATCAAGGTTAGTTCTGCTGGGCCCGAAGTCGATGGACCCGAGCGAAAGACTAAAAGAAGAGCTCTAGGAATCTAACACAGCCAGAGCCAAGTGAGGGCTACTCAGGTATCCTACGACTAGGATGACTAATTCTTAACCAAGGCGTCTGACTATCCAATTGGGGCGTCTACCTAAGTCTTCCTACCATCTAATACTGGAAAACCTAATTTAGACTTGTACATGGATATTTAAATGAATGCGGTACTCTTATTGTTCCGAACCTTTGCATGACCTGCATGGGCCACCACTAAAACCTGTCACGTCCCGCTTCCCAAAATGGACGGAAGCGAAACGTGACGAGGCCCGCTTAGGCCAGAGCTTGAGAAGCTCGGACCCAATAAGCGTCTGTAGAGGTACCATTTAAAACAAAATTCAGGTTCTTGCATTAATTTAGTTCGAAACAACAGAAAGTACGGAAACGAAGATGCATTCATTAAATTAGAGATATAATACCCAACAAGTACAAAGTCTAAAAAGAAGCCTAAGCGTGGCAACAAACTATCTAAAAGAAAACTGAAAGTAGTAACCTCTGAAAGGTGGAGACTAAAAGACCTCAAGGTCTGATCCTTGTCGGGTACGTACTCTGGTGACGACGTCCTCGGCTCCACGTACTCCAGTAAGTCTGCCTCGTCCACGAACTCTGGCGGAACACCTGACGTACAGCACCAAAAGAAGGAACTGCACGTCAGGTAAGGTCTACAAAAAGGGTTAGACCAAACTGCAAGTGTATCAACTTTTAGACAACGTTTTACTGGTTGATTAGCATGCTGGGGTTATAACTTAGTAACAAACAGAAGTAACGCAGCAAGAAAGTAAAGCGCAACAAGTAGTAGTCGTAGCGTGTGCTACCAACTACGGGACTAACCTACAGGTGTTAGGACAAGACGAAGACAGACAAGACAAGTAGGACACGACACGACACGACACGACACGAAGGGCTCACGCCTTACGGGTTGAGGGGGATCAGACCCTCTCCTCGTGCGCACGCTCAACCCTACCCCAAACCCCAGAACTCAGGTCAAGAAGTACAGAGATCACTTCCGCTAGGGAAGCACCTGAAACGCCCGCAGGCTTTTTGTAACACGGAGATCACTCCCGCAAGGAGAGCATCTGAAACGCCCGAAGGCTTTTTGTAACACGGAGATCACTCCCGCAAGGAGAGCATCTGAAACGCCCGAAGGCTTTTGTAACACGGAGATCACTCCCGCAAGGAGAGCATCTGAAACGCCCGAAGGCTTTTTGTAACACAGTGACAAGACACGACCAGTGTGTATAACTGTGACAAGACACGACCAGTGTACGGGAGAGATTCTAGGGTGTCCACACGCACGCACACACAAGATAATCCTAAGGTGTCACAAGTTGTTGTTCGTCGGACTTAGACTTCGTCGTCAAGTCTCAGTCGTCAGGGTGACCCAGACGCTATCATTTCACGTCCGGAATCTAAACACTCACAGTCTAACAGTTCTTACAAATTAAGACCAAGACGCGGTCGAAAACGCAAGTGGGTACACTTGACTGCGGTGGCGAGGGGGGTCGTCCGTCCGGGGCGTCTCGTCCAGTCGTCGCGTCCGCGGTAGTCCGTCTGAAAAAGTGTTACGTCGACGGTGTCAGGCCTCGTTTTCAGTAATTCCTATTATGGTTTGTTTCTAGGTTATCGGGACTATTCTATTCGTCAAAAGTCACATTTTTGATGTTTCAGCCTAATCGACGATCTATCATATGTGCACAGTCAACAAGTCCATTCATCGATTTCTACATTTGCACAACATTTTAAAAGAGCAAAAAGTAAATTTAATTCAAGTTGTCGACTTTTAGTTAGGGTTCAGTTTTGCTACAGTGTCGGTTCGGCTACGAGTTAGGGGGGACCAACCTCTCCGGTGTCTGGGTAGTGCGGACGTAGCGTCTGAACGGTCGAAGATCTGCGTCGCCTACGGCGTCTCGACTACGGGTAGCGTAGGCAGACACGTTCTGGGAGCGGATCGCGTTGTGACTCCAATTCCTGGAATGCCTCGTCACTGGTCTTTAGCGTTCACGTGGTCGAACAGAAGGCGTGACTGTCTCTGCGAAGTCGGGTCAAGCCAAAAGATTCTCAACCAATTGAACTACCAATCATTAACTAAATGCTTAGCCTGTAAGTTTAATTATAAGATTAATACATTATGGCATAGGAATGTGTCTCTACTTAAATATAAATAATTATATTAAGCATGTCACTTCACTGCTCATATATATATCACGTAATAACCTAACATATATGTGTGTACTATGCGACTGTTCAAGCTTGGGAAAGATTTACGGATTCTAGCTTCTACACTGTTCATGTTTTAAAAACATCCTATATATATAGCTCACCCTAGCATAGAAATTCTAAGTTACTTATATAGTTATCATATAGGGGGGTATCTTACTGTTAAGTAATTACTCTAACCTACATCTTTAACTACCACACACTAACAGTATATACTACTTACGTATAGAAGAATAATTTACTAACCTAGTTATGATATCATTATAGCTTGCTGTGTTGTTATAATAAACAAGTGTTATACGAAACTAACCCAAGTTAAGCTACCCGCGACTTGCTCGGAGAGATGTGTACGGGGCGCTGGCGGGGAACGACCGAGCGGAGCGGGCGGCTACACTCTATGCGGATGGGCGGCGCGCGCTGTGCAGAGATGGGGTCACGGCGGCGCGGCCCTTGTGCGGCGGCGAAAGAGGGAAAGACGCCGCGGTGGAAAGGCGGTGGCTGTGCGGCGGGGCGCTGGAAGAGCGCCGCGCGACGGGAAAGGCGGCGTGAAGCTCTGCGCGCGGTGGCGGGATCAGGCGGTTGAGGGGAGACGCGACGGCACGAGAAATCAGCGGCGCGCACTCGGGATCGGGGCTGTGCGGTGGGAGGAGATACGGTGGCGGCTGAGGAGTTGCGCTGCGCTGCACGGGAGGCGTGGATGCGGGATGGAGAGGTTCACCGGAAATGGGGCCCTGGGATCGGGTTTCTTCGCAGTGGATAAGTGAGAGGCCCAGAGGAGGAGGAACGGTCAGACGGCGGTCGAGGCTTGGGTCTGGGCTTGCTTGGCTGGGGAATGAATAGGGGAAGATCGCGGGCTCCTGGGTTCGGGGGTTGGGTTTGGCAGTGAAGGAGGTCGAAGTTATTCGGAGAAAGGCTAGGGTCGGAGATGTGCAGTTGATCGGCGGTAGCTTGGCCGTGGGGGGGTGTTGCATGGACTGCACAAGGATAAGGGCTCGGACAGGGAGGAGGCCGATCGAGCGAGGTGTCGCCATCGGATTTGTGCGAGCGAAGGTGAGAGGGGAACAAAGAAATACGAACTGGGTTTCAAAAATAAATTGTAGGCGGCGGCTGAGCCTCTTTTTTTTCCGTGAGAAAAAAATACCTAGGCTAGGTCAGATTTTATAATATAGGGGGTAAGAGATATCGGTAGTGGTCACGTGGGGGAGGTAATGGGAGTGGGGTTCTGTTAGGTTGAGGTTGCTATTAGATTGAATCAAAACTAGCAGTACATCCATTTAGTTGGGGTTTAAAAGAATTAATAATTTAAGTTTGTTTTTAAAAAAATGATTTAATTGTTATGAATCAACTGCTGAGGGGAGTGCCCTCAGGTTTATATTTATAGCCAAAGGGGAGAATACAAGTGAGCTTATACAGATATGGGCCCAAACACTTGGGTTGGCCCAATAACTCATCCAACCCAGTAAATACCCATTCACAACACTCCCCCTTATCCAGCCATAGTTGTGGACCCTGCTCATGAATACTTCAGGATTCTGAGCCTGCATGGGTCTCACATGAGGTGGATACTTCAGGATCCTGAGTTGGTGAGATTTGCCTCGTTAAAACCTTTGGCTATGGAAAACCCAGTGGGAAAAACCATAGTTTAAGGAAAAAGAGTGCAAACGCTCTTTAACTCCCCCTGATTTATACAAGTGACTCTGCTCATGAATACTTCTGGATTCTGAGCGTCACAGAGGGGTGGATACTTCGGGATCTAGAGTTGATTTGATTTGCCTCGTTAAAACCTTTGGCTATGGAAAACCCAGTGGGAAAAACCATAGCTAAGGGAAAAGAGTACAAATTCCCTCAACTCCCCCTGATCTGTAAAAGCTCTTAGGCTTTCAGATCTCTTAGGCTTATCTCATCACTCCTATTTACAATATTCCGAAAATGTACACAGATTACAAATTTTGTCACTATCAAGCAGCTGCTGAATCCAGAAACTCTGGAGAGGTGTGCTAAGTTTCGTCGCCTCTGATGTGGTCTTCAGACTATATGGTCAGCTCCACAGAACCAGCCTCTATCCCAGTCGTCACTGGGATGTGATGTACCACCAGGCGCCCTCAAGTACACCATTGGTGTGATTCTGGAATGGTGAGGATCTCGGAATGATAGGATGATGTTGCCTTCATAAGTTGCTTTGCATATTTGCAGTAGGTGGCCATCCCACTGTGGGTACCCATTCTGTGATTTATCAGTATAGGGACCGGACCTGTAACCTGCATTTGCACAAACATTGGAGGATGCTACTATAATTTGTAAGTCCAAATCTTTCGACCCTTGGAGGAAGCGCAGAAGGCTTGACTCCGGTCTAATGGCCCTAGTGAGGTGCCAACTATCTCTGGCTAATGCGTTAACTGCAACTGCTATATCGGGACGCGTGCAGTTTAGCCAGGAGTGCATGATTGCACTTAGATAAGGGACTTTAGGACCAGTTATATCCTCCCCCTCTTCCAGCGATCGGAAGGGTTCTTTTTTGTACATCCATTGAGTATACCACTGTAGGTGTACTATGGATGACAATGGTCCTCTTAATTTCTCCAACGCGCTTCTGGGCGTTTATAACAGGATTCTATGAGCCATGACTTTATATTTGCCTATGTCTTTTTATTTCATGTTTAAAAGCCAGGCTTGTACATTTATTTCGGTTTTCTCTTCAGGAGATCCGATGAGATTTTAGTTGTCTCCAACTATGATCTCTTAATCATGTTCTTTGCACAGATGCAAAGACAACCTTCAGTAGGAATCATTGACTTGTCAAGTGATTCTCTTGGTTGTACAGTTATTTGTTATACTTATATTTCTTCATTTGAATAGACGTCCCGAAGTCTATTCAGGCATTTTAAGGAGATGTGGAAATTATCTTTACAAGATATCCACGAAGGTATGCCGTCACAACATCCAATAACAGCATATCCAAAATTTTCCTTCGCCAAATCGTAAGGTATTCGCTTTTGATAACTTAGGGAGACAGATGCATCATTTATGAGACATGCTCATTTGAATTTGTTCGATCCCTAGTTTCAGCGAAATTTTCCTTGGGCTATAGGTTGTACCGTATAGCATACGATTTTGTATTTATTTTTCTTATGTTTGCAATACTTTGTTTTATCCACAGGTTCGACACCTTTTAGGTGTCAGGACTTCTGGTCCGAACATTTCACGTTTCATAAGTGAGTCCAGCTCATCTTTTATTGCCACGTTCCACATTTTTGGCCAATCTCTACGTTTGCTTTTTAGCAACGGAGTGTGGAACGATAATTTATAAACATCATCGCCATTGCGATGTATATGGCAATATGATACGTGAATATATTGTCGACAATTTATGTTCTATCTGTCCAACACCTCCCCAGTACGTACAACATTTACTTAATTTCACTTTTTCCCGGCAATTCCTCTGCAGTGGATTCCGGGAAGGGTGATGGTGTGGACAGGAGCTCATTGTCCTGTGGTAGTATTGTCTTGAGGTCTCCAGGAGTTTCTTGTCCTAGGAGCCTGGTGGTCTGCCTCTTTTCTGTTGAGGATCAGCCACTTCTGCTGCTGGTGGATTGCATCCATTCTCGGGGATGTCAATCCTAGCTGGAGTTTTTGCAGCAGGGATGTGTGATCTGACAATCTTCTGGTTGTCAATAAATGATTCCGGTAATTGGTAGACAGTGTTCTGTATGTGGAGGATCTTCGGGATCTCTTCTACACATTGTATTGTTACCGGATCATAGTGGGTCAAACTTTTTGTATCCCACGTTATAATTTTCTTCGTGCCAGATTTTCTAGTATATGGGCATATTTTTGGGAAATTCGTCTCATCGAAATCACAGTCTTCAAGATGTGCCTTAAATGCGTCCCCCGTCTGGGGTTCTAGGTATCTTATAAGTGAGGGTGAGTCAAACCCTGCATGGATACCTAGGCGACGTTGAGTACCGTTTTGGTCCTCTTTGGTGGTGCAATGGGGATTTAAGACTGCGCGACCGAAGATTCTCAGATGAGAAATGTTCGGTGGCATTCCATATGCAAATTGCATTGGAGACTCTGACCTCCAGAGGGTCTTATTTTCATTTACGATGCAGCATGCAGAGATTGCATGTCCCCATGCATCCATAGGCAATCGGGATTTAATGGAGGTTCGGTCCAATGGAGTCTACTTTTCAGTGACTCTGCCGACCCATTTTGGGTATGAACATGCGGCACTTGTATGTTCATTTTCAATTCCCGTTGATTGGCAGTACTCTTGAAAAGACTGGGAGGTATATTTCCCAATAACCAGACTTATTTACAACATTTTATTGTCTGGGAAATGTGCCCGCAACATTTTTATTCTTGTGCCAATAGCTTTTGGAAAAGCTAAGTTGCAGGTCTTGTAGTAGACATACGTACGAATATTCTGAGGATGCATTTATCAGTACAATGAAGTACCAAAATAGCCCACTAGGGGTGGTGGATTTTATCCACATCTGTCTCCTTGTATTCTTTTTGAGGAAGCATGGAGATCCTTTTTCAACTTTTCGTGGAGATGGCCTTGTAATTAATCTTCCCTTATAGTAAGGGATGCGAGGGATTTTTCCCTTCTGAAGAATCTTCTGGTTCTTCAAGTCATACCCATAGGATAAGATGATGTGCATCACAAATCCAGGGTGGCCAAGTCCAACATGCCAGAGTAAAAACTCGGCTGATGTAGGGCACTTCAGGTGCTCCGTTTAATTCTGCTTCCTTTCTCCGAATCTTCGTATGGTAGAGGCCTATAAGGCTCTCAAAACGTTCAAGTGTGGATTTTACTCCTTTTTCTTGAGACGTTGCATACGGTAATTTTTCATTTACATTTGCTGTTTCCAAGTGGGATCCGTTGAAACGGATGTCCTTGAAACTTAGAAAGTTTCTTTTTGGAATTCGGAGGGATTAGTGCATCCATTATTTTTGTGTCGTTTGGGGGCAACTGTGTTGCATTCCCTGGATCTTCAATATAGCCCTGATATTGGGCTTTGTATTGATAGAAATCGTACGTTTTTATTGTCTACTAAGCATTTATGAGAGCAGTTTCAAAAGATGAAACGTATCGGCACATGCATATTTAGATAAACATTTTCATTTATTGTCTACTAAACATTTTCATTCAGAACAAATTTCATAATTAAAATGCTCTCATAAATTATTCTCAAAACAAATTGCTAAGATAAAAATAAGGGCTAATCAAGCAAGTCAACATTTTCGAAGTTGTCAGCTGAAAATTTGACTGGAGCATCAGATGTCATCAGGTTTGTTTCAACTTTATTCTTCTTGTTCTTTTTATACAAATCCTGGAGATGATGCGGAGTTCGGCACATTTTAGACCAGTGGCTTTTCATGCCACAATTATAGCACTGGTCTTCCCATTCCCTCTTGGGTGGGGGTGAATCATTTTTGTCATTTCTGTGCCACGTGAACTTCCGCTTACTTTCATTATTTCGCTGCTGCTGTACATGGCCCTTGGCATTTTTCTGTTGACCCCCCTTCTGTGGTCTTTCTTTTCTTTTATTATCTCTCTTCTTTTTGAAGGAAGAGGAATAGTGAGTTTCTGGTGGGGGGCAGTGCCGGTGAGCGTATATTGTGAGTGAGAGAAGAAGCTCTCTGTTTTACTCGGCCATGAGTAAACATGACAGCAGCTCGGAATACTTGGTGAACTTGTGTTCACGGTATTGCTGCATGAGTATCGCATCTTTTTCATGGAAGGACGTATACGTCTTTTCCAGCATGCGATTTTCTGAGACTTTTTCACCACACAACTTCAGGCGTGCGGTGATGCTAAAAAGTGCTGAGTTGTACTCAGCAACGGACTTTAAGTCCTGCAGTCTCAGGTTCTCTCACTCGTATCGTGCTCTTGGGAGTATAACATCTTTCTGATGTTTATGCATGTCCTCAAGGGCAGTCCATAGCTCAAGTGGATCTTCGACCGTAAGGTATTCAGCCTTTAAGGTCTTGTCCACATGGCGGCGAATATAGATGATGGCTTGCGCCTTCTCTATATCGCTAACATTTTATTTTTCAGTCACAGCAGCGATGAGGGTCTCTGCCCGCAGGTGAAACTTTACATCTAGCTGCCAGCTTAGATAGTTTCTACCGGATGCTTCCAGTACTTCGAAAATAACGCTTGCAATATTAGCTATTTATCTAGCAGAGCACAAACATGCATGAATTAATAATTAATTCAGAGAAAACATTTTCATGCGGAGGCAATGTTTAACGAAAAACTAAATGTGTGGATCGGCCAGTCCCACAAGAAAGAGTCCAAAAAAGTCCACAGTCCAAATTATACAAATTTGCAGCTTAAAGAAAATGAAAATACAACTTTGGAAACCCCGTGGGTCCCATATGATATCTCCATCTTCAAGCGTGGCCTCCGTCTCCATGAAAGTTGGTCTTCTTTCTTTGACATTTACATAGATTCCTCACTACAATTTCTCTCAAAAATAAAAGAAAAGTGCGGGAAATAAACTGTGGGACTAAACGGCCGATCCAAAAACCACATTTAGCAATTCATGCAGAAATATTGTGCTCATCAACATTTTCATCAGACATTTTCATCACAGGCATCACATGCATTTAATATTCGCAGAGATGGATAAATAATTTAAACACTTAATAATTATTGGACCACTGGGCAACGTCATACACCGTTAGGTTACTAACGGCAGAGCGGTCGCAGGATCTTCCTAATTATTAAGTTTTAAATACAATGCACAACCACGCATATAATATCCAACAGAATATACCAGAGATGCAAAGCATGTAAATATGATATTTGCAGAAAACATCATTACAATGCAAAGGTTGTAATTCGAATGAGGTTTAATCAATTAAGTTGATTAAGAGCCCAAAATAAACATTTTCTTTGTCAGAGGGAAAAGTTTCCCTCATCATCCCAAAAGCCCCCCAAGAATCCCCAGGAAGTCCTCGCCTGCCCGATATTTGTCCCGTAATTTACCGTGATTTTTCACGAATATTTTGCCCTTAAATCCCCTTTTTAAATTAATTTTTAGGCTAACAAGTTGCCTATTGAGGCGAGCTTATAGCCTTTACCTCCCTTAAAATATTTTTTTTTTCAGATAAACCAGCCTGCGGGCCTGAAGCCCGCAGTCGACCTATGGGCTTCAGGCCCATATGACTCTTTTTTTTTGGAAATCTGTGGGCCTGAAGCCCACAGATCTGTTGTGGGCTTCAGGCCCACAGATCTATTTTTTTAATTATTATTATAGAGAAAAATTGGCCTGTGGGCCTGAAGCCCACAGGCTGCCTGTGGGCTTCAGGCCCACAGGTTTTTATCTGTATTTTTTTCTTCTTCCCCTTAGGGTTTGCTGGGTGGGGGGGCCGGCGTCGCCGCCGCCCCCTGCAGGGGGGGCGCGGCCGCCGGGGGCCGTCGCCCCCTGCAGGGGGGGCGGCGGGGGCCGCCCCCCTGCAGGGGGCGCGGCCGTGGAGGCCGCCCCCCTGCAGGGGGGAACGGCCAGGGCCGCCCCCCTGCAGGGGGCGCGGCCTCGGGGGCCGCCGCCCCTTGCAGGAGGGGCGGCGGGGGCCGCCCCCCCTGCAGGGGGAGGCGGCCACGGGGGCCGCCGCCCCCTGCAGGGGCGGCGGCGGGGGCCGCCCCCCCCCCCCCCCTGCAGGGGGAGGCGGCCAATGGGGCCGCCCCCCCTGCAGGGGGAGGCGGCCACGGGGGGGCCGCCGCCCCCTGCAGGGGCGGCGGCGGGGGCCGCCCCCCTGCAGGGGGAGGCGGCCAGGGAGGGGGGGTGCTCTTCCGGCGAGGGGGGTTCCGGCGAGGGGGGTCCGGCGAGGGGGGTTCCGGCGAGGGGGGTCCGGCGAGGACTAGCCGCCGGGGGGTTCAAAATTGGGTTTTTACCCTAAAAATAGAGTTTTTGGGATGAAAAATCCGTCGTTTTCAAGGCGACGATGAATCCCCTAACGATCTTGCGAGATCTAGGGGAGGGACAATCATACGTATGATTAAAAATATCGTTTTTAGTAGTTTTTACCTCTATATCCGTCCTCCGGATATAGCGACGGTTGCTCGAAGCCCTACGCAGATGACGACCCTTGATGGAGGAAGCCTTGCACCGCGCTCGTGGATCTCCCGTCTCGCCTTCGCCTTCACCTTCGCAACGAACGGAAAAAAAAAATTTGTGGAAAAAATTTTAGAGGCTCGTGCTGATAACGTGTTATGAATCAACTACTGAGGGGAGAGCCCTCAGGTTTATATTTATAGCCAAAGGGGAGAATACAAGTGGGCTTATACAGATATGTGCCCAAACACTTGGGTTGGCCCAATAACTCATCCAACCCAGTAAATACCCATTCACAACATTAATTTTGTTTACAAAAGAGAGGCGTACAGAACTTGTACTTTGAAATTTTATATAAAAATATATTTCATAAACTTGTAATGAGTCAAGCAAATCGGGTCCTCGACGTCCAAAAATTACAAAGAAAATGCCGGGGTGATCGCGCCTCCGAGAGGGTCATGAATACGGGATCCGGTCGAGCGTCTGAACTACGGAAGGCGGTAATAAAAATCAAATACTTAAAAACGCACACGAAACATAGCTACGCGCTCAAAAAATACGTACAGTCGGAAAGTGGCCGTTACATTCTACCCACCTTAGAAATGATTCCGTCCTCGGAATCACTTATACTAATAATAATATCTATATACGCCTATGCCTACAACTCCCATATTCCACGTGATGATCGCTAATCCTATAACTTCAAACAACATTCCTCAATAATCCATCATAACGCGTCTCTCCGCTGGATACTTCTACAACTAGGATCACACCCTGGCACTTAACTATAAATCCACATCACCGTCTAAAATTCAACAATCATCACGTCCCCAATATATTCTCTGCCATATTAACTCGTAAATTTATCCTCCAAAATCAATGAACCGTCAAACTACATCTATCTTTACCTCTATCCTCTAATCTCCTAATCATATAAAATCCGTCTTCCTAACTACCCATTCATCTCAACATGTCATATTACTTCCAATGTCTTCTCACCCCAACCTAAGTCAAATCTTCATGCTATAAGTGCTCTTCTCATCCTCATGATCACCCATACCACACTGCATTGCTACTCCTATCTACCACTCGTCCAAGTTTCAGATCTGATAAATTCTCATCTTCCTGTATATAATTTCATTCAACCAGAATTCTCCATTGAGTCAATCACACATTTGTAGACAAATCCTGGACAGCTCATTCTTTTCATCCGAAAGAAATCTATTCCAATATCCTATTGTTCCAATATCGGTTAATCATTGCTATAACCAAAAGTCATCTCTCCCTGAGCCTACCCGCAAACAAAATCCTACAACAATAATAGCTAGTCCCAAAACTATAACAACCATAACATAACATTTTTAAATGGAGAGAGAGAGAAGAGAAAGGGAAACTTAAAACCAGTGACACATTTTTAAATCATTTGGAAAAACGTGTGGAGTCGTGGTAATGGATGAGGAAAGGATAATTGATTTGTGATCTTGTGAGCTAATTTCAAAAACTTTAAAGGTTTGGTTTAAAAGAGAAAAAACAAAGTTTTGATACAATCACATTCAGTCAAAGTTAAGCTATTCTTTAATCGCGAAAAAACTACGTCTAAGGAAATTGTCTGCTAAGACCCTATTCATATACGTATGAACACCGTTATTCATACAACTTCAATCATATCGTGGTTAACACCGAGTACACGTTCAAGAGACAAAAGGCAAATATCAGGATCCCAAAGATGGCACACTCATACAGGTCTACGCACTCTACTTATACTCATGCACCGCGACAACATCACCTACCAAAAGGGCCTACTCCTAGCTAGGGATGACATAGGCAACTACAGGCACTGATGTCAGCACAAAAGAAGAAAGCCTAAACCAAAAGCGAAACGAAATAAGATCAAAAAGAACGAGGTCAGACATGACGAGGATGGGAAGAAAGCCGGTTGAATGGGACAAAAAATACTGCCCAAAATATTTAAATAGATGAAAGAAAATTTATGAGTAAAGTATGGTATCATATACTTTTATGCTTATAAAAATAAGTAGGAAAAGTGTGCAGATGGTAAAAATTATTGCAATTTGGGGAAAAAAAATTTTAGATGAAGTAAATAAAAGTAGGGTGAGGTAGCGATTGTTTTGCAAATGGAAATAAATTAAAGGGTTTTTCTCATATTAGTCCCTTAAATTATGCGTATTTTGATATTAGTCCCTTAAATCTTTGTAATTTGAATTTAGTCCCTTAAATGTTTAATATTAACCTAAATAGTCCCTTTTGTTAACCTAAATAGTCCCTTAAATGTTTAAAGTTTAACCTAAATAGTCCCTTAAAAGGACTAAATTCAAATTACAAAGATTTAAGGGACTAATATCAAAATACACTTAATTTAAGGGACTAATATGAGAAAAACCCTAAATTAAAACAAAGATTCTTGAAGTACGTGCACAATGAACATAGGGCTGTTATATATACGTATATATACAAAAGAATTTAAAGTTCTCTTTGGTTCAAAAAATATTCTAAAAGTACGTACGGTAAGTGGTTAGAAATAGATTTTATAGTTTAGAATAAAAGCGAAATATGGAATTTTCAAAATGGTAACAATTTAAAAACTGAAATATGAAGGATAACGATTCAAAAACGAGTACGAGACATTGACTTAAAAATTTACGACCAAGAAGGTTTCAAAGTCAAATGAAAGAATTCTAACTCAACCAAAAAAACAAGAAGATTTATATATATAATATAGGGGTTTTCAAAGAAATTAAGCTGAGCGAAGAACTCAATAAGAACTTTCGAAAATACTTTTAGAGAAAGCAGAATTTGGCAAGGGAAGGATTCGAGGGATCAACGATAATCGTCAGGTAACGATCACGTGAATCGGGAGAAAGGAAAATGATCGCATGAAGAATACGCGTAAGATACGCACCGCGAAGAGCTACGATGGTACTATACGGCCGATAACACGAAAGGGTAATGATCAGGAAGACGCTAGAAGTCAGGGATTCTAATTATCGGGTCGTCTAAAGATCAGGAGAGCTCGGCACTAAGATTTCCTAATGAGCTGGACTATAACCAGGATCTAATGGGAAGGCTCCTAAGAGAATCAAGGTTAGTTCTGCTGGGCCCGAAGTCGATGGACCCGAGCGAAAGACTAAAAGAAGAGCTCTAGGAATCTAACACAGCCAGAGCCAAGTGAGGGCTACTCAGGTATCCTACGACTAGGATGACTAATTCTTAACCAAGGCGTCTGACTATCCAATTGGGGCGTCTACCTAAGTCTTCCTACCATCTAATACTGGAAAACCTAATTTAGACTTGTACATGGATATTTAAATGAATGCGGTACTCTTATTGTTCCGAACCTTTGCATGACCTGCATGGGCCACCACTAAAACCTGTCACGTCCCGCTTCCCAAAATGGACGGAAGCGAAACGTGACGAGGCCCGCTTAGGCCAGAGCTTGAGAAGCTCGGACCCAATAAGCGTCTGTAGAGGTACCATTTAAAACAAAATTCAGGTTCTTGCATTAATTTAGTTCGAAACAACAGAAAGTACGGAAACGAAGATGCATTCATTAAATTAGAGATATAATACCCAACAAGTACAAAGTCTAAAAAGAAGCCTAAGCGTGGCAACAAACTATCTAAAAGAAAACTGAAAGTAGTAACCTCTGAAAGGTGGAGACTAAAAGACCTCAAGGTCTGATCCTTGTCGGGTACGTACTCTGGTGACGACGTCCTCGGCTCCACGTACTCTAGTAAGTCTGCCTCGTCCACGAACTCTGGCGGAACACCTGACGTACAGCACCAAAAGAAGGAACTGCACGTCAGGTAAGGTCTACAAAAAGGGTTAGACCAAACTGCAAGTGTATCAACTTTTAGACAACGTTTTACTGGTTGATTAGCATGCTGGGGTTATAACTTAGTAACAAACAGAAGTAACGCAGCAAGAAAGTAAAGCGCAACAAGTAGTAGTCGTAGCGTGTGCTACCAACTACGGGACTAACCTACAGGTGTTAGGACAAGACGAAGACAGACAAGACAAGTAGGACACGACACGACACGACACGACACGAAGGGCTCACGCCTTACGGGTTGAGGGGGATCAGACCCTCTCCTCGTGCGCACGCTCAACCCTACCCCAAACCCCAGAACTCAGGTCAAGAAGTACAGAGATCACTTCCGCTAGGGAAGCACCTGAAACGCCCGCAGGCTTTTTGTAACACGGAGATCACTCCCGCAAGGAGAGCATCTGAAACGCCCGAAGGCTTTTTGTAACACGGAGATCACTCCCGCAAGGAGAGCATCTGAAACGCCCGAAGGCTTTTGTAACACGGAGATCACTCCCGCAAGGAGAGCATCTGAAACGCCCGAAGGCTTTTTGTAACACAGTGACAAGACACGACCAGTGTGTATAACTGTGACAAGACACGACCAGTGTACGGGAGAGATTCTAGGGTGTCCACACGCACGCACACACAAGATAATCCTAAGGTGTCACAAGTTGTTGTTCGTCGGACTTAGACTTCGTCGTCAAGTCTCAGTCGTCAGGGTGACCCAGACGCTATCATTTCACGTCCGGAATCTAAACACTCACAGTCTAACAGTTCTAACAAATTAAGACCAAGACGCGGTCGAAAACGCAAGTGGGTACACTTGCCTGCGGTGGCGAGGGGGGTCGTCCGTCCGGGGCGTCTCGTCCAGTCGTCGCGTCCGCGGTAGTCCGTCTGAAAAAGTGTTACGTCGACGGTGTCAGGCCTCGTTTTCAGTAATTCCTATTATGGTTTGTTTCTAGGTTATCGGGACTATTCTATTCGTCAAAAGTCACATTTTTGATGTTTCAGCCTAATCGACGATCTATCATATGTGCACAGTCAACAAGTCCATTCATCGATTTCTACATTTGCACAACATTTTAAAAGAGCAAAAAGTAAATTTAATTCAAGTTGTCGACTTTTAGTTAGGGTTCAGTTTTGCTACAGTGTGGGTTCGGCTACGAGTTAGGGGGGACCAACCTCTCCGGTGTCTGGGTAGTGCGGACGTAGCGTCTGAACGGTCGAAGATCTGCGTCGCCTACGGCGTCTCGACTACGGGTAGCGTAGGCAGACACGTTCTGGGAGCGGATCGCGTTGCGACTCCAATTCCTGGAATGCCTCGTCACTGGTCTTTAGCGTTCACGTGGTCGAACAGAAGGCGTGACTGTCTCTGCGAAGTCGGGTCAAGCCAAAAGATTCTCAACCAATTGAACTACCAATCATTAACTAAATGCTTAGCCTGTAAGTTTAATTATAAGATTAATACATTATGGCATAGGAATGTGTCTCTACTTAAATATAAATAATTATATTAAACATGTCACTTCACTGCTCATATATATATCACGTAATAACCTAACATATATGTGTGTACTATGCGACTGTTCAAGCTTGGGAAAGATTTACGGATTCTAGCTTCTACACTGTTCATGTTTTAAAAACATCCTATATATATAGCTCACCCTAGCATAGAAATTCTAAGTTACTTATATAGTTATCATATAGGGGGGTATCTTACTGTTAAGTAATTACTCTAACCTACATCTTTAACTACCACACACTAACAGTATATACTACTTACGTATAGAAGAATAATTTACTAACCTAGTTATGATATCATTATAGCTTGTTGTGTTGTTATAATAAACAAGTGTTATACGAAACTAACCCAAGTTAAGCTACCCGCGACTTGCTCGGAGAGATGTGTACGGGGCGCTGGCGGGGAACGACCGAGCGGAGCGGGCGGCTACACTCTATGCGGATGGGCGGCGCGCGCTGTGCAGAGATGGGGTCACGGCGGCGCGGCCCTTGTGCGGCGGCGAAAGAGGGAAAGACGCCGCGGTGGAAAGGCGGTGGCTGTGCGGCGGGGCGCTGGAAGAGCGCCGCGCGGCGGGAAAGGCAGCGCGAAGCTCTGCGCGCGGTGGCGGGATCAGGCGGTTGAGGGGAGACGCGACGGCACGAGAAATCAGCGGCGCGCACTCGGGATCGGGGCTGTGCGGTGGGAGGAGATACGGTGGCGGCTGAGGAGTTGCGCTGCGCTGCACGGGAGGCGTGGATGCGGGATGGAGAGGTTCACCGGAAATGGGGCCCTGGGATCGGGTTTCTTCGCAGTGGATAAGTGAGAGGCCCAGAGGAGGAGGAACGGTCAGACGGCGGTCGAGGCTTGGGTCTGGGCTGGCTTGGCTGGGGAATGAATAGGGGAAGATCGCGGGCTCCTGGGTTCGGGGGTTGGGTTTGGCAGTGAAGGAGGTCGAAGTTATTCGGAGAAAGGCTAGGGTCGGAGATGTGCAGTTGATCGGCGGTAGCTTGGCCGTGGGGGGGTGTTGCATGGACTGCACAAGGATAAGGGCTCGGACAGGGAGGAGGCCGATCGAGCGAGGTGTCGCCATCGGATTTGTGCGAGCGAAGGTGAGAGGGGAACAAAGAAATACGAACTGGGTTTCAAAAATAAATTGTAGGCGGCGGCTGAGCCTCTTTTTTTTCCGTGAGAAAAAAATACCTAGGCTAGGTCAGATTTTATAATATAGGGGGTAAGAGATATCGGTAGTGGTCACGTGGGGGAGGTAATGGGAGTGGGGTTCTGTTAGGTTGAGGTTGCTATTAGATTGAATCAAAACTAGCAGTACATCCATTTAGTTGGGGTTTAAAAGAATTAATAATTTAAGTTTGTTTTTAAAAAAATGATTTAATTGTTATGAATCAACTGCTGAGGGGAGTGCCCTCAGGTTTATATTTATAGCCAAAGGGGAGAATACAAGTGAGCTTATACAGATATGGGCCCAAACACTTGGGTTGGCCCAATAACTCATCCAACCCAGTAAATACCCATTCACAACACTCCCCCTTATCCAGCCATAGTTGTGGACCCTGCTCATGAATACTTCAGGATTCTGAGCCTGCATGGGTCTCACATGAGGTGGATACTTCAGGATCCTGAGTTGGTGAGATTTGCCTCGTTAAAACCTTTGGCTATGGAAAACCCAGTGGGAAAAACCATAGTTTAAGGAAAAAGAGTGCAAACGCTCTTTAACTCCCCCTGATTTATACAAGTGACTCTGCTCATGAATACTTCTGGATTCTGAGCGTCACAGAGGGGTGGATACTTCGGGATCTAGAGTTGATTTGATTTGCCTCGTTAAAACCTTTGGCTATGGAAAACCCAGTGGGAAAAACCATAGCTAAGGGAAAAGAGTACAAATTCCCTCAACTCCCCCTGATCTGTAAAAGCTCTTAGGCTTTCAGATCTCTTAGGCTTATCTCATCACTCCTATTTACAATATTCCGAAAATGTACACAGATTACAAATTTTGTCACTATCAAGCAGCTGCTGAATCCAGAAACTCTGGAGAGGTGTGCTAAGTTTCGTCGCCTCTGATGTGGTCTTCAGACTATATGGTCAGCTCCACAGAACCAGCCTCTATCCCAGTCGTCACTGGGATGTGATGTACCACCAGGCGCCCTCAAGTACACCATTGGTGTGATTCTGGAATGGTGAGGATCTCGGAATGATAGGATGATGTTGCCTTCATAAGTTGCTTTGCATATTTGCAGTAGGTGGCCATCCCACTGTGGGTACCCATTCTGTGATTTATCAGTATAGGGACCGGACCTGTAACCTGCATTTGCACAAACATTGGAGGATGCTACTATAATTTGTAAGTCCAAATCTTTCGACCCTTGGAGGAAGCGCAGAAGGCTTGACTCCGGTCTAATGGCCCTAGTGAGGTGCCAACTATCTCTGGCTAATGCGTTAACTGCAACTGCTATATCGGGACGCGTGCAGTTTAGCCAGGAGTGCATGATTGCACTTAGATAAGGGACTTTAGGACCAGTTATATCCTCCCCCTCTTCCAGCGATCGGAAGGGTTCTTTTTTGTACATCCATTGAGTATACCACTGTAGGTGTACTATGGATGACAATGGTCCTCTTAATTTCTCCAACGCGCTTCTGGGCGTTTATAACAGGATTCTATGAGCCATGACTTTATATTTGCCTATGTCTTTTTATTTCATGTTTAAAAGCCAGGCTTGTACATTTATTTCGGTTTTCTCTTCAGGAGATCCGATGAGATTTTAGTTGTCTCCAACTATGATCTCTTAATCATGTTCTTTGCACAGATGCAAAGACAACCTTCAGTAGGAATCATTGACTTGTCAAGTGATTCTCTTGGTTGTACAGTTATTTGTTATACTTATATTTCTTCATTTGAATAGACGTCCCGAAGTCTATTCAGGCATTTTAAGGAGATGTGGAAATTATCTTTACAAGATATCCACGAAGGTATGCCGTCACAACATCCAATAACAGCATATCCAAAATTTTCCTTCGCCAAATCGTAAGGTATTCGCTTTTGATAACTTAGGGAGACAGATGCATCATTTATGAGACATGCTCATTTGAATTTGTTCGATCCCTAGTTTCAGCGAAATTTTCCTTGGGCTATAGGTTGTACCGTATAGCATACGATTTTGTATTTATTTTTCTTATGTTTGCAATACTTTGTTTTATCCACAGGTTCGACACCTTTTAGGTGTCAGGACTTCTGGTCCGAACATTTCACGTTTCATAAGTGAGTCCAGCTCATCTTTTATTGCCACGTTCCACATTTTTGGCCAATCTCTACGTTTGCTTTTTAGCAACGGAGTGTGGAACGATAATTTATAAACATCATCGCCATTGCGATGTATATGGCAATATGATACGTGAATATATTGTCGACAATTTATGTTCTATCTGTCCAACACCTCCCCAGTACGTACAACATTTACTTAATTTCACTTTTTCCCGGCAATTCCTCTGCAGTGGATTCCGGGAAGGGTGATGGTGTGGACAGGAGCTCATTGTCCTGTGGTAGTATTGTCTTGAGGTCTCCAGGAGTTTCTTGTCCTAGGAGCCTGGTGGTCTGCCTCTTTTCTGTTGAGGATCAGCCACTTCTGCTGCTGGTGGATTGCATCCATTCTCGGGGATGTCAATCCTAGCTGGAGTTTTTGCAGCAGGGATGTGTGATCTGACAATCTTCTGGTTGTCAATAAATGATTCCGGTAATTGGTAGACAGTGTTCTGTATGTGGAGGATCTTCGGGATCTCTTCTACACATTGTATTGTTACCGGATCATAGTGGGTCAAACTTTTTGTATCCCACGTTATAATTTTCTTCGTGCCAGATTTTCTAGTATCTGGGCATATTTTTGGGAAATTCGTCTCATCGAAATCACAGTCTTCAAGATGTGCCTTAAATGCGTCCCCCGTCTGGGGTTCTAGGTATCTTATAAGTGAGGGTGAGTCAAACCCTGCATGGATACCTAGGCGACGTTGAGTACCGTTTTGGTCCTCTTTGGTGGTGCAATGGGGATTTAAGACTGCGCGACCGAAGATTCTCAGATGAGAAATGTTCGGTGGCATTCCATATGCAAATTGCATTGGAGACTCTGACCTCCAGAGGGTCTTATTTTCATTTACGATGCAGCATGCAGAGATTGCATGTCCCCATGCATCCATAGGCAATCGGGATTTAATGGAGGTTCGGTCCAATGGAGTCTACTTTTCAGTGACTCTGCCGACCCATTTTGGGTATGAACATGCGGCACTTGTATGTTCATTTTCAATTCCCGTTGATTGGCAGTACTCTTGAAAAGACTGGGAGGTATATTTCCCAATAACCAGACTTATTTACAACATTTTATTGTCTGGGAAATGTGCCCGCAACATTTTTATTCTTGTGCCAATAGCTTTTGGAAAAGCTAAGTTGCAGGTCTTGTAGTAGACATACGTACGAATATTCTGAGGATGCATTTATCAGTACAATGAAGTACCAAAATAGCCCACTAGGGGTGGTGGATTTTATCCACATCTGTCTCCTTGTATTCTTTTTGAGGAAGCATGGAGATCCTTTTTCAACTTTTCGTGGAGATGGCCTTGTAATTAATCTTCCCTTATAGTAAGGGATGCGAGGGATTTTTCCCTTCTGAAGAATCTTCTGGTTCTTCAAGTCATACCCATAGGATAAGATGATGTGCATCACAAATCCAGGGTGGCCAAGTCCAACATGCCAGAGTAAAAACTCGGCTGATGTAGGGCACTTCAGGTGCTCCGTTTAATTCTGCTTCCTTTCTCCGAATCTTCGTATGGTAGAGGCCTATAAGGCTCTCAAAACGTTCAAGTGTGGATTTTACTCCTTTTTCTTGAGACGTTGCATACGGTAATTTTTCATTTACATTTGCTGTTTCCAAGTGGGATCCGTTGAAACGGATGTCCTTGAAACTTAGAAAGTTTCTTTTTGGAATTCGGAGGGATTAGTGCATCCATTATTTTTGTGTCGTTTGGGGGCAACTGTGTTGCATTCCCTGGATCTTCAATATAGCCCTGATATTGGGCTTTGTATTGATAGAAATCGTACGTTTTTATTGTCTACTAAGCATTTATGAGAGCAGTTTCAAAAGATGAAACGTATCGGCACATGCATATTTAGATAAACATTTTCATTTATTGTCTACTAAACATTTTCATTCAGAACAAATTTCATAATTAAAATGCTCTCATAAATTATTCTCAAAACAAATTGCTAAGATAAAAATAAGGGCTAATCAAGCAAGTCAACATTTTCGAAGTTGTCAGCTGAAAATTTGACTGGACCATCAGATGTCATCAGGTTTGTTTCAACTTTATTCTTCTTGTTCTTTTTATACAAATCCTGGAGATGATGCGGAGTTCGGCACATTTTAGACCAGTGGCTTTTCATGCCACAATTATAGCACTGGTCTTCCCATTCCCTCTTGGGTGGGGGTGAATCATTTTTGTCATTTCTGTGCCACGTGAACTTCCGCTTACTTTCATTATTTCGCTGCTGCTGTACATGGCCCTTGGCATTTTTCTGTTGACCCCCCTTCTGTGGTCTTTCTTTTCTTTTATTATCTCTCTTCTTTTTGAAGGAAGAGGAATAGTGAGTTTCTGGTGGGGGGCAGTGCCGGTGAGCGTATATTGTGAGTGAGAGAAGAAGCTCTCTGTTTTACTCGGCCATGAGTAAACATGACAGCAGCTCGGAATACTTGGTGAACTTGTGTTCACGGTATTGCTGCATGAGTATCGCATCTTTTTCATGGAAGGACGTATACGTCTTTTCCAGCATGCGATTTTCTGAGACTTTTTCACCACACAACTTCAGGCGTGCGGTGATGCTAAAAAGTGCTGAGTTGTACTCAGCAACGGACTTTAAGTCCTGCAGTCTCAGGTTCTCTCACTCGTATCGTGCTCTTGGGAGTATAACATCTTTCTGATGTTTATGCATGTCCTCAAGGGCAGTCCATAGCTCAAGTGGATCTTCGACCGTAAGGTATTCAGCCTTTAAGGTCTTGTCCACATGGCGGCGAATATAGATGATGGCTTGCGCCTTCTCTATATCGCTAACATTTTATTTTTCAGTCACAGCAGCGATGAGGGTCTCTGCCCGCAGGTGAAACTTTACATCTAGCTGCCAGCTTAGATAGTTTCTACCGGATGCTTCCAGTACTTCGAAAATAACGCTTGCAATATTAGCTATTTATCTAGCAGAGCACAAACATGCATGAATTAATAATTAATTCAGAGAAAACATTTTCATGCGGAGGCAATGTTTAATGAAAAACTAAATGTGTGGATCGGCCAGTCCCACAAGAAAGAGTCCAAAAAAGTCCACAGTCCAAATTATACAAATTTGCAGCTTAAAGAAAATGAAAATACAACTTTGGAAACCCCGTGGGTCCCATATGATATCTCCATCTTCAAGCGTGGCCTCCGTCTCCATGAAAGTTGGTCTTCTTTCTTTGACATTTACATAGATTCCTCACTACAATTTCTCTCAAAAATAAAAGAAAAGTGCGGGAAATAAACTGTGGGACTAAACGGCCGATCCAAAAACCACATTTAGCAATTCATGCAGAAATATTGTGCTCATCAACATTTTCATCAGACATTTTCATCACAGGCATCACATGCATTTAATATTCGCAGAGATGGATAAATAATTTAAACACTTAATAATTATTGGACCACTGGGCAACGTCATACACCGTTAGGTTACTAACGGCAGAGCGGTCGCAGGATCTTCCTAATTATTAAGTTTTAAATACAATGCACAACCACGCATATAATATCCAACAGAATATACCAGAGATGCAAAGCATGTAAATATGATATTTGCAGAAAACATCATTACAATGCAAAGGTTGTAATTCGAATGAGGTTTAATCAATTAAGTTGATTAAGAGCCCAAAATAAACATTTTCTTTGTCAGAGGGAAAAGTTTCCCTCATCATCCCAAAAGCCCCCCAAGAATCCCCAGGAAGTCCTCGCCTGCCCGATATTTGTCCCGTAATTTACCGTGATTTTTCACGAATATTTTGCCCTTAAATCCCCTTTTTAAATTAATTTTTAGGCTAACAAGTTGCCTATTGAGGCGAGCTTATAGCCTTTACCTCCCTTAAAATATTTTTTTTTTCAGATAAACCAGCCTGCGGGCCTGAAGCCCGCAGTCGACCTATGGGCTTCAGGCCCATATGACTCTTTTTTTTTGGAAATCTGTGGGCCTGAAGCCCACAGATCTGTTGTGGGCTTCAGGCCCACAGATCTATTTTTTTAATTATTATTATAGAGAAAAATTGGCCTGTGGGCCTGAAGCCCACAGGCTGCCTGTGGGCTTCAGGCCCACAGGTTTTTATCTGTATTTTTTTCTTCTTCCCCTTAGGGTTTGCTGGGTGGGGGGGCCGGCGTCGCCGCCGCCCCCTGCAGGGGGGGCGCGGCCGCCGGGGGCCGTCGCCCCCTGCAGGGGGGGCGGCGGGGGCCGCCCCCCTGCAGGGGGCGCGGCCGTGGAGGCCGCCCCCCTGCAGGGGGGAACGGCCAGGGCCGCCCCCCTGCAGGGGGCGCGGCCTCGGGGGCCGCCGCCCCTTGCATGAGGGGCGGCGGGGGCCGCCCCCCCTGCAGGGGGAGGCGGCCACGGGGGCCGCCGCCCCCTGCAGGGGCGGCGGCGGGGGCCGCCCCCCCCCCCCCCCCCCCCCTGCAGGGGGAGGCGGCCAATGGGGCCGCCCCCCTGTAGGGGGAGGCGGCCACGGGGGGCCGCCGCCCCCTGCAGGGGCGGCGGCGGGGGCCGCCCCCCTGCAGGGGGAGGCGGCCAGGGAGGGGGGGTGCTCTTCCGGCGAGGGGGGTTCCGGCGAGGGGGGGTCCGGCGAGGACTAGCCGCCGGGGGGTTCAAAATTGGGTTTTTACCCTAAAAATAGAGTTTTTGGGATGAAAAATCCGTCGTTTTCAAGGCGACGATGAATCCCCTAACGATCTTGCGAGATCTAGGGGAGGGACAATCATACGTATGATTAAAAATATCGTTTTTAGTAGTTTTTACCTCTATATCCGTCCTCCGGATATAGCGACGGTTGCTCGAAGCCCTACGCAGATGACGACCCTTGATGGAGGAAGCCTTGCACCGCGCTCGTGGATCTCCCGTCTCGCCTTCGCCTTCACCTTCGCAACGAACGGAAAAAAAAAATTTGTGGAAAAAATTTTAGAGGCTCGTGCTGATAACGTGTTATGAATCAACTACTGAGGGGAGAGCCCTCAGGTTTATATTTATAGCCAAAGGGGAGAATACAAGTGGGCTTATACAGATATGTGCCCAAACACTTGGGTTGGCCCAATAACTCATCCAACCCAGTAAATACCCATTCACAACATTAATTTTGTTTACAAAAGAGAGGCGTACAGAACTTGTACTTTGAAATTTTATATAAAAATATATTTCATAAACTTGTAATGAGTCAAGCAAATCGGGTCCTCGACGTCCAAAAATTACAAAGAAAATGCCGGGGTGATCGCGCCTCCGAGAGGGTCATGAATACGGGATCCGGTCGAGCGTCTGAACTACGGAAGGCGGTAATAAAAATCAAATACTTAAAAACGCACACGAAACATAGCTACGCGCTCAAAAAATACGTACAGTCGGAAAGTGGCCGTTACATTCTACCCACCTTAGAAATGATTCCGTCCTCGGAATCACTTATACTAATAATAATATCTATATACGCCTATGCCTACAACTCCCATATTCCACGTGATGATCGCTAATCCTATAACTTCAAACAACATTCCTCAATAATCCATCATAACGCGTCTCTCCGCTGGATACTTCTACAACTAGGATCACACCCTGGCACTTAACTATAAATCCACATCACCGTCTAAAATTCAACAATCATCACGTCCCCAATATATTCTCTGCCATATTAACTCGTAAATTTATCCTCCAAAATCAATGAACCGTCAAACTACATCTATCTTTACCTCTATCCTCTAATCTCCTAATCATATAAAATCCGTCTTCCTAACTACCCATTCATCTCAACATGTCATATTACTTCCAATGTCTTCTCACCCCAACCTAAGTCAAATCTTCATGCTATAAGTGCTCTTCTCATCCTCATGATCACCCATACCACACTGCATTGCTACTCCTATCTACCACTCGTCCAAGTTTCAGATCTGATAAATTCTCATCTTCCTGTATATAATTTCATTCAACCAGAATTCTCCATTGAGTCAATCACACATTTGTAGACAAATCCTGGACAGCTCATTCTTTTCATCCGAAAGAAATCTATTCCAATATCCTATTGTTCCAATATCGGTTAATCATTGCTATAACCAAAAGTCATCTCTCCCTGAGCCTACCCGCAAACAAAATCCTACAACAATAATAGCTAGTCCCAAAACTATAACAACCATAACATAACATTTTTAAATGGAGAGAGAGAGAAGAGAAAGGGAAACTTAAAACCAGTGACACATTTTTAAATCATTTGGAAAAACGTGTGGAGTCGTGGTAATGGATGAGGAAAGGATAATTGATTTGTGATCTTGTGAGCTAATTTCAAAAACTTTAAAGGTTTGGTTTAAAAGAGAAAAAACAAAGTTTTGATACAATCACATTCAGTCAAAGTTAAGCTATTCTTTAATCGCGAAAAAACTACGTCTAAGGAAATTGTCTGCTAAGACCCTATTCATATACGTATGAACACCGTTATTCATACAACTTCAATCATATCGTGGTTAACACCGAGTACACGTTCAAGAGACAAAAGGCAAATATCAGGATCCCAAAGATGGCACACTCATACAGGTCTACGCACTCTACTTATACTCATGCACCGCGACAACATCACCTACCAAAGGGCCTACTCCTAGCTAGGGATGACATAGGCAACTACAGGCACTGATGTCAGCACAAAAGAAGAAAGCCTAAACCAAAAGCGAAACGAAATAAGATCAAAAAGAACGAGGTCAGACATGACGAGGATGGGAAGAAAGCCGGTTGAATGGGACAAAAAATACTGCCCAAAATATTTAAATAGATGAAAGAAAATTTATGTGTAAAGTATGGTATCATATACTTTTATGCTTATAAAAATAAGTAGGAAAAGTGTGCAGATGGTAAAAATTATTGCAATTTGGGGAAAAAAAATTTTAGATGAAGTAAATAAAAGTAGGGTGAGGTAGCGATTGTTTTGCAAATGGAAATAAATTAAAACAAAGATTCTTGAAGTACGTGCACAATGAACATAGGGCTGTTATATATACGTATATATACAAAAGAATTTAAAGTTCTCTTTGGTTCAAAAAATATTCTAAAAGTACGTACGGTAAGTGGTTAGAAATAGATTTTATAGTTTAGAATAAAAGCGAAATATGGAATTTTCAAAATGGTAACAATTTAAAAACTGAAATATGAAGGATAACGATTCAAAAACGAGTACGAGACATTGACTTAAAAATTTACGACCAAGAAGGTTTCAAAGTCAAATGAAAGAATTCTAACTCAACCAAAAAAACAAGAAGATTTATATATATAATATAGGGGTTTTCAAAGAAATTAAGCTGAGCGAAGAACTCAATAAGAACTTTCGAAAATACTTTTAGAGAAAGCAGAATTTGGCAAGGGAAGGATTCGAGGGATCAACGATAATCGTCAGGTAACGATCACGTGAATCGGGAGAAAGGAAAATGATCGCATGAAGAATACGCGTAAGATACGCACCGCGAAGAGCTACGATGGTACTATACGGCCGATAACACGAAAGGGTAATGATCAGGAAGACGCTAGAAGTCAGGGATTCTAATTATCGGGTCGTCTAAAGATCAGGAGAGCTCGGCACTAAGATTTCCTAATGAGCTGGACTATAACCAGGATCTAATGGGAAGGCTCCTAAGAGAATCAAGGTTAGTTCTGCTGGGCCCGAAGTCGATGGACCCGAGCGAAAGACTAAAAGAAGAGCTCTAGGAATCTAACACAGCCAGAGCCAAGTGAGGGCTACTCAGGTATCCTACGACTAGGATGACTAATTCTTAACCAAGGCGTCTGACTATCCAATTGGGGCGTCTACCTAAGTCTTCCTACCATCTAATACTGGAAAACCTAATTTAGACTTGTACATGGATATTTAAATGAATGCGGTACTCTTATTGTTCCGAACCTTTGCATGACCTGCATGGGCCACCACTAAAACCTGTCACGTCCCGCTTCCCAAAATGGACGGAAGCGAAACGTGACGAGGCCCGCTTAGGCCAGAGCTTGAGAAGCTCGGACCCAATAAGCGTCTGTAGAGGTACCATTTAAAACAAAATTCAGGTTCTTGCATTAATTTAGTTCGAAACAACAGAAAGTACGGAAACGAAGATGCATTCATTAAATTAGAGATATAATACCCAACAAGTACAAAGTCTAAAAAGAAGCCTAAGCGTGGCAACAAACTATCTAAAAGAAAACTGAAAGTAGTAACCTCTGAAAGGTGGAGACTAAAAGACCTCAAGGTCTGATCCTTGTCGGGTACGTACTCTGGTGACGACGTCCTCGGCTCCACGTACTCCAGTAAGTCTGCCTCGTCCACGAACTCTGGCGGAACACCTGACGTACAGCACCAAAAGAAGGAACTGCACGTCAGGTAAGGTCTACAAAAAGGGTTAGACCAAACTGCAAGTGTATCAACTTTTAGACAACGTTTTACTGGTTGATTAGCATGCTGGGGTTATAACTTAGTAACAAACAGAAGTAACGCAGCAAGAAAGTAAAGCGCAACAAGTAGTAGTCGTAGCGTGTGCTACCAACTACGGGACTAACCTACAGGTGTTAGGACAAGACGAAGACAGACAAGACAAGTAGGACACGACACGACACGACACGACACGAAGGGCTCACGCCTTACGGGTTGAGGGGGATCAGACCCTCTCCTCGTGCGCACGCTCAACCCTACCCCAAACCCCAGAACTCAGGTCAAGAAGTACAGAGATCACTTCCGCTAGGGAAGCACCTGAAACGCCCGCAGGCTTTTTGTAACACGGAGATCACTCCCGCAAGGAGAGCATCTGAAACGCCCGAAGGCTTTTTGTAACACGGAGATCACTCCCGCAAGGAGAGCATCTGAAACGCCCGAAGGCTTTTGTAACACGGAGATCACTCCCGCAAGGAGAGCATCTGAAACGCCCGAAGGCTTTTTGTAACACAGTGACAAGACACGACCAGTGTGTATAACTGTGACAAGACACGACCAGTGTACGGGAGAGATTCTAGGGTGTCCACACGCACGCACACACAAGATAATCCTAAGGTGTCACAAGTTGTTGTTCGTCGGACTTAGACTTCGTCGTCAAGTCTCAGTCGTCAGGGTGACCCAGACGCTATCATTTCACGTCCGGAATCTAAACACTCACAGTCTAACAGTTCTAACAAATTAAGACCAAGACGCGGTCGAAAACGCAAGTGGGTACACTTGACTGCGGTGGCGAGGGGGGTCGTCCGTCCGGGGCGTCTCGTCCAGTCGTCGCGTCCGCGGTAGTCCGTCTGAAAAAGTGTTACGTCGACGGTGTCAGGCCTCGTTTTCAGTAATTCCTATTATGGTTTGTTTCTAGGTTATCGGGACTATTCTATTCGTCAAAAGTCACATTTTTGATGTTTCAGCCTAATCGACGATCTATCATATGTGCACAGTCAACAAGTCCATTCATCGATTTCTACATTTGCACAACATTTTAAAAGAGCAAAAAGTAAATTTAATTCAAGTTGTCGACTTTTAGTTAGGGTTCAGTTTTGCTACAGTGTGGGTTCGGCTACGAGTTAGGGGGGACCAACCTCTCCGGTGTCTGGGTAGTGCGGACGTAGCGTCTGAACGGTCGAAGATCTGCGTCGCCTACGGCGTCTCGACTACGGGTAGCGTAGGCAGACACGTTCTGGGAGCGGATCGCGTTGCGACTCCAATTCCTGGAATGCCTCGTCACTGGTCTTTAGCGTTCACGTGGTCGAACAGAAGGCGTGACTGTCTCTGCGAAGTCGGGTCAAGCCAAAAGATTCTCAACCAATTGAACTACCAATCATTAACTAAATGCTTAGCCTGTAAGTTTAATTATAAGATTAATACATTATGGCATAGGAATGTGTCTCTACTTAAATATAAATAATTATATTAAGCATGTCACTTCACTGCTCATATATATATCACGTAATAACCTAACATATATGTGTGTACTATGCGACTGTTCAAGCTTGGGAAAGATTTACGGATTCTAGCTTCTACACTGTTCATGTTTTAAAAACATCCTATATATATAGCTCACCCTAGCATAGAAATTCTAAGTTACTTATATAGTTATCATATAGGGGGGTATCTTACTGTTAAGTAATTACTCTAACCTACATCTTTAACTACCACACACTAACAGTATATACTACTTACGTATAGAAGAATAATTTACTAACCTAGTTATGATATCATTATAGCTTGCTGTGTTGTTATAATAAACAAGTGTTATACGAAACTAACCCAAGTTAAGCTACCCGCGACTTGCTCGGAGAGATGTGTACGGGGCGCTGGCGGGGAACGACCGAGCGGAGCGGGCGGCTACACTCTATGCGGATGGGCGGCGCGCGCTGTGCAGAGATGGGGTCACGGCGGCACGGCCCTTGTGCGGCGGCGAAAGAGGGAAAGACGCCGCGGTGGAAAGGCGGTGGCTGTGCGGCGGGGCGCTGGAAGAGCGCCGCGCGACGGGAAAGGCGGCGTGAAGCTCTGCGCGCGGTGGCGGGATCAGGCGGTTGAGGGGAGACGCGACGGCACGAGAAATCAGCGGCGCGCACTCGGGATCGGGGCTGTGCGGTGGGAGGAGATACGGTGGCGGCTGAGGAGTTGCGCTGCGCTGCACGGGAGGCGTGGATGCGGGATGGAGAGGTTCACCGGAAATGGGGCCCTGGGATCGGGTTTCTTCGCAGTGGATAAGTGAGAGGCCCAGAGGAGGAGGAACGGTCAGACGGCGGTCGAGGCTTGGGTCTGGGCTTGCTTGGCTGGGGAATGAATAGGGGAAGATCGCGGGCTCCTGGGTTCGGGGGTTGGGTTTGGCAGTGAAGGAGGTCGAAGTTATTCGGAGAAAGGCTAGGGTCGGAGATGTGCAGTTGATCGGCGGTAGCTTGGCCGTGGGGGGGTGTTGCATGGACTGCACAAGGATAAGGGCTCGGACAGGGAGGAGGCCGATCGAGCGAGGTGTCGCCATCGGATTTGTGCGAGCGAAGGTGAGAGGGGAACAAAGAAATACGAACTGGGTTTCAAAAATAAATTGTAGGCGGCGGCTGAGCCTCTTTTTTTTCCGTGAGAAAAAAATACCTAGGCTAGGTCAGATTTTATAATATAGGGGGTAAGAGATATCGGTAGTGGTCACGTGGGGGAGGTAATGGGAGTGGGGTTCTGTTAGGTTGAGGTTGCTATTAGATTGAATCAAAACTAGCAGTACATCCATTTAGTTGGGGTTTAAAAGAATTAATAATTTAAGTTTGTTTTTAAAAAAATGATTTAATTGTTATGAATCAACTGCTGAGGGGAGAGCCCTCAGGTTTATATTTATAGCCAAAGGGGAGAATACAAGTGAGCTTATACAGATATGGGCCCAAACACTTGGGTTGGCCCAATAACTCATCCAACCCAGTAAATACCCATTCACAACACTCCCCCTTATCCAGCCATAGTTGTGGACCCTGCTCATGAATACTTCAGGATTCTGAGCCTGCATGGGTCTCACATGAGGTGGATACTTCAGGATCCTGAGTTGGTGAGATTTGCCTCGTTAAAACCTTTGGCTATGGAAAACCCAGTGGGAAAAACCATAGTTTAAGGAAAAAGAGTGCAAACGCTCTTTAACTCCCCCTGATTTATACAAGTGACTCTGCTCATGAATACTTCTGGATTCTGAGCGTCACAGAGGGGTGGATACTTCGGGATCTAGAGTTGATTTGATTTGCCTCGTTAAAACCTTTGGCTATGGAAAACCCAGTGGGAAAAACCATAGCTAAGGGAAAAGAGTACAAATTCCCTCAACTCCCCCTGATCTGTAAAAGCTCTTAGGCTTTCAGATCTCTTAGGCTTATCTCATCACTCCTATTTACAATATTCCGAAAATGTACACAGATTACAAATTTTGTCACTATCAAGCAGCTGCTGAATCCAGAAACTCTGGAGAGGTGTGCTAAGTTTCGTCGCCTCTGATGTGGTCTTCAGACTATATGGTCAGCTCCACAGAACCAGCCTCTATCCCAGTCGTCACTGGGATGTGATGTACCACCAGGCGCCCTCAAGTACACCATTGGTGTGATTCTGGAATGGTGAGGATCTCGGAATGATAGGATGATGTTGCCTTCATAAGTTGCTTTGCATATTTGCAGTAGGTGGCCATCCCACTGTGGGTACCCATTCTGTGATTTATCAGTATAGGGACCGGACCTGTAACCTGCATTTGCACAAACATTGGAGGATGCTACTATAATTTGTAAGTCCAAATCTTTCGACCCTTGGAGGAAGCGCAGAAGGCTTGACTCCGGTCTAATGGCCCTAGTGAGGTGCCAACTATCTCTGGCTAATGCGTTAACTGCAACTGCTATATCGGGACGCGTGCAGTTTAGCCAGGAGTGCATGATTGCACTTAGATAAGGGACTTTAGGACCAGTTATATCCTCCCCCTCTTCCAGCGATCGGAAGGGTTCTTTTTTGTACATCCATTGAGTATACCACTGTAGGTGTACTATGGATGACAATGGTCCTCTTAATTTCTCCAACGCGCTTCTGGGCGTTTATAACAGGATTCTATGAGCCATGACTTTATATTTGCCTATGTCTTTTTATTTCATGTTTAAAAGCCAGGCTTGTACATTTATTTCGGTTTTCTCTTCCGGAGATCCGATGAGATTTTAGTTGTCTCCAACTATGATCTCTTAATCATGTTCTTTGCACAGATGCAAAGACAACCTTCAGTAGGAATCATTGACTTGTCAAGTGATTCTCTTGGTTGTACAGTTATTTGTTATACTTATATTTCTTCATTTGAATAGACGTCCCGAAGTCTATTCAGGCATTTTAAGGAGATGTGGAAATTATCTTTACAAGATATCCACGAAGGTATGCCGTCACAACATCCAATAACAGCATATCCAAAATTTTCCTTCGCCAAATCGTAAGGTATTCGCTTTTGATAACTTAGGGAGACAGATGCATCATTTATGAGACATGCTCATTTGAATTTGTTCGATCCCTAGTTTCAGCGAAATTTTCCTTGGGCTATAGGTTGTACCGTATAGCATACGATTTTGTATTTATTTTTCTTATGTTTGCAATACTTTGTTTTATCCACAGGTTCGACACCTTTTAGGTGTCAGGACTTCTGGTCCGAACATTTCACGTTTCATAAGTGAGTCCAGCTCATCTTTTATTGCCACGTTCCACATTTTTGGCCAATCTCTACGTTTGCTTTTTAGCAACGGAGTGTGGAACGATAATTTATAAACATCATCGCCATTGCGATGTATATGGCAATATGATACGTGAATATATTGTCGACAATTTATGTTCTATCTGTCCAACACCTCCCCAGTACGTACAACATTTACTTAATTTCACTTTTTCCCGGCAATTCCTCTGCAGTGGATTCCGGGAAGGGTGATGGTGTGGACAGGAGCTCATTGTCCTGTGGTAGTATTGTCTTGAGGTCTCCAGGAGTTTCTTGTCCTAGGAGCCTGGTGGTCTGCCTCTTTTCTGTTGAGGATCAGCCACTTCTGCTGCTGGTGGATTGCATCCATTCTCGGGGATGTCAATCCTAGCTGGAGTTTTTGCAGCAGGGATGTGTGATCTGACAATCTTCTGGTTGTCAATAAATGATTCCGGTAATTGGTAGACAGTGTTCTGTATGTGGAGGATCTTCGGGATCTCTTCTACACATTGTATTGTTACTGGATCATAGTGGGTCAAACTTTTTGTATCCCACGTTATAATTTTCTTCGTGCCAGATTTTCTAGTATCTGGGCATATTTTTGGGAAATTCGTCTCATCGAAATCACAGTCTTCAAGATGTGCCTTAAATGCGTCCCCCGTCTGGGGTTCTAGGTATCTTATAAGTGAGGGTGAGTCAAACCCTGCATGGATACCTAGGCGACGTTGAGTAACGTTTTGGTCCTCTTTGGTGGTGCAATGTGGATTTAAGACTGCGCGACCGAAGATTCTCAGATGAGAAATGTTCGGTGGCATTCCATATGCAAATTGCATTGGAGACTCTGACCTCCAGAGGGTCTTATTTTCATTTACGATGCAGCATGCAGAGATTGCATGTCCCCATGCATCCATAGGCAATCGGGATTTAATGGAGGTTCGGTCCAATGGAGTCTACTTTTCAGTGACTCTGCCGACCCATTTTGGGTATGAACATGCGGCACTTGTATGTTCATTTTCAATTCCCGTTGATTGGCAGTACTCTTGAAAAGACTGGGAGGTATATTTCCCAATAACCAGACTTATTTACAACATTTTATTGTCTGGGAAATGTGCCCGCAACATTTTTATTCTTGTGCCAATAGCTTTTGGAAAAGCTAAGTTGCAGGTCTTGTAGTAGACATACGTACGAATATTCTGAGGATGCATTTATCAGTACAATGAAGTACCAAAATAGCCCACTAGGGGTGGTGGATTTTATCCACATCTGTCTCCTTGTATTCTTTTTGAGGAAGCATGGAGATCCTTTTTCAACTTTTCGTGGAGATGGCCTTGTAATTAATCTTCCCTTATAGTAAGGGATGCGAGGGATTTTTCCCTTCTGAAGAATCTTCTGGTTCTTCAAGTCATACCCATAGGATAAGATGATGTGCATCACAAATCCAGGGTGGCCAAGTCCAACATGCCAGAGTAAAAACTCGGCTGATGTAGGGCACTTCAGGTGCTCCGTTTAATTCTGCTTCCTTTCTCCGAATCTTCGTATGGTAGAGGCCTATAAGGCTCTCAAAACGTTCAAGTGTGGATTTTACTCCTTTTTCTTGAGACGTTGCATACGGTAATTTTTCATTTACATTTGCTGTTTCCAAGTGGGATCCGTTGAAACGGATGTCCTTGAAACTTAGAAAGTTTCTTTTTGGAATTCGGAGGGATTAGTGCATCCATTATTTTTGTGTCGTTTGGGGGCAACTGTGTTGCATTCCCTGGATCTTCAATATAGCCCTGATATTGGGCTTTGTATTGATAGAAATCGTACGTTTTTATTGTCTACTAAGCATTTATGAGAGCAGTTTCAAAAGATGAAACGTATCGGCACATGCATATTTAGATAAACATTTTCATTTATTGTCTACTAAACATTTTCATTCAGAACAAATTTCATAATTAAAATGCTCTCATAAATTATTCTCAAAACAAATTGCTAAGATAAAAATAAGGGCTAATCAAGCAAGTCAACATTTTCGAAGTTGTCAGCTGAAAATTTGACTGGAGCATCAGATGTCATCAGGTTTGTTTCAACTTTATTCTTCTTGTTCTTTTTATACAAATCCTGGAGATGATGCGGAGTTCGGCACATTTTAGACCAGTGGCTTTTCATGCCACAATTATAGCACTGGTCTTCCCATTCCCTCTTGGGTGGGGGTGAATCATTTTTGTCATTTCTGTGCCACGTGAACTTCCGCTTACTTTCATTATTTCGCTGCTGCTGTACATGGCCCTTGGCATTTTTCTGTTGACCCCCCTTCTGTGGTCTTTCTTTTCTTTTATTATCTCTCTTCTTTTTGAAGGAAGAGGAATAGTGAGTTTCTGGTGGGGGGCAGTGCCGGTGAGCGTATATTGTGAGTGAGAGAAGAAGCTCTCTGTTTTACTCGGCCATGAGTAAACATGACAGCAGCTCAGAATACTTGGTGAACTTGTGTTCACGGTATTGCTGCATGAGTATCGCATCTTTTTCATGGAAGGACGTATACGTCTTTTCCAGCATGCGATTTTCTGAGACTTTTTCACCACACAACTTCAGGCGTGCGGTGATGCTAAAAAGTGCTGAGTTGTACTCAGCAACGGACTTTAAGTCCTGCAGTCTCAGGTTCTCTCACTCGTATCGTGCTCTTGGGAGTATAACATCTTTCTGATGTTTATGCATGTCCTCAAGGGCAGTCCATAGCTCAAGTGGATCTTCGACCGTAAGGTATTCAGCCTTTAAGGTCTTGTCCACATGGCGGCGAATATAGATGATGGCTTGCGCCTTCTCTATATCGCTAACATTTTATTTTTCAGTCACAGCAGCGATGAGGGTCTCTGCCCGCAGGTGAAACTTTACATCTAGCTGCCAGCTTAGATAGTTTCTACCGGATGCTTCCAGTACTTCGAAAATAACGCTTGCAATATTAGCTATTTATCTAGCAGAGCACAAACATGCATGAATTAATAATTAATTCAGAGAAAACATTTTCATGCGGAGGCAATGTTTAACGAAAAACTAAATGTGTGGATCGGCCAGTCCCACAAGAAAGAGTCCAAAAAAGTCCACAGTCCAAATTATACAAATTTGCAGCTTAAAGAAAATGAAAATACAACTTTGGAAACCCCGTGGGTCCCATATGATATCTCCATCTTCAAGCGTGGCCTCCGTCTCCATGAAAGTTGGTCTTCTTTCTTTGACATTTACATAGATTCCTCACTACAATTTCTCTCAAAAATAAAAGAAAAGTGCGGGAAATAAACTGTGGGACTAAACGGCCGATCCAAAAACCACATTTAGCAATTCATGCAGAAATATTGTGCTCATCAACATTTTCATCAGACATTTTCATCACATGCATCACATGCATTTAATATTCGCAGAGATGGATAAATAATTTAAACACTTAATAATTATTGGACCACTGGGCAACGTCATACACCGTTAGGTTACTAACGGCAGAGCGGTCGCAGGATCTTCCTAATTATTAAGTTTTAAATACAATGCACAACCACGCATATAATATCCAACAGAATATACCAGAGATGCAAAGCATGTAAATATGATATTTGCAGAAAACATCATTACAATGCAAAGGTTGTAATTCGAATGAGGTTTAATCAATTAAGTTGATTAAGAGCCCAAAATAAACATTTTCTTTGTCAGAGGGAAAAGTTTCCCTCATCATCCCAAAAGCCCCCCAAGAATCCCCAGGAAGTCCTCGCCTGCCCGATATTTGTCCCGTAATTTACCGTGATTTTTCACGAATATTTTGCCCTTAAATCCCCTTTTTAAATTAATTTTTAGGCTAACAAGTTGCCTATTGAGGCGAGCTTATAGCCTTTACCTCCCTTAAAATATTTTTTTTTTCAGATAAACCAGCCTGCGGGCCTGAAGCCCGCAGTCGACCTATGGGCTTCAGGCCCATATGACTCTTTTTTTTGGAAATCTGTGGGCCTGAAGCCCACAGATCTGTTGTGGGCTTCAGGCCCACAGATCTATTTTTTTAATTATTATTATAGAGAAAAATTGGCCTGTGGGCCTGAAGCCCACAGGCTGCCTGTGGGCTTCAGGCCCACAGGTTTTTATCTGTATTTTTTTCTTCTTCCCCTTAGGGTTTGCTGGGTGGGGGGGCCGGCGTCGCCGCCGCCCCCTGCAGGGGGGGCGCGGCCGCCGGGGGCCGTCGCCCCCTGCAGGGGGGGCGGCGGGGGCCGCCCCCCTGCAGGGGGCGCGGCCGTGGAGGCCGCCCCCCTGCAGGGGGGAACGGCCAGGGCCGCCCCCCTGCAGGGGGCGCGGCCTCGGGGGCCGCCGCCCCTTGCAGGAGGGGCGGCGGGGGCCGCCCCCCCTGCAGGGGGAGGCGGCCACGGGGGCCGCCGCCCCCTGCAGGGGCGGCGGCGGGGGCCGCCCCCCCTGCAGGGGGAGGCGGCCAATGGGGCCGCCCCCCCTGCAGGGGGAGGCGGCCACGGGGGGGGCCGCCGCCCCCTGCAGGGGCGGCGGCGGGGGCCGCCCCCCTGCAGGGGGAGGCGGCCAGGGAGGGGGGGTGCTCTTCCGGCGAGGGGGGTTCCGGCGAGGGGGGTCCGGCGAGGACTAGCCGCCGGGGGGTTCAAAATTGGGTTTTTACCCTAAAAATAGAGTTTTTGGGATGAAAAATCCGTCGTTTTCAAGGCGACGATGAATCCCCTAACGATCTTGCGAGATCTAGGGGAGGGACAATCATACGTATGATTAAAAATATCGTTTTTAGTAGTTTTTACCTCTATATCCGTCCTCCGGATATAGCGACGGTTGCTCGAAGCCCTACGCAGATGACGACCCTTGATGGAGGAAGCCTTGCACCGCGCTCGTGGATCTCCCGTCTCGCCTTCGCCTTCACCTTCGCAACGAACGGAAAAAAAAAATTTGTGGAAAAAATTTTAGAGGCTCGTGCTGATAACGTGTTATGAATCAACTACTGAGGGGAGAGCCCTCAGGTTTATATTTATAGCCAAAGGGGAGAATACAAGTGGGCTTATACAGATATGTGCCCAAACACTTGGGTTGGCCCAATAACTCATCCAACCCAGTAAATACCCATTCACAACATTAATTTTGTTTACAAAAGAGAGGCGTACAGAACTTGTACTTTGAAATTTTATATAAAAATATATTTCATAAACTTGTAATGAGTCAAGCAAATCGGGTCCTCGACGTCCAAAAATTACAAAGAAAATGCCGGGGTGATCGCGCCTCCGAGAGGGTCATGAATACGGGATCCGGTCGAGCGTCTGAACTACGGAAGGCGGTAATAAAAATCAAATACTTAAAAACGCACACGAAACATAGCTACGCGCTCAAAAAATACGTACAGTCGGAAAGTGGCCGTTACATTCTACCCACCTTAGAAATGATTCCGTCCTCGGAATCACTTATACTAATAATAATATCTATATACGCCTATGCCTACAACTCCCATATTCCACGTGATGATCGCTAATCCTATAACTTCAAACAACATTCCTCAATAATCCATCATAACGCGTCTCTCCGCTGGATACTTCTACAACTAGGATCACACCCTGGCACTTAACTATAAATCCACATCACCGTCTAAAATTCAACAATCATCACGTCCCCAATATATTCTCTGCCATATTAACTCGTAAATTTATCCTCCAAAATCAATGAACCGTCAAACTACATCTATCTTTACCTCTATCCTCTAATCTCCTAATCATATAAAATCCGTCTTCCTAACTACCCATTCATCTCAACATGTCATATTACTTCCAATGTCTTCTCACCCCAACCTAAGTCAAATCTTCATGCTATAAGTGCTCTTCTCATCCTCATGATCACCCATACCACACTGCATTGCTACTCCTATCTACCACTCGTCCAAGTTTCAGATCTGATAAATTCTCATCTTCCTGTATATAATTTCATTCAACCAGAATTCTCCATTGAGTCAATCACACATTTGTAGACAAATCCTGGACAGCTCATTCTTTTCATCCGAAAGAAATCTATTCCAATATCCTATTGTTCCAATATCGGTTAATCATTGCTATAACCAAAAGTCATCTCTCCCTGAGCCTACCCGCAAACAAAATCCTACAACAATAATAGCTAGTCCCAAAACTATAACAACCATAACATAACATTTTTAAATGGAGAGAGAGAGAAGAGAAAGGGAAACTTAAAACCAGTGACACATTTTTAAATCATTTGGAAAAACGTGTGGAGTCGTGGTAATGGATGAGGAAAGGATAATTGATTTGTGATCTTGTGAGCTAATTTCAAAAACTTTAAAGGTTTGGTTTAAAAGAGAAAAAACAAAGTTTTGATACAATCACATTCAGTCAAAGTTAAGCTATTCTTTAATCGCGAAAAAACTACGTCTAAGGAAATTGTCTGCTAAGACCCTATTCATATACGTATGAACACCGTTATTCATACAACTTCAATCATATCGTGGTTAACACCGAGTACACGTTCAAGAGACAAAAGGCAAATATCAGGATCCCAAAGATGGCACACTCATACAGGTCTACGCACTCTACTTATACTCATGCACCGCGACAACATCACCTACCAAAAGGGCCTACTCCTAGCTAGGGATGACATAGGCAACTACAGGCACTGATGTCAGCACAAAAGAAGAAAGCCTAAACCAAAAGCGAAACGAAATAAGATCAAAAAGAACGAGGTCAGACATGACGAGGATGGGAAGAAAGCCGGTTGAATGGGACAAAAAATACTGCCCAAAATATTTAAATAGATGAAAGAAAATTTATGTGTAAAGTATGGTATCATATACTTTTATGCTTATAAAAATAAGTAGGAAAAGTGTGCAGATGGTAAAAATTATTGCAATTTGGGGAAAAAAAATTTTAGATGAAGTAAATAAAAGTAGGGTGAGGTAGCGATTGTTTTGCAAATGGAAATAAATTAAAACAAAGATTCTTGAAGTACGTGCACAATGAACATAGGGCTGTTATATATACGTATATATACAAAAGAATTTAAAGTTCTCTTTGGTTCAAAAAATATTCTAAAAGTACGTACGGTAAGTGGTTAGAAATAGATTTTATAGTTTAGAATAAAAGCGAAATATGGAATTTTCAAAATGGTAACAATTTAAAAACTGAAATATGAAGGATAACGATTCAAAAACGAGTACGAGACATTGACTTAAAAATTTACGACCAAGAAGGTTTCAAAGTCAAATGAAAGAATTCTAACTCAACCAAAAAAACAAGAAGATTTATATATATAATATAGGGGTTTTCAAAGAAATTAAGCTGAGCGAAGAACTCAATAAGAACTTTCGAAAATACTTTTAGAGAAAGCAGAATTTGGCAAGGGAAGGATTCGAGGGATCAACGATAATCGTCAGGTAACGATCACGTGAATCGGGAGAAAGGAAAATGATCGCATGAAGAATACGCGTAAGATACGCACCGCGAAGAGCTACGATGGTACTATACGGCCGATAACACGAAAGGGTAATGATCAGGAAGACGCTAGAAGTCAGGGATTCTAATTATCGGGTCGTCTAAAGATCAGGAGAGCTCGGCACTAAGATTTCCTAATGAGCTGGACTATAACCAGGATCTAATGGGAAGGCTCCTAAGAGAATCAAGGTTAGTTCTGCTGGGCCCGAAGTCGATGGACCCGAGCGAAAGACTAAAAGAAGAGCTCTAGGAATCTAACACAGCCAGAGCCAAGTGAGGGCTACTCAGGTATCCTACGACTAGGATGAATAATTCTTAACCAAGGCGTCTGACTATCCAATTGGGGCGTCTACCTAAGTCTTCCTACCATCTAATACTGGAAAACCTAATTTAGACTTGTACATGGATATTTAAATGAATGCGGTACTCTTATTGTTCCGAACCTTTGCATGACCTGCATGGGCCACCACTAAAACCTGTCACGTCCCGCTTCCCAAAATGGACGGAAGCGAAACGTGACGAGGCCCGCTTAGGCCAGAGCTTGAGAAGCTCGGACCCAATAAGCGTCTGTAGAGGTACCATTTAAAACAAAATTCAGGTTCTTGCATTAATTTAGTTCGAAACAACAGAAAGTACGGAAACGAAGATGCATTCATTAAATTAGAGATATAATACCCAACAAGTACAAAGTCTAAAAAGAAGCCTAAGCGTGGCAACAAACTATCTAAAAGAAAACTGAAAGTAGTAACCTCTGAAAGGTGGAGACTAAAAGACCTCAAGGTCTGATCCTTGTCGGGTACGTACTCTGGTGACGACATCCTCGGCTCCACGTACTCTAGTAAGTCTGCCTCGTCCACGAACTCTGGCGGAACACCTGACGTACAGCACCAAAAGAAGGAACTGCACGTCAGGTAAGGTCTACAAAAAGGGTTAGACCAAACTGCAAGTGTATCAACTTTTAGACAACGTTTTACTGGTTGATTAGCATGCTGGGGTTATAACTTAGTAACAAACAGAAGTAACGCAGCAAGAAAGTAAAGCGCAACAAGTAGTAGTCGTAGCGTGTGCTACCAACTACGGGACTAACCTACAGGTGTTAGGACAAGACGAAGACAGACAAGACAAGTAGGACACGACACGACACGACACGACACGAAGGGCTCACGCCTTACGGGTTGAGGGGGATCAGACCCTCTCCTCGTGCGCACGCTCAACCCTACCCCAAACCCCAGAACTCAGGTCAAGAAGTACAGAGATCACTTCCGCTAGGGAAGCACCTGAAACGCCCGCAGGCTTTTTGTAACACGGAGATCACTCCCGCAAGGAGAGCATCTGAAACGCCCGAAGGCTTTTTGTAACACGGAGATCACTCCCGCAAGGAGAGCATCTGAAACGCCCGAAGGCTTTTGTAACACGGAGATCACTCCCGCAAGGAGAGCATCTGAAACGCCCGAAGGCTTTTTGTAACACAGTGACAAGACACGACCAGTGTGTATAACTGTGACAAGACACGACCAGTGTACGGGAGAGATTCTAGGGTGTCCACACGCACGCACACACAAGATAATCCTAAGGTGTCACAAGTTGTTGTTCGTCGGACTTAGACTTCGTCGTCAAGTCTCAGTCGTCAGGGTGACCCAGACGCTATCATTTCACGTCCGGAATCTAAACACTCACAGTCTAACAGTTCTAACAAATTAAGACCAAGACGCGGTCGAAAACGCAAGTGGGTACACTTGCCTGCGGTGGCGAGGGGGGTCGTCCGTCCGGGGCGTCTCGTCCAGTCGTCGCGTCCGCGGTAGTCCGTCTGAAAAAGTGTTACGTCGACGGTGTCAGGCCTCGTTTTCAGTAATTCCTATTATGGTTTGTTTCTAGGTTATCGGGACTATTCTATTCGTCAAAAGTCACATTTTTGATGTTTCAGCCTAATCGACGATCTATCATATGTGCACAGTCAACAAGTCCATTCATCGATTTCTACATTTGCACAACATTTTAAAAGAGCAAAAAGTAAATTTAATTCAAGTTGTCGACTTTTAGTTAGGGTTCAGTTTTGCTACAGTGTGGGTTCGGCTACGAGTTAGGGGGGACCAACCTCTCCGGTGTCTGGGTAGTGCGGACGTAGCGTCTGAACGGTCGAAGATCTGCGTCGCCTACGGCGTCTCGACTACGGGTAGCGTAGGCAGACACGTTCTGGGAGCGGATCGCGTTGCGACTCCAATTCCTGGAATGCCTCGTCACTGGTCTTTAGCGTTCACGTGGTCGAACAGAAGGCGTGACTGTCTCTGCGAAGTCGGGTCAAGCCAAAAGATTCTCAACCAATTGAACTACCAATCATTAACTAAATGCTTAGCCTGTAAGTTTAATTATAAGATTAATACATTATGGCATAGGAATGTGTCTCTACTTAAATATAAATAATTATATTAAACATGTCACTTCACTGCTCATATATATATCACGTAATAACCTAACATATATGTGTGTACTATGCGACTGTTCAAGCTTGGGAAAGATTTACGGATTCTAGCTTCTACACTGTTCATGTTTTAAAAACATCCTATATATATAGCTCACCCTAGCATAGAAATTCTAAGTTACTTATATAGTTATCATATAGGGGGGTATCTTACTGTTAAGTAATTACTCTAACCTACATCTTTAACTACCACACACTAACAGTATATACTACTTACGTATAGAAGAATAATTTACTAACCTAGTTATGATATCATTATAGCTTGCTGTGTTGTTATAATAAACAAGTGTTATACGAAACTAACCCAAGTTAAGCTACCCGCGACTTGCTCGGAGAGATGTGTACGGGGCGCTGGCGGGGAACGACCGAGCGGAGCGGGCGGCTACACTCTATGCGGATGGGCGGCGCGCGCTGTGCAGAGATGGGGTCACGGCGGCGCGGCCCTTGTGCGGCGGCGAAAGAGGGAAAGACGCCGCGGTGGAAAGGCGGTGGCTGTGCGGCGGGGCGCTGGAAGAGCGCCGCGCGACGGGAAAGGCGGCGTGAAGCTCTGCGCGCGGTGGCGGGATCAGGCGGTTGAGGGGAGACGCGACGGCACGAGAAATCAGCGGCGCGCACTCGGGATCGGGGCTGTGCGGTGGGAGGAGATACGGTGGCGGCTGAGGAGTTGCGCTGCGCTGCACGGGAGGCGTGGATGCGGGATGGAGAGGTTCACCGGAAATGGGGCCCTGGGATCGGGTTTCTTCGCAGTGGATAAGTGAGAGGCCCAGAGGAGGAGGAACGGTCAGACGGCGGTCGAGGCTTGGGTCTGGGCTTGCTTGGCTGGGGAATGAATAGGGGAAGATCGCGGGCTCCTGGGTTCGGGGGTTGGGTTTGGCAGTGAAGGAGGTCGAAGTTATTCGGAGAAAGGCTAGGGTCGGAGATGTGCAGTTGATCGGCGGTAGCTTGGCCGTGGGGGGGTGTTGCATGGACTGCACAAGGATAAGGGCTCGGACAGGGAGGAGGCCGATCGAGCGAGGTGTCGCCATCGGATTTGTGCGAGCGAAGGTGAGAGGGGAACAAAGAAATACGAACTGGGTTTCAAAAATAAATTGTAGGCGGCGGCTGAGCCTCTTTTTTTTCCGTGAGAAAAAAATACCTAGGCTAGGTCAGATTTTATAATATAGGGGGTAAGAGATATCGGTAGTGGTCACGTGGGGGAGGTAATGGGAGTGGGGTTCTGTTAGGTTGAGGTTGCTATTAGATTGAATCAAAACTAGCAGTACATCCATTTAGTTGGGGTTTAAAAGAATTAATAATTTAAGTTTGTTTTAAAAAAATGATTTAATTTTGTTTACAAAAGAGAGGCGTACAGAACTTGTACTTTGAAATTTTATATAAAAATATATTTCATAAACTTGTAATAAGTCAAGCAAATCGGGTCCTCGACGTCCAAAAATTACAAAGAAAATGCCGGGGTGATCGCGCCTCCGAGAGGGTCATGAATACGGGATCCGGTCGAGCGTCTGAACTACGGAAGGCGGTAATAAAAATCAAATACTTAAAAATGCACACGAAACATAGCTACGCGCTCAAAAAATACGTACAGTCGGAAAGTAGCCGTTACACATGCGGTTCTAAACAGTTGCAAGAATTAAAGTTAAGATTTCTTCTGAGTTCATTAGCATTTCAATTATCAAGATGACCAAGTTAGCGTTACAAGTTTTTCATGTCAAGAGTTAGCATTCTAATCTAGGGTTCACGCCTGTAGGTCGTGATGAGAAGGTCATTCCTCTCACGGGGGCTTACCGTGATTGATGCTAACCCACCGCATGTGGGTGGTGCTCTTGAGGAGAGTACCTTTCATACGCATAGTGGCCGCTCAACCCTAACCCCACCCAAAAGTTTGCCGGAACACGAGCTGGCCTAGTCGACTCACACGACATCACGATATCACGATACCGCCCTCGAGGCGCACGATTTTCACGATGTCCATCTTTGTTAAGCATTCAAAAATGTCCAGACAAGTTATGTACCAATTAACAATGTCATCATTTCATTTATACAACGTCTTCAATCATTAAGAGAGGGTTGCCTAACATTTACAATAAATTAACGTGAGTGTTGAACATGTGGGTTTAACGAACAGGTTGCGAAAACTAGTTTTCTTTGCCAATGTTTAAAGTTGAACAATATCAAGTTATATGTCTAAAAGCCACATTTTTAGTCTAGAACATTATGCAAATAATTCCAAGCGTCATTTCACGTGTAGTTTTCAAGTTACACATCAATAACTAAAAGTGACGCAAGAGTTCCGAAACTTCAAAAAAAATTCATATCTAATTGTATACTTGCCTGTTCAATGCAGTTTTGGGTGTCCACAAGATCTCGATGGAAGACGTATTATATCTGCATAGTTGGATTCATAATATTAAAACAGAGAACAATATTAATCTTACTTATAGTACTGCCTACCTAATATTAGTTACTGATAAACCCAAACTAGCATACGCCAACCTACAATGTGAACTATATTTATATATATTGCTATATAATAATAAACAGGCATATGTGAGTTAACATATAAAAGGTGTCACCCTATAACTTACCATTAATAACAGTATGCTAACATTCCCATCAGCATAAATAGTCACACATTCAAGGTGTATATTATAAGGTCAAAAATAACTAATGCCCTGGCCTGCTAACTAATTATTAAAATAATTAACTTCGATTAAACTAATATTATAACATAATTTAATATGTTAAAGCCTTTAACTCCCATCTATATTATCTAATTCAAGCAGCATATACCTATAAACGTCCTGTTAAAAGAACTCACCCACACGGAGACGAGGCGCAGCCCAAAATCGAAGTAGGAGATCTCTCCGGGCGGCAAGCTGTCGGAGGGCAACGGGATGGAGAACGTCGATTGGGCACTCGGGGTTGAGGGCGGGGAGAAGAAGCCGATGCGTGGTGCTCGGAGAACGACTTCGGGGAGCCGTGCGGCTGGAGATGTCTGCAGGCGGAGGAGAAAGTCGGGGAGGGTCTCGGGGTGGCTTCCGGCGATCTGGGCGTGGAGTTGAGATGAAAAAGAGGAGGAAGATGAAGGAGAAGGCCGGTGTGGGAGGAGCTGGGCAGGGTGCTAGGTGGCCGTGGAGAAGAATGCAGGAGGGCTTGGGTTGTGCGTTGCTGATCGGGAAGATGGGTGGCGGACTTGGGTTGTGCGTTGCTGATCGGGAAGATGGGTGGCGGACTTGGGCGAGGGGGAGGTCGCCTGGCGTTTCTGGGTGGAGGAGTGGGCGCAGCGTCGCGGAGAAGGCGAGGCGCCGTGGGTGTTGCTGGTCGGTATGGGGAAGAAAAGCCTGGGGGCGGCGGCTCTTAGTCTCTAGGGTTCTTTTTTTTTCCTATAAAAAGAGAGGCATGCTGTGTTTATAGGTTTGAAAGGATACCCTAGGTTCTATAGGCTCACGTGAGGGGGAGAAGAATTTGAAGAGCTTTGAAACATAAGGCTGTAAATTGATGTGCTAAAGTTAGCCTAGGGTGTTTACACATAGGTCTATTTAAAAGGTTTGGGTAGGGGCAGTAGCCTAGAGATAGCCTAGGTTTATTTTAATTAGAGTAGAGTAGCATGTGGCCCTAGGGTCTATTAACAGTAGATGAGGTTTTGATGGCGGCAGCACGTGAATGAGGGTGTTGTGTTTATTATTATTCTTTTTGTGATTACAAGTTGTATGTAGGGCAGATGGTGGGTGCAGCCTAAGGGGTGTTACAAAATGGGCTAGTGCCATAATAGGAAGTATGATAATTTTCATTGATGGGATTAGTACTAAATAGGTTTGATTAGGAGATTAATATCTAATAAATAGGTTTTAAAGGGGTCTAAGAATGGAAGGCAACATTTGAATTTTAAAAGTAAAAAAAAGATTAGAGGTTTGAATTTGAAAATTTAAAACAAATTTCAAGAAGTGGTATTTAAAATAATTACCAAAAAGGGTATTAATAATAAAAAAATAAATATGAAAATGGATATGGGTACGAGTACGGGTCCATTACGACTTAACTACGGATACGAAGTAGGGTATACAACACGAGGGGAAAACGAAGTACGTATCACTAAAACCGGTCATTACAGTTCCTACACGATGTGTAACGGCCGCTTTCCGACCGTATGTATTTTAGCGCGTAGGTGTGTTTCGTGTGCGTTTTGTGTCTTTGATTTTATTTCTACCTTCCGTAGCCCAGACATGCGAACGAACCCCATTTTCTCGACCCTCTTGGAGGCGCGAGCGCCCCGACACTTTCTTCGTAATCTTTGGAAGTCGAGAGACCAAACTGCTTAACTCTTTACCACTTGATTTTATATATATATATATATATATATATATATATATATATATATATATATATATATATATATATATATATATATCAATATTCTGTGAGATGAGCGGGTATTGCGGACTGGCGATTGGAGGCGATCCTGGCGATTTGTCGAAGAGCGGCGTTCAAACCCTAGGAGATGAAGTCGGCAAGGGCGGGCTTGGCTCCGGCAAGGGCGGGCTTGGCTCCGGCAACGGCGATCCTGGCGGGTCCCTTGGGGGCGGCGGCGTAGAAGACATCAACGACCCTTGGCACCTTGTTAACAGGCACAGATCCAAAGCTCAAGGTCCCCGTCTTCCTCAGGAAAGAGGTTCCCGATCGCGTGTTATACCTCGAGTTGGGGGTCCTCGCGTAGGGACCCAGCGTGATCTTCTTCACCCCCAGGCAAGGGGTCCTCGCTTGGGAAATCAGCGTCCGGGTGGACGGGTTGGGGATCCTCCTTCTCGAGGGTTTTCAAGATTCCCAGTCGGTAAGCCTGCAGCTAATGTGTTTGAGGGTATGCCTCTGAGACCCCATTCACACTCTAACCCTCCAATTAGCTCGGGTCCTAAGCGGAGCTGGGCTGACATTTGTTCTACTATAAGAACCTATGGTGATGGTGTCGGGATGAGCTTTGTTGCCCCGAAGATCAGATCTGATGGCTCCCGCGTTGCTCGCGTAATGAACTCTTTACTTGAGAAGGGATCGGAATTCTGGAAATCTACCTTGGTGGGATACGTACTTGGTGAGGCGCCAATGATTGGGCAGATACAGGCCTGGATGGATAGACTTTGGAAGCCCAGGAAAAAGGTGCATCTTTATAGCAAAGACAACGGCTTTTTCTACTTCCGGTTTGAATCGATGGAGGAATGTGAGAGAATCCTTCATGGGGGCCCTTGGCTATTTGACGGGCGACTAGTTGTGCTTAAATTATGGTCCCCCTCCCTTCGCCACGATCGCGATATCCTCACATCGGTCCCTGTTTGGATGCAAATGCATGGACTCCCGGTTAACATGTGGAACAAGGAGGTACTGAATATCCTTGCCTCGGTTGTTGGGAACCCTTTGTGTTTGGATCGTGCCACTGCCAAAATGGAAAGAATAACTTACGCCCGTTGTCTTGTGGAGGTTGATGCTAAGAAGGCTCTGCCATCTCATGTTAAAGCGGAGCTCGATGATGGTTCTATATTGATTATAGATGCCAAGTATGAGGCGGAACCCCCCCCCGCTGCAGCAAATGTATTTGTTTCGGTCACCTGACATCGCTCTGCCCCTTTTCCCAAGACAAGGGGAAGGGTTTAGACTTGAATGCGAAGCAGGTGCACTTGGTAGACTCGGGTCAGGCCTCAAATGCACACTGCGCTCCGCTGTTGATAGGAGATCCTGGTGCCGCTGTAGAGGGGACTAGCGCTGCTGTGGAGGGGACCATTCAACCCCAGGTTTGCTCTTCTTTGGATGGGGCCCCACCTCCCATGTCCTACTCTGCGATGGAGGGTTCTGGGCCAGCGCCTGTCTACACTGCCGTGGAGGGGGTCTTGCCATCGTTTGAAGGTTTTGTAGCTGAGGTCGAGCCACTTGATCCGGTATTTGCTGTGGACTCTTCTTCAAAGGTTTCTAAATGGGTGGTTGAGGAAGCTGCTACCTCCAGCCTCCATGTCTCTATCCCAGCGACCATGGCCAATGGCCAACTGTCCACTGGCGACCGTCCACTAGATTCTGTATCTCCAATTTCCAGTTTGAATGAGGATGCTAGGGGCCTGGAAGCGATTAAGGCGCCTGTAGCTCTGCGCATGCGAGCTCAATTTAAGAAACTTATACAGCTTGTGATGCTTGTTCAAACCTTGAAGCCTAAGTTCAACGCCACCCATGATCCACAGCATGAAGCTGCTATTCATAATGATTCCCTCCCTGAATTTCCACTCTATGATAACCCTGAATGGGAGTCTGCTCTTGCTGATTTTATTGAAGCAGCCAAGCGAAAGAAGCAAGGTACGGCTACTGCTACCCGCCGTAGCAGCAGACTGAAGTAAGTGTCTGCCCTTTCTCATTTACCCATCTTTCCAATGAGTATTCTGATTTGGAATACAAGGGGACTTAATAACTCTGTGAGGCGTAGGGACCTCAAAGATAGGATCAGGAAGCTAAAGCCGTCAGTCATTGTGCTTTTGGAGACGAAGTTGAATTCTGCGGTCATATTGACAAAATCTTGCCTACCAAAGGGATGGAAGATTATAGATAATTTCCACACTCATGCTGGAGGGCGTATTTTAACAGGTTTTGATCCATCTGTGTGGCAGACGGACGTCATATCTTGTTCCATACAGCACATCACAATTAGATGTCTAAATACCGGGGGCCTTGAATTCGCCCTTACGGCAGTGTATGGCAGCAACTGCCTGTCTGAAAGGAAGCATTTATGGGAGAATCTTAAGGGGGATGTGGCAATTATAAACTCTAAAGCCTGGATAGTGGGGGGAGACTTCAACTGTATCTTATATGCTAAAGACAAAATCGGGGGTCGTAAGGTGGATGCTGGCAAACTCTATGACTTCAACAACTCAATTTCTGATTGTAGATTGGGAAACCTCAAATGCACTGGGAATCGCCTCAGTTGGTGCAATAACCGTATGGGTTCGGCCCGAATTGCGGCACAATTGGACCGGGTTCTTTGCAATGTTGAATGGCTTGACAAGCTTCCCGACTCTTACTTGGAATATTTGGATCCCAACACCAGTGACCACTCGCCAATGCTCGTCAATCTTCATTCTCAGGTATTTGCTGGCCCTAAGCCTTTCAAATTTTTCAATCACTGGATTCACTTGCCAGGATTCTATGATATCCTACATTCCCACTGGTCTTCAAATTATGTTGGAACTCCAATGTTCTGCCTGGTGCGGAAATTGCGGCAGTTAAAACATGAACTTAGAAGATGGGCCAGGGATCATCGGGCTATGGATGCTATTCATGTTTGTAGAAGTAATCTCGAAGCTGTTAGAAGTGAGGCTGGCCTACATTGTAATCAACACCTCCAGGAGAAGGAACGGAAGCTAGCATTCGAACTTGCTAATTTGCTTGACATGGATGAAGAAAAGCACCGCCAAAAGAGTAGACAGGATTGGTTGGAATTGGGAGATAGAAATACTAGATTCTTCTATAATGCTACGAAGTCAAGACAGAGCATTAATAATCTAAGTCACCTAGTGGACGTAAATGGTGTCCAAAGCAAATCTGCGGATATTAAGGCTGAGGCCGTCCAATACTATGAGAACCTATACAACCAGACCCATTATTGGAATGTTTTCCCCAATCTTATTCCTAAAAGGAAACTTAAGGTGGAAACGGCTAGATGGATGGAAAGAATGGTCAATGCTGAAGAAATTAAAGAGGCAGTTTTCCAGATTGGAAGTTCTAAAAGCCCGGGGCCCGATGGATTCAATGGTTTCTTCTTCCAGCACAATTGGCAACTTATTGGACATGATGTAGTGGTGGCTGTCCAATCTTTCTTTAAATCTTCTTCGCTTCTAAAACAGGTGAATCACACTTTCCTTACTTTGGTACCTAAAAACTCAAATGCCTCTTCACTTGGAGATTACAGGCCCATTTCCTGTTGCAATATCATATACAAAATCATTAGCAAAGTGATTTGCAACAGGCTTAAGAGAATTATTAATGACTTGGTTTCGCCAAACCAATCTGCTTTTATTAATGGAAGATTGCTATCTGATTGTACTTTACTAGCTCATGAGCAGATCAGGGATTTTAGCAACCCAATGGGCTCCAGGGCGTGTCTGAAATTGGATCTCAGAAAGGCCTTCGACAGTGTAAACAGAGAGTTTGTGTATTATATATTGCATCAGATGGGATTTGGGAATAAGTTCATCGGCTGGATTAAAGAATGCATCTCTACCGCATCTTTCTCTGTTATGGTTAATGGGTCCCCTGTGGGATTCTTTGGAGGTAATAGAGGGATAAGACAAGGTGATCCTATCTCCCCCTTCCTATTTGTCATTATCATGGAAGCTTTTTCTCTCCTGCTAGCCACAGCAATTGCTAAAGGAACTGTTCAACCTATGAAACGAGCTGGATCTATATCTCATTTGTTATTTGCTGATGATCTGTTGGTTTTCTGCCGTGCATCGGAAAAATCACTTGGGGGCCTTAAAAATTTACTGGAGGATTTCATGAATTTTACGGGACTTGAAATCAACTGGGAGAAGAGTATATCCATGTTTAGCAAGGGCGTCAAGCATCCTGGAGAACTTGCAGATTATTTGGGTGCTAAGAGGGCTACTACAATCACTACTTACCTGGGGCTCCCTCTCTCTTCCAGATACCCCAAAGCACATATGTATAGTCGTCTAATAGACAAGTGTAGGAAAAGGCTGAGTGGGTGGACCTCTTCCCTATTATCAATCTCTGGGCGCATCGAGTTGGTAAGAAGTGTGATTTATGGAATGATTGTTTTCTGGGTTCAGGTTTACAAAGTACCAACATCGATCCTGCGTACCCTTACCTCCATGTGTAGGAAATTTATCTGGGGGTCTACAACAACTTGGGCCTGGAAAGACTCTTGCAGACCTAAGGAGGAAGGAGGTGTTGGTTTAAGGTTGCTATCTGATTTGAACCTTGCATCTGGGATTAAGTTAACTTGGAGATTTCTGCGGGTCAAGGGCTTATGGGCTGAATACATGCGTACTAAATATAAGGAGTCCTCCAGGTTCTATGCTGCCCGCGGTGATGTCTCTCAATCTGGTACATGGAAGTTCCTTCTGCATTGCAGGAACCTATCTCAGCGTATTATCTTTAGAAAGGTTCGAGACAGGAATGACACTCTCTTCTGGCATGACAATTGGCTTTCTTGTGGTCCCTTGAAAAACCTTTACAACATTCCGGATGGGGCTAGTTTGAGACTAGTCAGTGATTACTGGGATGGTTCATCTTGGGTGGATAATGCTGATCTACTAAGTCTGAAGCCCCTACTCCAGCATATCTCTTTGACCCCAGGCGTTGATTCTTGGGAATGGAAGCGGGATTCTTCGTTCAAATTCAGAGATGCTTGGGACGTAGTACGAGATAAAGGTACCCCGTATCCTTTTGCAAAACTGATTTGGTTCAGTAAGGCTATTCCTAAAATGTCTATTACTCTACTCCGAGCTTTTAAAGACAAACTTCTAACAAAAGTGCGTATGGAGAAATGGTGTAATCTCAACTCTAACGCTTGCGAGTTATGTTCGGATGGTATCCCGGAAACTGCCTCCCATCTATTCTTTGAATGCCCTTATTCCAACTATCTTATTTGCAGAGCTCTCCTCAAACTGGGAGCAAAAGGTCCTACGATCCTCTCTTTGCCGTCAATTGGGAACTATTACCTTGGAAAATATGTTAAGAAGGGGTTTCTTGGTTTGCTTGCTCGGGTTATTCTTGCTGCGGTGGTATACCACCTGTGGCGGGAGCGCAACAGGCGTGTCTTTGAAAATTCTAGGAAGCCGAAGACAGTGCTATTTGAAGACATATGTACGGACGTTCGTTTGGCTCTTCGGAACATTGACGAGGTGGAGGATGAAGCATCTGTTGCTGCAATGAATTGGGACATCATGCCTTTTGACACAGGCTAATATTTACTTCAGGCATCTTCAGGTTTGGGACTTGGCTGCGGATTGCTTTGGGGTACATGCTGATTGGCAGCGGATTCCTGATACATTTTTGTGCGGACAAAATGTTGAGCGGCCTGTGTTTTCTGGGACTAATCCCCTTGGGTGCTGGTGCGCGGCCTTGTGTTCTGTGTAATGATGAGCGGCCCTGGGGTGCTGGCTGCGGGTCCATTGAAGTTTTGTGCGGGCATCTTTGCCCTTCCGTGTGCTGGAGGATCTCGATGTGTCCTATACACTACGGCCATTGTGTTGCCTGTCCTGTGATTGGAGTTCGGATTGGGGGTTGTTTCTTAACTTTTTGTTTGTATGGTTACTGTAATATATTTGTACTTTGGCTCTGATCATTGATACCATGTAATATGTTCTAGGGTGACGACGCTAGTGTCCTCTCCCTTAGTCATTGCGCCTGGTATTCAGTGATCAACCATCTTGTAACTTTGATTATTATCAATATAAATACTAACTTACCTTGCATATATATATATATATATATATATATATATATATATATATATATATATATATATATATATATATATATATATATATATATATTCAGTTTTGAATAAAAGTAGCACACTTACTCTTCAAAAAAAATATATATATATATATATATTATTAATACAAATTTGTTTTTGGGTCCTGTACGTTTTTTAAAAAAAGAAAACATTAGAAATCCTAAGAGTTAAGTGCGTCTAAACAACTCATGGGCTCTCATCCCATGTGCCCTCCCCTCTCCCTATATCAAGCTAGCCTAGAGTTTCATGTCTGTTGCTGCCGCATACAAAAAAAACTAAACCCTATCTCTCTCCTATCCTATATAATAAGCTAGGGTCTCCTTTTCTGTTCCTATCTTTTGAGCCACACAAAACGTGAAGCCCAGACCTTCTTTTTTTGCCTTTTAGAAACCTACCCTATATCTCCCTCTCCCCTTTACGTCAACACCCTAAAACCCTAGGTTTTTTCCTAACTTCTACAGTCGCACCCACCACAAGCTCACGTTCCTATTCTAAGCCCGCCTCCAGGCCGAGCTTTCTCTTCCCCTCTCATCATCCTCACCTGCCAAGAACCCGAGCATGCCGTTCTCCTCCTCCTCCTCACATCACCGGCCATTTTTCTCCCCACGCGAGCACAGCAGGCGCGCGACCCCCCTACCATCTCTCCTTCCCTCGACCTGAAACACACCTGTGCCCAGCATCTTCTCCGGCCATCCCACCTCGGATCCCGACGAGCCGCGCCCTTTTCACTCTCTCGCCCTGTCTTTCACCAATCGACGGCAACCGCACGTGCCTCGTGCCACGACCCGCCGGCAGTCCCTTCGACCCCATACCGTGCTCTGGACGTTGCCTCCCCTGAGGCAGCCGCGGTCCTATCCCCTCCGGCCTCTCTGCAGACGAGGCTCCAACCCCGACACCGGCGTCCAGATCTCTTCGCCAAAACTCGGATGCCGACTCATCTCCTCTTGCTCACCACCGCCTGCAAACAACTGAAGCAACGACAACAAGTAATTGAAGAGATGTAAGTGCAGAGGGGGTGAGTTACATATTAGTTTATACATATATTTATATCCGTTCATATATATGTTAGTTTATCAACAGTAGCTTTTCCATGGTATATATTTATATATTTATAAACGTACCAGTTTACAATAACTAAAGTGCTAATAGTTAGTTAATTATATTTATAAGCAAGCATACATGTTGGTTGTAAAGGTATAGGTTATAAGCACTAAGGTACAATGTATTATATGAGTAGGGTAACACATAAACTAGTATGTTAATTAGGATTATATGCCTCAGTTTTAGGCTAGTTTTATAATATGGATTGGTATATAAGGTTAATACAACAGCTTGTAAGTTAGATATTATTTTAACCTGAGTTAGTAGACCTAAGCTATTTGACAGATTATGTGTATGCTAAGGGATGTAGATGTTTTTATGATTATGGGTTCCTATGCTAGGTTTGTTGGATCTGGATCCTAGCCTAGAGGGGGGGTGAATAGGCTAATAAAAAATTCTCGTGCAACTCACGAGAAATCACACGCAGTTAAAAGCACAACCAGAGTAATGAAAAACAGACACAGAGTGCACAGCAGATTTTACCCTGGTTCGGTCGTCCCAACGACCTACTCCAGCCCCCAAAGCAAATACTAGATTGAATAGTGCAATAGGTACAAAGTCACAAGTTAGAGCACGCTCAGAGCACCCTCTACGCCTCTACACTCGCCAGACTCTCAGTACCCCACACACAGTGTTTCCTCTCACTATCAATCCTAGTAAAGCTTTCTACCAGCTAGTCCCAAACTAGCTGGGTCCCACTTGTCTAGTCCCAACTAGACAAGTCCCAAAATAGTCACCAAAAACAGGTAAAGTTTCCCCTACGAGGATCTAACACAACAACTACACAAAATAATAATAAATAGAGTTTAGGAGTCTCAGTTTGTGTAGAGGCGATGTCCTCGTCAATCGGTACGGGTCAGAACTCGTCTGACGTAGATGTAGATGTTTCCTCGACACCGGCAACTCAAGTTGTGGCTTCTTGCTCAACAATAGAAGCTTCCAGCACTCCTCTTTAACATTGGTAGCTTACGCAAGGTTGCGGCCACAGGATTTCTAAGCACATGGAACCTGCAAAAAAAGGTGAATGTTATTTAAATAATAGTTATAAGATTTGATACCCCTTGCCTATTTGAAGATTGCGTGAGCAAAAAAAAACAGCAGGCTTGGGGAATTTGGCCGGCCTCCTTCAAATCTTTGTGCGGCTCTTCCAAAAAAAATAAACAGATTACGAATTTTGTAAGGAGATTCCTTTTTAAAACAATTGGCCGGCCTTCCCTAGCTTCCTGACACAAGCTACAAGCCTGGGAACTTGTCCTCCTTTTTGGTTTATATCTAATCAATCACCAAGTGCCTGCAAACAACAAAGGATTAATCAAGGAATAAAATAATTTTGGCAGCTTAAAGAAAAAGCAGAGTTTGTGAATGGGCGGCTCTTTGTCCCTGCAAAACACCAAGAGGAGGTTAGCATATAAAAAGATTAAATGTCTTAAGTTTTGTAAAAGTCTGTGCTTGGAAAAAAAATTCTGCAGAGAGAACAAATCAATTCGGCTGCCTGTGCTTCAATCAAACTGGTGCATGCATAAACTTTTCCTTATAATTGATTAATCAATATGTGCCAGCAAGCCACCACAAATAACTAGAGATCAAAACAATTTGGCAGTAACAAAGGTCAATCACGTTGGCAAGCAACCAAGCCAATTGGCTTATAGGAATATTTGTTTTGTTGCCTTGGCCAACCAAAAATGTCTGTGCTTTGTCCTTAATAAATTTTACTCCTGCATGCAAAAGCAAATAACAACAGGATGATTCCCTTTTAATTGAAAAAGCAAACAAAACACTTACCTCTTGTATTTGTTGTTTTGATTTCTTATTGGGAGTAAACAAAAGTCTGATGCTGCAGCTTTTTGGAGACCTTTTTGTGCGTGGGTACCCATGCTTTCATGCGGCAGTTGCAAGGCAAAGTCTGTCAATCAAACATTTCGCTTTTTTAATGGCCGGCCTTGTGATGGTGTGCCTTTTGATGAGTTACGGCTGGGAATTTATGTGTTTGATTGGATCTCCACTCAAGAGATTACGGCTCCACTTCTCTCAAAAACTTTCGGATCCATTGCAAAAATTTGTACGGTTGAAGGATTTCTTTTTGATGGGCAAAGAACTGAAACCTAAAGAAGAGCTCTTAGACCTTTTTGCATCCTTGCATAAAATTTGGCCGACTTGGAATTTTTGGCGTAGCCGTGCACGCCCCTTAGGGTTCATGAAGGTCGGGAATATATAGGGATGGGTGATAGGTTTGGTAGACTATTGTAGAATCCCTAGAAAATAGGAATTATCGATTTGCACCTATTTTTGAATAGGAACCCATATAGAATGAGTAATGGCTAAGGAGTTTGAATAGCAATAGAATTTGATCCAATCTCTAAACAAGATTTGGCTCCATCTCTCCATATTGGACCAAGTCCAAGTTGCCTTAGCCAAAGTCCTCCCTCACACCCAAATAGCTATATGAATAGCAATTCCTCCAAATACTTGAAAGATGTATCGAATAGCCAGTCCTGAAACACACTAAGTACACACGTCAGATATAACGACACGTTTGTCATCATCAAACCAGGTTCTTAGATCGTTGCTCCAACAATCTCCCCCTTTTGGTGATGACAAACCCATAAAAGATTTGAGCAATAAGTATGGGTGTGTGAAGTGTGTTGAAGGGTGTAATGATATATGATGTATGGATGAGTCATTCAAACATTACAAAGCATGCACAACAATTAGGAAATATAAAAACATGCTCCCCCTTCTCTCAAGCTCCCCCTTCACCATTTATTCAAGTATTTTTCTCAAGCTCCCCCTTCAACAAATAATACAACAACAAATAATACCGCAACAAATAATACCGACAAACCGACAAATCTTTCTTTTCTCAAATCTTTCTTTTCTTTCTCCCCCTTTGTAATCACCAAAAGTGGATTAATGAAGTCACAAAAATATTCGATGCAAAAATAAACCATTATTAAATGTAGCGTGCAATTTGCATGAGTTTTCCACAAAATAGACAATCCAAGCTCATAGGATTTCTTAACAAGACTTCTCCACCTTTGTGTAAGTGTAGTGATATAGACAATAAAGTACAAGAGGAGATTCAATTTCAGAAAATCAGCCAAATCAATCCACATTTTCCAATTTTCATGAATATCACTAGGATTGATTTTTCCCACCTCATCAAAGATGAGTTCAAGTTACCGAACCCCGAAACATAGCCTAAAAGGACTTTTAAATGTGGGGTGGCATTGCTTGATGAGTTATATACACCAACGCTAATGATTACCCATGTAGCACAAGTTGGATACTCGTGGGTTGTGTTTTAGCCATGAAGTGTATCCATTTTTCATACGGAGCAAATATCGTTTTTTTTTTCAATTCTTTTGTGCTCAATTTTAATTCATGGCTAAACACATCATATCCCTTAGAAATTTCAGAAATTAATCATTCCTACATTCACTTTCCATTATTCTTCAAAAGAATATCCAAAAGCACTAAAAAGTCAAATATCGTGAAAGTGCAAATGTAGGTGTAGAAGTCAAATTTGAAACTTATGAGACATGTCATGGCTACTAAAAAGAATAACATCATGTTCATGTAGCTACAACAATAATGAATTGACTTCTACAAGGGATAGAATTGATCATTCATACAATATCACTCAAGAGATACATAATAGGATTCAATAAGCACAATTTTTTTTATTTTTTATTTTTTAATTTTTTTTGTTTTCTTTCAGAAATAAAAACATTAAAAATCATCCATGCAAGCACACAAATAAAAATAAATCAAGCACACACAACAATCTATGAAGGTATGCAATGAAATGCAAAGAGGGATAGAAAATTATACCTTCTCGTCGCTTTTTGACGAAGGAGCTAAAAGAATGAAACATTGAATTTGACGCTCCTCGCCAAAACTCCATCACACCTACATGAAAGGTGTTAAGTGTGACCTTGGAATCCAACAAGGTCCACTAGTGTTAGCCAATATTGTTTTAGGAACCCACACTTGTTTAAACTTGATGTTTGTGTTCCTAAATTTACAATAATATGAAGTGTGGCCTACACTATCACAAGTAAAGCACTTTGCATATAAGTTCTTTGCAATAGAAGGTGCATTGTGGAATTTCTTGAATTTTTGCTTTTCAACATTTTTCAGACCAAAACCAAGTCCTCTTCTATTATTGCCATATAATTGATTCTCTAAAATAGTGTCCAACGATTGTTTTCCCGTAGAGAATTTCTTACTGGCCAATTCAAGATTAGAGACTTTGGTTTTCAACAATTTATTTTCTTCCACAAGCAATGTGCATTTACTTATAAAAGCTCTCTTGTTTTCCTCTTCCTTCTTTCCAAATTCAACCATTTTTCTTTTAAAATCATTATCCAACATGCAGAATTTATCATTAAGCTCTCTAATGACATAGTCTTTTTCAGTTTCGAGCTTAGTCAAATCAAGTTTAAGCATGCTAATATTATTCATCAAGGAAGGGCAAGAGAGACAAGGTGCTTCATCATTAAAACTGGATTTTTCCTTTTTCAAAGTATCAATAGTAGAGTCACGAGCAACAATATCAATTTTGAGTTTTTCAATCTCTTTAGACATTTCATATTCAGATTGTTGCATTTCAAAGTTTTCATTTTGATAATCATCTATAGTGGATTCAAGCTCTACTATTTTATCTTGCATTTCTTTACAAAGAGTAAGGAGTTCAATTTTACTACCAGAAGTTACCTCATTGTGTATTCCCATCAATGCCATGCATGAATGGGCTTCGTGTTCCTCCTCCTCGCTCTCAGCTTCGCTATCCATGTCCCAAGTAAGCACCTTGGATTTTCCCTTTTCTTTAGCTACCTGAGCTGTCTCATGTGGGCAATCCCTCATTCGATGTCCTCTTTTCTTGCATTTAAAACAAGTCATTCTATTAGTAGTATTCTGATCATAATTTTGCTTAGAAGACTGAAAAAAGTTAGAGCGATTAAACCTGGGTGCCATTTCTGCTCTTCCTTGCTTGGTCTGGACAAACTTTCTGAAATTTCTGACCATTAGCGCTATGTCATCATCATCATCTTCACTTTCGTCAGCTTTCAGAGAAGTGGCTTGGTAGCTTTCTCTTTTTCCTCAGGTTTCTCCCTTTCATCAATATTTTGCAATTCAAGCTCGTGGGACATTAAATTACCTATTAAGTCCTCCACCCTCATCTGTGACAAATCTTTCGCTTCTTGGATAGCAGTGACTTTAGGCCTGAAAGAGCTTGGCAAAGCTCTTAATATCTTCCTTACCTGCTCAAGGCTAGAATATGGCTTACCGAGCGAACTAGACTTGTAGACAATGTTGGTGAACCTCGCAAACATTTCTGATATCGTCTCTGATGGTAGCATGCGAAATCCCTCGTATTCCGTGCTCAGAAGTGCAAGTCTAGACTCCTTCACCTGTGACGTTCCCTCATGCGTCACCTCTAAAGTATGCCATATTTCCTGCGCAGTTAGACAATGTGAGATACGATTGAATTCAGATTTATCTAATGCACAGATAAGAGCATTCATAGCTTTAGCATTTAAAGAATAAAGCTTCCAATCATTATCATCCCACTTATCATCAGGTTTAGGCAACTCAGTATTTTCAATTTTGATAACAGGTGATTTATATCCTTTTTCAACAATTTGCCAAGCTTTATAATCAATAGAAATAAGATAGATTTTCATACGATTTTTCCAGTAAGCATAATCTCCTCCATTAAATCTAGGTGGTCGGGAAATAGACTGACCCTCAGCAAAAGCGCTATCAATGTGGTCCATGGTCAAACTAGGCTAGATCTACTAAACTGGCTTTGATACCACTTGTTGGATCTGGATCCTAGCCTAGAGGGGGGGGGGGGGGGGGGGGGGGGGTGAATAGGCTAATAAAAAATTCTCGTGCAACTCACGAGAAATCACACGCAGTTAAAAGCACAACTAGAGTAATGAAAAACAGACACAGAGTGCACAACAGATTTTAGCCTGGTTCGGTCGTCCCAACGACCTACTCCAGCCCCCAAAGAAAATACTAGATTGAATAGTGCAATAGGTACAAAGTCACAAGTTAGAGTACGCTCAGAGCACCCTCTACGCCTCTACACTCGCCAGACTCTCAGTACCCCACACACAGTGTTTCCTCTCACTATCAATCCTAGCAAAGCTTTCTACCAGCTAGTCCCAAACTAGCTGGGTCCCACTTGTCTAGTCCCAACTAGACAAGTCCCAAAATAGTCACCAAAAACACGTAAAGTTTCCCCTACGAGGATCTAACACAACAACTACACAAAATAATAATAAATAGAGTTTAGGAGTCTCAGTTTGTGTAGAGGCGATGTCCTCGTCAATCGGTACGGGTCAGAACTCGTCTGACGTAGATGTAGATGTTTCCTCGACACCGGCAACTCAAGTTGTGGCTTCTTGCTCAACAATAGAAGCTTCCAGCACTCCTCTTTAACATTGGTAGCTTACGCAAGGTTGCGGCCACAGGATTTCTCAGCACATGGAACCTGCAAAAAAAAGGTGAATGTTATTTAAATAATAGTTATAAGATTTGATACCCCTTGCCTATTTGAAGATTGCGTGAGCAAAAAAAACAGCAGGCTTGGGGAATTTGGCCGGCCTCCTTCAAATCTTTGTGCGGCTCTTCCAAAAAAAATAAACAGATTACGAATTTTGTAAGGAGATTCCTTTTTAAAACAATTGGCCGGCCTTCCCTAGCTTCCTGACACAAGCTACAAGCCTGGGAACTTGTCCTCCTTTTTGGTTTATATCTAATAAATCACCAAGTGCCTGCAAACAACAAAGGATTAATCAAGGAATAAAATAATTTTGGCAGCTTAAAGAAAAAGCAGAGTTTGTGAATGGGCGGCTCTTTGTCCCTGCAAAACACCAAGAGGAGGTTAGCATATAAAAAGATTAAATGTCTTAAGTTTTGTAAAAGTCTGTGCTTGGAAAAAAAATTCTGCAGAGAGAACAAATCAATTCGGCTGCTTGTGCTTCAATCAAACTGGTGCATGCATAAACTTTTCCTTATAATTGATTAATCAACATGTGCCAGCAAGCCACCACAAATAACTAGAGATCAAAACAATTTGGCAGTAACAAAGGTCAATCACGTTGGCAAGCAACCAAGCCAATTGGCTTATAGGAATATTTGTTTTGTTGCCTTGGCCAACCAAAAATGTCTGTGCTTTGTCCTTAATAAATTTTACTCCTGCATGCAAAAGCAAATAACAACAGGATGATTCCCTTTTAATTGAAAAAGCAAACAAAACACTTACCTCTTGTATTTGTTGTTTTGATTTCTTATTGGAAGTAAACAAAAGTCTGATGCTGCAGCTTTTTGGAGACCTTTTTGTGCATGGGTACCCATGCTTTCTTGCGGCAGTTGCAAGGCAAAGTCTGTCAATCAAACATTTCGCTTCTTTAATGGCCGGCCTTGTGATGGTGTGCCTTTTGATGAGTTACAACTATGAATTTATGTGTTTGATTGGATCTCCACTCAAGAGATTACGGCTCCCCTTCTCTCAAAAACTTTCGGATCCATTGCAAAAATTTGTGCGGTTGAAGGATTTCTTTTTGATGGGCAAAGAACTGAAACCTAAAGAAGAGCTCTTAGACCTTTTTGCATCCTTGCATAAAATTTGGCCGACTTGGAATTTTTGGCGTAGCCGTGCACGCCCCTTAGGGTTCATGAAGGTCGGGAATATATAGGGATGGGTGATAGGTTTGGTAGACTATTGTAGAATCCCTAGAAAATAGGAATTATCGATTTGCACCCATTTTTGAATAGGAACCCATATAGAATGAGTAATGGCTAAGGAGTTTGAATAGCAATAGAATTTGATCCAATCCCCAAACAAGATTTGGCTCCATCTCTCCATATTGGACCAAGTCCAAGTTGCCTTAGCTAAAGTCCTCCCTCACACCCAAATAGCTATATGAATAGAAATTCCTCCAAATACTTGAAATATGTATCGAATAGCCAGTCATGAAACACACTAAGTACACACGTCAGATATAACGACACGTTTGTCATCATCAAACCAGGTTCCTAGATCGTTGCTCCAACAAGGTTAGCTTATTTCTTCTTTCTCAGAGACAGTTTGGGGACCGTGCCTTTCATATGTAAACGGTGTAACTTTCATTAGTCAAATCCTTTAGTTTGATGTTAAATATCTATGACGTAGACATTCACGCTACTGCAATCGGGTAACTGGAACCACGACGGGATCCGAAAATGCTTCCAGGACCGACGCCAGATTCACGATTAATCATCATTCAGGTTGGTTTCCTCTAATTCGTAGCTAACCCACACCGTAGCGAATCAAACCCTAAACTAAAAATCGACAAATTGGAATTAAATTTACTATTTCGCTCTTTTAAAACGTTCTGCAAATCTAGAATATCGACGAATGAACTTTTGACTGTGCACATAGGATAGACTCGTCGAATAGGGCAGAACATCAAAATTGTGACTTTGACGATTAGGGTAGTCCCGACAACCTAGAAATGAACCTAAATAGGATTTACTGAAAATGCGACCTGACATCGTCGCCATGACACTGTTTCAGACGGACTTCCGTGGATGAGACGCCTGGACTGAAGGGAATTGGCGGTCCCTTAGGGCAGAAATACTTTATGCCCGTCCTAAGTCGGACGGAACATAGACACAAAAACAATAGCAGCGGAAGAAAAAATTATGTTAACTAATTAACATGCAGTTAAAAACAATTTTTTAACTTAGCCCTAAGGTCCAAGACCCTTAGCCAAGATCTATGCCGACTTGGGATGGATCTGACCATCCCAAGAAGGATCTAGCCTACTGCGATTAAATTAAACTAATGCTAATAAAATACTTTAACCACATACCCGGAATCTCAGCCCTGGGGCAGGCGAGATGTTCCGCGCCGTCTTCCGAGCTGCTCCCATCCCACGCCGAGCCGCTCCTTGAACCGCTCCCCGAACCGCTCCTCGAACTGCTCCGCATCCCGAGGCGATCAATCCTCGTGCCGCCGAGCCAACCACGCGCTGAAGAAAGTTTCACGCGAGTGAAACCTCCGCCTAGATTTCGGATCCAGAATCCGAACTCCTTCGTGGCTTTGCTAGAGCCCTCAGGAGTAAGGAAGAAATTTAGGGAGATAGAGAAATATTAATTTAAGCCTAGATCCGTACGTGCTCCAACATTTACGAGAGCCGCTCAGATCTAGAGCTTGGGACGAGTTTTGAGAAAGGGGGGGGAGACCCCTATTTATATAGGCGGCGGACTCTCCCCTTTTCTCAAAATCCGATGTGGGACTAAATAATGAGTTAATTAAAATCAAGTTAGTTTGCATTTCACAAAGTGCAAACTTCCATGAATTTTAACTTACTCACCGTTGAGCTTCAAGATTGATACAACCTATCAATACGACAAGCGTTCAACGATGAACGCATAGGAAAAAACCGTTCGTCAATCGGAGTTCGTTTGACCCTCCAATTGACCGTCCAAAGATCAGCCCAAGAGTCAATTTTCGCAAAACTGCAGCCGTCAAGATGATTCTGCCTAGGGTTCACAACCCTAGGCGTGTGGGGCCCACCAGGGGCCCCACAGCCTCGATCTGCACGCGCAGCATTTCCTGGGCACGTGCGCTGCACGCGCCCAGCGCCTTAGCGCTGGGTGCGTGCGGCGCACGTGCCCAGCTGGCGCGTGCGCCCGCGCCTGGCGGGCGCCCGCGTCAGCGGGTGGGCACCCTGACGCGGGCGTCAGCCGGCGTCAGCAGGCTGACGTACGCGTCAGTGGGCCCCCCTTTTTCTTGGGCCTGGGTTTATTTAATCAGCCCCTTTGGGCTGATGGGCTTTGGGGTTTACATTGTTTTGGCCATAACTTTTATGTTTGGCGTCCGATTTGGATGCCGTTCGAACCTGGGTCTAGACCGGAGTATTTCCGTCTTACCCGTGAACTTTTTCTTGCATTTATATTATTAAATATTGTATTAAACAATTTAATACACATTTAATCGCTTTTGCATCAAATGCAAAATAGTCCCTATCTAAGCTTAAATTACCATATTGCATCAAATGCAATTATCTCTTCTTTTGCATCAAATGCAAATATTCTCCCTAACTATTTTCTAACTATTACTAGACGAAGTTCGCACTCTTTGTGTGACCCTACGGCCTGACCCTACTACAGGTTGGGCTCGAAGCCCTATACGACAAAGACCACGAGCAGTGGCTGCCGTCCCTGTTTCAGCATCATCATAATGTGGTTAGCTCATCAACATGAGAATTTTCGGGACCACCCTGACCGTGTCTGTGATGATTTCTGCAGTTATAGTCTCTTCGTCTAAACTGTGTCGTGTAGATCAAGTCTGGGGTACGGTTAAACTGTCAACCCCAATAACTTGACTCTGGTTAGTTTCGATCAATCTTTAGTCAATAAATGTTGGACTTCTTCCAACATACTCCGCGCAGAGTTTTTACTAAAGACCAAACTAACTCTACGACACTAACTTCCCATTGACCGGGAGAGACGAATCCTCTCTTGGTCATTACTCGCCTCGTACGTTTCAAGTGACACCCAATCAAAAGACCTTTCGACAGGCCTTGCCTCGAAGCTAGGTCAGTTGATCTAAGTGGCACCGTTCACGCACAGGTTTATCAAAATGACCTCAAGTCAAAAGACCAACTATCCTATCATCACTCAGAGTTATCACTGACAGATTGGTCAATATAACCATATGATAACTCTAGTGGATCGTTCAGTGAACTCATTCTAATGAGCACATGTGTCTCGTCTTCGACTTCGCCAAGTCAAGTGATCATGAGATCATCGCCACCGCTAAACGGTGAAGACTAAGACACAATGGTCTATCCGATGTTTCGATATCCTTGTCTCGAAACATCCACGACCACGAACCATTTTAGACTTATGCTACAGACGGTCAAACGTTTCTCCATGATCGAGATACTCATCTCGATACCCGTTTGACCTTGCATAAAGTCTCAGGACTTTACCTAAGTTGATATCTAATGTTAACTACATTACAATATAACTTAGATAAATTATTACCAAACAGCTTATTGTTATTTCGAACAAGATGTTTGTGCTATTCACACAGGAATAAATGGCCTCGAGGGCATCATATTCCTACATCTCCCACTTGCACTCAGGCCTATTTATCTCGTTATCTTATACCGTTTTTACACATAAGTTTTCCCGACTTCATGTGGTAGAGCCTTCGTGAGTGGATCTGCTAAAACCGTCTACACTATAGACTTAAGGGGTTTCTATGTTTATGTTAGACCAACCATTTGAATCTCATTCAAATAATTCACTTGGTCTATCGGAATCTATAATATTTTATTTCCTTGGACCTTATCCAGTTCATCGTACCTTACGATAATAATTTTAAATTAGTTACTGGTCATTTCAAATGGTTCATATCCATTTCTGATAAAGTATCAAACTCTTTGATTACTTAATCAAAATATATGTTCCATCCCTTTGATGCCTCGCATGTAATTTACACGCTCCCACTGACCTTGAAAACTCTCTGGCTAATTCATATAAGTTGGTCTGTCTAAATCATATTTAGAAAAACGAACTTATAAGTGAATGCTCCAATTTTCATGGTCAACTTAAGCGTTTTACATCGGCTTTGGTCCGAGTAGATCTGTACACATCTGTTGGCGAAACCGGTTTCATCATAATCCGTTTTAAAGAAATTAGGATGAAAACTGTTCCCGTCCAACATGATTGTACTTCACTATTTTCTTTTATGCATCAATCTTTTAAAGATTTACTTGCAGAAAGTGAGGAAACATTTTCTTTGGACACGTAAACTAAATTCTCAATTTATTTACGCATACGGACCTGCATCAAGTTTTAAATCGGAGTTACTATTCCGAATTTCATCCTAGAAGTTGACTAAGTCATCATCAGTTATGATGTCTAACTCGACAATCCGTCTCACGAGATTCGAGTAATAATACAACTTCCTTACGATTGATTTATTGAATATATTATTGATAATGTCCTTATAGAACATTATCAAAACCTAGGCATTACTATCTGGGACTTAACCCAGAGGGAGGAGTTAACTCAGAGTCACTTATTTATGGATCGCACCAAGTCTAACTAAGTGTGATGCATACCTTTTAACACTCTGATGTGTTAACAGACTTGACCTGAGAGAAAATCACATTTTCTTTTAATTACACAAGATTTTATGTAGCTAAGTATTTGACCATTCCATCTAATCGAATCAGTTTAAATACTTTCGTCATTTTGTTCTTTATTTTATCAGACTTGCGTTTCATCAAGAACACGTGTCTTAGTAAAATATACGAATAACTTATTTTGTTAAAAATAGACTCGGGTACATCAGTATGTACGAGACTGAGTTCGACAACTCATTCTCCCACTGTCTTACAGATGGGTTTCGGCCTTTGTATCTAAGATGCTAAGACTCACAAGTGTCCATAGACTTCATAATACGAGAGGCCAGACCTCTCTTTATGTGACTTGTGAAGCTTAATCTCTTGATACGGCCTAGTCTAATTTTACCATATAAGTTTGCTACTATCTTGTGTATTTATATATACTAACATTTAATATATATATAGTTATTACAAATTACTTAACACAAAACATTGCTTCAGAAGCAAGGTGACGACATTCGTCAAAAATGGGTTAGACGTTTTTGTATAACAACTTATTCCGAAATGTGACATCAAAATATGTCACGTTTTCATTTCCTCCTACTTATGCCTCTACTAATGATAAATTAAACTAACTTTCTCAATTGACTTTCCGAAGTGCATTCTTCCTTTTCTAAATCACATTTAGATATCAACATAAATAAATAGCTATGCAAGCAACTTATGTATCCAAACGCTTGAGCTTTGCAATCTTAAGTGTAGCTCAAGAAGTTGCTTGTCTCAAGATCCGGTTGGGATACATAGTCTTGCATCGCTCATGCACTCGTATTCGACTCAAACGGTTTGATCGAATTTTCGAACTTTGCGGATCAAAATTGTTTGTCCATACAACCTTGAGGGTAGCTCGACAAGTTGTAGGGAGAAACATACTTTGAATGTCCTATATGTTCAAGCTACCTCATATAGAGATGAGTGACATGTAGCTTTAATTTATTTGTTGGACCCAGAACTTAATGAAATCATATTTCTTAAGTCTGTTCTTTAGAAGGTCATTTAATGTCAACGAGAATATAGTTTTAATTCTATCAATTAGAATTTAACTCGATATTCAATTTAATCAACTTATTGACCAGTTAACTAATTCCAATATTATCAATTGATTCTTTCGGTAAACATAGTCTTGCCCTAGTTTTAGCATATGTTCAATATTAAATATAGGTAGATTGGCATTTATCTATCTATATCCTCCCACTATTTATACGAACGTTTTAAAGCTTAATAACGAACGATTTAATCGAATCAAAATTAATGGGTAAGAGTTCCAATCACCTTGAGTCTAAACAACCTTGAGTGTAGCTCAACAAGTTGATTGACTCTGCGATCGGAAGATGACTCTTCATCGATCATATCGGATATGACTCTCTTAATCGGTTTTTGCCCCTAGCCATTCGTGATCATGAGTGTGCTCATCCAAATCACAATGTCTAGTCTAGTCGGACCCTTGTTTTCATGTCTAGCCTGACTTGCCCCTCAGCTCGGTGTATGCACGACACGTCGGTTTGGGTCAGGTCTTAGACTACATCTAGGCAGACTACATCCTTGACTAAACTTGCGCCGCCGCTCGGTGTATTCACGACAACGTCGGTTTGGGTCAAGTCAAGATGTCATCTTATGTATTTAAGAAGTTGGTTTCTACAAGGTTGCCATGTCACAGCTTGAGTGTATCTCAACAACTGTAACACGGGCCCTATAGTTGCTTACCCCTAAAACAGGGAGGGCTACGGCTAATCTTGAAAAAGATCATTAACGTATTTGACTTAGATATAGTCCAGGGTGTCATACAATCATGATTCGCGACATTGCGGTCCAGCGGAACTCAGCCAGGGAATTGACTAAGCCAGGATCACTATCCCTTAAAGGGTGATCCAGAACTCTTAGCCAAGCACATTGACTGGATCATGGTCCATTGAATGAAGCTTGTCATTTTTGTATGTATGCCATAGACTAAACAGCTTTATTAACAACTAATTAATCCTATCAACTAGTTGAATCCTTAAATTCAAAATTTTAGGATTTGTTTAATAACTTTTATTAAGTCCTTATCAACTATAAGGTTCACGTGCTATCCTAATCGTTATTAGGATTTTAATAAATTTTATTAACAACGCTAGAAGCGAAGTCCTTTAATGAAAATTAATTATAACAATTAGAATTGAAAAATCATTTAAAGGACTACCCTAATCAGGAATTAGGTCTTAATATTGTTGTTAATGATTTATTAAAACATAGCATGTCATTAAAATTCAATTAATAAATTTTAATCATTTTTAATGGCTAACCTAAAGGGTTGTCTTGTGTTATCAAATAAGGGACAAGATTAACAAGCCATTAAAAAAAAGCTACACTAATTTTATCAACATAAAATGAAAGTGTATATCTATTTAACAATTAAATAAACTAAGTTTATCGCATACACAATTTTTAGACTTTTAAAATCAGTTTTAAAAAATATCTTATAAATTTAAAACATTACTTTTTAAAAATTTCCATGTTCAAAAATTTATCATATACAATTTTTAAACATCTAAAACATTTTAAACTTATAGCATAAATTTAAAGCCTTAAAATCAATTTTAAAATTTATCACATAAATTTAAAAACACCATTTTAAAATTTACATGCTTAAAAAATTTATCATATAAAAATTTTTAGACATCCAAAATAAATTTAAACTTTTAAAGATGATAAATTATCACATAAATTTAAAACGTCATTTTAAAAAAAATTTCATGTTCAAAAATATCAAAAAGAATTTTTGAACATCTAAAACATTTTTAAAATTTTATCTCATAACTTTAAAAACATTTGAAAAGCATTTAAAAGCATTAACAAGTTTAATGAAATCGCAGTACCTAGATCGACTACGCAAACCTAGGCTCTGATACCACTGAAGGGAATTGGCGGTCCCTTAGGGCACAAAAACTTTATGCCCGTCCTAAGTCGGACGGAACATAGACACAAAAACAATAGCAGCGGAAGAAAAAATTATGTTAACTAATTAACATGCAGTTAAAAACAATTTTTTAACTTAGCCCTAAGGTCCAAGACCCTTAGCCAAGATCTATGCCGACTTGGGATGGATCTGACCATCCCAAGAAGGATCTAGCCTACTGCGATTAAATTAAACTAATGCTAATAAAATACTTTAACCACATACCCGGAATCTCAGCCCTGGGGCAGGCGAGATGTTCCGCGCCGTCTTCCGAGCTGCTCCCGTCCCACGCCGAGCCGCTCCTTGAACCGCTCCCCGAACCGCTCCTCGAACCACTCCGCATCCCGAGGCGATCAATCCTCGTGCCGCCGAGCCAACCACGCGCTGAAGAAAGTTTCACGCGAGTGAAACCTCCGCCTAGATTTCGGATCCAGAATCCGAACTCCTTCGTGGCTTTGCTAGAGCCCTCAGGAGTAAGGAAGAAATTTAGGGAGATAGAGAAATATTAATTTAAGCCTAGATCCGTACGTGCTCCAACATTTACGAGAGCCGCTCAGATCTAGAGCTTGGGACGAGTTTTGAGAAAGGGGGGGAGACCCCTATTTATATAGGCGGCGGACTCTCCCCTTTTCTCAAAATCCGATGTGGGACTAAATAATGAGTTAATTAAAATCAAGTTAGTTTGCATTTCACAAAAAGCAAACTTCCGTGAATTTTAACTTACTCACCGTTGAGCTTTAAGATTGATACAACCTATCAATACGACAAGCGTTCAACGATGAACGCATAGGAAAAAACCGTTCGTCAATCGGAGTTCGTTTGACCCTCCAACTGACCGTCCAAAGATCAGCCCAAGAGTCAATTTTCGCAAAACTGCAGCCGTCCAGATGATTCTACCTAGGGTTCGCAACCCTAGGCGTGTGGGGCCCACCAGGGGCCCCACAGCCTCGATCTGCTTGCGCAGCATTTCCTGGGCGCGTGCAACACACACGCCCCGAGGCGCGTGCGCTGCACGCGCCTGTCTGGGCGCGTGCGCTGCACGCGCCTGGCGTGCGCCCCTCGTCAGCGGGTGGGCCCGCTGACGCGGGCGTCAGCCTGCGTCAGCAGGCTGACATACGCGTCAGCGGGTCCCCCTTTTTCTTGGGCCTAGGTTTATTTAATCAGCCCCTTTGGGCTGATGGGCTTTGGGGTTTACATTGTTTTGGCCATAACTTTTATGTTTGGCGTCCGATTTGGACGCCGTTCGAACCTGGGTCTAGACTGGAGTATTTCCATCTTACCCGTGAACTTTTTCTTGCGTTTATATTATTAAATATTGTATTAAACAATTTAATACACATTTAATCGCTTTTGCATCAAATGCAAAATAGTCCCTATCTAAGCTTAAATTACCATATTGCATCAAATGCAATTATCTCTTCTTTTGCATCAAATGCAAATATTCTCCCTAACTATTTTCTACCTATTACTAGACGAAGGTCGCACTCTTTGTGTGACCCTACGGCCTGACCCTACTACAGGTTGGGCTCGAAGCCCTATACGACAAAGACCACGAGCAGTGGCTGCCGTCCCTGTTTCAGCATCATCATAATGTGGTTAGCTCATCAACATGAGAATTTTCGGGACCACCCTGACCGTGTCTGTGATGATTTCTGCAGTTATAGTCTCTTCGTCTAAATTGTGTCGTGTAGATCAAGTCTGGGGTACGGTTAAACTGTCAACCCCAATAACTTGACTCCGGTTAGTTTCGATCAATCTTTAGTCAATAAATGTTGGACTTCTTCCAACATACTCTGTGCAGAGTTTTTATTAAAGACCGAACTAACTCTACGACACTAACTTCCCATTGACCGGGTGAGACGAATCCTCTCTTGGTCATTACTCGCCTCGTATGTTTCAAGTGACACCCAACCAAAAGACCTTTCGACAGGCCTTGCCTCGAAGCTAGGTCAGTTGATCTAGGTGGCACCGTTCACGCACAGGTTTGTCAAAATGACCTCAAGTCAAAAGACCAACTATCTTATCATTACTCAGAGTTATCACTGACAGATTGGTCAATATAACCATATGATAACTCTAGTGGATCGTTCAGTGAACTCATTCTAATGAGCACCTGTGTCTCGTCTTCGACTTCGCCAAGTCAAGCGGTCATGAGATCATCGCCACCGCTAAACGGTGAAGACTAAGACACAATGGTCTATCCGATGTTTCGATATCCTTGTCTCGAAACATCTACGACCACGAACCATTTTAGACTTATGCTACAGACGGTCAAACGTTTCTCCATGATCGATATACTCATCTCGATACCCGTTTGACCTTGCATAAAGTCTCAGGACTTTACCTAAGTTGATATCTAATGTTAACTACATTACAATATAACTTAGATAAATTATTACCAAACAGCTTACTGTTATTTCGAACAAGATGTTTGTGCTATTCACACAGGAATAAATGGCCTCGAAGGCATCATATTCCTACATGGACGAGACGCCCGGACAGACGACACACTCGCCATCCCAGGCAAGTGTATCCACTTGCACTTTTGGCCGTGCTTAGGCCCTAGTTGGTTAGAATTGTTAACTGTGAACAAATAGAACCGGACGTGAAATGATAGCGTCCGGGACAACTCCTGACGGCTCAGACTTGACGACGAAGTCTGAGCCTGATAACAACAACTTTGATGTTGTCGGGCTATCATGTGTGTGCGTGTGTGTGAACACCCTAGAATAACCATTCCTGTCTTGTCACGTCCCGTCCCATCTTGCACAGCCTGCTGGGCAATAGGGCACTCTCCGAGTGATCCCTTGTACTGATTCACAGCCTGCGGGCAATAGGGCACTCTCCAAGTTAGAGAGAGTGATCCCTTGTACTGATACACAGCCCGAGGGCAATAAGGCACTCTCCAAGCTAGAGAGAGTGATCCCTTGTACTGATTCTCAGCCTGCGGGCAATAGGGCACTCGCCAAGCTAGAGCGAGTGATCCCTTGTACTGGTGTCTTGTCTTGTCTTGTCTTCCTTGGGGTTTGGGGTTGGGTTGAGCGTGCGCACGGCAAGAGGGTCTGATCCCCCTCGAACCGTAAGGCGTGAACCCTTTCGTGTCTCACTTGTCTTGTCTTGCCTTGTTTCTGTCACGTCCCGTCTTGTCTTGACACCTGTAGGTTAGTCCCGTAGTTGGTAGCACACGCTACAACTACTACTTGTTGCGCTTTACTTTCCTGCTGCGTTACTTCTGTTTGTTACTCAGTTATAACCCCAGCATGCTAATCAACCAATAAAACGTTGTCTAAAAGTTGATACACTTGTAGTTTGGTCTAACCCTTTTTGTAGACCTGACCTGACGTACAGTTCCTTCTTTTGGTGCTGTACGTCAGGTGTTGAGCCAGAGTACGTCGACGAGGCAGACTCACTGGAGTACGAGGAGCCGAGGACGTTGATCCAGAGTTCGTGCCTGACGAGGATCAGACCTTGAGGTCTTTTAGTCGCCACTTTCAGAGGTTACTACTTTCAGTTTCCTTTTAGATAGTTTGTTGCCACGCTTAAGCTTCTTTTTAGACCTTGTACTTGTTGGATATTATATCTCTAATTTAATGAATGCATCTTCCTTTCCGTACTTTCTGTTGTTTCGAACTATATTAATGCAAGAACCTGAAAATCTTTTAAAATGGTACCTCTACAGATGCTTACTGGGTCCGAGCTTCTCAAGCTCTGGCCTAAGCGGGCCTCGTCACGTTTCGCTTCCGTCCATTTTGGGAAGCGGGGCGTGACAGGTTTTAGTGGTGGCCCATGCAGGTCAAGCAAAAGTTCGGAGCAATAAAAGTACCGCATTCATTTAATATCCACGTACAAGTCTGAATTAGTTTTCCAGTCTTAGATGGCAGGAAGACTTAGATAGACACCTAGGTTGACAGTTTGACGCCTTGGTTAGGAATTAGTCGTCCTCGTCCTAGAATACCTTAGTAGCCCACTTGACTCTGACCGTGTTAGATTTCTAGAGTCCTTTTAGTTTAGTCGCTCGCCCAGCTCCATCGACTTCGGGTCCGACAAAGCGTGATCTTGTTTCCCTTAGGGCCCTTCCCTGGGATTTCTCTATCACAGTCTAGTTCACTAGGAAGTCTTAGTGTTGAGCTTTCCCTGATCTTTAGGCAGCCCGATAATTAGGAATCTTGGATTTCTAGCATCTTCCAATCGTTACACTCTTGTGATTATCAACGGTAGAGTTCATCATAGCTTTCATAAATCTTATCTTAGGTGTATTCTTCATACGATCATGTTTTTATTCACGTGATCGTTTCATGACACTTGTCGATAATTCTTCGAATCCCTCTGTTGCAAATCCTGCTTCCTTTAAAAAGTATTTTCGAAACTCATTACTAAATTCTTTGCTCGGTTTAACTCCTTTGAAAACTCTTTATTATTATATATATATATATATATATATATATATATATATATATATATATATATATATATATATATATATATATATATGGGAAAAAGGGATCTAAGGTGCCTCCTTAGATGAAAATCTAAGGAGGCGCCCCCATTTCCCCTATCTCCTACAATTTTTTTGAAAATATTTTTTCATAGTGTTGTTGTTCACATCATGGATGATCAACATACCAAATTTCAAGGGATTCCAATACTTTTTGAGCCACCATCTACCCCTTACAACTTCAACGGTCTAAAAACGTGATGAAAACCCCACGAAGTTGCACGGGGTAGATGTAGGCTCAAAAAGTATTGGAATCTCTTGAAATTTGGTATGTTGATCATCCATGAGATGAACAACAAACCCATGAAAAAAAATTTCAAAAAAAATGTGTGGGATGTTGGGAAATGAGGGCGCCTCCTTAGATTGAATCTAAGGAGGCACCTTAGGATCCCTTTACCATATATATATATATATATATATATATATATATATATATATATATATATATATATATATATATATATATATATATTATATATATATATATATATATATATATATATATATATATATACTAGTCATAACCCGTGCCCTCGGGCACGGTTCATTTATGATTCCCCCCGCAAAGGCTTTGTTCCCCAAAAAAATATTTACACAACCCAAATTTAAAAGAACAAATTAGCGTAAAAATATTTAGCGACACGGACATCTTCAGCGTGGGTGCCCTCGGCACGGAACAACAAATACAGAGCGGGCGCCTTTGGCACGGAACAACAAATTCGGCGTAGAACAAAAAAATCGGCGCGGAACAACACGTGAGCTTTTTTGACACGGAACAACAAATTTGGCGTGGAACAACACATTTGGCGCGGGCGCTTTCGGCACAGAACAATAAATTCGGTGCGGGTGCCTTCGGCAAGAAACAATAAATTAGCGTAAAAATTGTGCGGGCGCCTTCGGCCCGAAACAACAAATTCGGTGCAGGCGCCTTCGGTGCGGAACAACAAATTTGGCGTAGAACAAAAAATTCGAAGCTGGTGCCTTTGGCGCGGAACAATAAATTCGACGCGGAACAACGCGCAAGCGCCTTTGGCGTGGAACAACAAATTCAGTGCAGGACAAAAAATTCAGTGTCGAACAACAAATTTGGTGCCTTCTGCGTGGAACAACAAATTCGGTGTCGAACAACAAATTTGGAGAGGGCGCCTTAGGCGCGGAACAACAAATTAGCGTAAGCGCCGAAGGCGCTCGCTAAATTTTTTTACGCTAATTTGTTGTTCCGCGCAGAAGGCGCCCACACCAAATTTGTTGTTCAACACCGAATTTGTTGTTCCTCGTCGAAGGCACTCGCGCTGAGGCGAAGGCGCTCGCGCGTTGTTTCACGCCGAAGGTGCCCGCGACGGATTTTTTAACTACGCCGAATTTGTTGTTCCGCACCGAACGCGGCTACGTCGAATTTGTTGTTCTGCGCCAAATTTGTTGTTACACACTGAAGGCACCCACTAAATATTTTTACGCAAATTTGTTGTTTCGCTCTGAAGGTGCCCGCGTCGAATTTGTTGTTGTGCACAGAAGGTGCCAGCATCGAATTTCTTGTTCTGCACCGAAGGTGCTTCCGTGTTGTTTCGCACCGAAGGCGGTCGTGCATTGTTTCACACCGAGTTTGTTGTTCCAAGCCGAAGGCACCCGCGCCGAATTTTTTGTTCTACTCTGAATTTTTTGTTCCGCACCGAATTTGTTGTTCCACGCTGAAGGCGCCCGCACCATTTTTGTTGTTCCGCGCCAGGCGCCCACCCAAAGGTGCCCATTTCGTTGAATATTTTTACGCTAATTTGCTGTTTTAAATTTTGGTTATGGAAATAATTTTTTGAAGAACAAAAATTTTGTGGGAGAAAATCTAAAATGAATTGCGCCGAATTCAAAAACAGTCAATCAATTGTAATGTTGATATTTTTTCCGTGTCACTCAAATAATATTTAAATGGAAGTTTTTTGTACTTTTTGTGGAAGTTGGTAATTAGTTTGAAGAGTTTGTTAAAATTAATTGAATTAAGAAAACTATACAAACACTCATGAATATTCATGTGTCTTATCTACGTTTCCAGTGTTTTTGCGAGTGTCCTTATACCAAAATTTATATATTTCCAGTGTTTGATGTTCCAATATGAATTTATTACGTTAGGCTGCCGTGGGTCACGCTGTTGTGGGATTTCGGGCTGCCATCGCGCACAGCTTTTTCCCCTTCCATTCGTTTAATGTCGGAAAAGTAAAGATCGTCATTAATTGGATAACACGAAAATTTCAAAAGCATTAATTATTTATTGTTAAACTTGCCAGCTTTTGTATTTAATTTTCACTCTGACATTTTCTGGAAATTTCCCAACCGGCTCTTCGCCTAAAAGCAAACAAAAGTTCACATGTGGAGCTGATCCCCTCTTAGCTTTCAGACCGTTCAAGGCTCAAATATTTGAATAATTCATAGATTTTAACTATACTTTCAATTGTCATTATTGTGTAAGTTAGATGCATTAATAGTTCGGCCATTTATGAAATGTAAGTGGATTTTCTCAAAACCTCTTTCTAACCGTTGATTCATCGAGATCAAATCCTAACCGTTCTTTATCTTGTCCTAGTCAGCCCTAGGATTCAAAAATCACTGTCAAATGTATAATAGATAATTTCTTGCTTTTCGGTTGAAAGTTCCTTCTTGGATTTTAAAATCTCCTTGGTCGTCAATTTTCAAGTTACTATCTGGTAATTATTTCTAAACGGTATCTCTCATATTTTCAGTTTTAAAACCTCGTTAACATTCTGATAATTCAATTTATACTTTTCTGGACTACAAGATCTATTTCTAATCGCTTACCGTATGTACTTTTTAAAATATTTTCTAAACTGGGGGGGGACTCCAATTGTTTTATTGTTATTATTATATCAGTTCTATGTTCTTCGTGACCACATTTTAAAATCTTTGTGTAAACTTAATTTCATTTGCAGAACAATCGTTTCTTACCCTATCCATCCATCCTTCGTCTTACTTTTTCCAAAATTTCAATTTGCTTCGTCTGCTCACTTTTACGTATATATATATATATATATATATATATATATATATATATATATATATATATAAAGGTATATGATACCATGTTTTGCACAAAATCCTTCTTCCATCGTTAGATCATTTTTAGCAATATTTTTGTCCCGTCCATCCGATTATCTTCTTATCCTCTCCTTACCTGACTTTGTTCTTTCGATATTGTTTCGTGTCGTTTTTGGTTTCGGCCTCCCTCTTGTATGTAGACATCAGCGCCTGTAGTTGCCTATGTCATCCCTAGCTAGGAGTAGGCCCTTGGTAGGTGATGTTGTCGTGATGCATGAGTATAGGTAGAGTGTGTAGACCTGTATGAGAGTCTCATCTTTAGGATCCTGATAATTGCCTTTTTGTGTCTTGAATGTGTACTCAGTGTTAACCATGATATGATTGAAGTTGTCTGAATGACGGTATTCATACGTATATGAATAGGGTCATAGCAGGCAATTTCCTTAGACGTAGTTTTTTCGCGATTATATGATAGCTTATCTTTGACTGCATGTGATTGTATCAAAATTTTGTTTTAAACCAAACCTTTAAATTTTTTTTTGAAATTATCTCACAAGATCACAAATCAATTATCCTTCCTCATCCATTACCACGACTCCACATGTTTTTCCAAATGTTTTAAAAATGTGTCACTGATTTTAAGTTTCCTTCTCTCTCTCTCTCTCTCTCTCTCTCTCTCTCTCCATTTAGAAATGTTATGTTATGGTTGTTATAGTTTTGGGACTAGCTATTATTATTGTAGGATTTTGTTTGCGGGTAGGCTCAGGGAGAGATGAGATTTGTTATAGCATTGATTAACCGATTTTGGAACAATAGGATATTGGAATAGATTTCTTTCGGATGAGAAGAAGAGCCGTCCAAGACTTATTTATGATACCGATGTGAGACGGACTCAATGGGAAATTCTGGTCGGATGAAATTATATGCGAGGAGATGATAACTTATCAGACTTGAGGCTTAGACGGGTGGTAGGAGTAACTGCGGAGTATAGTATGAGTTAGGGTGATCATGAGAATGAGTAGAGCATTTAAAGCATCAAGATTTGATTGTTGATGTTGACATGAGAAGACATTGGGAATAACACGACGTGTTGAGATAAATGGATGGTTATGTAGTCGGACTTAATATTGGTTGTGATTAGTTATAGTGAGTAGGATAAGATGTGATTTTGATAGTTCAATTATTCGGTGGATAAATTTATGGGAAGATATGACAAGGAATGTATTGAGGACACGACAATTGTTGATTTGTGAAAGGTGTTATAAGATCGACAAAGTTTTTGTCTTGGATTGGTGATTGACTAGAATAGCGATTGATTAATATTGGGAAGAGATTGAGAAATTTAAAGATGTTATTGAGCGATGATGTTTAGTGGAGTGGTATGGTATGAGAAGATGATTATTATTCCTTTATGAGAACTTGGAGTTGGAAATTTGAACAGCAGTGATGGGTCTATAGTTAAGTGTTAGGATGTGAGTTTAGTCGTGGCATTATCCGGTGAAAAGACGGGTTACGATGGATTATTTGAAGAACGATGTTGAAATTATAGGATTAGAGATAATTGTGTGGAAGATGGGAGTTATAGGCTTAATTGTTTATAGGTATTATTATTATTATTATTATTATAGGTGATTCCGAGGACGGAATCATTTCTAAGGTGGGTAGAATGTAATGGCCGCTTTCCGACGGTATGTATTTTAGCGCGTAGGTGTGTTTCGTGTGCGTTTTGTGTCTTTGATTTTATTTCTACCTTCCGTAGCCCAGGCACGCGAACGAACCCCATTTTCTCGACCCTCTCGGAGGCGCGAGCGCCCCGACACTTTCTTCGTAATCTTTGGAAGTCGAGAGACCAAACTGCTTAACTCTTTACCACTTGATTAAATATATATATATATATATATATATATATATATATATATATATATATATATATATATATAAAGACAAATTTGTTTTTGGGTCCTGTACGTTTTTTTAAAAAAAGAAAACATTTTAATTTTTTTAGTTAGAAATCCTAAGAGTTAAGTGCGTCTAAACAACTCATGGGCTCTCATCCCACATGCCCTCCCCTCTCCCTATATCAAGCTAGCCTAGAGTTTCATGTCTGTTGCTGTCGCATACAAAAAAAACTAAACCCTATCTCTCTCCTATCCTATATAATAAGCTAGGGTCTCCTTTTCTGTTCCTATCTTTTGAGCCACACAAAACGTGAAGCCCAGACCTTCTTTTTTTTGCCTTTTAGAAACCTACCCTATATCTCCCTCTCCCCTTTACGTCAACACCCTAAAACCCTAGGTTTTTTTTTTCCTAACTTCTACAGCCGCACCCACCACAAGCTCACGTTCCTATTCTAAGCCCGCCTCTAGGCCGAGCTTTCTCTTCCCCTCTCCTCATCCTCGCCGGCCAAGAATCCGAGCATGCCGTTCTCCTCCTCCTCCTCACATCACCGGCCATTTTCTCCCCACGCGAGCACAGCAGGCGCGCGCCCCCCTACCATCTCTCCTTCCTTCGACCTGAAACACACCCACGCCCAGCATCTTCTCCGGCCATCCCACCTCGGATCCTGACGAGCCGCGCCCTTTTCTCTCTCTAGCCTTGCCTTTCATCGATCGACGGCAACCACACGTGCCTCGTGCCACGACCCGCCGGCAGTCCCTTCGACCCCATACCGTGCTCTGGACGTTGCCTCCCCTGAGGCAGCCGCGGTCCTATCCCCTCCAGCCTCTCTGCAGACGAGGCTCCAACCCCGACGCCGGCGTCCAGATCTCTTCGCCAAAACCCGGATGCCGACTCATCTCCTCTTGCTCACCACCGCCTGCAAACAACTGAAGCAACGACAACAAGTAATTGAAGAGATGTAAGTGCAGAGGGGGTGAGTTACATATTAGTTTATACATCTATTTATATCTGTTCATATATATGTTAGTTTATCAACAGTAGCTTTTCCATGGTATATATTTATATATTTATAAACGTACCAGTTTACAATAACTAAAGTGCTAATAGTTAGTTAATTATATTTATAAGCAAGCATACAGGTTGGTTGTAAAGGTATAGGTTATAAGCACTAGGGTACAATGTATTATATGAGTAGGGTAACACATAAACTAGTATGTTAATTAGGATTATATGCCTCAGTTTTAGGCTAGTTTTATAATATGGATTGGTATATAAGGTTAATACAACAGCTTGTAAGTTAGATATTATTTTAACCTGAGTTAGTAGACCTAAGCTATTTGACAGATTATGTGTATGCTAAGGGATGTAGATGTTTTTATGATTATGGGTTCCTATGCTAGGTTAGCTTATTTCTTCTTTCTCAGAGACAGTTTGGGGACCGTGCCTTTCATATGTAAACGGTGTAACTTTCATTAGTCAAATCCTTTAGTTTGATGTTAAATATCTATGACGCAGACATTCACGCTACTGCAATCGGGTAACTGGAACCGTGACGGGATCCGAAACTGCTTCCAGGACCGACGCCAGATTCACGATTAATCATCATTCAGGTTGGTTTCCTCTAATTCGTAGCTAACCCACACCATAGCAAATCGAACCCTAAACTAAAAATCGACAAATTGGAATTAAAATTACTTTTTCGCTCTTTTAAAACGTTGTGCAAATCTAGAATATCGACGAATGAACTTTTGACTGTGCACATAGGATAGACTCATCGAATAGGGCAGAACATCAAAATTGTGACTTTGACGATTAGGGTAGTCCCGACAACCTAGAAATGAGCCTAAATAGGATTTACTGAAAACACGACCTGACATCATCGCCGTGACACTATTTCAGACGGACTTCCGTGGACGAGATGCCTGGACGAGACGCCCGCACAGACGACACACTCGCCATCCCAGGCAAGTGTATCCACTTGCACTTTTGGCCGTGCTTAGGCCCTAGTTGGTTAGAATTGTTAACTGTGAACAAATAGAACCGGACGTGAAATGATAGCGTCCGGGACAACTCCTGACGGCTCAGACTTGACGACGAAGTCTGAGCCTGACCACAACAACTTTGATGCTGTAGGGCTATCATGTGTGTGCGTGTGTGTGGACACCCTAGAATAACCCTTCCTATCTTGTCACGTCTCGTCCCGTCTTGCACAACCCGCTGGGCAATAGGGCACTCTCCGAGTGATCCCTTGTACCGATTCACAGCCTGCGGGCAATAGGGCACTCTCCAAGTTAGAGAGAGTGATCCCTTGTACTGATACACAGCCCGAGGGCAATAGGGCACTCTCCAAGCTAGAGAGAGTGATCCCTTGTACTGATTCTCAGCCTGCAGGCAATAGGGCACTCGCCAAGCTAGAGCGAGTGATTCCTTGTACTGGTGTCTTGTCTTGTCTTGTCTTCCTTGGGGTTTGGGGTTGGGTTGAGCGTGCGCACGGCAAGAGGGTCTGATCCCCCTCGAACCGTAAGGCATGAACCCTTTTGTGTCTCACTTGTCTTGTCTTGCCTTGTTTCTGTCACGTCACGTCTTGTCTTGACACCTGTAGGTTAGTCCCATAGTTGGTAGCACACGCTACAACTACTACTTATTGCGCTTTACTTTCCTGCTACGTTACTTCTGTTTGTTACTCAGTTATAACCCCAGCATGCTAATCAACCAGTAAAACGTTGTCTAAAAGTTGATACACTTGTAGTTTGGTCTAACCCTTTTTGTAGACCTGACCTGACGTACAGTTCCTTCTTTTGGTGTTGTACGTCAGGTGTTGAGCCAGAGTACGTCGACGAGGCAGACTCACTGGAGTACGAGGAGCCGAGGACGTTGATCCAGAGTTCGTGCCTGACGAGGATCAGACCTTGAGGTCTTTTAGTCGCCACTTTAAGAGGTTACTACTTTCAGTTTCCTTTTAGATAGTTTGTTGCCACGCTTAAGCTTCTTTTAGACCTTGTACTTGTTGGATATTATATCTCTAATTTAATGAATGCATCTTCCTTTCCGTACTTTCTGTTGTTTTGAACTATATTAATGCAAGAACCTGAAAATCTTTTAAAATGGTACCTCTACAGACGCTTATTGGGTCCGAGCTTCTCAAGCTCTGGCCTAAGCGGGCCTCGTCACGTTTCGCTTCCGTCCATTTTGGGAAGCGGGGCGTGACACGATGCCAAGAGTTACTTCTGGGACGACCCTACCTGTTCAAAACATGCGCTGACGGGATCATCTGGTGATGTATCCCAAAGAAAGAGGCGACCTCCATCATATCGCATTGCCACGATCAACCATGCGGTGGACACGCAGCTGTCACCAAAACCACGACAAAAATCCTCCAAAGTGGTTTCTATTGGCCAACTATATTCAGAGATGCGAACAAATACATCAGGAGATGCGATAGATGCCAGAGGACGGTAAATATCACGAAGAAGAACGAAACACCCCTTCATGGTATCTTGGAGATAGAACTATTTGACTATTAGGGCATTGACTTCATGGGACCTTTTCCATCGAGTAACGGCAATAAGTACATCTTGGTTGCCGTTGATTACGTCTCGAAGTGGGTGGAAGCCATGGCCACCCCAATAAATGATGCGACGATAGAGCCAAGTTTTTTAAGAATACCATCTTGTTGAGTATTGATTCTCCGGATTTGGTTTTGGATGATGAACAAACATAAATATATCGTGAACTAACTCTTTGTGAGCACAGTTATGGAGATCGTCGCCAAACTTCTATGAACATCTAAAGCGATGTCTCAAGACTTCTCAATACGCGTGATCGTGTGCTTGAAGCTTCGTTGAAGCTCAAGGACCATTATTGAAGTCATGAAGATTCGGATCGAAGCTTTCGAAGACGGTTCGTCAAGTTTTATTTATAGTCTTCTAGCTTCGTTTCGTAGAATGTTAAGCCTTGAGTAGGTCTTACGTTTTTATCTTCATAACGCTCATATCTTAGAGCTAGGATCTTAGTAGAAGTCCATACAAACTTTTTCGAAGCTTCGCGCTTCGATTCGCGACTTCTTGTGCATGTTAGTTGGTTCAAGAAGAAGAACCAACCGACTAGATGGTGATCTAGTCGGTCAGCAAAGCTTCTTGAACCGACTAGTTTGCCTCCTTCAATTCTAGCTCAGTTACTGTTTACAGTTAGTCGGTCAAGGAAGGTTCACCGACCGACTAGTTGTGAAACTAGTCGGTTAAGAATCCTTCTTAGACCGACTAGTTGAACTTCCATTTTTGAGCCTGAGCTACTGTTTATCGTTAGTCGGTCAAAGTACATTTGTCGACCGACTAGTTGATGAACTAGTCGGTCAACATTTGTTCTTGGACCGACTAAATCAATTTGTACTCAGACTATTTGTTTTATCTCTTAGTGGGTCTATGTTCACTCACCGACCGACTAGTTGTGAAACTAGTCGGTTGGCAAGTCTTCTTGGACCGACTAGTTCTTTAAGTCTAAACTTCATCTATTCACTGTTCACCTCTTAGTCGGTTCATGTTGATTGACTGACCGACTAGTTGATGAACTAGTCGGTCAGTGGTCCTTCTTTGACCGACTAGTCTACTTCAGAATAGAGCCGTTGGAGCATTAAATGCCACGAATTTTGCTCTCTCTCTCTTCTATCCTATATATACTTGGAGTGCTGCTTTCATAGCATTCAAGGCTGATATTAAGTGAACTTTAGAGATCAAAAGAGAAGCATTAAATCTCATTCAAAGCTAATTCATTTCTCATCTTGAATCTCCCCCTCACTCTTATTTCAAAAGAGAGATTCATTGATTGTGAGCCTTCCAAGCCAAGAGCTTGATCCAAGGTCACCAACATCCACCTAAGACTCCATTGCTGGTCATCTACTTGGAGCTAGTGTTTGGTGCCTTCATCTTCCCAAAAATCCATCTTTGCCCTAATTTGTAAGTATACTCAAGGCATAGGATTTTGTCGGCAAGAATTTCGTATTTCATTTACTTTGATATTGTGTGTGTTATTCTCTCGGTTGTCACGCCCTGCTTCCCAAAAACATGGAGGCGAAGCGTGAGAAGGTCCGCACGGACTTGAAGCTGCAAAGCCGCAAGTCCGATAAGCGTCAATTAAAACGAAGTAGCAGGTCCCTGTAATGTTACTCAGAACAACAATAACAATAATAGGAAAAGAGAGACAATAATATAACATTATTCCAACTCATAGCCCAACAAAAGTCCAACAACCAGAAATGCCACCAGGCAACAAAAGAGTCAAAAGCAAAGGCCAAGCATGGCCAACAGAGTCTAACAAAACGGTGCTACTCACCGACAACCACAGCTAACAAAGGAAGAGTACGGAAGATCTCTAAGATTGATCACCGGTGTCCTCGTACTCCACGTCACCAACAGGTTCGGGCACGAACTCCCCGAACTCGTCACCCTCCGCAACTGTCTCCGGCTCAGCAACTAACATGCGTCACCCAAAGAGAAGGGCACATGTCAGCAAGTCTAAAAGACTTGTGCAAGGAAACTATAAAAGTAAAGCAACCTAACAGTTCTAAAGTAAAGTATGACATGGATATAAAAGGACAAATGACATGGCATGGCAAGTAAACAAGGAAAAGACAAGTACTGGAATTGTAATCACGTCGTCCACAGAGATTCCACCCTTTGGCTAGAGTGGCTGTACGGGCCAACTCTTACACTCAAGTGACCGTTTATCCCTACCCCTCCACGTGTGTCGAGCCAGGGCATTACCCCCGAACACGGAATGCTCGCTTTTGGATCACGAGCCAGGAAGTGTTTTTAACACGGATGGCGTAGGGTTATGCCCGCATAACGGGTGCCTAGCCGTTAACACGGAATCATGGATTTGGTACAAGTAGTGTAGCGTGTGCTACGATGCAAGTTTAACTAGGATGACATGTAAGATGCAATGCATGGCAGTTAACAATTCAAATGCGTACAGTTAAGGAATTTAAACATGACAGATATCAATGCATAAATGATATGGCAAGGTGTCGGATCTAGTTTCGTTGTCAAGCTAGATCACAAAGGTGCGCCTAGATCGCTATCATTTCACGATCTAGTCTCTTTCACGCTAGTACAAGGAATTGGCCTAAAAACATGGCCTAAAGAAGTGTTGGCAAGTTTCACTTGCCTGGTACCGAGTTGTTGATCGATGTGAGTAATGAGAACGATGTCCTACGGTAGATGAATTCGCTGTTTATGGCAAAATAAAGATTAGACGGAAGTTCTAAATCGTTTTGCATTGGAATCCTATGTCTAATATTCCATTTTTAATTTAGGGTTTCTAATTTACGGTGTGGGTTAAAAGCGATTAAGGGATTAAAGTTACTAACCGTAGAGTAGCGAATGGAAGACACCAAAACAGATCGTGTTTTGGCGACGAAGAACAATCCCGGGAAGCTACGGCCGAAAAACGAGATCTCGGCGACCTAGATCGGTATCCGGCGCAAGATTCGGCGAGAAAGAACCTCGGAGGATGAAGGAAATGATTTGGGGAAGGTTGGGGATTATTTGAGAATGATCTTGGCTCAGGAAGAATGAATGAAGAATGATAGAATCGACGGATTAAATAGAAATAAAAACGGCGGCTAAAAATAGATCTAGGGTTTCGGGGTCAACTAGTCGGTCAAAGAAGAGGGGTTGACCGACTAGTTGAGGAACTAGTCGGTCTGTCGTCTAACTTAGACCGACTAAATGGAAAATCGAGAATAAGTTTTGGTACAGGTCGACTACATTAGTCGGTCAAAGCACAACTGGTGACCGACTAGTTTAAGAACTAGTCGGTCGGTCGACCAACGTTGACCGACTAAAAGGCAACCAAAAGCTAAAGATGAGAATTAGAACTAGTCGGTTGAAGCGCAACTCTTAACCGACTAAAAATATACAGTAACTACTGTAGAAAAGACTGTACAAGAATTAGTCGGTTGAAGAACAACAGCTGACCGACTAGTTTGCAACCTAGTCGGTCGGAAATCGTTCTTAGACCGACTAACGACAAACAGTAACTCTATTGTATAGTGAAACTCAGAATTAGTCGGTCTGAGTACAATGCTTGACCGACTAGTTTGAGAACTAGTCGGTCGAAGGTTGAACTTAGACCGACTAACGACAAACAGTAACTCAGCTATAATTTCTATGTTGAACTAGTCTGTCCATGAAGGATGGTCGACCGACTAGATCTCATTCTAGTTGGTTGGTTCTCCTTCGTGAACCAACTAAGATGCACCAGAAGTGCCGAAACGAAGCGCGAAGCTTCGGGAAAGATTCTATGGCTTCTAGGATCGTTCTAACTCTAAAATTACAGTGTTAAGAAGCTAAACGTGAGGATTCAATCGAGAAAACATACAAGGAGGGGAAATTCAATATCATTCATATAAAATAGCTATTACAAACACCGGTCGTTACATCCTCCCCACCTTAAGAAAAATTCTGCCCTCGGAGTTTCCTAAAACTCACGTGTTAGGGAACAAAAGTGGGTAGCGCTCACGCATCTCATCTTCCCTCTCCCAAGTAGACTCTCCTGGCGAGCCGTGTCGCCACATCACCCTCACAAGATTTACGGTCTTGTTCCGAAGTGACTTCTGACTCCTGTCCAAAATCTGAAATGGCAGCTGGTCATACGTCAGATCAGGGCGAACGGTGATCTCCGAGAAATCCACAGCGTGAGACGGATCGCTAACATAACGACGAAGCTGCGACACATGGAAGACGTCGTGAACTCCAACCAAAGATGGCGGCAAGGCTAAGCGGTAGGCTACCTCGCCAACCCTCTCCAGAACGTCAAACGGTCCAATGTATCTCGGGCTCAGCTTCCCGCGCTTCCCAAAGCGAATCACTCCTTGATTCGGGGAAATCTTCAGAAACACGTGGTCACCAGGCTGAAACTCCAATGGACACTATTTAGCATCAGCCCAATGCTTAAAACGGTCCTGGGCAATCCTCAGCCGCTCCTGAATGTTTCTGACAACATCCACAGCCTCCACGATCATCTCAGGTCCCAACAGCTCCTGATCTCCAACGTCATCCCAACTCAGTGGCGATCGACATTTCCTTCCGTATAGCGCAGCGAATGGTGCCATGCCAATACTCGCCTGGAAGCTGTTGTTATAAGAGAACTCTACCAGGTGTAGATGGTCCTCCCACGAACCCTTAAAATCCAACATACACGCTCTCAGCATGTCCTCCAAGATCTGAATCGTCCTCTTAGACTGGCCATCCGTCTGCGGATGGTACGCCGTGCTGAAACTCAGACTCATACCCAAACTCTTCTGCAGACTCTGCCAGAACTGAGACGTGAATCTCGTGTTTCTGTCCGACACGATACTCACAGGGACTCCATGCAGTCGAACGATCTCCTGCACGAACACGTTACATCACTAACTATTCTAGGGAAAGGAAATGAAAATGGAAAGTAAAAGAGTTTACCTCCATATATCTCCTCGCCAGCGCCTCAGTAGACTGTCCTACTCGGAACGGAATAAAGTGTACGGATTTGGTCAATCGGTCTACGATCACCCAAATCGCGTCATTCTGCTTCGGACTCCGAGGTAGTCCAGTCACGAAGTCCATAGTGATGTGTTGCCACTTCCACTCTGGAATCAGAAGCGGTTGTAGAAACCCCGCCGTACACTGATGCTCCGCTTTAACCTGCTGGAAAACCAAGCACTTGGCCACACTCCGAGCCATGCTCCTCTTCATCCCATGCCACCAGAAATTCAAACGAAGATCCTTGTACATCTTGGTCCCACCAGGATGCACAGAATACGGCGAACTGTGTGCCTCTACCAACAGCTCCTCTCTGATATCTCCCACAGGCACACACAACCTGGCTCCAAACCTCAGTGAGCCATCCTCGTGAATCATGAAATCAGTTCGCAGACCCGCTTCCATCATCTCTCGAATCTTTACCAAATTCGGGTCACCACTCTGCCCAGCCTTGATCTGATCCATGATCGTCGACTGTATCTGCATACACATCAACGAAGAAGTCTCTCCAGGCAGAACCACCTCAACTCCAGACTCGCAAAAATCCTGCTGCAATCTCCACTGCGAAGTCAGCAACATCACCGCCGGAAGCCTACTCAACGCATCAGGAACTACATTCACTTTACCCGGGTGATACTGCAACTCGATCTCATTGTCTGCCATGAGCTCCAACCACCGACGCTGTCGCATGTTGAGCTCCTTCTGCGTGAAAATGTACTTCAAGATTTTATGATCGGTGAAAATCTTCACTTTCTCACTCAGCAGGAAATGCCTCCAAATCTTCAGCGCAAACACGACAGCAGCCAACTCCAAATCGTGCGTCGGGTAATTCTTCTCATGAGCCTTAAGCTGACGAGAAGCATACGCAACCACGTGCCCATGCTGATGCAACACACATCCAAGACCTTTGCCAGAAGCATCGCAAAAGATCTCGAATCCTCCACTCCGGTCGGGCACAGCAAGAACAGGGGCAGACGTCAACCGCTCCTTCAGAACACCAAAAGCTTCCTCACAACCAACAGACCAATCAAAAGATACATCCTTCCGCGTCAACCTGGTCATCGGCTTGACAATACGGGAGAAATCCTTGATGAATCGTCGGTAATAACCTGCAAGTCCAAGAAAACTCCGGATCTCAGACACTGACTGCGGAACAGACCATTCTCTGATAGCCCTAATCTTTTCAGGATCCACCGAAATCCCATCACCAGTCACCACATGCCTAAGAAAAGCCACTCTATCCAGCCAGAACTCGCACTACGAATACTTGGCATACAACCGATGCCTCCTCAGAATTTCCAATACCGTCCTCAAGTGCGACGCATGCTCCTCCTCTGACTTAGAATAGATCAGAATATCGTCAATGAAGATAACGACAAACTTATCTAAATAGTCATAGAAGATCAAATTCATCAGGTTCATAAATACTGCAGGCGCGTTGGTCACACCAAAAGGCATGACCACGAACTCGTAGTGACCATACTTCGTCCTGAACGCCGTCTTCAGAATGTCCTCCTTCCTCACCTTCAGCTGGTGATATCCGCTCCTCAGGTCCAATTTGGAGAATACCCTCGATCCTCCGAGCTGATCAAAAATATCATCAATCCGCGGCAATGGGTACTTATTCTTTACAGTCACTGCATTCAGCCCTCGATAATCCATGCACATGCGACGCGAGCCATCCTTCTTCTTCACCAGCAGGACCGGTGCTCCCCACGGAGACACACTAGGATTTATGTAACCCTTCTGCAAGAGTTCATCTAGCTGCTTCCGCAACTCCTCCAATTCCGCTGGAGCCATACGATAAGGTGCCTTCGAAATGGGCAGCGCCCCCGGAATCAGGTCGATAGAAAATTCTAGAGCTCGATCGGGCGGTAGACCAGACATCTCCTCGGGGAAGACGTCATCGAATTCACGCACCATAGCAGGCCTACCCTGCTCCATCAGCATAGCCACAGCCTCCACCGGCTTGGCCCGAAACCTGACCGGACCAAGCGAACTGCTACCACGGCTGAACTCAAACACTGGATGTCCGGGAATCTCAAACACCACCTTCTTCCTCCGACAGTCGATCGTAGCATAGAAGCTCGCAAGCCAATCCATCCCAAGCACTGCATCGTAGTTGATGATGTCGTGGACAATAAAGTCAGCATACAGCTCGTGTCCACAGACCACCAACGGGCAAGAATTGCACCCACGATGCACCGAAATCACACCATTCCCTATGACGATGTTCCAACTCCGGGGAAGAGAGGAAGTCGACAAGGAATGCCTCTCCACGAAGCTCCGAGAAATGATGCACATGGATGCACCAGAGTCAAAGAGAACTCGTGCAGGAAAAGCGCAAACCAAGATCACACCTAACAGACAGTCTAACAATCAAATTCTATTCTAGCAAACAATCATATGCAAACAACTAATCAAATCTAACAACCAAACTGACTAAGAAGGAAACAGCTAGATTGAAAGTTACCTGCAATAACCTCATCCAGTGTCTCGGTCTCAGCAGCAGTCATCAGAAACGCCTGTCGTTTCGGCTGGACAGCCTGCTGAAACGCCTGCCTCTGTGGAACGAGAGGCACTCCACGACCAGCAGGAACAGGTGCCCTCTGCTGCAACGGCTGAGCTGCAACAGGTGCCCTCCACGGCTACTTCGACCTCGGGCAATCCTTCATGGTGTGCGCAGGATCGCCACAAACCAAACACTGCCCCAGCATCTTCCGGTACTGATCCTTGACATGCCCAGTCTCGCCACAGAAATTGCAAGTCTTCAAAGTAGGAGGTCATCCGGGCCTCTTGAACTGCACAGGCTGGTTGGGCCCGTGCCTCGGTCTCACCACTGCTCTGGCCTGCTCCATAGGCCTCTTCCCAGTACCAGAAATCTGTCCCCTCTTCTGATTCACAATCCTCTCCTGCCTCTTCGCCGTAATCAGAACCTTCTGGTAAGTCTCCGCGTCAGAAGAAGTGACATAGCTCTGCAGATCCAACGAAATCCCCTACAGAAACCTCTGGGCTCTCTCCTCAGCATCCTGCACCATCTTCGGTGCAAAACGACTCAGCCTCGTGAATTCCTGGTGGTACTGATCCACCGTCAAATTCCCCTGCTTCAAGTCAATGAAGCGCTGAGCCATCTCCCTCTTGGCGGCCTTAGGAAAATACTCCTCATCAAATCTGGACTTGAAGGTAGCCCAAGAAATCGGCTCCTCCAGCAACTCCTCGGCATCCCACCAGTTCCGCGCGTTGTCCTTCAGCTGCCGCTTCGCCAGATCAACCCATCCAGTTGGGTCGACCTTTGACATCTTCAGATTGTCTTCCATGTTCCTGGTCCACTCATCTGCAGCCAGGGGTCCCTCGGTCCCGTCGAAGTAAGCAGGACCCAGCTCCCGAAATTGCTTCGCTCAAGGCTCGAAGCGAGGGACAACCTGGACAGCCGGCGCTGCACGAGCAGGCGGAACATTCCGGACAGTCTATAGAATTCCTTGCTGCACCTGCATCATCTGATGCATCATCCTCATCATCTCCCCGGTGGTGGGCTCTCGGTCCGGCTCCTGGTCGCGAGGGGGCACACCACCACCAGCACGGGTATTCCGTCTCCCAGCCATCTATTGACACAGGAAACGAAACAAATCAGACTCTTAGCCTATGACTCGGTGTTGAATTTTGTTTATTGGACTTGCTATAATTCTTATTGTCATTCCGATTAAGTCACAGTTACAGAAAAATGGACCTGCATGGGCCACCAAAGAAACCTGTCACGCCCCGCTTCCCAAAAACATGGAGGCGAAGCGTGAGAAGGTCCGTACGGACTTGAAGCTGTAAAGATGCAAGTCCGATAAGCGTCAATTAAAACGAAGTAGCAGGTCCCTGTAATGTGACTCAGAACAACAATAACAATAATAGGAAAAGAGAGACAATAATATAACATTATTCCAACTCATAGCCCAACAAAAGTCCAACTACCAGAAATGCCACCAGGCAACAAAAGAGTCGAAAGCAAAGGCCTAGCATGGCCAACAGAGTCTAACAAAACGGTGCTACTCACTGACAACCACAGCTAACAAAGGAAGAGTACGGAAGATCTCTAAGATTGATCACCGGTGTCCTCGTACTCCACGTCACCAACAGGTTCGGGCACGAACTCCCCGAACTCGTCACCCTCCGCAACTGTCTCTGGCTCAGCAACTAACATGTGTCACCCAAAGAGAAGGGGCACATGTCAGCAAGTCTAAAAGACTTGTGCAAGGAAACTATAAAAATAAAGCAACCTAACAGTTCTAAAGTAAAGTATGACATGGATATAAAATGACAAATGACATGGCATGGCAAGTAAACAAGGAAAAGACAAGTACTGAAATTGTAATCACGTCGTGCACAGAGATTCCGCCCTTTGGCTAGAGTGGCTGTACGGGCCAACTCTTACACTCAAGTGACCGTTTATCCCTACCCCTCCACGTGTGTCGAGCCAGGGCATTACCCCCGAACACGGAATGCTCGCTTCTGGATCACGAGCCAGGAAGTGTTTTTAACACGGATGGCATAGGGTTATGCCCGCATAACGGGTGCCAAGCCGGTAACACGGAATCATGGATTTGGTACAAGTAGTGTAGCGTGTGCTACGATGCAAGTTTAACTAGGATGACATGTAAGATGCAATGCATGGCAGTTAACAATTCAAATGCGTACAGTTAAGGAATTTAAACATGACAGATATCAATGCATAAATGATATGGCAAGGTGTCGGATCTAGCTTCGTTGTCAAGCTAGATCACAAAGGTGCGCCTAGATCGCTATCATTTCACGATCTAGTCTCTTTCACGCTAGTACAAGGAATTGGCCTAAAAACATGGCCTAAAGAAGTGTTGGCAAGTTTCACTTGCCTGGTACCGAGTTGTTGATCGACGCGAGTAACGAGAACGATGTCCTACGGTAGATGAATTCGCTGTTTATGGCAAAATAAAGATTAGACGGAAGTTCTAAATCGTTTTGCATTGGAATCCTATGTCTAATATTCCATTTTTAATTTAGGGTTTCTAATTTACGGTGTGGGTTAAAAGCGATTAAGGGATTAAAGTTACTAACCGTAGAGTAGCGAATGGAAGACACCAAAACAGATCGTGTTTTGGCGACGAAGAACAATCCCGGGAAGCTACGGCCGAAAAACGAGATCTCGGCGACCTAGATCGGTATCCGGCGCAAGATTCGGCAAGAAAGAACCTCCGAGAATGAAGGAAATGATTTGGGGAAGGTTGGGGATGATTTGAGAATGATCTTGGCTCAGGAAGAATGAATGAAGAATGATAGAATCGACGGATTAAATAGAAATAAAAACGGCGGCTAAAAATAGATCTAGGGTTTCGGGGTCAACTAGTCGGTCAAAGAAGAGTGGTTGACCGACTAGTTGAGGAACTAGTCGGTTGGTCATCTAACTTAGACCGACTAAATGGCAAACCGAGAATAAGTTTTGGTACAGGTCGACTACATTAGTCGGTCAAAGCACAACTGGTGATCGACTAGTTTAAGAACTAGACGGTCGGTCGACCAACGTTGACCGACTAAAAGGCAACCAAAAGCTAAAGATGAGAATTAGAACTAGTCGGTTGAAGTGCAACTCTTAACCGACTAAAAATATACAGTAACTATTGTTGAAAAGACTGTACAAGAATTAGTCGGTTGAAGAACAACAGCTGACCGACTAGTTTGCAACCTAGTCGGTCGGAAATCGTTCTTAGACCGACTAACGACAAACAGTAACTCTACTGTACAGTGAAACTCAGAATTAGTCGGTCTGAGTACAATGCTTGACCGACTAGTTTGAGAACTAGTCGGTCGAAGGTTGAACTTAGACTGACTAACGACAAACAGTAACTCAGCTATTATTTCTACGTTGAACTAGTCGATCCATGAAGGATGGCCGACCGACTAGATCTCATTCTAGTCGGTTGGTTCTCCTTCGTGAACCAACTAAGATGCACCAGAAGTGCCGAAACGAAGCGCGAAGCTTTGGGAAAGATTCTATGGCTTCTAGGATCGTTCTAACTCTAAAATTACGGCGTTAAGAAGCTAAACGTGAGGATTCAATCGAGAAAACATACAAGGAGGGGAAATTCAATATCATTCATATAAAATAGCTATTACAAGCACCGGTCGTTACATCGGTTGTGAGAGTTTGTTTGTGATCCCGGGTTGTGGGAGTCACAATTTCATTTGTGTATGATTTGACTCTTGTAGAGGTTTCTACAAGTATTTCATAGTGAAATTTGAGTTCGAAGTTTCTAACTCAAGTATCCGGACGGGATCCGGGTGGTTGGGACGTAGGATTACCGGGAACAAGTCGGGGAGATTTGGGTGGATCCGAACCCGTTAAATTGCTTGTTTGCGATTGTTTTCTTTGTTGTCTATATTTACATTTCCGCATTTCCGCATTGTTGGTAGAGTTTGCAAGATAGTTAGGAATTATCTTCTTAATTATTTTAAAGTACTATTCACACCTCCCCCCCTCTAGTACTTGTGCAGTAGCTTCGTAGGGCTTTACATTTGGTATCAGAGCCAAGTCTATAGCTATGTCTGCCAACGACAACAAGACCGTTCGTCCACCTTCAGATTACAGCACCTTCAGGAACCGTGAAGGAGCGTCTTCGGTGATGGAAGGACACTCCTCGACGAGGCCTCCCTTCTTCAACGGTACCAACTACGGGTACTGGAAATGCCGGATGGAAACTTTCCTTCGGAGTGCTTCACTATGGAGAGCCACGATGAAGGAGTATGTCGAGCCCGTCGAAGAAGATTTCGAGAAGTGGACTACCGCGGAGGTCGCCGCGGAGGTAAGCAATGCCAAGGAAATGAATGCCTTGCAATGCGCCTTGGAGCCCGAGGATTTCAATAAGATATGCACATGTAAAAGTGCATATCAAATATGGAACTCCATCCTCATCTTGCATGAAGGAACGAGTAGGGTAAGAGACTCCAAACTCGTAGTTGTAAATAAAGATTACAGGTTATTTCATATGCTACAGGGTGAGAAGATGAAGGAGTACTATGCTCGCTTCGTCGACATCACCAACGAGTTGGAGGCTCTCGGTAAGACCTACACCCAAAAGGAGAAAGTCTCGAAGATCACCGATAGACTTCCTTCTTGTTGGGAGAAACATACCTTCGCCATCGAGGAAGGTAATGACATGAGTAAGTATACCGTCATTCAACTAATGGGTACCTTAATGTCTTATGAGGTACGCAAGGATAGCAAACTTAAGTTGTAGGACAAGATGAAGTCCTACTTGAAGTAAGACGAGCCAAAGAAAAAGGCGATTGCTTTCAAGGCCGCTCCATCCACATCCACATCTACTGACGATGAAGACTCAGAAGACGAGTTGGACTTGGAATCTATTGCCCTCATGGCAAAGAAGTTCAACCGGTTCTTTCGGAAAGGTAACTTCAAAAACAAATCGAAGTTTAGTTCTACTAACGCCTCCTCTCCTTTTTGTTTCAAATGCAACAAGCCAGGACACATGAAAGCGGATTGTCCTCAAAACAAGCACAAGGAGAAGTGGAAGGCGCCAAAGTTCGACAAGTCCAAGAAGTACAAGAAAGGGTACAAAAAGGGACTTGTCGGGACATTCACCGACTCCGAGGATTCCTCTAGTGGCGAGTCGAACGATGAGCAAGTGGAGCAAGCACACATGTGCTTCATGGCTAGAGAGGAGCAAGATAAAGATTCCTCCTCCGATGATAGCGACAATGAAGGCGATGAGGTAACAATGGATGACCTTAGAAATGCTAATGAGCAAATATGGTCTAAATACACCAAATTAGTAAATAGATATACTAAAGTAAAAGATGATTTAGCTAGCATCCAAACCTCGCCTAAACCTATCATCACCAACAACGACACCGTTGTTGAAGAGTTGAGAAATGAGATTGTAAATCTCAAATCTCAACTTGAACATGTTCATATTGAGGAATCGGATGAACATGAGATGGCGGATTTAATTTCTCGAAACTCTACTTTGAGTATCGAGAATGAGAATCTCAAATCTCGTGTTTATGCACTCACATCGCAAATATCCACTTTGGATGCTTCGATGCATTCTCTCACCGAGAAATATGAGTGCACATTAGGCCGAATTAATAAATTCAATAAAGGTAAGGACCATTTGGATAATATCCTAAATGAATTACTTCCGGCCAATCACCACATTGGCTTGGGGTATAAGTTGGGAAATTCATCCAAGTCGGCCACTATCTTTGTTAGGCCAACTTCCGATGCTTCAACGAGTGGGAGCAAACACTCTATTGGTAGTTCATATACTAATTGTGCTTCCTCCTCGTACACACCCTCGTTTGGAAAGAAACCCACCTTGGGTGGACCTCCAAAAAAGGGTCATGCTTATATGTACACCAATACCATGCCACGTAGGAACACACGTCCTACTCCACATGTTCACACATATGATGATTTTTATGCACCACATCCACGGGCACGTGCACACCATGTGAGACACCCTCATGCACGTGTTCCTCCACATGCATATGTTCACACACATCATCATATGAATAAGTATAATCATGCACCATTTCATCATGTGCCATATGCCTATCCACGACATGCATCACGTAGAAATCAACAACACATGCATGCTCCCAATAGGATTAGGGCTTCCAAAATTTTCACTATTTGGAGCCCAAAGGACACAAGCATGAATGAAAAACAAGTTTATATGAATTATTATTTTATGAATGTCGTGCATAGTGATAATTATGTGGGAAAGTCTAAGTCCAATTGGACTTGGCTTCCAAAGGTATAATCTTTTGGACCCAATGACCTTGGGTACCATGATACGATATTTTCTATCTTTAGGTACTCAAGAAAAAGAAAAGGAGCAACAATTCAAAATTTAGCTCCAAGAATAATTGGATACTCAATAGCGGGTGTTCAAAACACATGACGGGTGACGCTCAATTGCTCTCCGGAGTGGTGCCCATTGCAAATGGAAACCGGGTAGTCTTTGGAGGCAACGAGAGCGGAACCATCATATGTGTTGGAAAAGTGGGTAATCCTTCTAAACCACTTATAAGTGATGTTTACCTTGTTAAAGGATTAAACCACAATCTTATTTCAATAAGCCAACTTTGTGACAAAGGTTACAAAGTTAGCTTTGCGAAAGGAATGTGCCATATTTTAAGAAAAGATAATAATGATTTATTGTTTTTCGGCACACGCCATAAGGATATATACATCCTAGATCTTCCAAGATCACATGAACAATGTCTCATTGCCAATACAAGTGAACAACACTTATGGCATTGACGTTTTGATCATGTGAACTTTGGAATACTATTTAAACTTTCCAAGTTAAATTCTATTAGAGGCTTCCCTAAGCTTGTCTTTCAAAAGAAAAGCTTTTGTGACTCGTGTCAACGAGGCAAGCTTCCAAAATCGTCTTTTAAACCTAAGAAAAGCAGTTCTTCTAAGCGGCCACTAGAGCTATTACATCTAGATTTATTTGGGCCAACTAGAGTTTCTTCATTAGGAAATGCACGTTATGGACTTGTCATCGTTGATGACTTTTCTAGATTTACTTGGGTATTTTCCTTAAGTAATAAAAATGATGCTTTTGAAAACTTCACAATTTTTGTTAAGAAAGTACAAAATCTCATTGGAACCACCATTGTCACTATTCGTAGTGATCATGGAGGGGAATTTGAGAATGAGTCTTTCTCAACTTTTTGTGATGAAGTTGGTATTACTCACACCTTTTCATTCCCTCGCGCACCTCCTCAAAATGGTGTTGTTGAGAGAAAGAATAGGACGCTAGTGGAATGTGCTCGCACTACGCTTGATGATAGCCAACTTGGCCATCAATTTTGGGCGGAAGCGGTACATACCGCTTGCTATGTGTTTAATAGGATACTTTTGAGGCCCGGCACCAAACAAACTTGTTATGAATTGTTGTTTGGTAGATTGCCTCAAGTTAAACATTTTCGTGTTTTCGGTGCAAAATGTTTTATTAAAAACACGTATGGTAGTTTGGACAAATTCGATCCAAGATCCGATGAGGGGATATTTGTTGTATATTCATCCCGTAGCAAAGCCTACCGGATATACAACAAACAAACCTCAACGATCGAGGAATCACTTCATGTTTCATTTAATGAAGGTTTTGTCCCTACTAGAATTACTAATGATGATGACTCCATGGATGTCTTATGTAATTCAATTGGTAATTCTAATTCTATTGATTCTAATGAGACTAACCTGACTAATGAATCTTTTGAGAATGTTCCTAGTGATCAGGGAATTCCCAAATGTCTTCATACCGTTCGTGACCATCTTCATGAGCAATTCATTGGCAATATCCATGATAGTGTCAAGACGAGATCGCAAGTGAACTACTTCGCTCATTGTGCCTTTGCCTCCTCGATTGAGCCAAAGAATATTAATGAAGCGTGCGAAGATGGTGCTTGGATCCTTGCCATGGAAGAGGAACTCATTCAATTCGAAAGGAATGAAGTTTGGGAGCTTGTTCCATTGCCATCGAAGAACCACACCGTCATAGGGACTAAGTCGATTTTCAAGAACAAGACCGACGAAAACCAAATCGTCGTCCGGAATAAAGCTCGGTTAGTAGCTCAAGGCTATCGGCAAGAGGAAGGTATTGATTTCGAAGAATCCTTTGCTCCGGTAGCTAGATTAGAATCTATTAGATTATTGTTATTTTTTGCATGCCATAAAGATGTTAAACTCTTTCAAATGGATGTTAAAAGTGAATTTTTAAACGGAGATGTTGTTGAGAAAGTTTATGTTTCTCAACCTCCGGGTTTTATAAATGAAAAATTTCCAAATCACGTTTTCAAACTTAAGAAAGCACTTTACGGTTTGAGACAAGCTCCTCGAGCTTGGTATGACCGTTTAAAGAATTTTCTTTTGGATTTAGGTTTTAAAATGGGAGAAGTTGATTCTACATTATTTGTTAAGTATTCGAATAATGATATAATTTTAGTTCAAATTTACGTTGATGATATCATTTTCGGTGCTACTAACTTCACTCTTTGCGAAGAGTTTTCTAATGTGATGAAGGATCAATTTGAGATGAGCCACATAGGTGAGCTCAAATATTTCTTAGGTCTCCAAATTTGCCAAATGAACGATGCAATCTTCATCCACCAAACCAAGTACACGGTGGAGTTGCTAAAGCGATTTGGAATGGAGAATGCTTCTGGGAAGAAGACTCCAATGAGCACGACTACACATCTTGATAAAGATACATGTGGTAAAGATGTAGACATTCGTCTATATCGAGGTATGATAGGTAGTTTACTATATCTTACCGCAAGTAGACCCGATATTATGTTTGCCATATGTGTATGTGCTCGTTATCAGTCTCAACCTAAGGAATCTCACTCAGTAGCGGTAAAACGTATTTTCCGTTATTTAAGTTACACACTTGATTTTGGATTACTTTATCCAAAATCTAGCACATATGAGTTAATCTCATATAGTGACATAGATTATGCGGGATGCAAATCCGACAGGAAAAGTACTAGTGGCACTTGCCATTTTATAGGAAATTCTCTTGTCTCTTGGTTTTCCAAGAAGCAGAATTCCGTATCACTTTCAACCACCGAGGCGGAATATATTGCGCCGGTGCCGCGTGTGCTCAGGTTCTTTGGATGAGACACACTCTTAAAGACTTTGGTATAAACTGTGATACTTGCCCTATCATGGTGGACAACCAAAGTGCAATATGTCTCTCTAAGAATCCGGTACACCATTCCCGTTCGAAACACATATATGTCCGTCACCATTTCTTAGATGATCATGTTGCTAAATAGGATATCATATTAGTGTACGTTGAAACCCAGAAGCAAATCGCCGATATTTTCACGAAACCACTAAAGGAAGACTCCTTTGTGCGGTTGCGTCGAGAATTGGGGATTATGGGTGAATCCGAGATTTAGGATTCATATGTTTCAATAATCTTGCATGCTATTCAATTTCATTATATTTGCTCATGCTTGATGTATTGGAATTTTCTGGATTTTTTCGTTGAATTTTCGGAATTTATGCTCGAAATATTCATGAACGTCAAATTTAAGATTTTCGATGTTTAATGGGGTAGTATAATGATATATGAGAGTATTACGATGTTTCGTCCAAGTGCGATTAGGAGAGAACTCAAAATTTCAAATTCTAAAATTTTTGAACTCTGTTAGTCGGTTCATGTTCATTGACCGACCGACTAGATCATCATCTAGTCGATCAGTGAATGAACTCAGACCGACTAACTCAAGCCCTAAATTTGGCTTAAGTTACTGTTTGCACTTAGTCGGTTCAAGCTCATTGGCCGACCGACTAGATTGTCATCTAGTCGGTCAGCGCTTGAACTGTGACCGACTAAATGCAACGGGGACTGCTTGGTCTTTTCGACTTCCAATCGTTTTTAACTCCCTCACACCGACTAATATCACTTCTAGTCGGTTCGAAATTCTCTCTCAACCCCCAAAACCCCGTCGATTCCTCTCCCTCCTCCGTCGAGGTCATCGTTCTCCGGCCGTTTTCCGGCCAACTCTGACCTAGGCTGCCATCGATCTCTCCTCCTAGGTATCCTCCCTCTCAGCCTTTAGACCTAGGGTTCCTCATTTTTCAGCTTGATTTCAGCATCTAGGGTTAGGGTTTCTAGCGATTTCAGTTCGGTTAGGGTTTGATTTTAGGGTTTTGATTTGTGTCGATCTTGTTTGATTGCGTTGTCTTGTCACGCTTATGGCGAAGACAAGAATACCGATCGATCCCTCATGTCCGTCGCCTATGACCATAGAGTTACCCTCTACGGACCCCCCGCAACCTAAACCCCGATCGAAATCCACCCATCCTTCGTCGTCTTCGCCTCCGCTTAAGAAGAAGAGGACGGTGACCGCTAAGCCTCGATCACAACCTAAGCCTAGGAAGCAGCCCGTCTCTCCAGCTTCATTCCGTGCACCCACTCCTCCCGATGATTCCGACACGGAATATATTTCGGAGACCGAGCATACCACTCGGGATCCTACTCCTCCACCCCGATCTAGCACACGTCAGCCTAAGGGGAAGGCTCCGATGCCAGCTGGCGGTGTCGATATTTCGCTATGTCGCGATGACCCGATGTGTCTCGCGGCATACAATCGTATCGAACACTGTCCGTTGCTGTTGGAGCACTTCGTTCAGTTCTCCGACTTTCCAGGCCTTGCCAATCTTCTATCCTACAGTGGACTTCTCGATTATCTTCGCTTTGACCCTAAGGTGAATCCACATCCATATCCTTGCCTTGGCAAGCTGTTTTATGCAAACCGTGTCCGGGGTCAGTACGACGAGACCCACTCCATTGAGACGACTTTCTTGGGGACACCGATTGTCCTTACGACGAAAATCTTAGGGGAGTTGATTGGTGTCTCCTCGTATGGCCTCCTCCCTTCCGATATCTCCGTCGATGATATTTCTGAGCTAGATCAGGTGATGCTTGCCGAGATTTTCCACGGCATCCCTCCTGCCATGATTGGCTTCCCATCCAAGTCCTTCAAGCCAAATGCCTGGGTTCTTAACCTTATTCTGAAGTCGTGCCTCCTTCCGAAGTACGGCTCATCTTCCTTGCCTTCCCAGCAATTCCTCAAACTCATTTACGCTCTTTTCATGGGGAATGAGATCAATTGGGCACGGATCATTCTCGACAAGATGGACTCCTTCGAATGTATTCGAAAGTCCACCAAGTCGGACCACATTCCGTACCCGTGCCTATTGACTCTCGTCTTCCGTCACTTCCATGTCCCTCTTCCTCCTGACGATGAGCGTCCCCTCGGTCCCCCTCTGAATGCGACGGCCGTCAAGAAGTCTCTTACGGCGCTTCGTCGCGTTCAGAGGACGACCCCATCTGCTTCAGCCTCTGCCTCTGCTGCTCCTGCTCCCTCTCCTACTCTTGCTGAGCTTGCACGTTTGTTGAAATGTGTAGAGTCTCATTGTGCTCGATCTGAGGAGATTCTCGCTCGCATCGCATCTCACTTGGGGATTGATATTCCTCCGTCAGTCTCTGACGAGGATAAGTTGGATGAGGATGAGATCGAGAAGCTTGCTCGTGCTGCTACTGCTCGTGCCCCTGAGGGTACTTCTAGTGCTGCTGTTTCTCCTGCCGGTGATCCCGAGAGCACACCTGCTGCCACCATTCCTCTGGTCGATGCTTCGTCTGTTGCTGCTCCCAAGACCACTCCTGTCGTGCCAGAGATCTCCACTCCTGCTGACCCAGTGACCACTCCTTCCGCAGAGCCTGCTACTGCTGCAGATCCTCCCGCTGCCTCCTGAGCTTCTTTAGAGGACTCTCCTAATGCACTTTGGATGACATATCATGTTGTGAGAGAGTGTGGGTTAGGATAGTTTGGGTGGTTCTGGATATTTTGATGTATTTTGGATATTTTCATGATGTACTTTGATGTATCTCATTTGGAGTTTTTAAGATTTTTGTATGTGTTGTGACACTCCGATATCTGATGTGATATAGTGTTGTATTTTGTGCTTCGATCTGAGGATCGCTTTTATGTATGTTGGCGATGTATAATTTTGATGTACTCATGTTTCATATATCTATTCTATAAAACATGAAGAATTTGAATTTTGTCCTACTAGGATAAAGGTTTGTCCTACGTGGCAAGCAAAATGATGATTAGGACAACCAAACCAATTGCTGACTAGGACAAGTGTATGTATTTTGGGGGGAAATTTTGTTAGGAAAACACAAAATTTGAAAACTCAAATGAAAACTCAAATTTGGGGGGGAAACAAAACTGGGGGGAAAACAAATAATTGAAACAAAGTCCTTTCCTCTCTCTATCTCTCTCCCCTCACTCCCTCCGCCAAAAATGCAGCCTTGCACGCCATCCCTGTGCCCTCACAGAGTTACCTCCATGCCGAGCACCACAACGGCAGCCTCCTCCTCTCCTTCATCAATGGTGTTGTTGGCAGAGCAGTGGAAGCAGCTCAAGAGGGTGGAAGCTACACAAATGGTGTTGTTAACAGAGCTTTTTAAAATGATTTTGATTTTTTTCCATCAAGAAATTTGGATTCTATTTTACTGGTTTATGCAAAGCCTACAGGATTTATGCATGCACACAACCTGTTTGTACAAATGCTCAATTGTTCTTTTCTAAATTATACATTAGGAATCATTATAGGGAAACCCCACGTCAACCAAGCCTCCAGTATTTATGCACACAACCTATTTTGCATCTTTAATGTACAATTGTTCTGAAATGTTTGTTCATCCCTTTGATGCTTCTTTAATTTGGAAAAAAAATTCAGTTGGGTAAAATTCAGTTTAGTTTCTATCATGAATTTTGTTCAGTTTCTTTGCTAATGTTGATTTGATTTGGAATAAATCTGTCAGAAATTTGTATTATAGAGATGCAACGGCCTAGGAAGCAAATACTACTACAGAAGCCTTGAAGAAGAGAAACTAAACTAGAAGAGAAACTAAACTAGAAGAAGAGAATGAGAAACTTGATGAATACGTAAAGCTATGAAACAAAGAAAAAAAGATGTGTTGCTAACTCATCATCCTGCTGCTAAACACATTGACCTCTACAATCAAGAATCCTTGGAAATTCATTGTGTGCATTTATAATGGCTAAAGACCAGCCCTGAAAGTCGGTTAGAAAGTATAACTTGAACCCACATGTTCATGGAAATGAGAGGTTAAATGAGCTTACTTCAGCTAGCTCAAGTTGTGGATCTTCCATTGATTTATAAAGCATACCCCTAAACTCATTCGTCACTTTTTCCACCTCCTCCAACATCCATTTTAGCATTCCCACCTGCATGTAAACAAAATAAAATAATAACTTGCCACTTAAATTGTCAGTCAATGGCTGAAATATTTAAAGAAAATTTGATTACAGCTTGCTATTCGATCCAGCAAGGCCATTGAAGTTAAAGCATGGTGTTTTGTACTGTCATTAAAAAGATGCTCTATGCATATGTGATTCTTTGATGAAGCTGAATCTCTATTAATTGAAGCATTAAAGAAGGTACATTGGACTTTAAAAACTTTGATTAGATGTAGCATATATTTGGAAACTTAACTTTTTGTAATGGCTTCTGCGAAGTATATTTGTATTGCTTTTCTACTGATAATGTTTTTCTTTAGTTTGTATTACGCAAATGATGTAGCAACTCCAGCCAACTTAGTTGTGTGCAGTCTTCATGTCAGGAAATCTTTATTTCATTTGTTAAGTTTTCTCATCTGTGTACTCTTCAATTTGCAGGAATTTGAATGTCACTGCTTCGATTTGTTAAGCAAACCTTTGTTTTGTGAAGTTTTCAGAGAGATTCTGTTTTCCAAACATTCTTAGTAAAGAATTTGTTTTAGCTTCAAACAAAAAATTTGTAAGAATTATGTATCTAATATTATTCCAGTTTTTACTATACCTAGAAAATGCTGTCCTTTTTTTCTTTATTATTTATTTTTTCCTCTAGATCTGACCGCTTTTCAAAATGTGAGGGTTTATTGATATTTTCTATTTTGGCGATTAAGATTTGGTTAATTTTTTGTATTTGACTGTGATATTTATTGAGCATTCCTTGATTTCTAGGCAGAAGTTTGATTTTTTTCAATTTGTTCAGGGTTTATTTTTTTGTTCACGACAAAAGATTTTTGAAAAGGTGGCCATTTTGAGCGAGAATTGGATTGCGAGCAGCTTGATTTGATGTTTGTGTAGAAAATTCTATCTTCTTTATTTGGGGACATAAATTTGTTACTTCGTGTTTATAATTGCTTTTACTTTGAGGATCATATCATAGCTATTGATCAATATTTGCTGAAATAGAATGCATGTGCTATATCAATACTATGACACATGACATCAGTGTGTGTGCTAGACATCAGATAATACTAATTTTTTTGAACTCGATACCTATATACAATCTGGAAAGCAAAATACACTAAAAATTTTAGGTACTAATATGCACATTCCAGTGATAAATACTTCCTGTATATAGCGAGAATATCCTTCTCTTCAGTCATGTTATTAATGTCTTAATCGCCATTCCTGTATATAGCAAGAATATGACACATGCATTGCTTACTTATTTTTTCCCCTCCCACCCTCAACCACATCGACACCCTCCTCAGGCCCCCTTCCCTGACCACCCCCCATCAGCCTCCCCTCTATCCTGACGTACCCCCACCTCTCCCCACGGCCTCCCCTCTTCCCCTCAGCCCGTCGGACACGCAGAACACACCCAGCCCCTTGCCACAGCCCACTGTTCCTCTGTCGCACCAACAGCCCATTGATCATTAGTTAGTGTCTCTCTATTTCTCTTCGATAATAATCAAAATACTATGATTAATTAGAATGTTCTGATCGATTGCATCATTCTTACATGTGTTCTAATCAATTGACAGGTTCTAACGGTGTGGTTTTTGATGGAAATTGATTTCAAACCCTTAAAATTTTGCATCTTGGCAATTAAATTGCAGCGACACGCAGCTATACCTCTAGCACATTTTCTCCAGACGGTGAGCTTTTCCAAAAGGTGCTGAGTCCCTTAGATCTGTCATTTTTTTGATGTTCATGTCATAATAAATTTGTCATTTTTTTATGTTTGCTAGCTATGTAAAGCAACCTTCTTCTGTTCATGCAAACAAAAAGTTATAGAAATCCTGATCTAAATATTTTTTATTGGTTGTTCTTGGACATGGTAGTTTGCATGAAGTTACAGAAAATGCATGATCTGCAAATTTTGGATCTACAAACATCAAGAAATCCTGTTCTGAATATTTTGTATTGGTTGTTCATGGACAGGTAGTTTGCATGAAGTTAAAAAAAATGCGTGATCTGCAAATTTCTGATCTGCAAACATCAAGAAAATGCACTCTCGGATCTGCAAATTTTCAGCGCTTACTTTGGTTGAGGTGAATTATCTTAATCATCATCATGATTTAATTGATTGGAAACTTCTGTTATTTATCTATCTGAATATTTTGTTCTAATTATAGAGATTTGCTTAATGGCACCAAATTCTGGAGATTTCCTAATGAATTTTTTTGAATTGTTAAGTGATTCAAGTTATGGGTTTTTTCACATCATCAATATTTAAACTCATGTTGAGTTTTGTTTATAATTTCTTTGGTTGATATATTTTTGATGCATATGTATTTATGTCAAATGATGTGATCTAATTCTAGATTTTTATTTCCTCGATATTATAGGATTTCATATATAAAGAGAATAAAAGGCAATTAATTTAGACAAGCTCGGGAGAAAAAAAACCATAATTAGATATATTATTTGCATGTGAATGTTAAATCTGGTAGAATTTTAACATCCCTTTTTGGCAATATGTATCTCATCCTATGCTTAGTTCTAGGTTGTCGCATCAACACTTGAGCCGAGTTCAATCTGACATCTGACTATAATTCACTACTATAATTCACTAACTTAGATTGGACAATCATTCGTGAATTGGCCTTCTGCTCTTGAAATTCATAAGAATAACATTGCTTGAATATAATTGGAATCTTTCCTTTAACTTTGGAAATATGAGTATGCAAGTCACGGTGGAGATGACATCAGTGTCAGAATGTTACTATTGCAACAGCCGTGGTTTCACCAGTTATAGATTGAGGTGTCTTCAAGATGAGATCCAATGATGAACTTTGTTTGGTGAGAGTATGGAAGGAATAATTTATGAATTAGAAAGGGGGAGGACATGGTGTATTTAACTACTGTAAAGAAGATATTGTATATGTTCATCGAACAATAAGAAGGATGTAACTTACATGGACAAAAAAGTGCCAAGAATAGATCATTTTCAATATTCATTTTCGATCATGGGGGTTGAGGAGTATATTTTTTGTTAGTTAAAGTTGAGACATGTTTCCAGAGTTCATTGTGATCTAAGAATGTCAATAAATTTTTGGGGGAAATTCTATACAATTGCAGTTAGAATGATGATCTTATGGGTCAGACTAATGGATAATTAAGAATAACATGTTCCATGGAAAAAACTAAGAGAAAAGAAACACTAATAACTTATTGTTGAATATCCAGTTAAATTATTTCATGCCCAATTACAATCCTAGGACTTAGTATGCCCAAATATATTTTATTGAAAACATAAAGATAAATGAAAAAGAGAAAAGAAACATATATAAATATTAAAAAGCACAGTTCCTAATATGTGTGTATGAACACCTATCCTTGAAATATCCATAGTTACTAAGCCTGCAAAGTCTTCCGCTTCATTCACTATCACTACATGCATTTTATAGAAGAGCCGTGTGATTATAAGAATCTGGTGTAGGATCTCTTCCCATCTCATCTTGCTAACGCACCATTTGAAGATTATGTTTGTTCTTATCGGATTTGCACTATCATTACTCGAGCATGCTCAATGAGCACTAATCAATCATTGGACCAGCCAAGACTGCAAACCTTGATCGACACGAACAAAATTTTATCAAAAAAAGATAAATATTTGTTAATAATGAGCAAGCATCATAGACAATAGCGAAGTACTATACATAAAAAATCACCAAAGTTACTTTACTTTAGGACTTATAATAATTGAAATATTATAAATATTTGAAAATAAACTTAGTGGTAGAAGAGAAAAATAATGGTGCCTACCTTGCTCATAATCTTTTCCTGGGGGCCAGTTTGTTGGGTGATTCTACCTAAAATAACATGGGAACATGCTCAAATATGTAACAATGAAAATTTATAATGAAAATTGCACAAACTGTTTGCATGTTGCAATGATTCCCGAAATGCACTGCTTCACATCTGAACCTATATCCAGTATCACTTGATGAAAGATAGGATGTGTGTGAACGAGCATACCAAAGAATCTACTATGACATTCTCACAAAATATCAACATATAAATTTAAATTAAATACACAAACAAATCTTTTGGAACCATAAATTTTCAACTTATGTCGCATGGAATGATGTTATTGAAATCTGAAAGATGCAGATATTGAATCCAAGAAATATATAGTGAAACATTATGTGATACAGCTACATTATCAATCACTTGCTATCATCAGTAAAGGAGATAATAACAATGGGGTACTTCAATGATTTTGCTAACTAATGTATATTGCTTCACAATTTTACAAAAAACAACGAAAATGAAGGATAATGAAAGAAAGTTAATCCTCATACCAGCTATATCTTTTTCCTATTCAACTTTAAAAATATGCACACCACCTTTAAATCCGTTTTGAAGGTTCCCAACCCTATGCCACCAGCAAGAATTTGGCTTTTAACCATAATCTGCAACAACAAAATAAATGTCATGAGATTTTAAAATCAATCCTTGATTTGTTGCGTAGTAAGTTAAATTAATATTTTTATTGTAAAAAAGATTATCGTATACAAGATAACACCAAATAGTCATACCATATAAGCCCACAACAGTTCTTCCAGTATGTCATGAATCAAAATAGGCCAAACACATCTGAACATCCAAATACTATGTGACAATGTAAAATATATATCTGATACTACATGCTAAAAGCCTAAAATATTGCGTCGCCATGAAAATCAAGAGGATAATTTCAAACAAAATCATCAAATAATTCCTTATCAATAATTAGTTTTCATGTCTTTCCAGAGCCCCCACCCCCAAAGAAATGGTTTGCTTGAACCACAACATTTGTGAAAAAAAGAACTCTACTATTAGAACCATGCTTTTCACAACAGCATGTTGCCCCTCTACATGTTTTCGCATTATGGTAGTTATAACTTAAAGGTGAGTTGGTCCCTATTTTACTTGTGAATTTGGCTACATTCAAAATTCCCACTAAATTATAGAGTTGTGAATCATCTTTAGTAGAATTGTCTATACCTTATATTGAAATAATTCAACCAGTTCAATGATATTACCTCCTTTTCGTTGGGGAAAACTTCCTTATGGGCTTTCTCACCTCCTCGACGGAGGAAAAAACAACTCCCCTCGGCACATTGACACCGTGGTTGCTCATCAATTCATCACCCTATCATGAAAGAAAAAATTAATTCTTTACATACAACATTGTAATTCTATGAGTAAATACTATAACAATAACCCTAGGCAAAGAAAAGACCTACAACAGTCACAATAATCATTCATAATCGACAAAATTAAAATATTTGATAACTATTCCAAGACGAAAATATAAAATATAAGATCAGATGACTATTAAAACCAAGAGAACAAACGATTATTGTTTAATGTCCAGTTAAATTATTTCATGGCCCACTTACAATTCTAGGACTCTATATGACCAAATATATTTTTATAAAACATAATACACAAAATGCTAATATTTCATTGAACATAAATCAAGATTGCATCATGATATCTCTAATATGGGCTAACATACAATTCATGTCACTTCTCCTTGACTCCCTCAAAAAGATTTAAAGACAAATATTTCCCCCAATCATTACTACTGTCTCCATCCTCACACAGAATTCCTCTCAATCTTTTGCTACAATGAAGAGTATTCATAATATGAATTTCATGTAAAACAAACAAATGAAAGCAAGTTGTGTGTTTATCCATCCTAAGGAAATTATAGTGGACATAAATTTATAGCAATAACATGGAAAGTGAACTGATATATACAAGTAATTGATTGATTGACTGTCTCATAGGCTTTTAGAATAATGTTATCCACTTTTGGAGTTCCTCTTACATTTTTGAAACAATCAATAAATCATGCATATTTTCCAAGCCTTTTTCATGATAGATTTACTTATTAGCAATACCATGCTTACACATGGAAGCATTTGTGCAATTATTAAAAATACTTGGTCAGTAATGTTAACTTTGGTAATTTCATGCGAGGAAGTATATTAACATAGTCTACAGTGGAGAAACACACATGCCATCTAATAAAATGAAAATCGTGTTTCACTATTTCTTAAACTATACATGCTACATATGTACAACATAGAAAAAGATGGTTGGTGGCAATGTAGATTCTTTTTGGGTTTCTGTTATGTGGTTATTTAATGTGTAATTTTGGATTTCTTTAGGAGATCTTTATCTTTCATGTGCAAGAATTTCCACTGTCAATTTAAATTTTCTTACCAACTAATTACCCTAGGTTGATTCTAAAACCTCTCCACTGCTTAGAATCTTCAAATTGTTTGGATGGTATCTAAGCTGTTCTTTAGTCATTCTTTTTTATACGAACTCACCAAAATTGAGCAAAAAAAAGTCTGAAAAACTGAATCAGAAAATTATTTGGAATTTGTAGGTGATTCTCCATCGTATTTGCAGCCGTCAAATAGTTTGCATTTACAGCCGCTTGGGAGTTTGTATGTTTCAATTGTTGTTCTGTAAATTTTTCATACATACTCACAAAATTTGCGCAAAAAATTGTCTAAAATTTGCAGGTGATTCTCCATTATATTTGCAACCGCCAAGGAATTTGTCAATTTTCCACTACTTAGAGTATTCTAATGGATTGTTTTTGTTTTGGAATTCTAATGCGTTCAATGGATTTTTTGAATTAGTGCTCACCATCTTCGGTTACAACAAGTGCAAGGAGGAAAGTACCACATATCAAAGACAGTATTGAGTTCAAGGTTTGCCTTTTCGTTCATTTAAGCTTTTGTTTTCCCTCAAATTGGAAATTTCTATTAAACATAATGCAGTCATGTATGTGCCATTTATTCATGTGATGATGATGTATGAAAGTTATGATATGGAACATAATGTATTTGACGCTAGAGGGTGGTATTTTCCTTTTCATTATTTCATCTTATCTCCATTATGTGCTTGAAAACTCAAAGGATGTGTTGCTTCGGTTTTGGTTGATGACACCTAGATTTTTCTTTTGCTCTGCTGTCATCGGGTGGTTACTTTTTGGTTAGTTTTGTAGTTCTATCTATGCTCTTTAATTACGATACATTTTCTATGAAATTACAACTATTTTGAAACAAAATTAAGATATAGTTAGAAATTTTCTCCATGATAAATGGCTAATGTGTTGTGCAATTTACAAATTACATGTTTAAGAGTTTTTGGCACACCAAGCCATTGGTCAAATAGCGGCAAAAACATGTTTACTGTTTAAATAGAGACATAGAACATCACAAATAAATTAATTTGTTTTGAAACAATGGGATGGAGCCAAAATTCTTGAATTTGTTTTCCTATGACAATATTTGTGTCCTATGCTGCAAAAAGTAAACAAAAAATTTGCATTATCAAAAACCATCCAGGCCAAGATGGTACTGTATGTTAAATATTGTTTATGACCTAAACAAAATATAGATTTTGGAGAGCGAACATTTTAAATGAATGGTGCCATTAATACACAAGTTCAAGCTGGATGACATAAAATTTTGGGGGATAATTAAATTTTTTGGGGGGAACTAAATTTTTTGGGGAGAACTAAATTCTATGCGGAAGTAAATTTTGGAAAAACAAAAATCTTTGAGGAACCTAAATGACAATTATTTCGTTTTAATTTTGCGGAGAATAAGATTTTGAACGGGAAATTCTTAAACGAACAGTGCCCTACGGGCACGGGTTATGACTAGTATACATATATACATCGATGTTGACATTCATTCTCTTGTGCACATTATATTCTTTTTGTGTCTCTGATGATTGATTTCGTCGTTCGACGATAATAACTTGGTTAAATAGAAATTATTTCTATGGAAACATAGAATTGTTTTCCATGCACTAAATTAACCAAGAATGTTGATATTGGAGAGTATATTCCATAACTCAATTCGTAAAATTAATTTGAGTTTTGATGATTTTATTTATCGATTTTCGACTTTGGTCTCATTGACACGCTTTGATTTCCTTCGTATTTTTCTTTGGTGTCATTTGGACCGTGGTCGTATTCTACGACTCCCATGCTATTATTTGAAGCCATTGTTGTTGTCGTTGATCTCCTCCCGCTCTTTTTGCTAATGCCAAAGGGGGAGAGATATAATAATGACGATGAGCTAAATGATAATTTAGAGCATTTTTCCAAGAATCTAATTTGATATGTTAGATTAAGGGGGAGTTAAGATATAAAAATGGATTTCAAATCCTAAATTTCAATAATTGAAATCTCATTCTTTACTTTACTCGTCTGCTTGGTGCGTATGATTATTATATATTTTGGAATTAACGTGTCATCAATACAGGGGGAGTAAGTAAATTACATTTGAATCATTATTTTTTATTATTATTTATGTTGGTTTGTCATCACCAAAAAGGGGGAGAATGTTGAGTATTGATTCCCCGGATTTGGTTTTGGATGATGAACAAACATAAATATATCATGAACTAACTCTTTGTGAGCGCGGTTATGGAGATCGTCGCCAAACTTCTATGAACATCTAAAGCGACGTCTCAAGACTTCTCAATACTCGTGATCGTGTGCTTGATGCTTCGTTGAAGCTCAAGGACCATTATTGAAGTCATGAAGATTCGGATCGAAGCTTTCGAAGACGGTTCGTCAAGTTTTATTTATAGTCTTCTAGCTTCGTTTTGTAGAATGTTAAGCCTTGAGTAGGTCTTACGTTTTTATCTTCATAACGCTCATATCTTAGAGCTAGGATCTTAGTAGAAGTCCATACAAACTTTCCCGAAGCTTCGCGCTTCGATTCGCGACTTCTTGTGCATGTTAGTTGGTTCAATAAGAAGAACCAACCGACTAGATGGTGATCTAGTCGGTCAGCAAAGCTTCTTGAACCGACTAGTTTGCCTCCTTCAATTCTAGCTCAGTTACTGTTTACAGTTAGTCGGTCAAAGAAGGTTCACCGACCGACTAGTTGTGAAACTAGTCGGTTAAGAATCCTTCTTAGACCGACTAGTTGAACTTCCATTTTTGAGCCTGAGCTACTGTTTATCGTTAGTTGGTCAAAGTACATTTGTCGACCAACTAGTTGATGAACTAGTCGGTCAACATTTGTTCTTGGACTGACTAAATCAATTTGTACTCAGACTATTTGTTTTATCTCTTAGTGGGTCTAAGTTCACTCACCGACCGACTAGTTGTGAAACTAGTCGGTTGGCAAGTCTTCTTGGACCGACTAGTTCTTTAAGTCTGAACTTCATCTATTCACTGTTCACCTCTTAGTCAGTTCATGTAGATTGACCGACCGTCTAGTTGATGAACTAGTCGGTCGTGGTCCTTCTTTGACCGACTAGTCTGCTTCAGAATAGAGCCGTTGGAGCATTAAATGCCACGAATTTTGCTCTCTCTTTCCTCTATCATATATATACTTGGAGTGCTGCTTTCATAGCATTCAAGGCTGATATTAAGTGAACTTTAGAGATCAAAAGAGAAGCATTAAATCTCATTCAAAGCTAATTCATTCTCTTCTTGAATATCTCCCTCACTCTTATTTCAAAAGAGAGATTCATTGATTGTGAGCCTTCCAAGCCAATAGCATGATCCAAGGTCACCAACATCCACCTAGGACTCCATTGCTGGTCATCTACTTGGAGCTAGGGTTTGGTGCCTTCATCTTCCCCAAAATCCATCTTTGCCCTAATTCGTAAGTATACTCAAGGCATAGGATTTTGTCGGTAAGAATTTCGTATTTAATTTACTTTGATATTGTAACTGTTTTACTCTCGGTTGTGAGAGTTTGTTTGTGATCCCGGGTTGTGGGAGTCACAATTTCATTTGTGTATGATTTGACTCTTGTAGAGGTTTCTACAAGTATTTCATAGTGCAAATTTGAGTTAGAAGTTTCTAACTCAAGTATCCGGAGGGGATCCGGGTGGTTGGGACGTAGGATCATTGGGAACAAGTCGGGGAGACTTGGGTGGATCCGAACCCGTTAAATTGCTTGTTTGCGATTGTTTTCTTTGTTGTCTATATTTACATTTCCGCATTTCTGCATTGTTGGTAGAGTTTACAAGATAGTTAGGAATTATCTTCTTAATTATTTTAAAGTATTATTCACCCCCTCTAGTACTTGTGCAGTAGCTTCGTAGGGCATTACACATCTTTCCCTGTTTTGGAGTCTTCGAAAAATCATAAGTGATGGAGGGAGCCATTCCATCGAGAAGAAGTTCGAGACGATGCTGAAAAAATATGGAGTTCATCACAAGGTCGCTCTTGCTTATCACTCTCAGACTAGTGGCCAAGTGGAGGTATCCAACAGGGAAATCAAAAGCATCCTGGAGAAGACAGTTAGCGCCTCAAGGAAGGATTGGTCGCACAAGTTGGGCGACGCCCTTTGGGCATATCGCACAGCCTTCAAAACACCCATCGGCACAACCCCCTACAGACTAGTGTATGGAAAAGCATGCCACCTTCCGATAGAGTTGGAAACAAAGCATATTGGGCAATAAAGAAAATGAATTTTGACTACCAGAGTGCCGCCACGAGACGAGCCTTACACAGCAATGAGTTGGACGAAATTCGGCTACACGCTTATGAGAATGCTAAGATATATAAGGAGAGAACCAAGGCTTATCATGACAGGAACATCACGGTGGTTTGCCATGATGTTGGTGACCAGGTACTCCTCTACAATTCAAGATTACGCCTCTTCCCCAGGAAATTAAAGTCAAGGTGGTCCGGCCCTAACAAGATAATAAGTTTATCTCCGGGGGGTGTCGTTGAGCTCGAAGGAAAAAACAGAAATTTCAAAGTAAACGGCCAGAGGATTAAACTGTACAGAGCAGGAGAACCAATAGGAGAAGAGGAGACATACTTCCTAGAGGGATCCCCCGCCGATTGTTGAAAAACTTGAGGGAGTCGAGCTCATGACTCAAAACAAGCGCTTATTGGGAGGCAACCCAATCTCTTATACCTTAGATTTTCTTTTTCCATCATCTTATTTCTTTTACGCTAGAAAACCGAATAAAAGGGATATTCATTCTTCTTTAAAACACAAAAATTTGATAGGTTCCTCCTCTCCACAGGTTGAACACGAAGGGGCACGTAAATCGACGTTTTAAATGAAAGAGATCTGAAGGAGAGCAGCATATTTGAAGAGAAAACCAAAGAGAAGGAGCTAAAAAGGGGGACACAGTAGGCTCGACCGAGCAGCCACTCTGCTCGGTCGAGCAGCACAGACACAAAAAGGGGGACAAATCATCACTCTACCTGCACGAATTAAGCAGCATTAGCTCGGTCCGAGCGGTTTGCTGCTCGATCGAGCATTCGACTGCTCGGTCGAGCAGCGCAGGTTCGCCCAAACAAAGGAGAATCGTCACTCTTTCTACACAGCCCGAGCAGTATTTGCTCGGCCTGAGCAGATATCTACCCGATCGAGCAGCCGACTGCTCGATCTAGTAGAAAAAGCTCATCAATACTTTGAGAAAACAACGTTCTGTATATGATCGCTCCTTATTTTACACCTTTTTTCTGCATATTTTCATGACGTTTCGATCGCCCATATTGCTTTTTTCACGATTATTTGACGATATCGCGTTGCTTTTCACTATTTCTTGTTTTTGTCTTATTTCAGGAAATATGGAGCGATCTAGAGCAAAAATGAGATCAAAGGACTTTCACGCGTACCAGAGCATCGCCTACGGCCTTATTGAGGAGCTAGCAGCGCTAGATGATGAGCGGAAGAGGAAGAAGTTTTGATAGAATCGACGAGGAAGCGAGGAGGAGAAGAAAGAACCACAGAAGCAGCTCACTCGGCCGAACAGATAGTTCACTCGGCCGAGTGAAGGAACGTGTTCGGCCGAGTACAACGGATACAGGAGCACATTGAGTCAAAGTCCACTCCGGCGAGTGAAAAATCTCAGTCGGTCGAGTGAAGAAATCCACTTACTCGAGTATGACATGGTTTTTCTCCTGAAAACTCAGCCAACTTACTGGAATTTGGAGAAGACCCACTCGGCCGAGCAAGAAAGCTCACTCGGCCGAGTGAAGAAGAGAACTGGTCTGCGTGTGAAAGAGCGACAGACCCCCAAAAACCTCAGTTTCTCTGTTTTTCTTTGGGTCTGTCACTAGGCCGAGTGACGTAGTCCGACTGTGTCGCGAATTAGGGTTCAAGGCTGCGCCAGGGGCAAATCTGTCAGGATTTTCTGGACGATTTTGGCTTGTATTTAAGGGTAGATTTATTCCTAGTTTTAGGAGAGATTTGAAGTTAATTTTGACGGCTATTCTTATTGTAATTTTTAGCTGGAGATCTAAGACGCGTAATTTGGTTTGTTCTTTATATCTAAATTTCTAGTTTTTATGAATTGTTTTCTCTTAACCATGAATTGCGCTATGATCTTATTCGTTATTTCTGTGATTGCTATGATCAATTGTGAGTAGTTCCGTCATTCTAGGGCATGGGGATGAACACTATGGATCTGATCTTAGAATTGTGATGAATGAATTGATTTGTTGCTAGGATTGATAGACGGTTAGGTTGTGATTGATTTATTACGAGTAGATAGGAATTTCCATTGATTAGGGTTTGCAAGAGATTGGATTTCAATCGATGGGAAGGCCTAGATATTCAATTTAGGGTTATAATCGAGATTCTCTAGACTTGGTTTGTAAGAGATTGGACCAAAGCTAGGATTTTTATTATAAATCTATACTCATATTCGTTTGCAAGAGATTGGACTAATACGAACTATCATAACCTAGATCGTAGCTCGAGTTTGCACAAGAGTGGGCTCGAAGTGCGATTGGACGATGATGTCGATCTTCATGCTAGTGCCTTAGGTTAGGGTTTGCACGAGAGTGGGCTCTAATTTAGGTTGCTATAGACCAGCAATAGCGCGAGAGCGTGAGCTTGGTTTTAAATTCAGTTACGACTAGTCCACCTCAATTCAAGCCTTGCAATATTGAGATTCACGATCCACAAGGATAAATGACGATCCGTAGTGGGGATTCCCTAGCCCTAGACGCTTTTATTATATAGAATTCTATTTGTTATTTGAACGACTGGGACAACATTACCGAAACCATTCCAATCTTCCACAAATAGCTAGGTGATCAAGATAGAGTGCTGTCATTTGTCCTCCCTGAGTTTGATAGCTACTCGCCACTACACCGTGCGCTTGCGGTAAGACTACAGTAGTTTTTCGGGTGTATATCCGGGCGCAATCAAGTTTTTGGCGCCGTTGCCGGGGAGGCAACAGTATTTTATTTTGCTCATCTGGTTATATCTCACCTTCTATTTTTCTTTTATTTTTATTTTTACATTCACGCAGAAATTGACGTGCTCTTCCAGATTTTCCAATAGAATTTTAAACAGGTAACATGGAAGACACGATGATGAGAACAGACTCTAGCCAGCGATATGATGACGCCTTTGCATCTCTTCTAGAAGAACTTATGGATGAGGTCTAATCTACAGGGGATTTGGTTATCGATATAGAGGACCCCATTGAACAGCTCTTCGCCAGCTTTGTAATTGATCAAATTTCTCCGGAAGGGACTATCAAGGGCAACATTAGAGTCGACGTAAGGGACGATAAGTTATACTTCGAAGTTAGCAAGACACCTCAGCCCGGAATAGGGGAAGGTAGCAAAGCATGTAATGGAGATGTCTGTACTTTTAAAGAGTCCATTTGGCATGCCGAGATTCAGGGAAGTACACTAGAAGATCCTCTCTTCAACATTTATGAACGCATTGACCTATCTCTTGATTTCAGGAGTGAACCTGAGGAAAATGGTAGTCCCACCGACATCAGAGCAGAGTTATGTAGCATCCACTCCGATGCACCCTCCTCACCGAGAAGCGAATCTGAACCGGCCTACGAGGTCCTACTCTCCAAGGGTGAACTGAACGCGGATGTGACAGAAGACGCCATTCTTTCACAGGAAGAGGAGGTAGGGGGTACAGCGCACCCTGAGGTAGAACTGAAACAATTACCTCCTAACTTAAGGTATGCTTTCTTGGGAGATAAACTGACCTACCCGGTGATTGTTAATGCTAACCTCAACCACCACCAGCTTGAGAGACTTTTAGATGTCTTTAGGATCCATAAGGATGTCCTAGGGTACACCATCTCTGACCTCAAGGGAATAAGCCCTAGGCTCTGTACACACAGAATCCACCTAGAAAACACTGAAGCCACCACCATAGAGCCTCAAAGGAGGTTAAATCCTAACATGAAGGAGGTGGTTAAGAAGGAGATCCTTAAACTGCTTGAAGCCGATATCATTTATCATATTTCTGACAGCAGATGGGTTAGCCCTGTTCATGTCGTACCTAAAAAGGGGGGATGACCATCATAAAAATGATAATGGACAACCTATATCCACACGCATCGTCGCAGGTTGGCGGATGTGTATTGATTATATGAAACTTAATAAAGCCACCCGTAAAGATCATTACCCATTGCCCTTTATCAACCAAATTCTAGAACGCCTCGCTAAGCATAAATTCTTTTGCTATTTGGATGGGTATTCGGGATTCTTTCAGATTCCTTTACATGAAGATGACCAAGAAAAGACAACTTTCACGTGCCCTTATGGCACATATGCTTACCGTAGAATGCCCTTCGGACTTTGTAATGCCCTACCACCTTTCAAATGTGCATGACGTCCATCTTTTCTGATTATATTGAAAACATCATGGAAGTTTTCATGGACGATTTTTCTGTCTATAGTAGCGAGTTTGACTCATGTTTGGCCAATCTTACTAAAGTCCTTAAAAGATGCCAACAAAATAATCTTACTCTTAACTGGGAGAAATGCCATTTTATGGTCACTGAGGGGATAGTTCTTGGGCATCTTGTTTCATCTAGAGGGATCAAGGTTGATAAGGCAAAAATTGAGGTAATCGAAAAACTTCCCCCTCCTATCAATGTCAAGGGCATTTGGGGATTTCTTGGTCATACGGGATTTTACCGTCGCTTTATCAAAGACTTTGCCCTAATTGCTCGTCCTCTTACTACTTTACTCACTAAAGATGTTCCATTTGTCTTTTCAGGAGATTGTTTGCAAGCTTTCAATACACTGAAGGAAGCCCTCATTTCTGCCCCCATCATACAACCGCCAGACTGGAATCTTCCTTTTGAGCTAATGTGCGACGCAAGTGACCAATCAATTGAAGCAGTACTAGGACAAAGGAAGGACAAAAAGCTTCATGCAATATTTTATGCCAGCAAAACTCTGGACGAGGCACAAAGGAATTACACTACAACTGAAAAGGAGCTCTTGGCGGTTGTCTACTCCATTGAGAAGTTTCGCTCTTACTCCTTGGATCCAAAGTGATTGTGCACACCGATCATGCGGCATTGAAGTACCTATTGAGCAAAAAGGAAGACAAGCCAAGACTAATAAGATGGATACTATTATTGCAAGAATTTGACTTGGAAATAAGAAACAAAAAAGGCATGGACAACGTTGTGGCAGATCACTTGTCTATGATCATTCGTGACGAAAGGGATGATAGCCTGCCGATTGATGACAATTTTGCTGACGAGAGACTATTCACCGTCAGACCTGGAGAAGTGCCTTGGTATGCAGATTATGTGAACTATTTAGCGTGCAGGATAAAACCATGCGGGATGGCCACACAACAAAAAAGGAGGTTCATGCATGAAGTCCGCAACTATTTCTGGGAAGACCCGTATCTCTTCAAGATATGCAAAGATGGGATTATACGGAGGTGTGTTTCAAAGGAAGAGGCCATGTCTATCATTTCACATTACCATGATATGCATTGCAGGGGACATCATGCCGCCTCCAAAACCACCGCGGAGATATTTCAGTGCGGGTTCTTTTGGCTGACCATGTTCAAAGATACATCTGACTTCATCAAGTATTGCGATAGATGCCAACGGACAGGAAACATATCCAAACGGAATGAGATGCCAATGAAACCCATTTTGAAAATTGAGCTATTTGATTGTTGGGGAGTGGATTTCATGGGGCCTTTCCCATCAAGTAAAGGAAATAAGTATATTCTATTGGCCGTTGACTACGTCTCAAAATGGGTAGAGGCCATTGCAACCCCAACCGATGATGCGAGGGCGGTATCCAAATTCTTCAAGCAAAACATATTCCCGCGCTTTAGAGTGCCACGAACTTTGATAAGAGATGGAGGAAGCCATTTCATAGAAAGCAAGTTCGAGGCCATGCTAAAGAAGTATGGGGTGAATCATAGAATCGGCATGGCATACCACCCTCATACGAGTGGACAAGTGGAAGTGTAAAATCGGGAAATTAACCAAATTCTAGAGAAGACCTTCGATAGATTTAGGAAGGATTGGTCCATGAAATTGAATGATGCACTATGGACATATCACACGGCCTTTCAGACTCCCATTGGCACCACCCCCTACCGGCTAGTCTATGGAAAAGCATGCCATTTGCCGGTAGAGTTGGAACATTGTCCCTATTTCACAATCAAGACTTTGAATTATGACTACAAGAGCACGGCATTGCAACGACCCCTAGACATCAATGAGCTTGACGAGATTAGACGGGATGCTTACGAGAGCTCTAGGATTTACAAGGAAAGAACCAGAATTCTCCATGACGCACGCATCACCGTTACGGACTTCAAGGTCGGAGACAAGGTCCTATTATTCAATTCTAGACTTCAACTTTTTCTCGGAGAGCTAAGGTCGCGATGGTCGGCACCCTTCACCATTAGGCACATACAACCGGGAGGGGCCTTCGAGTTAGAAGGAAAAGACGGTGTCACATTTAAGGTAAATGGACACAGGCTCAAGCGTTATTCAGAGGGAGCCCCCACCGGGGAAGTAAATAGCATATACCTAATGAAGGGTTGGTCCCAAGATCTTTCGTACCTCCTCGACGAGGTGATTGATGATGCCATGCCGTTTGCCATCGGAGCCAAGCACGACGACGGCCTCGAAGAGGGCCAACTCAGCAAAGATGGCGAGATGATGGGAGACCCGCCGGACCCTCCTACAGTTGAGGAGAATGACGACGCTGATGTCGTCAAGATTAGAGAGCTATGCAAGCTCTCTACGACGAAGCACATAAAAGAAAGCTCCACCGGACAACAAATCTTCGCCGCCTGCCAAGAAAAAGGATGTCAAAAGCTCACGCTTGGGGGACTCATCCTCCACTACTACCCATGATGAAGGGGAGTCGAGGAACGTCGAAATAAATCAACGACTAAACCCAAGCGGCCTTCCCGGCAAGTTTGACGTGCGCATCTCATATGTACCAAACATCGAGCTTTAAACGCGTATCTTAAGGGGTCGATCTCAAGACCTTAAACGAGCGCTTGTCGGGAGGCAACCCGATGGTTCTATCTTATTTTTAGTTGAATTTTTCCTTTTATTTTTTGTTTAAGATCTTTGTTATTGTTTAGAGTCAAGTGTCGAAGAAAAACCTGACAACGGGCAATATTTTTCCTTTCAGGAGATGGAGAATACGCGACCATATGAATGGAGGACGACCATGGCAAATGTAACGGCCTATTTCTATCGTACCTTCTTCGTGCACGTGCTTTTGATCGTGCACGTGTTTGTTTCAGACTTTATTTGTTTTTTTTAAACGTTTTTGTGTGATACGTCGTCGTGATCGTCTCTGAATGTATTAGATTGTGGGGCAACTTGGGAACGACATATCTCGAGTCGTTCTTCCGCGATACTAACTTATTTGATGCAACGTCGCGACTTTCTGCTTTGACGCGAGACGTTTTGAATTTTAGTTTCGTCTCTCGACATTGAAATTTAGATCCGTCTTCCCCACTCTCTTTCTTTAGTCGTCCCGAACACCCCAGAATTATTTTACAATTTTTGGACTTAATTTGACCTATTTTCTATTTTTTGAAAGTTTTAAATAATTTTAAAACCTATTTTTATAAGATTTTTAATTACAATAAAATTCATATATTATAATAACGTATTAAAGAATTTTTAGACCAAGTTTCAGATTTTTTGGCCGCACCCATCTCGTGTGAGGGAGAGAAGAGTAAATCTATTTTTAATTAATTATTTTAATTATTTAATTACGTTTTTATTAAACCCTAACCCTAACCCTAGCTCTAACCTATTTATATTAGCCCTAGGATAAATTATTTTCGCATCACAAAAACCCTAGCCGTCAAAAACACCCTCCCGACGTTCGTCGCAACGTTGCGACGATCGCACAGCGCACGACCGGAGCTCACCCCCGCACATCCCCGTGCACGACCGGAGCAAGCCCCCGCATCGCCGCTGCATCGCACCCCGCTGCATCGCACCCCGCTGACACCCCGCTCCGACCGAGGCTCTCTCTCGGTCTGACCGAGAGACATCCTCGCACAGCCGCCCGCACCGCTCCGCTCCGCATCGCCAAGCGCCCGACCGACCCGCCTTGTCGGTCTGACCGAGACGCCGCCCCGCTGCATCGCCCCCATCGCTTCGCCCGCACCTGCAGCGCACGACCGACGGGATCTGTCGGTCTAACCGACGATTTCCCTCGCACCGCCGCTGCGACCGACCCCGCCGCATCACAGCTTGCACGACCGAGAGCTCCTCTCGGTCTGACCGAGAGGAACCCCCGCACCGACCGACAGAACTTCGTCGCAACATTGTTTCTCCCACACCAACTGCTGTGGTGGGCCCCCCAAGTGCTCCTGAGTTGTTGTGGGCCCCCCTTGGACCCCTAGCACTGCTGTGGGCCCCACTAGGACGTGCTACTTCGCGGATTTGCCGTCTACGACGTTGCGACACGTCGTAGGCCTTCGTCGCAAGATTCGACTTTTGGAGAGACGTGCGAGGACCAGATCTGAAGCTGAGGAGTCCTCCGATCAGACCCGACATCCAATCTACAGCAAACTCCGGTTCAGGTTGGTTCCCCGAAACTCGTAGAAACCCCCACAGTAGCTGACTGAACCCTAAACTAAAAACCGTTAACTTGAACTAAATTTACTTTTCAGCTCCTGTAAAACGTTGTACGAACATAGAAAATTGACGAACGGACTTTGTTGACTGTGCACATAGGATAGATCATCGATTAGGATGAAACATCAAAAAGGTGACTTTTGACGAATAGGATAGCCCCGAAAACCTAGAAACGAAACCTAATAGGATTTGATGAATTTGAGACCTGACATCGTCGCCGTGGTGATATTTCAGACGGACTTCTGCGGACGAGACACTTGGACGAGACTCTTGGATGAGACGCTTCGAAATGACGTCACACTCGCCATTTCAGGCAAGTGTACCCACTTGCGTTTTTGACCGTGCTTTGGTCTTAGATTGCTAGAACTGTTAGACTGTGAATGTATAGAACCGGACGTGAAATGATAGCGTCCGGGACGCCCCTGACGACTCAGACTTGACGACGAAGTCTGAGCCTGACAACAACAACTTTGATGCTGTAGGGCTATCATGTGTGTGTGTGTGTGGACACCCTAGAATAACTCTCCCGTACACTGGTCGTGTCTTGTCACTGTTATCCACACTGGTCGTGTCTTGTCACTGTGTTACAAAAGCATGCGGGCGTTTCAGATGCTCTCCTTGCGGGAGTGATCTCCTACGGGCGTTTCAGATGCTCTCCTTGCGGGAGTGATCTCCGTGCTACAAAAAGCCTTCGGGCGTTTCAGATGCTCTCCTTGCGGGAGTGATCTCCGTGTTACAAAAAGCCTGCGGGCGTTTCAGATGCTTCCCGAGCGGAAGTGATCTCCGTGATACAAAAAGCCTACGGGCGTTTCAGGTGCTTTCCTTGCGAAAGTGATCTCCGTGCTTCCTATCCTGAGTTCTGGGGTTTTGGGGTAGGGTTGAGCGTGCGCACGGTGAGAGGGTCTGATCCCCCTCGAACCGTAAGGCGTGAACCCTTCGTGTTTTACTAGTCCTGTCAGTCGTGTCGTGTCCTGTCTTGTCTTGTCTAGTTCCGTCTTGTCCTGACACCTTTAGGTTAGTCCCGTAGTTGGTAGCACACGCTACGACTACTACTTGTCCCGTTTTACTTTCCTGCTACGTTGCTTCTTGTTGTGTTACTCTGTTATAACCACAGCATGCTAATCAACCAGTAAACCATTGTTTAAAGTTCGGTGCACTTGCCGTAAAGTCTAACCCTTCTTGTAGACTTTACCTGACGTACAGTTCCTTTTTCTTGGGTGCTGTACGTCAGGTGTTCAGCCAGAGATCGTGGACGAGGCAGACTCGCTGGAGTACGTGGAGCCGAGGACGTCGTCATCAGAGTACGTGCCTGACAAGGACCAGACCTTGAGGTCTTTTTAGTCGACACTTTCAGAGGTTACTGCTTTTAGTTTGTCTTTTTGGTAGTTGTTGCAATGCTTTGGCTTCTTTTAGACTTTGTACCAGTTGGATATTATTTCTCCATTTAAATGAATGCCATTTCCTTTCTGTACTTTTGTTGTTCCTAAACTTTATAAATGCAAGAACCTGGAAAATTTTAAAATGGTACCTCTACAGACGCTTATTGGGTCCGAGCTTCTAAAGCTCTGGCCTAAGCGAGCCTCGTCACGTTTTGCTTCCGTCCATTTTGGGAAGCGGGGCGTGACAGGTTTTAGTGGTGGCACATGCAGGTCCTGCAAAAAGTTCGGAACAATAAAAGTACCGCATTCATTTAATATCCACGTACGAGTCTGAATTAGGTTCCTTTGTCTTAGATGGTAGGAAGACTTAGATAGATACCTAGGTTGATAGTCAAGCGCCTTAGTTGAGATTTAGTCATCCTTATTCCAGAATACCTTAGTAGACCTCACTTGGATCTGACCAAATTAGATTTCTAGAGTCCTTCTTTTAGTTAGTCGCTCGCCCAGCTCCATCGATTTCGGGCCCAGCAGAACGTAACCTCGATTCTCTTATGAACCTTCTCTTTAGATCCTGATTATATTCTAGCTCATTAGGAAGTCTTAGAGCTGAGTTATCCTAAATCTTTAGACGACCCGATGATTAGAACCCTTGTCCTCTAGCATCCCTTGGATCCTTGCAAATTTTGTGCTATCGACCATAGAGTCTCATCGTAGCTCTTCACGATTCATATCTTACGCGTAACCTTCATGCGATCATTTTTTTTCCTTTCTCTCGATTCTCGTGATCGTTTCCTGACGATCATTATCGATCCTTCGAATCCCTTCCTTGACCAATTCTACCTCCTCTAAAATTATTTTCGACCTTCCTTATTAAGTTTTCGCTCTGGCTTGATTTCTTTGAAAACCCCTATATTTTATATATTTAAAATTTGTTGTTTTGGATCGAGTTAAAACTTCTAATTGACTTGGAGTTTTCTTGGACGTAAATATTTTAAGTCAATATCTCACACTCGTTTTAAATCGTTATTCCTCATATTCTGTTTTTATTTGCCTTGTTTCCAATATATATATATATATATATTACTTTTATAAACTACACAATTTATTTCTACTATCTTGTACTTATTTTCGAATTTTCATTTTTTTTCAAACCTGCTTCTTTTAAAAGTATTTTCGAAATTCATTATTAAATTCTCCGCCCAATTTGACCTCTTAAAAAAATTTTATTAATTATTTAAAATTTCTTACTTTCGGTTGAGTTAAAATTCTTTCGCAAATTTTGAAACTTTTCGGTCGTAAAAGTTTTAAGTTACGGCCTCGTACTTATTTTCGAATCAGTATCCATCGTATTTTAGTTTTAAAACTTTGTTACCATTTAGGGAATTCAATATATCATTTTTTCTAACCTATGAAATTTATTTTTAACCATTTACGTACGTACTTTAGAGTATTCTTCTAAAACAAAAGGGGGATTTTTAACCTCCCTACATATAAACATCTCTATGTTCATCGTGCTCATACTTCAAGAATCTTTGTTAAATTTATTTCGTTTGCAAAACAATCGCTACATTATCCTACTTTTATTCCTTCATCTAACTTTTTCCAAATAGTAAAAATTTTACTATCTGCTCTTTTTCCCCACTTATTTTTTATAAAAGTATAAAGTATACGATATCATATTTTACCCGTAAATCTCCTTCATCTATCTAGTTATTCTGAGAAATATTTTTGTCTCATCCAACCAACTATCTCTTTTCTCCGTCTTATTTGAGCTCGCTCTTTCCGATCTTATTTCGTTTCGCTTTTGATCTAGTTTTCTTTTCCTTCTATTATTTAGACATTAGACCTTGTAGTTATCCATGCTATCTCCAGTTTAGGAGTAGGCCCTTTGGTAGGTGATGTCGTTGCAGTGCCTGAGTATAGGTAGAGTGTGTAGGCCTGTATGAGTGTGTCATCTTTAGGATCCTGATGTTTGTCTCCTGTGTCTTGAATGAGTACTCAGTGTTAATCATGGTATGCTGGAAGTTGTCTGAATGACGGTATTCATACTTATACGAATGGCGTCATCGCAGGAAGATCCTTAGACTTAGTTTTAGTTTTAATGAATGGTTTATCTTGGTTGTATGTGACTGTATCAAAACTTTGTTTTCTTTAAACCAAATCTTTAAAGTTTTAAAACTAGCTCACAAGATCACAAATCACTTAACCTCCCTCATCCATTACCGCAACACCACACGTTTTTCCAAATGTTTTAAAATATTTATTTGGCCTTAAGTCCCTCTTTCTCTTCTCTTATTCTCCCTTAAAGAAAGTTTTCGTGTTTATGGTTGTTATATTAGTTGGGACTAGCTATTATCGTTATAGGATTTTTGTTTGCAGGTAGGCTTGGAGTGAGATGAGTTTTATTATGGCAATGATTAATTGATTTTGGGAACACGAGGATGATGGATTAGAATATCTGTTGGATGAAAAGAATGAACTGTCCGAGACTTATTTATAATACCGATGTGAGACGTACTCAATGGAGAATTCTGGTTGAATGAGATTTTATGCGTGAAGATGAGAACTCATTAGACTTGAGGCTTAGACGGGTAGTAGATAGGAGTAACTGCCGAGAATAGTATGAGTTAGGGTGACCATGAGATGGAGTAGAGCTTTTAATAGCATCGAGACCTGATTGATGAATTAACGTGAGAAGACTTTGAGAATGACACGACGTGTTGAGATTAATGGATGTTTAGGTAGTCGGGCTTATTGTTGGTTGGGATTAGTTATAGTGAGTAGGATGAGGGGTAATTCTGACAGATCAAATTATTTGGTGGATGAATTTATGGGGAGATATGACGAGAATGTATTGAAGACACGAAGATTGCTGATTGGTGAAGGTATTATAGGATAGACAAATGTTTTTGTCTTGGATTGGTGGATGACTAGAATCTCACTTCTTTTTGGAGATTTATTAATGTTGGGAAAAGATTTAGAAATTTAAAAGATATTAATGAGCGATGATGATGTTTAGTGGAGTGGTACGATATCAGAAGATTGTTATTATTTTTTTTATGAGAACTTGGAGTTGGAAATTGGAACAGTAGTGATGGATCTATAGCTAAGTATTAGGATGTGAGTTTAGTCGTGGCTTTGCCCAGTGAAAAGAAGGGTCATGATGGATTATTGGAGGAACGATATTGAAGTTTTAATGATCAGAGATCATGGAGTGGAGGATAGGAGTTATAAGCTTAGGTATTTATAAATTTTGTAATTAGTCTTAGTGTGAGTGATTCCGAGGGCGGAATCATTTCTAAGGTGGGTAGAATGTAACGGCCTGTTTCTATCGTACCTTCTTCGTGCACGTGCTTTTGATCGTGCATGTGTTTATTTCAGACTTTATTTGTTTTTTTAAATGTTTTTGTGTGATACGTCGTCGTGATCGTCTCTGAATGTATTAGATTATGGAGCAACTTGGGAACGACATATCTCGAGTCGTTCTTCCGCGATACTAACTTATTTGATGCAACGTCGCGACTTTCTGCTTTGACGCGAGACGTTTTGAATTTTAGTTTCGTCTCTCGACATTGAAATTTAGATCCGTCTTCTCCACTCTCTTTCTTTAGTCGTCCCGAACACCCCAGAATTATTTTACAATTTTTGGACTTAATTTGACCTATTTTCCATTTTTTGAAAGTTTTAAATAATTTTAAAACCTATTTTTATAAGAGTTTTAATTACAATAAAATTCCTATATTATAATAACGTATTAAAGAATTTTTAGACCAAGTTTCAGATTTTTTGGCCGCACCCATCTCGTGTGAGGGAGAGAAGAGTAAATCTATTTTTAATTAATTATTTTAATTATTTAATTACGTTTTTATTAAACCCTAACCCTAACCCTAGCTCTAACCTATTTATATTAGCCCTAGGATAAATTATTTTCGCATCACAAAAACCCTAGCCGTCAAAAACACCCTCCCGACGTTCGTCGCAACGTTGCGACGATCGCACAGCGCACGACCGGAGCTCACCCCAGCACATCCCCGTGCACGACTGGAGCAAGCCCCCGCATCGCCGCTGCATCGCACCCCGCTGCATCGCACCCCGCTGACGCCGCGCTCCGACCGAGGCTCTCTCTTGGTCTGACCGAGAGACATCCTCGTACAGCCGCCCGCACCGCTCCGCTCCGCATCGCCAAGCGCCCGACCGACCCGCCTTGTCGGTCTGACCGAGACGCCGCCCCGCTGCATCGCCCCCATCGCTTCGCCCGCACCCGCAGCGCACGACCGACGGGATCTGTCGGTCTAACCGACGATTTCCCTCGCACTGCCGCTGCGACCGACCCCGCCGCATCACAGCTTGCACGACCGAGAGCTCCTCTCGGTCTGACCGAGAGGAACCCCCGCACCGACCGACAGAACTTCGTCGCAACATTGTTTCTCCCACACCAACTTCTGTGGTGGGCCCCCCAAGTGCTCCTGAGGTGTTGTGGGCCCCCCTTGGACCCCTAGCACTGTTGTGGGCCCCACTAGGACGTGCTACTTCGCGGATTTGCCGTCTACGACATTGCGACACGTCGTAGGCCTTCGTCGCAAGATTCGACTTTTGGAGAGACGTGCGAGGACCAGATCTGAAGCTGAGGAGTCCTCCGATCAGACCCGACATCCAATCTACAGCAAACTCTGGTTCAGGTTGGTTCCCCGAAACTCGTAGAAACCCCCACAGTAGCTGACTGAACCCTAAACTAAAAACCGTCAACTTGAACTAAATTTACTTTTCAGCTCCTGTAAAATGTTGTACGAACATAGAAAATCGACGAACGGACTTTGTTGACTGTGCACATAGGATAGATCGTCGATTATGATGAAACATCAAAAATTGGACTTTTGACGAATAGGATAGCCCCGGAAACCTAGAAACGAAACCTAATAGGATTTGATGAATTTGAGACCTGACATCGTCGCCGTGGCGATATTTCAGACGGACTTCTGTGGACGAGACACTTGGACGAGACGCTTGGACAAGACGCTTCGAGAGGACGTGACACTCGCCATTTCAGGCAAGTGTACCCACTTGCGTTTTTGACCGTGCTTTGGTCTTAGATTGCTAGAACTGTTAGACTGTGAATGTATAGAACCGGACGTGAAATGATAGCGTCCGGGACGCCCCTGACGACTCAGACTTGACGACGAAGTCTGAGCCTGACAACAACAACTTTGATGCTGTAGGGCTATCATGTGTGTGCGTGTGTGTGGACACCCTAGAATAACTCTCCCCGTACACTGGTCGTGTCTTGTCACTGTTATCCACACTGGTCGTGTCTTGTCACTGTGTTACAAAAGCCTGCGGGCGTTTCAGATGCTCTCCTTGCGGGAGTGATCTCCGTGTTACAAAAAGCCTACGGGCTTTTCAGATGCTCTCCTTGCGGGAGTGATCTCCGTGCTACAAAAAGCCTTCGGGCGTTTCAGATGCTCTCCTTGCGGGAGTGATCTCCGTGTTACAAAAAGCCTGCGGGCGTTTCAGATGCTTCCCGAGCGGAAGTGATCTCAGTGATACAAAAAGCCTACGGGCGTTTCAGGTGCTTTCCTTGCGAAAGTGATCTCCGTGCTTCCTGTCCTGAGTTCTGGGGTTTTGGGGTAGGGTTGAGCGTGCGCACGGTGAGAGGGTCTGATCCCCCTTGAACCGTAAGGCGTGAACCCTTCGTGTTTTACTAGTCCTGTCAGTCGTGTCGTGTCCTGTCTTGTCTTGTCTAGTTCCGTCTTGTCCTGACACCTTTAGGTTAGTCCCGTAGTTGGTAGCACACGCTACGACTACTACTTGTCCCGTTTTACTTTCCTGCTGCGTTGCTTCCTGTTGTGTTACTCTGTTATAACCACAGCATGCTAATCAACCAGTAAACCGTTGTTTAAAGTTCGGTGCACTTGCCGTAAAGTCTAACCCTTCTTGTAGACTTTACCTGACGTACAGTTCCTTTTTCTTGGGTGCTGTACGTCAGGTGTTCAGCCAGAGATCATGGACGAGGTAGACTCGCTGGAGTACGTGGATCTGAGGACGTCGTCATCAGAGTACGTGCCTGACAAGGACCAGACCTTGAGGTCTTTTTAGTCGACACTTTCAGAGGTTACTGCTTTTAGTTTGTCTTTTTGGTAGTTGTTGCCATGCTTAGGCTTCTTTTAGACTTTGTACCAGTTGGATATTATTTCTCCATTTAAATGAATGCCATTTCCTTTCTGTACTTTTGTTGTTCCTAAACTTTATAAATGCAAGAACCTGGAAAATTTTAAAATGGTACCTCTACAGACGCTTATTGGGTCCGAGCTTCTAAAGCTCTGGCCTAAGCGGGCCTCGTCAAGTTTCGCTTCCGTCCATTTTGGGAAGCGGGGCATGACAGCAACGGAGAGCGCTCCAGGGATGCGCGCAGGCATCAGGAGAAGGAAGAAACTGACGGGGAAACGAAAATCAGAAAGTGGAGAAAAACAGAGAGTTGGAGCTGAAAATAGCTGCCCACTCGACCGAGTGAAGACCCTATTCGGCCGAGCAGGGTACTGCTCAGGGAAGTTTCGAAAAATCCCTCTCTGTCATTTACATGCCACTCAGCTGAGTGACTTTGTCACTCGACCGAGTGAATCAGACACTTTCAGCACATGAAAAGCTCTGAGTGGCCTTGCCACTCGGCCGAGTGACTTTTGTCTACTCATCCGAGTGGGAAGTGTTACTCGGCCGAGGCGGTACTTTCACGAAAAATTTCAAAAAATTAATAAACTGAGCCACTCGGTCGAGTGGACACGCTACTCGGTTGAGTGACTTATCCTATAAATTCGAAAGCTCGCGGCCCAAAATCCCCAAAATCCCCAAATCATCGCCCGAGCAATCCCCGATCGCCCGAACGACTCCGACCCTTCGCCCGAACTGCACCACCCCACGCCCGAGTCGGGCGACCCCACGCCACCGATGCCACAACCCCACACCGTCAGCGCCGCCCTCCTTCATCGCCGTTCGTCCGCCCTTTGCCCCCATTTTCTCCCATTTTCTCCCAATCTCCATTTCGTAAGCCCTACTCCGCTCCGCATCGAAATTAAACCGTATACACATCTATTACTCTTGATTTTACCCCAAATTTATTGATATTCATTGCTAATTTGTCAATTTGTGTTTCAGGATAGCTTGGGGTAGAATCCGGGGCAGATTCGAAGCTTCTCGGAGGAGGCGTTTCTCCTCTCACATCCATAGCTTGCATTCGCGTCGTGCTTGGGTACATTCGCTCCTTTTCTATTGCACTTCGCATTGGTATGCACATCTCACGGCACACATGCCTCCATGGACTAAATCATGTTCGCGGGCGCCCGCCTCCAAGCGGAGGAAGACTAGCGAGCCTAGCCCTTCCTCCGCTAGAGCAGACTCCCCGCCACCTAGCCCACCACCACCCACACTTCTGTCTCCTACCGCACCCATTCCACCCCCATCGGCAGCCCCGATCTCTACCAGTTCGACCCTCTGCCCCTCCTCCCCCCAATACCATAGTTCAGCACCTGCGTGCTCTAGAGGGGGCCGTTAGTGGGCTCAGAGGAGATTTTCGGGCTCTCTCCGCCACTGTTAGCTCTGTACAGTCTCGCGTCGCTCTACTCTCTGGTATTGTCACGCCCCGCTTCCCAAAACTACGGAGGCGAAGCGTGACTAAGGCCCACTTGGGCCGGAGCTGTGAAGCTCGGACACAATAAGCGTCTGTAGAGGTACCATCTTAAAATTTTCAGGTTCTTGCATTAATAAGATTCGGAACAATAGAAAGTACAGAAAGAAAGTGGCATTCATTAATATAGAGAGATAATATCCAGCGAGTACAACATCTAAAGGGAGAAGCAAACTAAAAGTAGTAACCTCTGGAAGGCGGCGACTGAAAAGTCCTCAAGGTCTGGTCCTCGTCAGGCACGTACTCTGGGTCGACGTCCTCGAGCTCCACGTACTCCGGTAAGTCTGCCTCGTCCACGAACTCTGGCTTGACACCTGACGTACATCACCCAAGAGAAAAGGAACTGTACGTCAGGTAAAGTCTACACATAAATGTTAGACTCTACTGCAAGTGTATTTTAATTTAAAGCAATATTTTACTGGTTGATTAGCATGCTGAGGTTATACATGGCAATTATAGAAAGTAAACGGAGCAGGAAAAGTAAACACGCCAAGCATTAGCCGTAGCATGTGCTACCGACTACGGGACTAACCTAAACGGGTCAAGATAAGACGAGACAAGACGTGACAAGATAAGACACGACAAGACACGTGTGACTCGACGGGTTCATGCCTTACGGTTCGAGGGGGATCAGACCCTCTCCCCGTGCGCACGCTCAACCCTACCCCAACCCAAGTGCACAAGACAAGTCCGTACAAGGGATCACTCACTCTAGCTTGGTGAGTGCCCTATTGCCCGCAGGCTGTGTATCCGTACAAGGGATCACCCACTCACCGGTGAGTGCCCTATTGCCCACAGGCTGTGTATCAGTACAAGGGATCACCCACTCACTGGTGAGTGCCCTATTGCCCGCAGGCTGTGTATCAGTACAAGGGATCACCCACTCACTGGTGAGTCCCCTATTGCCCGTAGGCTGTGCAAAACAAGACACGACATGACAAGACAGGGATGGTTCTTCTAGGGGTCCACACGCACGCACACACAAGATAACCCTAAGGTGTCAAAAGTTATTGTTGAGCTTAGACTTCGTTGTAAAGTCTAAGCTGTCAAGGGGTGTCCCGGACGCTATCATTTCACGTCCGGTTCTCTTTGTTTACATTTTTCACAGTTCTAAGAGTCTGAGGCCTAAACACGGTCGAAAGTACAAGTGAGTACACTTGCCTGCGGTGGCGAGTGCGTCGTCCGTCCGGAACGTCCCGTCCAAGCGTCGCGTCTACGGTAGTCCGTCTGAAACAGGGTCACGGTGACGGTGTCAGGTCGTTCATCAATCCTATTAGGGTTTGTTTCTAAATTTGGCGGGACTACCCTAACAGTCAAAAAGTCACATTTTTTATGTTTGTTCAGTCTAAATCGACATCTACCCTATGTGCACAGAAAAATAGTCCGTTCGTCGATCTTTCCTATGGTGGGCAACATTTTACAGATGCTAAAAATAAATTTAGTTCAAGTTGACCGATTTTAGTTTAGGTTTTGGATAGCTACGGTGTGGGTTTTACTACTCGTTAGGGAAACCAACCTCGTGATGTCGTCCAACAAGCGGAAGTCGGGTCTGAACGGTGAAACATCGGCGTCGTCTGGAACTCTTCGGGGCTATAGGTAGCACAGTGAGGTACCTCTGGACAGAGGGGTGGTGGCACGAAATCAGCGAGCTAACATCGATCCTCCTCCAGTTGTGAGTAGCGCAACGGATCTTCACGATAACGGCGATGTCGGCTAAAAGTTCGTGCGTGCGACAACGCACGTAAACTCCGAGAGTCCAAGGGAGCTGTCAATAGATGAAGTAGGGTCAGTGGAAGATGCTCGGCCTGGTGGGTGGCCGACGACATGAGAGTACGGCGGTGGGTGGCCGTGAGAAGTCGGAGAGGACAGATTCGCGCAACGTTTATTGTCGCACTTCTCAGCAGAAATCCAGCGATGAATAGCGACAACGGAAAGTTGTAAAAGATAAAGGACTTCGAGATGAAGCCAATGGTGGTGAGTTGTTACCGGAGGTGGTCGGAGGTGGCCGTGAGCTGGCGGCGAAGTTCAGCTTCCAGATCTGTGAAAAACAGCCGATACGGCGTGTTCCAACGAGGATTCCGGGAGCTATAGGTGGGCTATGAGCATGAGGAAAGTTGCAGAGTGGAGAGTGGTCAAAGAGAAACAAAGTGGCAGTGCTGGTCGTCGTTGTCGTCGGCAGTCGGTGGCTGGCTGTGAATAGTAACTCCGACGGCCAGATCTGTCAAAAACAGCAACTGGGCTTGGTTTCGACGGATTTTCTAGGAGCTACAGGTGGGATATGAGTGTGAGGAAAATTGCAGTTGGTAGAGGGGTTCGATAGGAGTACAACAGTGATAGAGCGGTCATCGTAGGTGGCCGGATGGCCGGTGGGCACGCGTTTTCCCGGTGGTGGCACAGATCTGTAAAACTGTCGTTTGGGTTGTGTTTGAAAACGTTTTGAGGGAGGTAGAGATGAGGGAAGAGGGTAAGGGGAGTTGGAGATGATTGGGGGATCAAAGGAGAGTTCGACGGTCGTAGATTTTGCCGAAGGGGGTTGCCGGATCGGCTACGGCAGCCGTTTTTCCAGCAGGCGCACAGATCTGTGTATAGCTGCGGCTAATGGGTTTTAGAGAGAGAAAATGGAGGAGAGAGAAGGGTGGCCGGAGGGAAGAGGTGGCCGACGGCCAGGGGTGGTCGCCGGTGGTCTTGGGTGGCCGGAGATGCTGAAGGAAAACGCAAGAGATGGGTTTGCGTGAGAAGAGAATGCGCCTTGGTTTGTTTCCTTAAGAAGAGGGAGGGTTTTGCTATTTGGGTTTGGGTTTTTGGCTAATTGTGGGAGAGAGATAGAGATAGGGAGAGTGGATATAGGGGGAAAAGAGGGTGTCTCTAGTGGCAGAATAATATCCCATGATACGTAGGAGCAAAGTTAGGGATATGATTTAGATTTGAATTTCAAATTGGTTAGCGACTAATCAACGGTGGAAAATTGATTAGGGGGTATCTTCCACTACGGGCATCGGAAAAATAATCCGAAAATACCGGGACGATCGTGGAGACGAGAAGTACGGGGCTACGGGGTCCGATTGCGTGTTACACCTACCAAAAATTATCGTAAAATCGGGAACTGAGTATTGGTGCCAAAAGACCAAAACGCCCTTCCATTCAAAGCTATTTTGCGAGAAAACGTGCCGTGAAATGACGTTCCCAAAAATTACTATAAAATTCTACACTTCCATATGGTCACAAGGGCATATCACATCGTATATACCGAAACCAAGAAAGAGTCAAATAAAACACGTGCACGAAAAAGCACGTGCACGTAGAAACTCATAAGGTCGGAAAGCGACCGTTACATTCTACCCACCTTAGAAATGATTCCATCCTCGAAATTACTTATACTAATAATAATAATATTTATACACACTTATACCCGCAACTCCCATATCTACACATAAAGATCGCTAATCATATAACTCCAAACAACGTTCCATAGTAATCCATCATCACGCGTCTCCCCACTGGATAATGCTATAACTAGAATCACACCCTGGCACTTAATTATAAATCCACATTACCGTCTACAATTCAACAGTCATCACATCCCCAATATATTCCCCGTCATATTAGCTCATAAATTAATCCTCTATAATCATTGAACCATCAAGCCACATCTATCCTTACCCCTATCATCTAATCTCCTAATCATATTAAACCTGTATTCATAACATCCCATTCATCTTAACACGTCGCGCTATCTCCAATGTCTTCTCACCCCCAACTTATTAATCAATTCTTGATGCTTTAAATGCTCTACTTATTCTCATGATCACTCTAAATCATACTATACTCCGTAGCTACTCCTATCTACCACTCGTCTAAGTCTCAAGTCTGATAAGTTATCTTCCCTGCATATAATTTCATCCGACCAGAATTCTCTATTGAGTCCTTCACACATCGGTATTATAAATAAGTCTTGGACACCTCATTCTTTTCATCCAAGGAAATCTAATCTCATATCCTTGTGTCCCAAAATCAATTAATCATTGCTATTACATATCTCATCACACACTATACCTACCCGCACACAAGATCCTATAACAATAATAGTTAGTCCCAATAATATAACAACAATAAACATAACATTTCTAAGTGAGAAAGAAGAGAAGAGAAAGGAAAACTTAAGGCCACTGACATATTTTTTTAAAACATTTGAAAAAACGTGTGGAGTTGTGGTAATGGATGAGGGAGGATAAATGATTTGTGATCTTGTGAGTTAGTTTCAAAAACTTTAAAGATTTGGTTTAAAAGAAAACAAAAGTTTTAATACAATCACATGCAGCCAAGATAAGCTATTCAATAGTACGAAAGACTAAGTCTAAGGAATTGCCTGCTATGATGCTATTCACACCTATATGAATACTATCATTCAGACAACTCACACCTATATCACGGATAACGCTGAGTATGCCACATGACACAAGGGACATACATTAAGATCCTAAAGGTAACACACTCATACAGGTCCACACACTATACCTATATATATACACCACGACGACATCACAACCCAATGGGCCCACTACTAACTAGAGATGACATAGGCAACTACAGGCGCTGATGTCTACATAAAAGAAAGGAAACCGAAACCAAAAGCGAAACGAAACAAGATCGAAAAGAACGAGGTCAGATAAGGCGAGGATGAGAAGATAGCCGGTTGGATGGGACAAAAATATTACTCAAAATATTGAAATAGATGAAAGAAAAATTATGTGTAAAGTATGGTACCATATACTTTTATACTTATAAAAATATGTAGAAAAAGTGAGCAGACGGTAAAATTTTAAAATACGAAAAAGTGTTAGACTAAGAAAATAATGAGTAGGGTGAGGTAATGATTGTTTTACATATGTAAATAGATTTATAGCAGATTTTTGAAATACTGATATGATGATTAGAAAACAGATATACTAAAAATTGACGTCTCTTTTTTTATAGCTCCAAAAATATCCTAAAAGTATTGTACGATAAGTGGTTAAAATTAATTTAATAGTATAGAAAGAAAGGGATAATATATTAAGTTACCAAAATGGAAATAAAGTTTTATATATTTATATATATGTATATGTATATATAAACTGAAATTCGAAAGATATATGTTAGAAACATTATAAGATGGTAATTAAAGATTTTTTATGAGAAATTTCGAAATTCAAAGAATGCATTCAAGTTAACCGAATGGTAGGAAATCTAAGTTCATGCTTTTTTTTCAAAGAATTGAGACTGGGGGAGGAATTCGAGGAAAAAAATAATATTGAAAATTCTTTAGATGGATCGGGAGGCTGAATGGAAAAGATTCAACGATTGGCGACTAACGACTAATGGATCACGTGATTCAAGGGCAAGGAAAAGAATCGAATGATCCAAACGTAAATATGACTAGGAGATGAACCATGAAAAGCTACGGTGGAATCCTATGGTCTATGGCACAGAAGGGTAATGATCAGAAAGATGCTAGAAATCAGGAATTCTAATTATCGGGCCGTCTAAAGATCAGGAGAACTCGGCACTAAGACTTCCTAATGAGCTAGACTGTAATCAAGATCTAAGGGGAAAGTTCCAAAGAAAATCAAGGTTACGTTCTGCTGGGCCCGAAGTCGATGGACCCGAGTGAATGACTATAAGAAGGGCTCTAGAAATCTAACATGGTCGAAGCCGAGTGAGAGGCTACTAGGGTATCCTAAGACGAGTACAGCTAAATCCTAACCAAGGCGCCTGACTATCAAACCAGGATGTCTATCTAAGTCTTCCTACCTTCTAGGACAAGTAAAACCTAATTTAGACTTGTACATGGATATTAAATGAATGCGGTACTCTTATTGTTCCGATCTTTTTGCATGACCTGCAGGGGCCACCACTAAAACCTGTCACGCCCCGCTTCCCAAAACTACGGAGGCGAAGCGTGACTAAGGCCCGCTTGGGCCAGAGCTGTGAAGCTCGGACCCAATAAGCGTCTGTAGGGGTACCATCTTAAAATTTTCAGGTTCTTGCATTAATAAGATTCAGAACAATAGAAAGTACAGAAAGAAAGTGGCATTCATTAATATAGAGAGATAATATCCAGCGAGTACAAAGCCTAAAAAGAGAAGCCTAAGCATGGCAACAAACTATCGAAAAAGCAAACTAAAAGTAGTAACCTCTGAAAGGCGGCGACTGAAAAGTCCTCAAGGTCTGGTCCTCGTCAGGCACGTACTCTGGGTCGACGTCCTCGGGCTCCACGTACTCCGGTAAGTCTGCCTCGTCCACGAACTCTGGCTTGACACCTGACGTACATCACCCAAGAGAAAAGGAACTGTGCGTCAGGTAAAGTCTACACAGAAATGTTAGACTCTACTGCAAGTGTATTTTAATTTAAAGCAATATTTTACTGGTTGATTAGCATGCTGAGGTTATACATGGCAGTTATAGAAAGTAAACGAAGCAGGAAAAGTAAATATGTCAAGCAGTAGTCGTAGCGTGTGCTACCGACTATGGGACTAACCTAAACGGGTCAAGATAAGACGAG